>CM077664.1:260312801-260919765 GCA_039707655.1 Elymus sibiricus | reverse complement strand
AAGTGTACTACAAGTCTTTGGTAAAGGCAGCCTTGATCACGTCCCCCATGTATGGCCTCCGGAGTCCATCTTGGTCACGCACGAGGGTACATCGGCCCAACCGAGGAGTCGGGTCGGCCCGGTTAGCACCCCCTAATCCAGGACACCGTCAGTAGCCCCCGAACTAGTCTTCTATGCAGAGGACGATGGTCGACAGGTATTACTTCGGATCCGGAGTCTTTGGCTTGACAGACGAGTTCCACTTTACATTTCGGATTTTCTTTAACAGAACATCGATATCCGTGGTCCAACCGAGCTGGTACCCTACCCAAGGGGTGTAGGTATCTTAGCCTCGAAGGCTGGTCATACAGGTATGAACAATCCAATCCTGTCTGACAACTTTAGCGGAGAGGCTCGCCCCATGATGGGTCGAGCAGCTACTGCCTCATCCTCAAATCGCGGTTCGAGACAGCTTATTTACTGGCACGTCCCTTCGAAACAGAGATCAAGCCCGCTTTCTTAGGGATATCATCAAGATTTTGTTTCTCCCCATATGTTTCAACGGCATTTTTGATAGCGCCCACGAATTTATCGGCGCAACAGGGGGACTCTTGGCCTTTTACAGGTCTATAAAAACCAAAGGGAGAACAGCACAACGACGCACGCTCCCATTCCTTCCCTATTGCTACGCCGTCTAGCTCCATCGCCCAGATCCAACCAGCACGCCCGCCTCTTTTGCGAGCTCAGCTTCTCAACCAGCCATGGCCGACACCCTCAAAGGGCACTTGGGCGGCTCCACGGTGACAGCGGCGACTATCGCCGAGCTGCGCGATGCGGGGTATCTAGCCCCCACCATCGCTGCCTGCGCTCCAGAGGCCAACCAGCTAGTGCCCGCTCCCAACGCGGGGGAACGGGTGGTCTTCGTCCCCCACCTCATCCGAGGCCTGGGGTTCCCGCTGCACCCCTTTGTGCGCGGGGTAATGTACTTTTATGGGTTAGATTTCCACCATCTGGCCCCTAACTCCGTTCTCCACCTCACCGCTTTCATAACGGTCTGCGAGGCCTTCCTTCACTGTGAGCCGCACTTTGGCTTATGGCTGAAGCTCTTCGGGATCAAACCGAAGTTGAGTGGCTCGGAGCTCGCCGAGTGCGGAGGGGCCATGATCAGCAAGAACCAGGGAGCCACCTGGTTCAAGGGTACCTTCATCGAGATGGTGAAGGAATGGCAGAGGGAGTGGTTTTATATCACTGAACCTCTTGCTCCTGGCCAAACCAAAGTCCCGGCCTTCTCGGTCGGGCCACCCAAGAAACTCAAGTCCTGGAAGGAGAAGGGCGTTGCTTGGGGGAATCCAGAAGAGGCGGAGACCCTGGTTGACAGGATCCTGTGGTGGTCCATGGCGGGGAAGGTTGAGCTGGCCGACGTCATCAATGTCATGCTCAACCGTCGGATACTCCCTCTCCAATTTCGGGCTACCCCAATGTGGGCGCAAAAGCCCGAGGACATGGACACCATCAATACTTTCTTCCACTCCACCTTGGCAGCCATGTGGTCCAGGCTCATGAAGCTAGACAAGGATAAGATTCCTCCCGCGGGGGAGGACCGCGGTCTCGAACATGGGTACGAAGCCCCCCCGGTAAGTAGTCTCGCCCTTCAATATTTGTTTTGTTCGCTCATAGTGACGAGGAGCTAAGTCTTTGCTTAAACTGTCGTGTTATGACGTTTTCCAGAAATGGTCGGCCTGGGTGAAAGGGGTAAGATGCCCAGCCCCCCTGCTGGAGCAGCCCCCAACTCCCCTGCTCTCGGCGCTTCTGACCAAGGAGCCACATGTGGTGGCCTCCAAAGGGATGAAGTCCCAGACGGGGAGGTCAAGTGCTCGGACCCGAGGGACTTCGGTCACTCGGTTCGAAGAGACCCACCATTCCGCCGCTCAAGACGGCGGCGCCGAGGACGGTGAGGAGGAGGAGGTTCCTCCAAAGGGGAAGAGGTCGGCGATAGAAGACGCCGACGTGGTCATGCCGCCGAAGGGCTCAAAGAGGCCGAGGCGAGCCTCATCCGAGGCCGCCAACAAGTCATCGGAGAGGGCCGAGCTCTCCGGTGACTCAGAGGAGGACCCCCTCGCAATGGGGAGGTAGAAACCGGCACCTCGAGGGTAAGCCCTTGTCTCTATCGTCTTTCCTTGAGTCACTTTTTTTAGTAAGGGAGATCTTAAAGTAGTAATCTTTCACACGCAGGCCGCCGAGGGTAATCCCCAGTGGCTCTTCGAGCAGGCTGCCATCCGCTAGTGGGACTCCAGAGCCCGCCGCTTCTCCCCTGAAGCATTACGGGCTAGGGGAGGCGACATCCACCATGGTCCCCGACGTCAACTTGACGGGGACCGACGCGGTGGCGATCATGGCCGAGGTCAATTCCTCGGCCCAACAAGACCCGGGGATGGGACACCCCGAGGTCATCGAGGGAGGGCTGGGCCAATCACTGGTCCAGCCGGCATCTACCTCGGCACTACCACCCCAGGCGGAGGCTGCTCGGGTGGAGGCACCCGAGGTCCTCCCTCCACCTGAGCCCCCTGTCCAAGGACGGGCCAGAGCGGGATGGACCGAGGAGATGGAGGACGCCTTGAAGGGCTCTTCCATTAAGGAGGAGCACCGTGCCATGATAGGCACGGCGCTGCAAGGCTACCGGTCCGAGGTACGCCTTATGCGTATTCATGTTGTTTATTTAAGCTTTTTGTTGTTGTGAGTTCTGTCCGAGGACATAAGAGTGTAGCCTTCTAAACGGCTTAGTGAGTGAGTAGCCCCCGAGCCCGAAGGCGGTTTCAAGAAACCGGCATCGGGGTCGTATGAAGTAGTAGGAGCTGATGGGTGATCGTAATTGTTCCCTTGATAAGGAGAATCCATTCTGTTCCAGGGTGCAACCCCGATTCCGGACCCCGCCTCCGAAGAGATGGCGGAGATGAACCGGAAACTTAAGCAATCTCTAGGTAAGCAAGTTTAAGCTTGCCGTACATTTTTACTGAATATGAGTAATGTGTGTGAAAGAGGACAACTAAGGCCGAACTGTGTTGACAGCGGAGCTGGAGATGCTCAAGGCCGAGCTAGCCAGTGCTCGGAAAGAGGTGCGGCAGCAGGAGACTGCTGCCGATGTAGCCGAGAAGGCGCGGGCTGCCGAGAAGGTGGCCGGAGAGAAGCACCAGGCAAGGGTGCTAGAGGTCAAGGAGACCCTGAAGGGCGTGTTCGAGGCACGCGACAAACTTCAGGAGGAGGGGCAGCGGATGAAGGAGGAGCTCGAGAAGCTGCAGCATGCCTACTCCGAGCTCAAGACCTCGGCCCGAGCAGACCGCGAGGTGCTCCAACAAGTGGAGCAGATCGCCTCGGGTAAGAAAATCTTGCTGCAGTGTGCATTTGGAAGCAAAGGGTGTGTCAAGCTCACCCAATTATGGCATTCCGCAGAGGTCTTCGAGGATCTCCCGTGGAGCGCGGAGGATGCGGTGGCATATTTCGGCCAGCTGGCGGGCCATGAGGCGGAAAAAGCTTTCTGGGGTCAATTCCCGAGGTCGCCGTCTGCGCAGCTGCTGAATCATCGAGTGAAGCAGCTGGTCGAGCTATTTCGCATGACAAGGCCGGCGCTTCAGGACCTCTGCATCGCGTTATGGCCTGCCGAAGCCATGCCGAGGAGTCTATTTGGCCTGACGGCTCATCTCCAGAATGCCGTGCCCTGTTTTGAGCGCTGGAAGAGAGCCGCGTGCTTCGAAGGGGCGCGGAGGGCATATGCTTGCGTGAAGACTCACTTCCGCAAGGTTGATGCGGAGACGTGTGCCGCTGGCCCTCCTGCCGACAAGCCACGGACCGCCGAGTAGTTTTTCACCGAAGTGGAGACGGGAGCTCGGACCACCGAGGCCATGTGCCCCAAGGACACTCTGTATTTTTATGTGAGGCTCCGGAATGCCGGAGTGCTATAATGTAAAAACTTTATCTCGTGTTTAAATGAAGATGGCTTTAAAGTCCATGTGTTTTTATTGTAGTATTTGATTATTCCTTCAATGACGTCTTAAAATGAGAGTGGCCAGTCGTTGGCTTCAGCCCCAGTGTAGGTTATACAGAGGGTGTTCATTAAGGCATACTTGACCCTTGGCCGACGTCTTGGTACCCGGAGGCGGCCAATGACTTAAAGGAACTAGGCAATCAGACTATAGTGGCTTGACATCTTTCATTTAGTCGTAGGAGTTTGACTGTGGGGGCTGAGAACCAGCCCCCGGCATAGGGAGTGTGCGACCAATGCGGCCGAGGTCTAGGCCATGGCACACTTCGGCTAAAAATAAAAGCCCTTCGTTTGACACGGGTGATCTCTATCGTCACATCGCCTAACGCGGTCTCCGGATGGCAGACCAGTTTGCGCTTACCCAGATAGTCAGTTTTCGGCTTTCTCCACTGAGGCGCCATGCCAATTAACCTGGCAGCGCAATCGCAGTAGTTCTCCCGTTACACCCTTAGCCGAATACATCGGGAACGTAAGGGGTACACATAGGAGCCGGGCAACCCAACTATTGACCGAAATCCAGGTGCGAAACTGATGCATATAAGGCCCAAAAATCCGGGACGCCGAATACATCGGACTTTCCTACACAATTGCATCTTTTTTAAATATTTCATCGTCCCGGAGCTATTCTGATAAAGAAATACAATAAAGACCTTGAAAGGGCACGGTTTCTTTATTTCATAGTGTCAATCATGTACATGCCCCATTGTGACGAGAGGATCGAAAGAATACAACGTGAGTAATAAGGAAGAAAGAGGAAAAAACAGGTCGGATAATTACTGATGGATTTTAAAGGATCCGGACCGAAGCCTGCCGCACGTCTGTGTTTCCGAACTGTTGAACAGATCGCTCTTGATTGATGACGACTGAGTTGCGAAGGCTGATGCCTGACCGGCCCTTTATACACTCTAAGTGTTTTATTGACCGAGTTCCTCAAAGGGAGGTGTTTGCCGGAGTCGTTCTGTGGTTAAGGCCACAGGGATGTAGTGACGCTCGGCCACTTCTTTTACAGATACCTGCCTGTGCAGGGGCTCTAAGCCTTGTCTTCGAGTGGTTAATCCGCGCGTGACGCGTGGGTAGTTGTATTGGCTCCTCGACATCCTAGGGAATTTTGAGTGCAAAGTGGTGCACCCTGGGGATGTAGTGACCGCAGCTAGGGCACGCGAGGAGCCCGCATCCCTATTTCGGGTGCGGGGGTAGCTGGCCGAGGTCGACTTGTGCATCCCAGGCTCGCTTCAAAGAGCGAGCGGCGCGTTTATCGCTGCGGGCTGCCTCCTCGGACGCTTGGACCTCGGCTACAAAAGCCGCGGTCTGTTCCTCTGTCTAGAGTGAACGCTCGGTGTTACCGTTGACTGTGATGACACCGTTGGGTCCCGGCATTTTGAGCTTGAGGTAGGCGTAATGGGGGACTGCGTTGAAGCGTGCAAAGGCCGTGCGTCCTAGGAGCGCATGGTATCCACTCCGGAAGGGTACAATGTCAAAGATTAACTCCTCGCTTCTGAAGTTCTCGGGCGAACTGAAGACTACCTCGAGGGTGACTGTCCCGGTACAACGGGCTTCGATGCCCGGAATGACACCTTTAAAGGTGGTAGAGCTCGGCTTTATCCGAGATGAGTCAATGCCCATCTTCCGAACCGTGCCCTCGTAGATGAGGTTAAGACTGCTTCCCCCGTCCATCAGGACGCGTGTGAGATGATAACCATCAACAATAGGGTCCAGAACTGTGATAGCCTGGCTTAATAGGGATGATAGACTACTCATATCAATAAGGAATTCCTTCTTTTCTGGGAGCCCATTCGGACAAAACTCCAAAGTTAAGCATGCTCAGCTTGGAGTAATTTTAGGATGGGTGACCGACCGAGAAGTTGCTCCCGGGTGCGCACAAGTGAGGACAAAGTGTGCAGGAAAGACTAGTATTGATCTGTGGGGCCAGTCTAGATCTCGCCAGGAGTAACGACCGCCGGCGGGTGTGTCTGGGGCGTTATAAGTTGGTATCAGAGCCGACCCTCACGGTTACACGGATGTTTGCGGGCCAGGTGCGCGGTCATGTTGTGCATGACGTTTGTGACCCGTCGTGGCACACGGCATGGCACATGTGCCGGACTGGACGCACAGACGTATGTGCCAAGAGGGAACGTTCCTGTGGCCCGACGAGGACGTCGGTTCCTCTGAGTGGGGGTGTATGTGATAGCCTGGCTTAATAGGGATGATAGACTACTCATATCAATAAGGAATTCCTTCTTTTTCGGGAGCCCATTCGGACAGAACTCCAAAGTTAAGCATGCTCAGCTTGGAGTAATTTCAGGATGGGTGACCGACCGGGAAGTTGCTCCCGGGTGCGCACAAGTGAGGACAAAGTGTGCAGGAAAGACTAGTATTGATATGTGGGGCCAGTCTAGATCTCGCCAGGAGTAACGACCGCCGGCGGGTGTGTCCGGGGCGTTATAAGAACAAGTGCCGCAGATCCGCCATGCCTGATGCTGGTCAGATGATCGTGCTTGTCGAAGGTGATCGGGTAGGCCGACCATGGGTTATACTTCGGGGCGACTGGCTCCAACGCATATATGTCCCGAAACACACACTTTCTTTCCCGTTTAGGGATGTGGGTGACATAGATCATGTTGACCTCTGTTACCTCGTTGGGAAATTTCTTTTGCCCTCCATTATTGGGCTGCCGAGGTTCATCCTCGTCCTCGCTGCGGTGTTGGGTTTTATTCTGACCCTCTGCCGCTATCTTGCCAGCTTGTTTGAAGACCCAGCAATTCCTATTAGTGTGTGTTGCTGGTTTTTCCTGAGTACCGTGAATTCCACATGGGCGGTCCAGGAGCCTGTCAAGCTGGCTAGGTCTGTCTTTGTTCCCCTTATAGGGTTTTCTTTTCTTCCCGGATTTAGATCCGGCGAATCCAGCATTGACCACGATGTCTTCAGTGTTGCTTCCGCCGTTCTTATACATGCGCTTATTTTTATTGCGCTTCGGTTTTCCATTGGCGTCGTGGGTTTCCGAGGTGCCTGCTTCGCTATTATGAGTACTTCGGGCGAGCCAGCTATCCTCTCCCGCGCAAAAGCGGGTCATCAGAGAGGTCAGGGCGGCCATAGTCCTCGGCTTATCCTGGCCGAGTTGTCGGGCTAGCCATTCATCCCGAATATTATTTTTGCAGGCAGCAATGGCCTCAGCATCGGAGTAGTCTATGATCTGGTTCTTCTTGGTGAGGAACCTGTTCCAGAATTTCCGGGCTGATTCGCCTGGCTGCTGGGTAACACGGCTGAGGTCATCCGCGTCTGGAGGTCGGACATACGTGCCCTGGAAGTTTGCCCGAAAAGCGTCTTCTAGGGCCTCCTAGCTGCCGATAGAGTGGGGAGGGAGGCTATTAAGCCAGTGTCTAGCCGGCCCCTTTAGCTTGAGCGGCAGATACTTGATGGCATGGAGGTCATCTCCATTGGCCATGTGTATGTGTAGGAGGAAATCCTCGATCCAGACTGCTGGATCTGTGGTACCATCGTATGATTCGATGTTAATGGGTTTAAACCCTTCCGGGAACTGGTGCTCCATCACCCTGTCCGTAAAGCAGATTGGGTGAGCTGGACCTCGGGACCGAGGAGGATCTCGTCGGATCTCGGGAGAGAGCCGTGAGTAAGCTTGATCTCTGGCACGGTCGTTCCTGTCCATCCAGGCATCGTAGCCGTTGGGCCCAGCGGGGGCGCGTCCCCTGGATCCATAGATGGACCGAGGGGGGCCCTATTTTCTTCAATACGATGTCTAGCGTCGCGAGGATCCAGGTGGTCCACGGGGTCTTTACCATGACGGCGTGGAGGTGGCCTTTCACCATGGTCTTCTTGCCTTGGCCTGTCCCGGCCTCTAGGGGGGCGATCGAGGTCGTCAGCAAGCTCTTCATCAAATTCTGGTAGGAGCCGCCTGCGTGGGTAAGACTTCGGCGTGCTATGGCGCCGGTTTTCCATATCCTGCTCGGCGGAAAGCACTTCAACCCACTTGTCATTTAGCGCATCGGTATTTTCCTGCAGCTGCTGCTGCTTGCGTTTTAGGCTCCGGGCCGTCGCGACGAGGAGTCGCCGGAAGCGTTCTTGTTCAAAGGGGTCCTCGGGGACGATGAAATCCTCGGTACTGAGGTTGTCGTCCTCCTCGGACTCCGGCATGTAATTGTCGTCGGCCCCTTCGAAGAGGTCATCGGGATCGGAGTCCACAAGAGGTCGGTCTGGTGTGCCGTTCCTTACTGGGGAGGCTTGAATGTCCTCTTCCAGGTTGTCGGCGTCGCCGTCCTCCTCGTTGCCGTTATTGGCTGTTGCGTCATTGCCACTGGGTTCCCCATTATTGCCCCTTCGGCGCCGTCGCCAGCGTCTTGGAGGGGATTTGGGGGTGTGGATGTGGCGGTCCACCTGCCCGTGTTAGCCGAGGGCAAGGTGTTCTCGATGGGGCCGTCTACGTCTTCCTCCATATCTGAGGGTTCACCGTAGTCCAATACGTCGGTTAAATCATCGATCGTAGTGACTAGGTGGATGGTGGGTGGGATATAAATTTCCCTATCGTTGGCTTTAAGTCCGATCTGATCGTAAACCGAAGCCTTGCCGTCCGAGATGGACATGCTCTGGATGCGGCAAAGCATCTCATCAAGGTGAGATAACTCTTCGGGATCCATGGATGCGCCGTAGGCCGGGCTGATTCAAAGTACATCCGGTGTGTGACCAGGTGCGTCCTCGGAGTGAAGAGAGTTTGAATGTAATTCGGAGTTTCGATTCGAAGTCACCTCCGGCACCGCTTCGGGAGTGGGAACCGGATCTCTCTCCGAACTAGCGGTCGAGGGGAGATCAGCCGGAGTGGCGGCATCGAGAGGATGTCGTGACAGAGTTCGGTTCCGGAGTTGAGCCTCCAGAACTGGCCGAGCTTTCGATCAGGCCGGGCATCCGTCCTGATAGGACGAGTTCGCCACGGGAATCGGCAGTGTACTCGAGGCCTCCGAAGGTTATGACCCGTCCAGGGGCGTAGTTCTCAACGGAAGTCAGATGTCCCATCGAATCGGCGCAGAACATCATGCTGCCGAAGACGAAAAGCTATCCGGGGATGTAGACGTCCCCACAGCTGTTATCGTGATTGATCCGTAGGTGAGCCATCGACCCTGCCAGTGATCACGCAGCGGAACTCTCAATGAAAGCACCAGTGTCGGTGTAAAAACCGGCAGACCTCGGGGTAGGGGGTCCCGAGCTGCGGATCTGGGATCGATGGTAACAGAGACAATGGAGACGATGTTTACCCAGGTTCGGGCCCTCTTAATGGAGGTAAAACCCTACATCCTACTTCTGTTATATTGATGAAGATATATTGAGTACAGAGTTGATCTACGTCGAGATCGTAATATGAGGCTAACTCCTATAGCTAGGTAAGCAATGTTGCGTATATCCCCCATCACGGGCTAAACCCTATGGCTTATATACACGCCAGGGAGGGTATCTAGGGTTACAAGGTCGGTATATAGGAGCAAGGCGGCTAGAGAAATCTTGAAGTGTACTACAAGTCTTTGGTAAAGGCAGCCTTGATCACGTCCTCCATGTATGGCCTCCGGAGTCCATCTTGGTCACGCACGAGGGTACATCAGCCCAACCGAGGAGTCGGGTCGGCCCGGTTAGCACCCCCTAATCCAGGACACCGTCAACCACATTTCTGTACTCGTTTGGATGGGAACAGATGTGTCACCGAAAAACTCCCTTATATCTCCGGCAACTTCCCTTGCTTCCTCGACGGTAGAATTGATGGCCTCTTCGGCAGCTATCTTGGCTGCTTCATCAGCAGCTTCCTTTGCAATATCTGCCACTTCTACAAGGATTTCCCCTTCTTCGGGAGAGGTGGGAGCTGCAAAGCGGAACAGAAGCAAAGGATAAAATGAAAATCAGTTTACAAGTCAAGTTCAAGAAAAGAAAAAATTCGGGAAGTGCTTAAAAATAAGTGGATTACCTGTTGACTCTTGTTGTGGAAGGATAGTTCCTTCCCTGGCAACTTCAGTTGCCGCCGCACGGTCTCCGGCAGCCTCGCTTGCCGGGACTATCTCGGTGCGGACGGGCTCATCAGTGGAGGCCCTTGTCAGAGAAGCACTCTCCAGGACGGTGGTTGACGGAGGGACCACGGTAGGATCCGCCTCTTGGCACTCTTCCTCCTGGTGGCCTTCTCCTACCTCCTTGTCGAGACCAAGAGAAGGAGCATCAGTGCCAGTGCCGGTGACTGGGAACCACATCACGGCCTCGCATAGGGGACTGGGCTGGGGGTTGATGACGATGGTATCAGCAGATGCACCCCCTTGCCCAGTGCTTGTTGCAGGCTCGCTTTCCGCTCCAGCCTTGGCTCGCTTGGCCCGATGCACAAGTGGATCCGTGTCTCTGCAAAAACAGAAAGAATCAAGTCAGAAATCATAATCAAGATGGAGTCAAGACTTGGTGAATATAAGACAATTGTGCTTACTCCTCGTCTTCTGACTCGCTGAGGATGTAGAGGTCATATCTCGCTGGCGGGGGCGATTCCATGGCCCTTTTGAGTGCCGGAGGGGATGAACTTGCCGGCTGAGAAGACCCAACTTCCCCGACAACTTCTTGCTGGGAAGGTGGACGCTGAGTTTGTTGTCGGCACACTTCTTCTTGATGGCCAGTTTTGGTGGTCGTCTTCTTCACGACAGGACCAACCTTTGGCGAAGAAGCGCGCACTGGCTCCTGACTGGCCGTCTTCCGAAGAATGCGTGCCCTCTTCTTTGGAGCCCGAGGACCTTCTTCTTCTTCATCTTTGGGTTCCCCGACAACCTCTCGATCAAGGTATTCTCATCCAAAGCCGGCGGCGAGAACACCACGTTCTCCCTCCGCTGCTTCTCCAGTTCCTTCTTCTTCTTCTCCACCTTGGAGTCGACAGGCTTGGCATGCTTCTTCCCCGCTGCGTCGGCCTTCTTGGGTGCCATAGGGGCTTAGGGAGAAAAGGAGTCGAGGTGATATGTGAATCGGCGGCGGCGGTGGCGGAAGCTGCTCTGGCTAGAGGAAGAAGATGAAGCAGAGGGAAGCAAGGGTGAATGAGCAGCGCCCCCTCGCGGTTGCCATTTTATGGGGAAGACGCGAGGGGACTGGCTCTTTACTATTTGCCTCGACATCGTGTAACACCCCAAAATAATTTCTTGGGATTTTCAAAAAAAATTCTTTAAAATAAAATACTTTGAATTATTATGGCCTTTTTCTACTTCTGCTTCTTCTGTTCTGAAAATTATTTTTTATTTTTAATTGGGTTTCAAAATTTTAAATGGTTCTGATTTGGATGGTTTATTGATTGGGTAATTATTTTTGAACGATCAAAAATATTTTTTTCTCTTTAGAAAAGTTCTGGAATGAATAAAATCATTCTATGAAAATGATCATTTTTCCCCTTTCAAGCACTCCCAAATTCTTCCAATAATTTTTCTGTCATTTCTAAATTATCCCTCAAGTCATTCTCGCATTCTATGACAGTGTCCAATATTTTTCCTCTCCACAAAAATATTTCGTCCATTTTAAATAAATTCCAAAGTTGGAATTTATAATTATACTAGTTTCTTTGGTTTACAAAGGAACCATATTTTCTATGATTCTTCTGCAACCACAAAAATTACCCTAGCAACTAGACAGTACCCACAACCCATTTCACCAAAAACATTGGGTTCCACAGTTCAAAATTTTCAAATTCCATCCAGTTCAAATTTGGACTAGAAACAATCTCTCTGATATAACCTCAATTTTTATAGCTCCAAAAATTCTGAAACTTTGCCAGACTCTCTTTTATGCATCAACACCTCACCACAAAAATTCCCTAAAATTCCTAAAATCCCTAGAGCTCTCTGTCATTTCATCAAACATATGGTGGGCACACTGTTCACTGTCGAACAAATTCAGTTAAGTGAATTTGGTTCAGTGGTAGAGGCGATCGACGCCATGCACCACACTCCATCGCTCTCCCCTTCTCCTCCACGCCTCCTCTGGTCATTAATGGGTCGCCGAGGACCCCCCTGGTCAGCCACCCACCACCGACGGCACAGGAGGTGATCGGTGCACCTGCCACCGTCCTCGGCTGCGGCGAGCCGAACGGATCAGCTCGGCGCCCACCGTCTTCACTCCTCCTGCTGCTCTCCCCCACCTAATCTCTCTCCACGCGGCGCCTCCCTCCGCGTCCTCGCACGCCGTACGCACCGCCTAGCCCCGCCTAGCAGTCGCCGGAGCCAGTCATCGCCGCCGCACCCGTACGGGCACCTCGCCGCAGATAAGGTCGAGGAGCTCGAGCTCGTCCACGCTAAGCTTCTGGAGTACTCCATCAACCCTCCTGGATCATTCACAGAACCTCGCCACCGTCCTTACCTACTTCGCCGGCCGGAGTTACTCCGGTGTAATCCACACCCGCACCGCCACCCTCGGATTGCCTATAAAAAGGGCCCCAGAGCTCCATTCGCTACCCTCACCAACTCCACTGCCTCCCAATCGACCGCCACGCCACTCACCCGACCTCGGGGAGGTCGTCTTCCTCCTCTCCGACCACCGACCCGCCGCCACCTCCGCTGATCAGCGCATCACCACGACTCCATCTCCACCACTCAAAACTTGCCCGTAGTCATATTGTGCACCCAATCATCGATCCCGCACCTCAATTCCACCACAGAAGCTCTCTTCGGCGAGAGCCAACTCCACTCGAACCACCGTCCGCCGGCGACGACCTCTCCGTCGTTCTGGTGCTCACCGGCGACCATCACCGCCACCTACCGACGCAGACGGACTCCCTGAACACGCTCCGACCATCGCCGCCTTCCAAAACCCCGACGATCGTCGCCGGTGATTACCGCACCCCTTCTGTATACGCGCGCGGGCGCGTTTGAATTTAAACCTGACGGGTGGGGCCCACCCGTCAGCGTTTTATTCTTTTCCGTTTAAAACAGAAAGCGCCTTCGGCTGGTTCACGCTTTCTGCATGGGAAAATGTATTCTTTCCGAAACGTTTTCTTTTTCTGTTTTAATAAAAACAGATTTGACCACCACTTTGACTGCTTTTAGTTTTTAAACCCTAACTCCGAATGAGTTGATTCTTTTTTTGAAATTCTTATTTTTCACTCTAGTTTTTTTTAGTATTTATTTGAAAATATTTTGAGACAATTTTTTTACTGTTATGGAATTTTAATTTGAATTTGAATTTGCTTTTGTATAGAAAAAGAAGAGGGGGACTTTGCCGGGAATTTCGAGGGATCTCTTTCTGACTACTTTGATCAAGGCAAGCATTTTTGAACTTGGGATATGGTGAATTGCATGCATGGTTGCATCGGTTTGATATTGCACCGCATATGTAGTAATAGTGTATGCATGCATGGTCATGTCACCTTGTGGATTTCTTGCATGCATCATGGTATCTCGCTAACGTGTGGATATGGTGAGAACCAGGAGTGTACTCCTGCCTTGGACGTGCCGGTGGGAACGGGTCACGTTTGACACGGTGGTGTCACGGTGACATTTCTGGAGTATACCGGTCATAATAACAACACCTCCTGAGTCGACCTAGATCGAGTCTTGTTCCGTCACACCTAGCTAAACACCGTGCTGCCATGGGTCTTTCCACGAGGGAAGTACGGTTTAGTAAGTTGTTAACCCCTGTCCGTGTACACACCACATAGAGGGCCATGATGAGGGTTTCCACGGCCATGGACTAATGCCCGTCATCAGGTCAGGGGGCATGGATGTATCCGTCTGGGCCGAGAGGGGGGCACCCCTTGTAATCCGCGCATATGAATAGTGATCCCATGCTATTCGAGATTGTAGTCTCCCCGACTTAGAGTTTTTCTTGAACGATGCTTTGGGTGATTCCTGGCATCCGGAAAGTTAATCTGGTGTGTGCTGGTTAGGTGTGTTTTCAACCCAAAGACCGTAATGGGAATTAGCCAGCGTCACGGTGCTGGCTAAAGAAATCTCATACACGTGGGTAAAGAGTACACCCTCTGCAGAGTTATATCTATTCGAATAGCCGTGTCCACGGTCAAGGACGTTGACACATTTCTGGGATAAATCACAGAATAGCCTCAAGTCATACCAGCCCCAAGAACAACTGGTAGAATTCCTTGATATAGATAACCAGTACAAATATAATATTACACAGGGTTGAGTCAGAGGGCTCAACAATTATTACAAGCTTGCCAATATACTACGATGGTGGAATAACACAGTGGTGTGGTGGTAGAACAACACTGATACAATAAAATAAAGTCAAGCGTCAGTGTGAGGCTTCACTATTTTATTGGTGTAGCGGAAACACAGCGGATGATACATGTGGTGGATTCCAAGCTCACAGGTTGACTAACTGGGAACACCACTAAGCATCGGGCTCGCTAGCGCAATCTTCGTCCACAAGCTCGTCCGCCTCCAGGTCTAGCCAATAAAATAGCCAGGGACAAGCCAGTGAGTACGTTGGAATGTACTCGCAAACATTATGAACGAAAGATATACCGAATGCATATGCCCATGATGGATTAAATGATATGCACATGCTGACTGAAATTTAAAAACATGGCATGATAAATATTAGCATGTGCAAAAAAATAAAATGTTAGTGACAAACCTAGAAATTTAAAAGTGGACAATCAGGCGAGACAGGACCGCCCGAGAATCCAAAAGAAAATATAAAGTGGAGAATCGGGTGAGACAAGACCGCCCGAGTATCCAAGAGAAATGCCAAACGGGTGTCTAAAAGAGAATCGGGCGAGACAGGACCGCCTGAGAACTCAAGCGACGCCACGAGAGGTCTTGAAAAGAAATGCCAAATGGGTGTCTAAAAGAGAATCGGGCGAGACAGGACCGCCCGTGAACTCAACCGACGCCACGAGAGGTCTGGAAAAGAAATGCCAAACGGGTGTCTAAAAGAGAATCGGGCGAGACAGGACCGCCCGAGAACTCAAGCGACGCCACGAGAGGTCTTGAAAAGAAATGCCAAACGGGTGTCTAAAAGAGAATCGGGCGAGGCAGGACCGCCCGAGAACTCAAGCGACGCCACGAGAGGTCTTGAAAATAAAATCGAGTGTCCGGGGTAGTCTAGCCAGTACCTGAGACACTCGGGAAATAAAATAAGAGGAATGGGTTAGTCCACAATAATATGCATAGTAATAATAATACTTATAACAATAGCATTTATGATAACAAAAATTATACATGATGACATTAGGGTGACATTAATTTTCCTGCAAATTAATTCATGCTCAGATTAATTATTTTCCTCCGAAGACCGACACCGGGACCGACACTTGACCCTTCCCAGCTAACGTCCTTGACCATGGACACGGCTATTCGAATAGACATAACTCTGCAGAGGGTGTACTCTTTACCCACATGTATGAGATTTCTTTAGCCAGCACCGTGACGCTGGCTAATTCCCATTACGGTCTTTGGGTTGAAAACACGCCTGAGCAGCACACACCAGATTAACTTTCCGGATGCCAGGAATCACCCAAAGCATCGTTCAAGAAAAACTCTAAGTCGGGGAGACTATAATCTCGAATAGCATGGGATCACTATTCATACGCGCGGATTATAAGGGGTGCCCCCCTTTCGGCCCAGACGGATACACCCATGCCCCCTGACCTGATGACGGGCATTAGTCCATGGCCGTGGAAACCCTCATCATGGCCCTCTATGTGGTGTGTACACGGACAGGGGTTAACAACTTACTAAACCGTACTTCCCTCGTGGAAAGACCCATGGCAGCACGGTGTTTAGCTAGGTGTGACGGAACAAGACTCGATCTAGGTCGACTCAGGAGGTGTTGTTATTATGACCGGTATACTCCACAAATGTCACCGTGACACCACCGTGTCAAACGTGACCCGTTCCCACCGGCACGTCCAAGGCAGGAGTACACTCCTGGTTCTCACCATATCCACACGTTCGCGAGATACCATGATGCATGCAAGAAATCCACAAGGTGACATGACCATGCATGCATACACTATTACTACATATGCGGTGCAATATCAAACCGATGCAACCATGCATGCAATTCACCATATCCCAAGTTCAAAAATGCTTGCCTTGATCAAAGTAGTCAGAAAGAGATCCCTCGAAATTCCCGGCAAAGTCCCCCTCTTCTTTTTCTATAAAAAAGCAAATTCAAATTCAAATTAAAATTCCATAACAGTAAAAAAATTGTCTCAAAATATTTTCAAATAAATACTAAAAAAAACTAGAGTGAAAAATAAGAATTTCAAAAAAAGAATCAACTCATTCGGAGTTAGGGTTTAAAAACTAAAAGCAGTCAAAGTGGTGGTCAAATCTGTTTTTATTAAAACAGAAAAAGAAAACGTTTCGGAAAGAATACGTTTTCCCATGCAGAAAGCGTAAACCAGCCGAAGGCACTTTCTGTTTTAAACGGAAAAGAATAAAACGTTGACGGGTGGGCCCCACCCGTCAGGTTTAAATTCAAACGCGCCCGCGCGCGTATACAGAAGGGGTGCGGTAATCACCGACGACGATCGCCGGGGTTTTGGAAGGCGGCGATGGTCGGAGCATGTTCAGGGAGTCCGTCCGCGTCGGTAGGTGGCGGTGATGGTCGCCGGTGAGCACCAGAACGACGGAGAGGTCGTCCCCGGCGGACGGTGGTTCGAGTGGAGTTGGCTCTCGCCGAAGAGAGCTTCTGTGGTGGAATTGAGGTGCGGGATCGATGATTGGGTGCACAATATGACTACGGGCAAGTTTTGAGCGGTGGAGATGGAGTGGTGATGATGCGCTGATCAGCGGAGGTGGCGGCGGGTCGGTGGTCGGAGAGGAGGAAGACGACCTCCCCGAGGTCGGGTGAGTGGCGTGGCGGTCGATTGGGAGGCAGTGGAGGTGGTGAGGGTAGCGAATGGAGCTCGGGGGCCCTTTTATAGGCAATCCGAGGGTGGCCGTGCGGGTGTGGATTACGCCGGAGTAACTCAGGCCGACGAAGTAGGTAAGTACGGTGGCGAGGTTCTGTGAATGATCCAGGAGGGTTGATGGAGTACTCCAGAAGCTTAGCGTGGACGAGCTCGAGCTCCTCGACCTTATCTGCGGCGAGGTGCCCGTACGGTTGCGGCGGCGATGACTGGCTCCGGCGACTACCAGGCGAGGCCAGGCGGTGCGTACGGCGTGCGAGGACGCGGAGGGAGGCGCCGCGTGGAGATAGATTAGGTGGGGGAGAGCAGCAAGAGGAGTGAAGACGGCGGGCGCCGAGCTGATCCGTTCGGCTCGCCGCAGCCGAGGACGGTGGCAGGTGCACCGGTCACCTTCTGTGCCATCGGTGGTGGGTGGCTGACCAGGGGTGTCCTCGGCGACCCATTAATGGCCAGAGGAGGCGTGGAGGAGAAGGGGAGAACGATGGAGTGTGGTGCACGGCGTCGATCGCCTCTGCCACTGAACCAAATTCAGTTAACTAAATTTGTTCGACAGTGAACAGTGTGCCCACCATATGTTTGATGAAATGACAGAGAGCTCTAGGGATTTTAGGAATTTTAGGGAATTTTTGTGGTGAGGTGTTGACGCATAAAAGAGAGTCTGGCAAAGTTTCAGAATTTTTGGAGCTATAAAAATTGAGGTTATATCAGAGAGATTGTTTCTAGTCCAAATTCGAACTGGATGGAATTTGAAAATTTTGAACTGTGGAACCCAATGTTTTTGGTGAAATGGGTTGTGGGTACTGTCTAGTTGCTAGGGTAATTTTTGTGGTTGCAGAAGAATCATAGAAAATATTGTTCCTTTGTAAACCAAAGAAACTAGGATAATTATAAATTCCAACTTTGGAATTTATTTAAAATGGAAGAAATATTTTTGTGGAGAGGAAAAATATTGGACACTGTCATAGAATGTGAGAATGACTTGAGGGATAATTTAGAAATGACAGAAAAATTATTGGAAGAATTTGGGAGTGCTTGAAAGGGGAAAAATGATCATTTTCATAGAATGATTTTATTCATTCCAGAACTTTTCTAAAGAGAAAAAAATATTTTTGATCTTTCAAAAATAATTAAGCAATCAATAAACCATCCAAATCAGAACCATTTAAAATTTTGAAACCCAATTAAAAATAAAAATTGATTTTCAGAACAGAAGAAGCAGAAGAAGAAAAAGGCCATAATAATTCAAAGTATTTTATTTTAAAGAAAAGATTTTGAAAATCCCAAGAAATTATTTTGGGGTGTTACACATCGCTTTTGCAGCACACTACCGCGGGATAACCGCTACAGTCCACCACTCCTGCATCCCGCATTAAATGCGCGGCGTGGGCGTGCTTGGAGGAAAATCAACATTGAAAAAAATTACGGCGGTAATTTCTTGCCATGTGTCTGTGCATTGTTTGGGCCTAGCCCAACGACGCTTCAGATGCGCGTGTTGCCCAGGCCCGGGGGCTCCTGTCGGTGTATAAAACATGGGTATTTTATACCCTGACTTATGCACAGACAGTAGCAACCTTCCCAGTGGCCAGGGCTTGCCGGGGATTACCAAGATCGAGATTAAAGGCCTAGTTGCGAAGGCACTAGGGAGAAGATCAAGACAAGATGCCAAGAAGCACAAGACGATGCTTGCCGGTGAGGCCCAAGCTGGCAAGATGAAGGCCCGGCAAGCTCCGTGCCAGCAAGCCCTCACTAGCTCGTCAGCGCTCCACCGCACCGAGCTGCTAGTCGCTAATCGGTGAGGTGTCGACCGCACAGGCGGTTTGGTGAGATTTGTCGGGGCATGTGTCAGCCTGCTGGAAGGAGAATTAGCTTTAATGACACCCGTCCAGAAGGCGTGTCAAGATAATAGGAGGTAGCTGGGCGAGCGGTGCAGGAACCTTGCCGGGAGTCCTCCTCCACATGACACCTAACGGCGCAATAAATGTTTTTGTCCTAATCCGGCAGAGTTAGGTATGATAGCACTGTTTGCTGTCTAATCAACTTGTAATGACTGTTTTGCCACTGTGGTTACCCCTTGAGCTATAAAAGGAGGGCCAGGGCAACCTTTACGAGGGATCGGTCGACACTTAGCTCATTGGACATGCGTAGCTGCTCTTCCTGCACCTTGCCGGCAAGAAGCGCTCCTTGTACTTGAGCCCAAACATATCCAATACACAAAGCAGGAGTAGGGTTTTACACCTCACGGTGGCCCGAACCTGGGTAAATCCCTTGCGTTTCTGCTGGTACTGCTCTTTGTGCTTGTGTATCTCCCTAGTCGAACCGCAAAGGGGCTAGATGGCCCCATAGATGGTCGTACGCACGACACGAGGCATATGGAGGACACCATGCAGGAGACAGAACTGCACACAAGGTACTACAATCTGGTTTTTATTGGCCGACTCTTTTCAAAGATGCACGTAAGTTTGTCCTCTCTTGTGATGAATGTCAAAGAATTGGTAATGTTGGTAGACGTCAGGAAGTGCCTATGAATTATTCACTTGTTATTGAACCATTTGATGTTTGGGGTTTTGATTATATGGGACTTTTCCTAAATCCAACGGGTATACACATATTTTAGTTGCTGTTGATTACGTTACTAACTGGGTAGAAGCTATTCCAACTAGTAGTGCTGATCATAACACTTCTATTAAATGCTTAAAGAAGTTATATTCCCGAGGTTTGGAGTTCCTAGATATTTAATGACTGATGGTGGTTCACATTTTATTCATGGTGCTTTCTGTAAATTGCTTGTTAAATATGATGTTAATCATAGAATTGCATCTCCTTATCATCCTCAGTCCAGTGGCCAAGTTGAATTAACTAATAGAGAAATAAAATTAATTTTGCAAAAGACCGTTAATAGATCTAGGAAGAATTGGTCTAAGAAACTTGATGATGCACTATGGGCTTATAGAACTGCTTATAAAAATCCTACGGGTATGTCTCCATATAAAATGGTCTATAGAAAAGCATGTCATTTACCTCATGAACTAGAACATAAAGCATATTGGGCAATTAAAGAACTTAACTATGATTTTAAACTTGCCGGTGAAAAGAGGTTATTTGATATTAACTCTCTAGATGAATGGAGAACACAAGCTTATGAAAATGCCAAGTTGTTTAAAGAAAAAGTTAAAAGATGGCGTGATAAGAGAATTCAAAAACGGGAATTCAAAGTAGGTGATCATGTTCTATTATACAATTCTCATTTAAGAATTTTTGCAGGAAAACTTCTTTCTAAATGGGAAGGACCATATATCATCAAAGAGATTTATCGCTCCGGAGCCATCAAAATAAACAACTCCGAAGGCAATAATCCGAGAGTGGTTAATGGGCAAAGAATTAAACATTATATTTCAGGTACTCCCATTAATGTTGAAACTAATATTATTCAAAGAATGACACCGGAAGAGCACATAGAAGAAACCTTCCGGAACTCTCCATAATCCTGAAAAGGAATAGGTACGTGGTACGGTAAGTAAACCGACTCCAAAAGTTCCATAAAAGTACTTTCTGTTCATTTGGGAATATATAAAAAATTAGGAAAATAATAAACAGTCCGAAAAGTGCACGAGGAGGCGACAAGCCTGGGGGGCATGCCCTACCCCCCCAGGGCGCGCCTACCAGGCTTGTGGCCCCCTCGTGAACTTTCCCAACTCCGTTTTTCTTCTACATTACTTGTCCTGCACGGGAAAAATTCATTATATATACTCTCGGATGTTTTGACCACCGTATCGCAAGTTTCTCCTCTGTTCTTGTTTCGGGCTATTTTTCTGACAGATCTAGATCGCCATGGCGTCTCCAAGCTCGTCCATGGACAAGTTCTACGAGAAGGTCATCAACCCATACCTATCGGAGGTGATGAAGCACCCTCAAGCCATTGAGATGCGTGAGGGGGTGCTCCACATCCGGGACGTCCAAGGACCTAAGAAGACCGGGAGCGAGAAGGCCAGGCTGGAAGCGGTGGAACAGGAAACCTTCAAGTGCTAGGGGATGGTGGAGCGCGGACTTAGTGCTAACCACTCCATGATCACGGAGTTCATCCGTGAGCACAAGGAGGACGGCAAGAATATTGGGGATGTCATCTTCATGCTCAATGACCAGATTGACTATCTTCTGGCCCAAATCTATGATCTACAAAACCAAAATTTTGAGTATGAGGCCAAGTTCAAAGGTATGAGTTTAGCTGCAAATTTCAGGACTCCAGAAACATGTTCGTCCTTTTATGATGGAGAACCTATGCCTTGGAAGACGGGGGACAAGCCCACCACTCCATCACCACCATCACCGAAGAAGGAGACTTGAGCACATGGGTATGGGCACCACCCTTGGCTTGTGCCAAGCTTGGGGGAGGTGCCCCGGTATCGTATCGCCATCACTTTTATCATCATTATCTATTTTAGTTCGATCCTTAGTTATTTCGTGATTTAGAAGAATAAAGTTTAGTATGATTTAGCTTCGAGTGCTTGCTTTGTGATCTATCTATCTATGTAATCGTGTGTGGAAGTTATATAATAAAGAGTTGTTTGATTTGAGTGTTTTGCTTTTGTTGATCCAATATTAGAAATAAATAAAGGGTATAAAAAGTAAGATCATATGCTAATCCCATGGGGAGTGATGACTTCACATAAAAGAAGTATAATTGATAAAACTTGTTGGAAGTTAACAAACATAGCATTGGTCATTGTTGCAATTCATGAAAAAGTAATAAAGGAAGAGAGATCTCACATATAAATATTCTGTCTTGGACATCTTTTATGATTGTGAGCCCCCATTAAATATTCTATGTCAAATAGTCGACGTTGGACAAGGAAGGCAACGTAATGAGTTATGTTTGCTTATATTCACATAGAAGTTATATTGTTTTGGATCCTCTAACATGTGGTGCTTGCCCCCTATCTTTTGCTAGCCAAAATTCTATACTAAGTAGAGATACTACTTGTGCATCCAAAAACCCTTAAACCCAGTTTCATGTCATGAGAGTCCACCATATCTACCTATGGATTGAATAAGATCCTTCAAGTAAGTTGTCATCGGTGCAAAGCAATAAAAATTGCTCCTAAATATGTGTGATCTTTTATTGTAAGGGAAAATAAGCTTTGTACGATCTTGTGATGGTGAAGAAATAAAAGCGACAGACTGCATAATAAAGGTTGCTATCACAAGGGGCAATATAAAGTGACGTTCCTTTACATTAAGAGCTTGCACATCCAAAAACAAAAAGCGCATGACAACCTCTGCTTCCCTCTGCGAAGGGCCTATCTTTTACTTTATGTATTTACTTTTATGCAAGAGTCAATAGTATTCCCCTCTATTCCGTTTTATTTTCTCTCTTGGCAAGCATCATGTGGTGGGGATAGATCCAGGCATATATATCCAGTTGGATGTAGGTGATCATGAGTTATTATTGTTGACATTACCCTTGAGGTAAATACGTTGGGTGGCGAAACTATAAGCCCCTATCTTTCTATGTGTCTGACTGAAACTTTTGCTCCATAAGTGAGTGTCAGCAATCATAGAAGACTAAATGATAGTTGAGTATGATAACTTGCTAAACAAAGCTCTTACATAGACTCTTTCTGATAATATGATGAATTGCAATTGCTTCAGTGACTGAGATCATAGTTTGTTAGTTTTCAATTTGGCTTATGGTTCATACTTTATGATTGAATTGTCACTTTTTCATGAGAAGTTTTATGATGATATATTGCTGTTATAATAAAGATCATGATGCTTTCAAGTCCGTATTTTGTTTTATCGACACCTCTCTCTCTAAACATGTGGTCATGATTATCGATTTCGGTTTTTCGCTTGAGGACAAGCGAGGTCTAAGCTTGGGGGAGTTGATACGTCCATTTTGCATCATGTCTTCCTACTATTATTTATTATGTTTTTGATCAATATTTCACTTTATGATACAATTCTTATGCCTTTTCTCTCATATTTTGCAAGTTTCACATGAAGAGGGAGATTGCCGGCAGCTGGAAATTCTCGACCGGAAAGGGGTGAAACATTGATAGCTATTCTGCACAGCTCCAAATGACATAAAAATTTATGAAGAATTATTTTGGAATATATAAAACAATATTGGCGAAAGAATTACCAGGAGGGGGCCCACCAATAAGCCCCAAGCCTAGGGGGCGCGCCCTACCCCCCTGGGCGCGCCCCCCGAGCTTGTGGGGCCCCTGGCCGGCCTCCGGCCCCCTCCTTCTGCTATATGAAGCCATTTGCCCTAAAAAATCTGAAGAAGACTTTTGGGACGAAGCGCCGATGTCTCGAGGCGGAACCTGGGCAGGAGCTATTTTGCTCTCCGGCGGAGCGATTCCGCCGGGGAAACTTCCCTTCGGGAGGCGAAATCAAAGCCATCAACATCACCAGCGATCCTCTCATCATGGGAGGACCAATCTTCATCAACATATTCACCAGCACCATCTCATCTCAAACCCTAGTTCAACTCTTGTATTCAATCTTTGTCTCAAAACCTCAGATTGGTACCTGTGGGTTGCTAGTAGTGTTGATTACATCTTGTAGTTGATGCTAGTTGGTTTAATTGGTGGAAGACTATATGTTTAGATCCTTAATGCTATTCAATACCCCTCTGATCTTGAACATGAATATGATTTGTGAGTAGTTACTTTTATTCTTGAGGACATGGGAGAAGTCTTGTCATAAGTAATCATGTGAATTTGGTATTCGTTCGATATTTTGATGATATGTATGTTGTTGCTTCCTTTAGTGGTGTCGTGTGAACGTCGACTACATGACACTTCACCAATTTTGGTCCTAAGGGAAGGCATTGTGGAGTAGTAATTAGATGATGGGTTGCTAGAGTGACAGAAGCTTAAACCTTAGTTTATGCGCTATTCCACAAGGGGCTGATTTGGATCCATATGTTTCATGCTACGGTTAGATTTATCTTAATTCTTCTTTCGTAGTTGCGGATGCTTGCGAGAGGGGGTAATCATAAGTGGGAGGCTTGTTCAAGTAAGAACAACACCCAAGCACCAGTCCACCCACATAACAAATTATCAAAGTAGTGAATGCGAATCAAACAAACATGATGAAAGTGACTAGATGAAATTCCCATGTGTCCTCGAGAACGCTTTGCTTATTATACGAGTTCGTTTCGGCTTGTCCTATGCTATAAAAAGGATTGGGCCACCTTGCTGCACCTTTGTTACCGTTATTACTTGTTACTTGTTACGAATTACCTTACTATCAAACTATCTGTTACCGATAATTTCAGTGCTTGCAGAGAATACCTTGCTGAAAACCGCTTGTCATTTCCTTCTACTCCTCGTTGGGTTTGACACTCTTACTTATCGAAAGGACTACGATTGATCCCCTGTACTTGTGGGTCATCAGTCTCGCACTTATCTCCATTTGCGACTCAACTGCCGCGTCTTCCCCAGCTCCGGGTCGTTCCCGTCTGGGGCGGTGGGGCCTCGCCGTCGTCCACCGCCTTGGTGCGCTTGGCGCGGCGTGTATGATATGTCTCCGCCGTATCTATAATTTTTGATTGTTTCATGCCAATATCCAACAATTTCCACATACTTTTGGTAACATTTTATATTATTTTTTGGGACTAACATATTGATCCAGTGCCCAGTGCCAGTTCGTGTTTTTTGCTTTTTTTTGTTTCACAGAAAATCCATATCAAACAAAGTCCAAATGCAATAAAATTTTATGGAGATTTATTTTGGAATATATGTGATTTTTGGGAGGTGGAATCAACTCAAGGCGGTGCTCGTGGGCCCCAAGAGGCACCAGGGCGTGCCAGGGGGGCAAGCGCGCCGTGGTGCCTCGTGAGGCCCTCGTAGGTCGGTTGGTGCTATTCTATGGGCGCAAGGAAGCTAATATCCTGAAAAAAAAATCGTGTGAAAATTTCAGCGCAATCGGAGTTACGGATCTCCGGGAATTTAAGAAATGGTGAAAGGCCAGAAACCAGGAGCGCGAAACAGAAGAGAACAGAGAGAGAGAGATCCAATCTAGGAGGGGCTCCTGCCCCTCCGCCGCCATGGCAGCCATGGACCAGAGGGGAAACTCTCCTCCCATCTAGGGGGGAGGCCAAGGAAGAAGAAGAAGGAGGGGGGCTCTCTCCCCCTCTCTCCCGGTGGCGCCGGAACGCCGCCGGGGCAACCATCGTGACGGCGATCTACACCAACAACTTCGCTGCCGTCAACACCAACTCTCTCCCCCTCTATGCAGCGGTGTAACACCTCTTCTCCCCGCTGTAATCTCTACTTAAACATGGTGCTTAATGCTACATATTATTATCCAATGATGTGTTGCCATCCTATGATGTTTGAGTAGATTCGTTTTGTCCTATGGGTTGATTGATGATCATGATTGGTTTGAGTTGTATGTTTTATTTTGGTGCTGTCCTATGGTGCCCTCCGTGTTGCGCTAGCGTGAGGGATTCCCGCTGTAGGGTTTGCAATACGTTCATAATTCTCTTATAGTGGGCGGCTAGAGTGACAAAAGCTTACACCCGAGTAAGGGGTTGTTGCGTATGGGAGTAAAGGGGACTTGATACTTAATGCTATGGTTGGGTTTTACCTTAATGATCTTTGGTAGTTGCGGATGCTTGCTAGAGTTCCAATCATAAGTGCATATGATCCAAGTACGGAAAGTATGTTAGCTCATGCCTCTCCCTCATATAAAATTGCAATAATTATTACCGGTCTAGTTATCGATTGCCTAGGGACAAATCATTCTCTTGTGTTACAAAAGCTTTCTACTAAACAACTAAATTTTATTATCTTGCAAATTACTCGTAGTTTTATTCTCGCAAAGTACTTCTAGTTTTATTCTTGCAAACCTATCCTATCACCTACAAAATAGTTTCATACTTGTTCTAGGTAAAGCGAAGGTTAAGTGCGCGTAGAGTTGTATCGGTGGTCGATAGAACTTGAAGGGAATATTAATTCTACCTTTAGATCCTCATTGCGTTCGACACTCTTATTTATCGAAAAAGCTACAATTGATCCCCTATACTTGTGGGTTATCAAGACCTTTTTCTGGCGCCGTTGCCGGGGAGCAATAGCGTGGGGTTGATATTCTCGTGTGTGCTTGTTTGCTTTATCACTAAGTAGATTTTATTTTCTGTTCTAAGTTGTTTTATATCTTTAGTTATGGATATGGAACACGAAACACCAAAAAAATTAGTTGTACTTGCTACTCATGGAGATGGGGAACCTCCTAAAACCCTCGATGCTTGTTATGTGGAAAACATTAAATACTACTTTGATAATCCTGATAAAACTCCATTCAACTTGATAATGGGAGTTACTTTGGATCAACAGGAATACTTTAGGGATTATCGCTTGTCTCAAAAAGGGAAACTCTTATGGGATCAAATTCATTATTTGCATTGGTATGCTCAGGATTTATGCTTAAGATATGATTATACTTGCTGCTCTAGGATGAAGGCTCCACACCTTCCCTTTTCATGTGAATTTAATGATAATGAAACCTTGGCTTCTTATGCTAATGGTATATATGATTACTATGATGTGGAACGAATAGAAGAATGTGTTGCTTTTAAGGGTGCCTATGAAATTGAATCTTTATTTGAAAAGTATGAAGATTGTGATGATGCCGTTTACAGATCTGAAAATTTTGTTATACTTAAATATTGCTATGAGAATTATAAATGCAATGCCGATATTGATGAATTTATTGAGAAAGTCTCCACTGTCCAAGAAGAGACTAATATTTTGCAGGAATCTATGGAAGAAGAAATTGATGACACTGTGAGCTCATTGGATGAAAAAGATGACGATGAGAGCGAAGAACAAAAGGAGGAAGAGCGGATTAGCTACCCGTGCCCACCTTCTAATGAGAGTAACTCTTCAACTCATACATTGTTTAATTTCCCTTCGTGCTTACCGAAGGATGAATGCTATGATGATTGCTATGATCCCTTTGATTCGTTTGAAATATCCCTTTTTGATGAAATTGATGCTTGCTATGATTGTGGCCATGATGCCAATATGAATTATGCTTATGGAGATGAACTTGCTATAGTACCTTATGTTAAGAATGAAATTGTTGCTATTGCACCTACACATGATAGTCCTATTATCTTTTTGAATTCTCCAAACTACACTATATCGGAGAAGTTTGCTCTTATTAAGGATTATATTGATGGGTTGCATTTTACTACTACACATGATAATTTTGATGGATATATGTCGGAAGCCGGGCTCCGGGGACCCAAAGGTTCGAACACTGGGGTGAGCTTGTTCTACCTACTTCGCCTCCTACCACGGCTAAGCGACGGCGAGGCGACGGTGAGAGCGCGCTAGCGAGGGACGGAACGAGGACTCGGCGGTTTACCCAGGTTAGGGCCACCTTGCGGTGTAAGACCCTACTCCTGCTTGTGGTTGGGATTGCAAGGGCAAGAGAGTTCTTGCGTACAAGGTACAAGGTAGGAGATGAAGGAATCGATTTGGTCTCTCCCCCTATCTCGGCTACTCTGCCCCTTATATCAGCCATGGTCCTCTTTCCCCTCGAAACTTAGGCGGGAAGGGTTGCCACACTTGGCGATTTCGAAAGGGGACAGGCGCTCAGGCTATCCTGACTAAAGGTGGTCTTCGCCTGCCAAAGCATGATCCATGACGCGCTGGTGGGCTCGGTGATGACCTCCGCCCTGCGCGCCCGTCGTCTTGGTCTTTCTTCGCCGATCGGGCAACCTTTGGGGTTGCTTTGGAGAGTAGATAGCTGGCCCTGCTCCCTTAACACGAAAGAGGAAACCATCTTCATCCGCGCCTGCTGGCGCGGCCTCTGCTGCCGCTCGTCGCCGCACGTGTTACCCACGTGACGGGCTCCAGGCCGCGCGGCAAGGCGAACAACCTTCGCCTCGAGCGCCTGCGGGAGGGGGCCTCGGGAGGCCACCTCGGAAAGCCGCCTCGCGAGGCCACTCGGGAAGCTGCCTAGTGAGAGGACCTCGCGAGGCCATTGCCGGTGGTGCTGAGCGTTGATTGCTACTCCCTGAGGAGGGGGCCTCAGGAGGCCAGGGCCTCATGAGGGGTCTTGGTGAGAGTTCGGTGGAGACGGCCCGCTGGGCCCACGCCAGGCGTTGCGCCCTGGGCCAAAGGCAGACGGGCCTGGATACCCCGGGTTCCACGGGCCCGACAATATAATATGCATGTGCTTGCTGCTCCTAATTTCAATTAGTATGAGAGAGGAACTACATCTCCGCCTCTATATGTTTCCAATACGATAAAATTGCAAGAAACTGTTTATACTATGCATTGGCCTTTACTTGATGTGCATGAATTGTTCTTTTATGACATGCCGATGCATAGGAAGAGAGTTAGACTTCGTCATTGCATGATATATGTTGCTTTGTGCTCACTACTAAATTACAAATCATTGTTAATTAAAATTGGCTTTGATATACCTTGGGATCCGGGTGGATCGGTTACATGAGCACTTTATGCCTAGCTTAATGGCTTTAAAGAAAGCGCTGCCAGGGAGACAACCCAGAAGTTTTTAGAGAGTCATTTATTTCTGTTGAGTGCTTTTATAAAGTTTAAAAACAAAAAAATATAGAGGGGAGCCTAAAACTTTTACAAAAAGAAAAGTGAAAGTGAGACAGATGAGCAATGTGGAAGTGGGGGCTAGCCTTGAACTTTGTACATGCCCATGGAAACTTTGTGAACCTTGATTACAGAAACTTTTCAAAAAAAATAATTATCCCCTTGTACAAATCCATTGTATTATAAAAATAATGTGCCAAGATTTACCGTTAGGATGTTTAAATTGCTTGTTTGGTATGTGCGGTGCAAAAACAGAAACTTTTTCTGTAGTGCGTGAATTTACATTTTTTACTGGAACGTTCAAAAATTCTGAAATTTTTACACATTAATTATATGCAAATTGTTTATTTTTTCCTAATTTTTCAGAATTTTTAGAGTTACAGAAGTATGGTCAATGTTCAGATTACTACAGACTGTTCTGTTTTTGACAGATTCTGTTTGTGATGCATTGTTTTGCTTGTTTTGATGAAACTATGGATTGTATCGGAAGGTATAAGCCATGGGGAAGTTATAATACAGTAGGTATAATGCAAAAATAAAATATGAATGGGTTTGCAACAGTACTTAAAGTAGTGATTTGCTTTATTATACTAACGGATCTCACGAAGGTTTTGTTAAGTTTTGTGTGGATGAAGTGTTCAAAGATCGAGGAGGTATTGATATGAGAAGAATGAGGAGAGGCAAGAGATCAAGCTTGGGGATGCCCAAGGCACCCCAAGTAAATATTCAAGGAGACTCAAGCGTCTAAGCTTGGGGATGCCCCGGAAGGCATCCTATCTTTATTCAACAATTATCGGTATGTCTCGGTTTTTGTTTTGTTCACATGATATGCGTAAACTCTTGGAGTGTCTTTTGTGTTTATTTTTCCCTTTTCTTTTATGCACCATGCTGGTATGAGATAGTCCTTGGTTGATTTATAGAATGCTATTTGCACTTCACTTATATCTTTTGAGTATGGCTTTATAGAATGCTTCATGTGCTTCACTTATATCATTTGAAGTTTGGATGCCTGTTTCTCTTCATCTAGAAAAACGTTATTTGTAGAATGCTCTTTTGCTTCACTTATATTTATTAGAGCATGGTCTTTTGTAGAAATAATTAAACTCTCTTGCTTCACTTATATCTATTTAGAGAGTCAACAGGAATTGGTCATTCACATGGTTCGTCACAAATTCATACATAAAACTTGTAGATCACTGAATATGATATGTTTGATTCCTTGCAATAGTTTTGCGATATAGAGATGGTAATATGTGGGAGGTACCAGTGAATGATTGTGGTTTAGTAGGAATATTGGTGTCAAGGTTTGTGATTCCTGAAGCATGCATGTATAGTCTCTTGTTATGCTATGAAGTTGGAGCATGATTTATTATTGATAGTCTTCCTTTGCATGGAGGTCGGGGGCGCGCGATGGTTAACTCCTACCAACCTCCCCCCTAGGGGCATGCACAGTAGTACTTTGCTTCAAGGGCTAATAAACTTTTGCAATAAGTATGTGAGTTCTTTATGACTAATGTGAGTCCATGGATTATACGCACTTGAAAGCACATTTGCTCCCTTGGTGGTTTTGGTAATTCATAACAACATATATCTCATTGGACTAATGTCCATTCAAGTTAAAGATTTCAGGATGTTCAATGATTGGCATGGCATGGACTAGAGACATGGACCCCTCAAAATGCTAAGGACAAGAATTGGCAAAAGATCAAGACTCTACATTTTTGGTTTAGTGATCCAAGATCACATTGAGTCCATAGGAAAGCCAATACTATTAAAAGGGGATGAGGTGTTGCTTAATGGTCTTTTTGCTCAAGTGCTTAGTGACAGTACTCCTAAACCCTCAACCACTCTCTCAATCCCAAATATGTCCAAAACCTACATTCTAACTCGGCCCCACCGAAATTTCCTATCCGGCCCCACCGAGTTCATCCAAGACATAGCCACTGCCAAAACCTTAACAAATCGGATCCACCGAAATGGATCTCGGTCTCACCGAGATGGCCTTGCCAACTCTCTGTAATCGTTTGCACTTACTTCGGTCTCACCGAGTTTGCAAATCGGTCTCACCGAGATGGCTTGCCAACTCTCTGTTGCCTTATTGCTTCACTTCGGTCCTACCGAGTTGATGCAATCGGTGCCACCGAGATGAGGATTGCCCTAGCCATTGCACTTCGGTCCATCCGAGTTGTTCGTATCGGTCCCACCAAGATTCCTAAAGTTCATATCTTTTACACAGTTCGGTGCTACCGAGATCATTGTTTCGGTGCCACCGAGTTGGGTCAAAAGTGTGTAACGGTTGGATTTTGTGTGGAGGCTATATATACCCCTCCACCACCTCCTTCTCTGAAAGGAGAGCCATCAGAACGTGCCTACACTTCCACCATACATTTTCTGAGAGAGAGAACCACCTACTCATGTGTTGAGATCAAGCTATTCCATTCCTACCATTTGAAACTTGATCTCTAGCCTTTCCCAAGTTGCTTTCCACTCAAATCCTTCTTCCACCATAGCCAAATTTGTGAGGAGTTGTTTGAGTGCTGGGAAGACTATCATTTGAAGCACAAGAGCAAGGAGTTCATCAACAACAAACCATCTATTACCTTTTGGAGAGTGGTGTCTCCTAGATTGGTTAGGTGTCACTTGGGAGCCTCCAACCTGATGTGGAGTTCAACCAAGCAGTTTGTAAGGGCAAGGAGATCGCCTACTTCGTGAAGATCTACCCCGAGTGAGGCTAGTCCTTCGTGGACGTAAGCCATGGTGGAATAGACAAGGTTGCTTCTTCGTGGACCCTTTGTGGGTGGAGCCCTCCGTGGACTCGCGCAGCCGTTACCCTTCGTGGGTTGAAGTCTCCATCAACGTGGACATACGATAGCACCACCTATCGGAACCACACCAAAAACCACCGTGTCTTCATTGCATTTGAATTCTCCGATCCCCTCCTTTACATACATATGCAATTATCTACTTTCCGCTGCTATACTCTTAGAATTGCATGTGTAGGGTGAAGCTTGACATGTACTATTGTTAAAATCTACCCACAATTAAAATCTGGGCAAAGGTTAGGTTTTATTTGGTCAAGTAGTCTAATCACCCCCCCTCTAGACATACTTTCGATCCTACAAGTGGTATCAGAGCTTTGGTCTCCTTAAGCCTTGATTTCCATTGCTTTGGTGATCATAGCCTTGGTTTCACAACCTAGGAGAGTATGGCGTCTAGTGAGGGTAACTATCATCGTAGAGGTCCATATTTTGATGGTACAAACTTTGCTAGTTGGAAACATAAGATGAAAATGCATATTCTTGGTCATAACCCTACCGTTTGGGCTGTTGTTCGGGTTGGCTTGCAAGGTGACTTCTTTGAGGATGGCAAGGAACCGGATCGTGAAGCAACCCCGGAAGAATTGAAGATGTTGCAATACAATGCTCAAGCTTGTGACATTCTATTCAACGGTTTATGTCCGGAAGAATTCAACAAAATCAGCCGCCTCGAGAATGCAAAGGAAATTTGGGATACTTTGGTTGATATGCATGAGGGTACCGAGTCCGTCAAGGAATCTAAGTTGGATGTGCTTCAAAGTCAACTTGACAAGTTCAAGATGAAGGATGGTGAAGGAGTCGCTGAGATGTACTCTAGGCTTGCTCTCATCACAAATGAGATTGCCGGCTTAGGAAGTGAAGAGATGACCGACAAATTCATCATCAAGAAGATACTTAGGGCTTTGGATGGAAAATATGATACCGTCTGCACATTGATCCAAATGATGCCAAATTACAAAGATCTCAAGCCCACGGAAGTCATTGGAAGGATCGTTGCTCATGAGATGTCACTCAAGGACAAAGATGAGCTGCACAACAAATCAAGTGGTGCTTACAAAGCCTCAACCGATGCTCCAACAACTTCAAGTGACAAGCTAGTATCCAATGAAGAGATTAGCCTAATGGTGAAAAGGTTCAACAAGTTCTACAAGAACAAAGGCAAAGAAAGAAGCTCTAGCTCAAGACACTATGTGAGAAGATCATCAAGTCGTGACCGCAATTGCTACAATTGTGGGAAGCCCGGACACTACTCAAATGAGTGTACGGCTCCCTACAAGAAAAGAGATGAATCACCAAGAGGAAGACATAGAAGAGATGAATCACCTCATAAGGAGAGAAGGAGTGGAGATGATCGTTATGAATGAACATACTCTAGAAGAAGCAAGGATTCCGAGAGGAAGGACAAGTCATCCAAGAGCTATACAAGAAGAAGACATCAAGCTCATGTTGGTGAATGGGTTTCCGGCTCCGACTCTGATGACCACTCCGAGAGAAGTTATCACTCCGACTCTGACTATAGTCAAGATGAAAGTGTTGCCGGACTTGCACTTGTGTCATCCAACTCCTATGATCTATTTGACTCACCAAATGAAGGAATTGGAAGATGCTTCATGGCAAAAGGCTCCAAGGTATCACACCCCGAGTATCTTGATTTCAAAAGTGATGAAGATGATTTGCTTGGTGATGATGATTTACTTGTTGATAGGGCTAGTGATATGAGCTATAATGAAAATGCTAGTAATCATGATAATCAAGAGGAAACGGGTGACAATGCTATGAAGGAGATTGAGCGTCTAACTAAAGAACTAAATGCTCTTAAGTTAGCTCATGAAATAACTCAAGAGGATCATAGAGAACTTCTAAGAACTCATGAGAAGCTACGCTTCGAGAAGCTAAATTTAGAGCAAGAGCATGAGTTTCTTAAAGCTATCAATGACGATCTTCGAAAGAAGAGTTCTTCATATCTTGCCAAGCGTTTACTCTTGTCTACCTTTATGCCACAAGTTAAATCTAAGCAAACTAGCAACAAGGGTAAAAATGGTTCTACCTCTAGTAGTAACAATAACAATGCTAAATCCAATGTTGTTACTTCTAGTAGTTCTATTGATTCCACTAATGATTCTCTTAGCCAAGTTACACTTGAGCAAGAAAATATGCTATTGACAGGAATTATAGAGAAAGGTGTCTACAAGAGTCTTGCCGGGAGTAAGCAATTTGAGGAAATTGTACGCAAGCAAGGAAGGCACCGAAAGAACCAAGGTGTTGGTTTTGAACAAAAGTTCAATGCCAATGGAGTTCAGTGGGAAGAAGATCAATACCCCAAGACGAAGTTTGTTCCTCAACAAGAGAAGTATGATCCCACTTCCTTCAAGGGAACACAAGCTCAAGAAATCTTTCACCACAAGACCACAAGCTAAAAGACAAGGACAAGCTTCAAGAAGAGATTGATTCATTTGAAGAAGCTCCTCAAGCCATGGTCAAGTGGGTTCCCAAGACTTCATCAAGTTCTACTTCATCAAGTTCTACTTCATCAAGTGCTACTACAACTCCAAGGATTCCCATCAAGTTGATGTGGGTCCAAAAGAAGAAGAACTAGAGAGTTCTTGAGGGTGACTCCGCCAACAAACTTCACTCATATTCTTTATGGCAAGAACTTGTGCAACCAACTTCCACATTTTGCACTAGTTCATGGAGTCACAAACCCTCTTGTTGGTAAGGCAAGGGACAAGGTATTAAATGCATTCATGGACATCATCATATGTGTATTTCACTCTATGTCTATGGATATCCTTGTATGTTCCTTGTGTGGGACTAACCCATGTAGGTATTGAAAGCACAAAACTCCAAAGGATTGCTCCCAACTCTTGATGGTCTACATCAACATTGAGCATCCACATCTTCAACATCTACATGAAGTCATCATCGACAAAACACAAGGTTAGTTCATCCCTCTTAGGGGGGTATCACATCTAGGGGGTGCTTTGCTCTAAGAAATTGAGCAAAAGCAACTCAAATGGTGTGAACACATTAATGCTTTATGTAAAAGTGGTAACCCCACTTGTGCTAAAACGATGAGTATGACCTATGATCAAATGTTCTCATTTGGCTCCTAAGTCAATATACTCATATATAGATGACCTAGTCATCACCATTGCTTGATAGATGCTAGAATTGGTTGTGCATGTTTGACACATATTTCATTTGCTATCTTATTGTGTGAGCATGTTGGTTTGCATGTTTTCATCATTCGAGGACATCCATTTGTTGCTTTGATTGTCTTGGTTTTTCTGGCCAAGTGGATGTACAAGAATGCCTAAGTACCTTCTCTAGCTATCTATGCTTTCTTGTCTCAAATTCTATTCTTGTTGCATCACAAAAATTGAACAAGTCATTTTCGGACCCTCCGGGTGAGGAGCACTTGAAGCCACCGATCTGACAGGGCTGAACCTCCAAAACCTTCTAAATTATTTCGGCCGAACCAATTCACTCCAAGTCGGTCCAACCGAAATCACTTAGATTGATCTAGGTTTTCCATCTCGATGCTACCGAATTGAACCATTTCGGCGCCACCGATGTGCTATACTGCGTGCAGTTACACATATCGGTGCCACCGAGTTGTTCAACTCGGCGCCACCGACAGCGTACGGGTATATATATCGCGCGGACCGAACGGTTGAAAATTCTTGACCCCACTCATTCCCGCTCCCCGTCGTTGCCGTCGCCCTCGTCTCCGGACTTCACCGTCGTCTCCAGCGAGCTCTCGCCGCCGGATTCCATCGCCGTCAACGGGAATCTCCTCCGCCGTTGCCGCCGTAGAGGATCTCCACCAAGTTAGGGTGAGATTCGATCCCTTTCGTGCTTCTCTTTTCCGATTCAATGCACGATTGGACTGCCTGAATTCTTGCCACGGATTGAGAACTCCTGTTACACTGCAAATTCCATAGATTAGATGCGAGTAAAAAAATTAGGTTTAAGTTTCCGCCGAATGCATCTCGGACCGACCGATTCGAAATTTTCGGTACCACTGATTTGGTCTCTGACCATAGCACGATTATGTCTCAATGCCGCCGAGTTGTACGAATCGGTGAGACCGAAAGTAAAGTCTCAGTGAAACCCTAGCATCTCGGAGCCACCGAAACCCATATAGGTCTGACCGAAGTGGCATGTAAGGTCTCTGTAGTGTGCTTCGGTATCACCGAGATGATCAACTCGGTCCATCCGATATGCATCCTGTGAAAACTTGAAACTAAGAGTTGAACTCAAATTTTACTAAAAATCTCTACTTTTTGTGATGACTCATCTACTCTGCCTATACCCATCTATTCACAGGGTCAGCTCAGCAAGATGTCAAGTGGCAGTGACAGTCAGAATAGGTCAGAGCAGCAGGCAGAAATGAGTGAAGGGTCAAGCCCAGCTGAAAGTTTCTATGGGGGAGAGAGGAGCTTTGCAGATCTTCCCAAAGCTGCAACCAGAACAAGGAAGAAAAAAACCTCAGACAGTGAGGATGAGGACTTTGTTGCAAGTGAAGCTGCAACTAAGAAAAAGAGAGGTGTGCTTGCAAAGGAGTACAGCACCAAGCCTACTTCTACCAAAGAGAGGACTGCTGTGAGGAAAGTGCCTCAGCAGACTATGCAAAAGCTTAGTAACACAGAGGCAGCTGAAGGAGCTAAGAAGAAAAGAGTAAGGAAATCATTTGCCCGTGTGATTGGCAGACCCTCCATGATGATTGATGAGGAGGAAGAAGAAGAGGAAGAGCCAGCAGCCAGTGCACCTCCAGCCAAAACTCAAAAGCTTATGTCTGGTGCAATCAAGACTGCTGCACCCCAAAGTCCAAACCAATGGCACCTGCACCCAAGAGGTCTACCAGGAACATCTCAGCCGCAGAGAAGAACAAGGCCCCAGTGCCTGAGTCCAATGTTGATGAAGAGCCACTAGTGCTCAGAAAATTGAAGCCTAAGATTCCAGAACATGACAATGCACACCCAGTCGCAGAGAACATGATGCTGAGGAAGGATAAAGGGCTGCATCAGTGGAGATTAACAGATCCCTATGCTATCAGGAGGAAGACAGCATGTGACTATTGCTTTCACACCCGTGAACAACATGACTTTTATGAGACAGTGTTGCTTGATAAGAAGCCCATAGTCAGTGACATGAAATGGGTGGATTGGGAATACATCGATGAGCATGAGGATTCTTTCCCCCACGTCCATGAAAGCTTTAGGATTGCAGGAGTTGACGAGTTTGTCGATAAGAAGTTGACCAAGTGGAACGATGAGATGGTCATGCAGTTTTACTCTACTGCACACTTCTATCCAGATGGCCGCATTATATGGATGACTGAGGGTATCAGATACTAGTCTACCATCTCTGAGTGGGCAAGTCTTCTTGGTGCACCCAAGGAAGAGGATGACGACATAGATATCTATGCCAAGCTCAAGATAGATCACAACTCCATGGCCAACATGTATACTGCAATTCCTCAGAAAGATCTTGAAACTTATAAGCTTGGATCAGTGAAGCATCTGCTACCAGGATTAGCCACAACGAACACTATACTGCGGTACACTTTGCTACCCAAGTCAGGAGATGACAAGATGATTCGTGGCCACTCCATCAATTTGCTGCATTTGTTTGATACACCTCAGAAGTTCAAGGTGATGAGCCTGATAGTAGAAACTATCAAGAGGACTGCAGCAGATCAGAAGAGAACGTGCGGATATGCCCCACATATTCAGATTTTGATCAATTCCAAAGTTGGAACCAGCACATACCTTCTTGATCGAGAGCATATGCCATTGCATCCAGATTTTGAGGACAATGTGATAGTGATGGATCCTTCGCATCCCACATCAGCACAAGCCCAAGAGGAAATCCGCAAAGCAAAGGAAGCAAAAGCAGCTCAGGAGGCATCAGCTCCAAATGCTCCTATCGCAAATCTCAAGACATCCAAGGATCAAATGACATATCTGCTTGAAGCCACTCTGAGGATTGAGCGAAGTCTGGCCAACCTCACCCAGACCCAGGCTAGTTTTGAGCGGATTATTGAGACCAAATTTCATGATTTGGATGTCAAGGTGACAGAGATTCAGACTTCCGTAGAGCAACTGCAGAATGATGTTGATGCTGTCAAGACAGCCCCATCTGATGACAGCGGAGATGACAGACCAACCACACAGCAATTTCAGACAGTGCCCAGGGCAGCCAGGTCAGCTGCAATACCAGTTGTGGATCCGAGGACCACAGTATCTGCACCAGCTGCTACTGCCTCAGTGCCACCATAGGTCTCCACTCCACCAGTCCAGCAGACATCTGCAGAAGCCTTCGTGGATGCACTTCTCTCAACGCCGTCTACGCACACCGAAGCAGCCAGCAGAAGATCGCCTTCAGGAGCTTTGGAGGATCGTGCCTAGAGTGCCGACTAGTCCTATACAGTTCGATCTTTTTGGTACTTGTTGCCAAAGGGGGAGAATTTGTATAGATCATAGGCTTCGAGAGAGAGTGTTTTGGTTGTTTGTTTTTCTCTCGAGAGTTCATTTGCTACTTCTTGCTTGGTCGTTGATACTTTGTTATGTGTGTGCTTGCTACAGTATCTGTGAGATATTCTGTCGTTTATGCCTGTGAGATACTATGATGTTTGATCATACAATGTCTCTTGTGATGATCTATGATTATCTTTATCATTATCTTGTATGATCATTTACTTGTGTTGGTGATGCGTGCTTATCTTTTCAATCATATCATTTTGCGCGCTCCACCAAGATGTATGTGACATGGAAGAGTGACCCATACGCCTAATCGATTGTGCATTTGCATTCAAACGCAAATATTTAATAATGCACAAATTTAGGGGGAGCTCTTGCTTATCACATACTTCTCAAAGCGACGATGTATTTCATTCATTTAATCATTTGTCGAAGCTTTGATCTATATGTTGTCATCAATTACCAAAAAGGGGAGATTGAAAGCACATTTGCTCCCTTGGTGGTTTTGGTAATTCATAACAACATATATCTCATTGAACTAATGTCCATTCAAGTTAAAGATTTCAGGATGTTCAATGATTGGCATGGCATGGACTAGAGACGTGGACCCCTCAAAATGCTAAGGACAAGAATTGGCAAAAGATCAAGACTCTACATTTTTGGTTTAGTGATCCAAGATCACATTGAGTCCATAGGAAAGCCAATACTATTACAAGGGGATGAGGTGTTGCTTAATGGTCTTTTTGCTCAAGTGCTTAGTGACAGTACTCCTAAACCCTCAACCACTCTCTCAATCCCAAATATGTCCAAAACCTACATTCTAACTCGGCCCCACCGAAATTTCCTATCCGGCCCCACCGAGTTCATCCAAGACATAGCCACTGCCAAAACCCTAACAAATCGGATCCACCGAAATGGATCTCGGTCTCACCGAGATGGCATTGCCAACTCTCTGTAATCGTTTGCACTTACTTCGGTCTCACCGAGTTTGCAAATCGGTCTCACCGAGATGGTTTGCCAACTCTCTGTTACCTTGTTGCTTCACTTCGGTCCTACCGAGTTGATGCAATCGGTGCCACCGAGATGAGGATTGCCCTAGCCATTGCACTTCGGTCCATCCGAGTTGTTCGTATCGGTCCCACCGAGATTCCTAAAGTTCATATCTTTTACACAATTCGGTGCTACCGAAATCATTGTTTCGGTGCCACCGAGTTGGGTCAAAAGTGTGTAACGGTTGGATTTTGTGTGGAGGCTATATATACCCCTCCACCACCTCCTTCTCTGAAAGGAGAGCCATCAGAACTTGCCTACACTTCCACCATACATTTTCTGAGAGAGAGAACCACCTACTCATGTGTTGAGATCAAGCTATTCCATTCCTACCATTTGAAACTTGATCTCTAGCCTTTCCCAAGTTGCTTTCCACTCAAATCCTTCTTCCACCATAGCCAAATCTGTGAGGAGTTGTTTGAGTGCTGGGAAGACTATCATTTGAAGCACAAGAGCAAGGAGTTCATCAACAACACACCGTCTATTACCTTTTGGAGACTGGTGTCTCCTAGATTGGTTAGGTGTCACTTGGGAGCCTCCAACCTGATGTGGAGTTGAACCAAGCAGTTTGTAAGGGCAAGGAGATCGCCTACTTCGTGAAGATCTACCCCGAGTGAGGCTAGTCCTTCGTGGACGTAAGCCATGGTGGAATAGACAAGGTTGCTTCTTCGTGGACCCTTCGTGGGTGGTGCCCTCCGTGGACTAGCGCAGCCGTTACCCTTCGTGGGTTGAAGTCTCCATCAACGTGGACGTACGATAGCACCACCCATCGGAACCACGCCAAAAACCACCGTGTCTTCATTGTGTTTGAATTCTCCGATCCCCTCCTTTACATACATATGCAATTATCTACTTTCCGCTGCTATACTCTTAGAATTGCATGTGTAGGGTGAAGCTTGACATGTACTATTGTTAAAATCTGCCCACAATTAAAATCTGGGAAAATAGGTTTTATTTGGTCAAGTAGTCTAATCACCCCCCCCCCCTCTAGACATACTTTCGATCCTACAACACTCTCACCTTTCCGCAAGTTGCTAGCCTCTACGGTACCGTGCATTCCCCTTTCTCACCTTGAGATGTGGTGCAAACTTCGCCGGTGCATCCAAACCCCGTGATATGATACGCTCTATCACACATAAGCCTCCATATATCTTCCTCAAAACAGCCACCATACCTACCTATTATGGCATTTCCATAGCCATTCCGAGATATATTGCCATGCAACTTCCATCATCATCATATACATGACTTGAGCATTCATTGTCATATTGCTTTGCGTGATCGTAAGATAGCTAGCATGATATTTTCATGGCTTGTCCATTTTTTTTGATATCTTTGCTACGCTAGATCATTGCACATCCTGGTACACCGCCAGAGGCATTCATATAGAGTCATATTTTGTTCTAGTATCGAGTTGTAATTTTGAGTTGTAAGTAAATAGAAGTGTGATGATCATCATATCCATTATTAGAGCATTGTCCCAGTGAGGAAAGGATGATGGAGACCATGATTCCCCCACAAGTCGGGATGAGACTCCTGAAAAAAAAAGTGAGGCCAAAAAGAGCCCAAGAAAAAAAAGAAGAAAAAAAAAGAAGAAAAAAAGAGAAAACAAATGAAATGAGAGAAAAAGAGAGAAGCGGCAATGTTACTATCCTTTCCACACTTGTGCTTCAAAGTAGCACCATGTTTTTCATATAGAGAGTCTCCTATGATTTCATTTTCATACACTAGTGGGAATTTTCATTATAGAACTTGACTTGTATATTCCGATGATGGGCTTCCTCAAATGCCCGAGGTCTTCTAGAGCAAGCAAGTTGGATGCACACCCACTTAGTTTTCAGTTTGAGCTTTCATACACTTATAGCTCTTAGTGCATCCGTTGCATGGCAATCCCTACTCCTCGTATTGACATCAATTGATGGGCATCTCCATAGCCCGTTGATTAGCCGCGTCGATGTGAGACTTTCTCCCTTTTTGACTTCCCCTTATTAATCTCTATCATCATTCTATTCCACCTATAGTGCTATATTCATGGCTTGTGCTCATGTATTGCGTGGGGGTTGAAAAAGCTGAAGCGCATTAAAAAGTATGAACCAATTGCTTGGCTGACACCGGGGTAGTACATGATTTATATTTTGTGTTAAGAAGATGGAGCATGACAAGGCTATATGATTTTGTAGGGATAACGTTCTTTAGCATTGATATTTTGAAAGACATGATTGTTTGTTGGGATGCCTGAGTATTGATGTCTTTATATCAAATTATAGACTATTGCTTTGAATCACTCATGTCTTAATATTCATGCCATGATTAAATTTTATGATCGAGATTATGCTAGGTGGCATTCCACATCAAAAATTATCTTTTTTATCATTTACCTACTCGAGGACGAGTAGGAATTAAGCCTGGGGATGCTGATACGTCTCCATCGCATCTATAATTTTTGATTGTTTCATGCCAATATCCTACAATTTCCACATACTTTTGGCAACATTTTATATTATTTTTTGGGACTAACATATAGATCCAGTGCCTAGTGCCAGTTCCTGTTTTCTGCTTGTTTTTTGTTTCATAGAAAATCCATATCAAACGAAGTCCAAATGCAATAAAATTTTACGGAGAATTATTTTGGAATATATGTGATTTTTGGGAGGTGGAATCAACTCAAGGCGGTGCTCGTGGGCCCCACGAGGCACCAGGGCGTGCCAGGGGGGCCAGGCTCACCGTGGTGCCTCGTGAGGCCCTCGTAGGTCGGTTGGTGCTATTCGTCGGGCGCAAGGAAGCTAATATCCAGAAAAAATCGTGTTAAAATTTCAGCGCAATCGGAGTTACGGATCTCCGGGAATTTAAGAAACGGTGAAAGGCCAGAAACCAGGAGCGCGAAACAGAAGAGAACAGAGAGAGAGATCCAATCTAGGAGGGGCTCCTGCCCCTCCGCCGCCATGGCAGCCATGGACCAGAGGGGAAACTCTCCTCCCATCTAGGAGGGAGGCCAAGGAAGAAGAAGAAGGAGGGGGGCTCTTTCCCCCTCTCTCCCGGTGGCGCCGGAACGCCGGCGGGGCAACCATCGTGACGGCGATCTACACCAAGAACTTCGCCGCCGTCAACACCAACTCTCTCCCCCTCTATGCAGCGGTGTAACACCTCTTCTCCCCGTTGTAATCTCTACTTAAACATGGTGCTTAATGCTACATATTATTATCCAATGATGTGTTGCCATCCTATGATGTTTGAGTAGATTCGTTTTGTCCTATGGGTTGATTGATGATCGTGATTGGTTTGAGTTGTATGTTTTATTTTGGTGCTGTCCTATGGTGCCCTCCGTGTCGCGCAAGCGTGAGGGATTCCCGCTGTAGGGTTTGCAATACGTTCATAATTCTCTTATAGTGGGCGGCTAGAGTGACAGAAGCTTACACCCGAGTAAGGGGGTTGTTGCGTATGGGAGTAAAGGGGACTTGATACTTAATGCTATGTTGGGTTTTACCTTAATGATCTTTGGTAGTTGCAGATGCTTGCTAGAGTTACAATCATAAGTGCATATGATCCAAGTACGGAAAGTATGTTAGCTCATGCCTCTCCCTCATATAAAATTGCAACAATGATTACCGGTCTAGTTATCGATTGCCTAGGGACAAATCATTCTCTTGTGTTACAAAAGCTTTCTACTAAACAACTAACTTTTATTATCTTGCAAATTACTCGTAGTTTTATTCTCGCAAAGTACTTCTAGTTTTATTCTTGCAAACCTATCCTATCACCTACAAAATAGTTTCATACTTGTTCTAGGTAAAGCGAAGGTTAAGTGCGCGTAGAGTTGTATCGGTGGTCGATAGAACTTGAAGGGCATATTAATTCTACCTTTAGCTCCTCGTTGGGTTCGACACTCTTATTTATCGAAAAAGCTACAATTGATCCCCTATACTTGTGGGTTATCAATGTTCAACATGGTTAAATAACGAGAGTCATCGGATGACGACTGTACGTGGAGAGGCTGACAGCTGCGACCGACGAGGTGCATGGTCGCACGCAAGGAAAGTGCCTCCTTATTACGCGAAAAAAAAAGTTTCCTCCCCCTGACAGCTGGGACTCACCAGCTACATCTTCGCACGCAAGGAGGTGCCTCGTTATTACGCGCAAAAAAAATGACTCCTCCCCCTGACATCCAGGACCCACCAGCTACATCTTCGCACGCAAGGAAGTACCTCCTTATTATGCGAAAAATAAATGATTCCTCCCCCTGACAGCTGGGACCCACCAGCTATATCTTCGCACGGAAGGAAGTGCCTCCTTATTACGCGAGAAAAATGATTCATCCCCATGACAACTGGGACCCACCATGCTGACTTGTGGGCCTACTAAGTTGACGCGTACGCAGGGCTTTGTCAACTTAGTCAACAAACGATTCTAACAGCAATGACCGTTGGATGTTCATCCAACGGCCGTGCAGCTTCTTCAAGCTCTGATCTTCTTGCTCCAGCCGCCCAAACCAGCGCCGGCGGGACCGCCTACTCCTGCCTCCCATGCCCGGTTGTGCTGCCGCGCAGGCCTCACCGCCCCACCCTACTCCCACCGCTGGCCAGGCCTTCCCTCTACACACCCACAGCCCGTGTTATTCTCCGGTGACGGCGGCCTCACACCGCAGCCGAACTAGTCAACCCCAGTACTCTCCTCTGCGTCAGCATCCACTATCGCGTCTTCCCCGGCTCTGCGTCGTTCCCTTCCTAGGCCTCGCCGTCGTCCACCGCCTTGGTACTCTCGGCGCGACGTAGTCAACGTAGTCAATGAACGACAACCATCCGAAGAGGACTGTACGCGGTGAGGCTGACAGCTGGACCCACCAGCTACATCTTCACACGCAAGGAAGTGCCTCCTTATTACGCGGGAAAAAAATTATTCACCCCCCTGACAGCTGGGACCCACCTGCTATATCTTCGCACGCAAGGAAGTGCCTCCTTATCCTCCCTGACAGCTGGGACCCACCCGGTCGAAGCGTACATAGCGTTGTCTATCTAGTCGCGAACGTGTACGTACATACTGGTCGACCGGTCTCTCTGCAGCAATGAACTGTGGGCTTGTAAAGAGTGGCACGTGTCGTAGTAGAGCGCCCGACGTAGCAGTTCAGGCAGCCCCGTCTAAATTGTGTACACATACGTACAGCCACGCTGCAAAAAATACGAGCACGTACGTACATACGGGCGGGGTCTTGAACACGTACTCGCGCATACGTATGGCCAGGGCTTGTGTACATGGAGAGGCGATGGTGGGGGTACGCGGCAATGGCCTCCTGTTCATCGGCAGCCAACCGGCTGGGTCGGAATGGAGGAAACAGGATCGTGTTCATCGGGAGGCAACCGACTTGGTCGGAATGAGTCCTGTTCATCAGGAGCCAACCAGCTTGGACGGAACAGCCGAAACGGGGTCCTGTTCATCGACTCGGGGTCTGGCGTACCGCAAAACAGAGGAAATGACCTTCTGTTTGACCGCCTACGGTTGAAACGGGGTCCTGTTCATCAACTGGGGGTCTGGCGTACCGCAAAATGGATGAAACAGACTTCTGTTCAACCGCCTAAGGTCAAAATGGGGTCCTGTTGATCGGGAGGGGTCTGGCGTACCGCAAAACAGAGGAAACGGACTTCTCTTCGAGCGCCTATGGTCGAAACAGGGTCCTGTTCATCGGGAGGGGTGTGGCATATCGCAAAACGGGACTCCACAGGCTACTATTCATCCATCGTTGACTTCCTCCAGCCTCCACCGACTAATGTTCATCCAGCCTTCTCCGGCTACTGTTCATCCAGCCTCCACGGGGTCCTATTCATCCACCCCAACTAGCTGGGGTATGGCGTACCGCGGCACGGACTCCTCGGGATCCTGTTCATCCAGCGCCAACCGCCTACACGCCCGGGGTCCTGTTCATCCAACCCTCACCGGCTGGGGTGGGGCGTACGTGCAGGCGGCAGCAACGGGAACTGTTCATCCACAGCCAACCAACCGGCTCGATCGATGCGTCTCGACTCGTGTCTATGTGTATCGCGCGCGTGGAAGCAATGGGCACTGTTCATCGAGAGGCAACCCAACCGGCTACGTCTCGCACACGGGGGCTCGATGCAACGCATCGATCGATCGGCTTCAGTAAACAGCATGCAGCAGCGATCGATGGCTCGGGTTCAGTTAGCAACGAAGGAATCGCTCGGGTTCAGTTCGCAGCGAAGGAATCGCTCGGGTTTAGTTAGAGCGAACGAATCACTCCGGTTCAGTTAGCAGAGAAGGGATCGATCGATCGGCTTCAGTACGTAGTGGGATCGATCGCTCGTCTTCAGTACGTAGCTGGCTAGTGCGATCGCTTGGGTTCAGTAAGCGAACGCCTCACTCGGGTTCAGTTAGCGAACGCCTTGCACACACGCGCGTACGAGAGAAACGCGCAAACCACACTGCATCGCTCGGCCCCGACCACCCACCGTAACCGGGAACTCCCCGAAAATTTCCTCGCCCTCACTTCTACCATGATTTTTTACATCATGGACAGCCCAAAGAATCTCATGCGTGTGCGTCTCCGGCCCCCCAGGACGAAAAGCCCATTTTTTGTCATAATTTTTTGTCATAGAAGTAGGAGCCCACCACATCTATGATGATACATGTTTTTGTCACAATTACTGTCATAGAAATGTCACAACCATGACAGAAAAAGTTTTCGTTCGGGCCATAATGTCACGGATGTGTCTTTTTTTGTAGTGCCATCGCCCGTGCCGAGCGCAGCCGCAGCTAGATCAAGAGCGCACAACCGCGAGATCGACGCCGCGCCTCCTGATCCAGGCCGGTAAGCACCAAGGCCAAGAGCTGCCGAGCACCACGAGGTGTAACCAAACAAAGCCATGAAGCCACGTTGCACACGTACAAGGTTGACCATCAGCGTCGTCCTGAAGGTGAGATCCGACGAGACCCTACGCACAGCTGTCGGTGTACCAAGACATGGGTGCCTTAGTACCCTGACTTGTGCACGGACGGTTGCAACCTTCCCTACGGCAAGGGCTTGCCGGAGGATTGCTTTCGTCAAAACTCAAGGTTAGATTAACAAGACCATGAAGAAGACCTCCAGGAAGGTCATCGAGAAGTACTAGTTTAGTACTGAAGACCAAGACCCCGGTTGCCGGCAAGCGAAGACCCGGCAAGCAAAGGCCCGGCAAGCTCCGAGCCAGCAGGCTCTTTCTGTCTCATTACCACTCCACCTCATCATCAGCTAGATAAGCTCGTATGATAGGTGTCGAGCAGGCAGGCAGTCAAACACAGCTGGTCAGGGCACGTGTCAGCATGCCACGCAAGGGTTAACTTTAATGACACCCGTCCCTGGGTCGTGTCAAGATTACAGAAGAGCAGCTAGACGAATGGTGCAGAACCCTAGATGTAACTCACCTCCCCAACGTAGCACCTAACGGGCATTTAATGCGTTTGTCCTCCCCCATTAGGAGATAGACTTGATGACAGTGCAACTCCTGTTCATACCCTGTAATGACCATATTAGCCATTGTGGTAACCCCTTGGCCTATAAAAGGAGGCCCACGGCTACAGTTAGAATGGTCGACACCCAGCTCAATTACACGTAGTAGCTACGTTTCCCGCGCACCTTGCCAGCAAACCGCGCTCCCTTGTACATTGAGCTCAAACATAATCAAACCATCAAAGCAGGAGTAGGGTTTTACGCTCACAGTGACCCGAACCGGGATAAAACACAGTGTGTTCTTGCATCTATCAACCCTGCTCTTCATGGCATGTCAACTCCCGTAGCCAAACCGCAAAGGAATCCTTTCGATCCCATAGATCATTGTTTCTCCATGACATCTTTGGCGCGCCAGGCAGGGGATCGTGTGTTACGAATCAGTGTTGGTAGTGTGAGTGTCAGTTTCATCACTCTCGTCGATGGCGCCCAAGAAGAAGGCTGGAGCCATGACGGCTCCTTCCACGTCCAAGCTACCCTCGCAGGCTTCCGCCGGCGGTGCAGGCGGCGTGGCCAGTGCAAGTGGTACTGCTGGGAGGGGTGGAGCAGGAGGCGCTGGCGGCGGAGGTAGTCAGCTTCCTCACCGCGCTGGTGAGCGTAGCCACCACACTAGAGATGGCGCAGATGGCCAACTCCAATGACGTTTTGGTGAGCACAGTCGCCGTAGCAATATGGTTCGGACCGGTGCATGCCAGGACCCAGCAGCCGCGATGTCCAAGGATGGAGCGGCAACGTCCAACAACGCTGTGGTGGGACGTGTACCGCGACCGTCGCAAGATGGGCGCGACACACTCCCTCGCGGTGCTGGCGGCCCTGGACGACGTCAAACCGGCCCTGAGAATCGTCCTCACGATGTTCAGGCGCCACCACCACCATGCCAACCCATTGGTGAGCATGTGCTGCGGCAGCAGGTACGCGATGAGCTTCCTGCTGGCTCTGCCAGGAGTCGAACGCCGTCCCGTTCCATGCTCCCTGCCATGCCAACCACGGCGGCAGAAGCCATGGTGCGGGTTCAAATGCTTTTTAACTTCCCGCCAACTCCTGACAAGATGGAAGAATGGAGGGCCACCATTCAGAGTCCCATTAGTTTTGCCGATCCTGGCAAGACACCAGAGGCGGGGCCTTCACGACGACCACCCACGTTGCCGGCGGGGCCAACCGACGGCCGTGTCAGAGACGCTGCGCCAACGGTGCAGTCGCCTCCACGTCAACAACCACTGCGGCGGCAAGCTCGCCGATCGGATGACCAGGATGCGGTGTCCATGGCATCATCGGATCCGCGGGGTTGTCAAGATCAGCGCCATGTGCTCCACGAACGGCGCGATGAGGACGCCCGTACGAAGATCGAGCGGCGCCGGGAAGCACGCCGTCAGTCAGACGACCGTGTCGGGCCGGTAGCATACGTGCCAGCGCCAGGGTACCCTGGGTGTCTACCTTACGAGGTAGGCTGCCTAGCGTTTACTCGTGAGCTACGGCAAGTTTGCTAGCCGTCCACCCGTGCCTTCAAGCCAGAGCTGCCCGATAGGTACGACGGCATGCTCAGTCCAGCAGAGTTCCTTGGCAGCTACACCATCGCGGTGCAGGCTGCCGGGGGGCAGGACGACAAGATACTGGCCAACTACTTCCCGTTGGCGCTCAAGCCCAACGTTAGGTCGTGGTTGATGAACTTGCCGGAGGGCTCCATTTCTTCTTGGTCGGATCTGTGCCATCAATTCGTGGGTACCTACCAGGGTGGCCACAAGCTCCCTGGTCAGGAGAACGATTTGCATGTGATACCCCAGAGAGATGGCGAGCCACTCCGCAAGTACATACAAAGATTCAGCCGTGTGCACCACAACATCCCCGATGTTCATTCCTCAGCTGTTTGTGCCGCATTCCACACGAATGTGCGCAACCGCAGAATGCGGTCTGACATGAACATTGAGAAGGTCAGGACCATCAACGAGCTATACGCCTTGGCGAACAAGTGTGCACATGCTGAGGAGCGAAGGCGACTTCCCGGGGAAGATGCTGGCGCTAAAGTCGACTTTGAGGACGACGACACAGATGACGCATCGACCCCACAGAAGAAGGGAAGTGCAACAGGAAGCGTAAAGGCAAGTCAGTGATGGCCGTCGAGGGCTCCGGTGATGCCAACGCCGCCAAGAAGCCCAAGGTAGAAAGCCCCGGCAAGGAGGTTGCCGGATGCGCTGACTGTCGGGAAGCTGCAGCAGGCGACAAGGCCGGCAAGACCGGTGGGCCGTACTGCAAGATCCACCGTACCAAAGGCCACGATCTCCAGGAGTGCCGGCAAGTGGAGCAACTTGCTGAGAAGCAGAAAGCTGAGTACGAGAAGCGCGACAAGGAGAAGGGCCAAGATGGTGCCGATGGGTCCGGCAAGCAAAACCGTGGTGGCCGAGGAGGCCGCCGTGGCCAGGCCAAGCAGCCGAAAGAGAAGGCCGCTCAGGGCCAGAAAGGGGACGATGATGATGAGGATGAAGACGGGTCCGACAAGGAGTTCTAGAATGCAGTGGACACCATGTGCATTGACGGAGGCGCATCTTTGCACTCCTTGCACCGGTAACTGAAGCAATGGGTCCGCGAGGTGAATGTCGTGGAACCGGTGATGGAAGCACATGAGCCACTCAAGTGGTCGCACGTGCCCATCGTCTTTGACGCCGAGGATCACCTTGATCGCACCACCGCGGTCGGGTGTTTGCCGTTGTTGGTCTCACCAACAATCCACAACCTCAAGGTGAAAAAGATGCTGGTTGACGGTGGGGCCGGCTTGAACTTGATCTCTCCTGATGTGATCAAGAGGTTGCAAATCCCCGACAAGGATCTCGAGGAGACATGCACTTTCCAGGGGATCGGTCCGGGGAGGAACAAGCCGAAGGGCCAGATCACATTGCCGGTCACATTTGGCAGCGAGCTCAACTACCGGACGGAGAAGATTGTCTTCCACGTCATCAAGATGCCGCTGCCATATAATGGAATTCTAGGCCGCCCGGCGCTGGCAAAGTTCATGGTTGCGTCGCACTATGCATACAATGTCATCAAGATGCCAGGGCCAATGGGTGTTCTCACCATCAAGTCCAACCAGAAGGACGCAATCATCTGCGCCGACAAGCTATACCGGGAGGCAGTGGCAACATCTGCCATGGAGGTACATGCTCCTGCCGGTAAAGCTCCCGGGGGAGGAAATAAGAAGAAGACCAGCAAGACCTCTGATAAGGACTCCGGGAAGCGCACTTTAGAGTGCAGCTGTCGGGCCAGTGGGAACCAGGGTACCACGGCCCGTCTGCCTGCGGCCCCGAATGCAATGCCTGGCGAAGGCCCAATAGGCGGCCCAGCCGCGGGCGCCACAAAGAAAGACACCTTGAGAGGCGCCAGCCTCACGAGGACCCCTCCGCAAGGAGCGAACCACCAAGACTTAGCAGCAGCAGTAGCAGCAGCAGGAAGCCTCGCGAGGCGGTCCCCCGAAGCGGCCTCACGAGGCAGCCTCCCGAGCCTGGCGCCAGCTACGCGATCACGTGCTCCCCACATGGGTGACGCACCCCCGCAAGATGATGACAGTGACTGGAGACGTGCCAGTAGGTGCGGACAGGGAGGATTTCCTCTCTAGTGCTAAGGGGGCAGCGCCAGCTGCCCACCCCCAAAGCAAGTCCCAAAGCCTGCATGTTTGGTGTATGAAGACCAGGACGATAAGGCGCGCAGGGTGGAGGTCATCACCGAGCCCACCGGTGCGTCATGGATAACACCTTTGCAGGCGGAGACCGCCTTTTTTCAGGATAAGCCTGGGCGCATGTCCCCTTTCAAACTGCCGTTGTGTGTGGCTACCCTTCCCGCCAGCATTTTCGGGGGAAGAGGACCAAGGCAGCTATAAAAGGGGCAGTGCTGCCACCATAGAAGGGGATCGATTCCACCTTCTCCTACCTTGTACACTTGTACTCACCAGAGCAATCCGAACCACAAGCAGGAGTACGGTTTTACACCGCAAGGTGGCCCGAACCTGGGTAGCTGTTGTGTCCCCTGTCATACCCGGCACGTAGCGTGCTCTCGCCGTAGCCTCTCCGTGGTCACCGTCTAGCTGGTAGGAATGAGCGTGCCCCCAGTGTTTGAACCAGGGTCCCCGGAGCCCCGATTCTGACAGCAGCAGGGGTAATAGTAATAAGTGAAGAACTAGCCATAGTGGTAGAGCAAGCAAACAAACTAGCAAACAAAAATATTTGTATGCTTTTGTAAAAAAATAGAAGTGGGGGAGATGAAAATGTGAGGCAAATGCAAATAAAAAGGCAAATAAAATAAATGCAAGTGGATGATAGTTTGTGCGAAGGTACTCGATAAATTTTGGTGATGTCTCCCCGGCAACAGCGCCAGAAATTCTTCCTGCTACTTGTACACTGCGTTGGTATTTCCCCGAAGAGGAGAGGATGATGTAGTATAGTAGAGATAAGTATTTCCCTCAGTTAAGAACCAAGGTTATCAATATAGTAGGAGAACCACGCAAAATCCCTTTAGCAGCACCTGCACACACAAAAGCAAACACTTGCACCCAACGCAAATAAGAGGGTTGTCAATCCTCTTAGCGGTTATTTGCAAGGATTAATTCTGATAGTGATAGATAGAAAAGTAAATTGCAAAAGAAAATAAAAATAAATAAATTGCAGCAAGGTATTTTTGGTTTTTCTATATATGATAAAAGTAGACCCGTGGGCCATAGTTTTCACTAGAGGCTTCTCTCTCAAACACATAGCATACGGTGGGTAAGGAAATTACTGTTGGGCAATTGATAGAAAAGCAAATAATTATGACAGATTCATGGCAATGATCATGTATATAGGCATCACGTCCGAGACAAGTAGACCGACTCCTGCCTGCATCTACTACTATTACTCCACCCGTCGACCGCTATCCAGCATGCATCTAGGGTATTAAGTATAAAACAGAGTAACGCCTTAAGCAAGATGACATGATGTAGATAAAGTAAACTCAAGCAATATGATCAAACCCCATCTTTTTATCCTTAATGGCAACAATACAAATATGTGTCATGTTCCTTTCTGTCACTGGGATTGAGCACCGCAAGATTGAACCCATCACAAAGCACCTCCCCCATTGCAAGATAAACCAATCTAGTTGGCCAAACCAAATCGATAGATCAGAGAGAGACTCAAATATTTCTCATGAATAATCTGATCATAAACTCACAATTCATTGGATCCCAACAAACACACCGCAAAAGAAGATTACATCGGATAGAACTCCAAGAACATCGAGGAGAACATGGTATTGAAGATCAAAGAGAGAGAAGAAGCCATCTAGCTACTAGCTATGGACCCATAGGTATGTGGTAAACTACTCACACATCATCGGAAGGGCAGCAAGGTTGATGAAGAAGCCCTCCATGATCGATTCCCCCTCCGGCAGAGTACCAGAAAAGGCCTCCAGATGGGATCGCGGAAGAACAGAGGCTTGCGACGGCGAAAAGGTTTTCTCTTCTGTCTCTCTGGTATATTGGGAATATTTGGGAATTTATAGCGTTGAATTAGGTCAAGAGGTGCCACGAGGGGCCCACAAGCCTGGGGGTGCGCCCTACACCCCAGGGCGCACCTCCCGAGCTTGTCGCTCCCTCGTGGCTCATCTGGTCTTCTCCCGAAGCTTTTAGGGTCCCTTCTGGTCCAGAAAAAATTAATCCAAAGTTTTTTCTTCGTTTGGACTCTGTTTGATAATGATTTTCTGAAAAGGCAAAAAATAGCAACTGGCACTAGGCACTGGGTTAATAGGTTAGTCCCAAAAAATGATATATTATGGCATATAATTGCATATAAAACATCCAAGATTGATACTACAATAGCATGGAACAATCAAAAATTATAGATACGTTGGAGACGTATCAGGCATCCCCAAGCTTAATTCCTGCTCGTCCTCGAGTAGGTAAACGATAAAAACAGAATTTTTGATGTGGATTGCTACCTAACATGTTTCATCATGTAATCTCTCTTACGGTATGAATAATAACATCTGAGTGATTCAAAGCAATAGTCTATAATTTGATATAAAGACATCAATACTCAGGCATACTAATAAACAATCATGTCTTTCAAAATAAAAATGCTAAAGAAAGTTATCCCTACAAAATCATATAATCATGTCATGCTCCATCTTCTTAACACAAAATATTTATCATGCACTACCCCGATGACAAGCCGAGCAATTGGTTCATACTTTTTAATGCGCTTCAGCTTTTTCAACCCCCACGCAATACATGAGCGCAAGCCATGGATATAGCACTATGGGTGGAATAGAATAGGGTGATAGAGATTAATAAGGGGAAGTCAAAAATAAGAAGATAGTCTCACATCGACGAGGCTAATCAATGGGCTATGGAGATGCCCATCAATTGATGTCAATGCAAGGAGTACACTACTGCAGGCGACCGCTAACGCGACACATGAATCAGAGACCCCGCGACCAAACTGTGTGCGATGCATGAATCGCAAACGGTGTCATAAAAAACCGTCGCCAATAAGACGAACTGTTTGCGATGTCGGAGACATCAAAAATGATTTAGATTAGAGACGCGTGTGCGATACGTGGCATACAGTTGATCCATACGAACTGTTTGCGATAAGCCAGAACAACAAACACGGCCAGCCAGTTCGTGGTGTGTGCGATACACGACATAGAGTTCACTCGGATGAACTGTTTGTGATTATGCAACACAACAGAAACGGTCAGGCTGATCAAGGTGTGTGCGATAGACGGCATGCGGTTCACTCGGATGAACTGTTTGCGATTACCCAACACAACAGAAATGGTTCAACTTAACAAGATGTGTGTGATACGCGGCAAACAGGTCAATAATCCGAAATGTGTGGGAAGACGGATAACAACACGGATGATTCCTGCTAATAACCCGTGTGTGTTGTGGGCAAATGCTTGCTGGTATACAATTGTCAGCGATTGATGAAATCATCACCGATGGGTTCCCTAGTTTAATCTGTCTGTGATGTAATTTGCTCTATCTGCACAACATCTATGCTCTGTCTACAGAACAACAACATATATACTTATAAGGACATGATTACATAACCAAATTTAACATCCAATGACGTTATATCACAGATACCAGAAAAATTGCAAGGTTCAAATTCTAGCATTACAAGGCCCAAATTCAAAGATTACAAGGTTCAAATTGTTCTTACAAATCAGATTCATCTTCTTCAGAATCTGAGCCATAAACTATTTGTGCGAATGGATCAGTCATCGAGAAGTCATATATCGGTTTGATAGTGTGACTTACCAATAATCTGTCATTTGTAGTTCCAAACTGAAATTCAGCTTCCGCAGAGACTTTTCCATTCGGTTGTAGACGCCTGTGCTGATCAGCAAACCAATCACTTCTGTGCACTAAATATAGTGCAAACCTCATTACCTTGAGCACACTTGCTCTCTGAACAAAGAACTTGGCGAATTTAATCTCTGGTGTGGTGCCTTGGTAGTGGTTCAAAGTAATTTCTATGAGATGAAGATCAAGGCATTCAATGGGATTGTTATATTGCGCCACATTTTCCACTTTCGGGCCTGCTTCTATCTGCAAACTAAGACAACATATTAGTGCCTAGCTGCAGTTTTGAAAACTTCGGGCCTGTTTGATTTGCAGAATTTCAAAAATACATGAATAGAGTGACATGACATCTTCAATCGTTCATGATTAACATCTCAAAAAGTATATGTATTGAAATCCTTCAAATTTCCTTTATAAATCATACTACATTTGTCATTGTAATCATGGGTAAAAGTAACAACAAATTGAACTCCGTTGTGGTTAACAATTAACAGGAAAGGAGCATCACCTCGATGTATAGCTTCTCTGTGCACGGAAAGCATCTAAGGAATCTAACAACTTCATCCAGATCGGGGCCGACAGATTGTGGTGCCAAGATCTTCACTGTGCGTGGAGACGGGGTCAAGCTTGTGGGAATCATTTTCTGGATGACAGCCGAACATAGATCAACAAAACTTAGATAAAATGTGATGTCCAATAAGAAGAATGAGAATAATAAGACTGTTGTACCTGAGCGGGTAATGATCCAGCAACAAGTCCGGAGAATTCAGCACATGAATAGCCCAACACTGTCAATTTCGGTGCGTCATTGACCCTGATTCTTGTTGGACCTTCTTTATCAAATACAATGAATCTCTCAAGGAAAGGCGCATTCTCAATGACCATTTCGTGAAACACCTGAAATGACAGCCTGTTGCGGCACCAGCAATGCACATAAATAGTACGGACATTCGTCGAGGCGATGCGGAGGCTACTGAACCCATCCATCACCTGAAGACGAAGGTACTCGAGCGTTGTACAGCCGTCGAGAAGGCGCTCCAAATCCTCTCTCGAGATGCGGATGCCCATGAGCTCGAGGTGCTTCAGTTTAGGGAGATGAAGAGCGGGCGCGGCATCAATCTGGGGGAAAAGGCACTGCCTGAACGTAGCGTGGCGCAGCGTGGGCGCGAGGCGGAGAGCGGACGGCGGCAGCGAACGCGCATGTCTAGCATGAAAGTTGAGCTCCTCGAGCCGATCTAGGGCAGGAGATAGGAACCACTCGTGAAACTTGCGTTCAGCCTTGCAGTTGGAATGGAACTTGCCGATAACAAGGCATCTGACCGGCCTAGGGTGCGTGGCGAGGATGTGGGACAATGCGTCCAAGTGTTTGTGCTCCCCTCTGCAGAGCTCGTCGTCCTCGATGAGGTCCAGGGGGTGGAGAGCCAGAGGCGGCACCACCGCCGGGAGAAGACAGTGGTCCGCACGCCAGATTTGATGGGGAGGAGGGATATGATGGTTACAAACATCTCGTCGGGGAGGCTGCTGATGAAGTCCATGCTCGCCGGAGCCTCTTGCGATTCTGGCTCAACCTGCCCTGATACGTCTCCATCATATCTATAATTTTTGTTTGTTTCATGCCATTATCCTAAATTTCCACAAACTTTTGGCAACATTTTATATGATTTCTTGGACTAACATATTGATCCAGTGCCCAGTGCCAGTTCCTGTTTGTTGCATGTTTTTTATTTCGCAGAAAATCCATATCAAACGAAGTCCAAACGCGATAAAAATTTACGGATATTTATTTTGGAATATATGTGATTTTTGGGAAAAAGACTCAACGCGAGATGATGCCCGAGGGGCCCACAAGCTCGAGGGGCGCGCCCCCTACCCTGGTCGCGCCTAGGAGGCTTGTGGCTACCCCGTAAGGAGGTTGGGGCCCATCTTATGCCGCAAGAAAGATAATATCTGAAAGAAAATCCCCTCAAAATTTCAGCCCAATTGGAGTTACGGATCTCCAGGAATTTAAGAAACGGTTTTCAGCCAGAAAATAGGAACGCGGAATAGAAGAGAATAGAGAGAGAGATACAATCTCGGAGGGGCTCCTTCCCTCTGGGAGCCATGGTGGCCATGGACCAGAGGGGAAACTCTCCTCCCATCTAGGGGGGAGGCCAAGTAAGAAGAAGAAGGAGGGGGGCTCTCTCCCCCTCTCTCCCGGTGGCGTCGGAACGCCGCCGGGGCAATCATCGTGACGGCGATCTACACCAACAACTTCGCCGCCGTCAACACCAACTCTCTCCCCCTCTATGCAGCGGTGTAACACCTCTTCTCCCCACTGTAATCTCTACTTAAACATGGTGCTTAACGCTATATATTATTATCCAATGATATGTGGCAATCCTATGATGTTTGAGTAGATTCGTTTTGTCCTATGGGTTGATTGATGATCGTGATTGGTTTGAGTTGTATGTTTTATTTTGGTGTTGTCCTATGGTGCCCTCCGTGTCGCGCAAGCGTGAGGGATTCCCACTATAGGGTTTGCAATACATTCATAATTCTCTTGTAGTGGGCGGCTAGAGTGACAGAAGCTTACACCCGAGTAAGAGGGTTGTTGTGTATGGGAGTAAAGAGGACTTGTTACTTAATGCTATGGTTGGGTTTTACCTTAATGATCTTTGGTAGTTGCGGATGCTTGCTAGAGTTCCAATCATAAGTGCATATGATCCAAGTATGGAAAGTGTGTTAGCTCGTGCCTCTCGCTCATATAAAATTGCAATAATGATTACCGGTCTAGTTATCGATTGCCTAGGGACAAATCCTTCTCTTATGTTACAAAAGCTTTCTACTAAACAACTAACTTTTATTATCTTGCAATCTACTCGTAGTTTTATTCTCGCTAAGTACTTCTAGTTTTATCCTTGCAAATTTATCCTACTACACCTACAAAGTAGTTTTATTCTTGTTCTAGGTAAAGCGGACGTTAAGTGTGCGTAGAGTTGTACCGGTGGTCGATAGAACTTGAAGGGAATATTAATTCTACCTTTAGCTCCTCATTGGGTTTGACACTCTTATTTATCGAGAAAGGCTACAACTGATCCCCTATACTTGTGGGTTATCAAGACCTTTTTCTGGCGCCGTTGCCGGGGAGCAATAGCGTGGGGTTGATATTCTCGTGTTTGCTTTATCACTAAGCAGTTTTTATTTTTTTTGTTCCACTAAGTAGTTTTTATTTTGTGCTCTTGTTTTCTATCTTTAGTTGTGGGTAGGAAACGTAAAATACCAAAAAAATAGTTGTACTTGCTAAACCAATGGTTGAAGAACCACCCAAAATCTTTCATACTGCTGAAGCTTTCTACTTGGATCATCTTCGATCCCTTTGTGCTCGTGCTGAAAACCCAACTAGCTTAGTTGAGGGAAAATCATTAGATGAGCGTGCTTATTTTGTGCGACACCGCTTGTCTCAAAAAGGGAAACTCTTAAGGTATCAAATTAATTGTTTGGAATGCTATGCTTGGAATTTATGCGAAATACATGATTTTACTTGTTGTTCTGAAGACCCTAAAAAACACCTTCAGTACCAATGTGCGTTTAAGGATAATGGAATCTTATCTTCTTATGCCAAAGGTGTTTATAGTTACTATGATATTGAACAAATTGAAGAATTTGTTGCTTTTAAGGGTGCATATGAAATTGCTTCTTTGATTGAAAAGTGTGATGCTACTCTTTACAAATCTGAAAATTTTGCCATACTTAAATATTGCTATGAAAACTATGCTTCTAATGCTTATGTTAAAGAATATATTGAGGACACCTCCGCTATCCAAGAAGAGACTAATGTTTTGCAGGAATCTATGGAAGAAGAAATTGCTGAAACTATGAGCTCATTAGATGAAAAAGATAGGAGGAGAGAGAAGAACAAAGGGAGGAAGAGCGGATTGATCACCCGTGCCCACCTTCTAATGAGAGTAACTCTTCAACTCATACATTGTTTAATTTTCCTTCGTGCTTACCGAAGGATGGTTGCTATGATCCCTTTGATTCATTTGAAATATCCCTTTTTGATGAAATTGATGCTTGCTATGCTTGTGGCCATGATGCCAATATGAATGATACTTATGGAGATGAACTTGCTATAGTTCCTTATGTTAAACATGAAATTGTTGCTATTGCACCCACACATGATAGTCCTATTATCTTTTTGAATTCTCCCAACTACACTATATTGGAGAAGTTTGCACTTATTAAGGATTATATTGATGGGTTGCGTTTTACTATTACTGTTGGGAATATTCCCCACGGTTATAACCCGTCTAAATGTTTGACCCGGCCTGGAGCTGAAGGCTCTATGGGTCGCCCCTTTTTCCAGGTTAAGATAAGATGACAAGGAGGACTCCAGGGCTCATTGATGAGACCCGGCAGGAGGCCGGCTTGACAGGAGCCCAATGGGCCGGCTCGCAGAGAAGGTCCAAGAAGAGGAGATCTGGTTTGCTATTGCCGGCTCAACGGATCATACACGGGATGGATACTTCCTGACTTGGAAGGCATAGAAGTTCAACAAGACTTAGAGTAGGACTCCAATTAAGAGTAGGACTCAAAACCTATTGTAAACCCCAGGGACCCTGCTATTATATAAAGTGGGTTCCGGGGTGGTCTAAAGAAAAAAAGTCGGGATAGACAAAAAAATTAGTAGCTCTCGAGATAGAGGTAGCGAAACAGCACCCTTGTAATCGAGATCATCATCATCAATAGCAATCAAGCAGGATGTAGGCTTTTACCTCCACCGTGAGGGGCCAAACCTGGGTAAAACTCGCGTCTCTTGATTCCGATCAACCCCGTTCAAGCTACCACATAGGTGCGATGGCCTAATCTCTAAGTCCTTTCACAAGGGCATCTGCCGTGTCAAAACCACGACAGTTGGCGCCCACCGTGGGGCTCGCGCACGGTGGAGTTGTGTTCTTGGCGGGAGCTCCAACAGGGATCGAGAGGCTAGCGATTGGTCGGGCGAAGAAGAGCCGGCGCGATCTACTTCAACTCTGATCCCAAGATCATACCCCAAAGAAAAAAAATTCACGCACAGAATCCAACAATCTCTCCAGATCGAGATCTCAAAGAAAATTGAGGCGGCACGTGTACGCGGCGCCTGTGATCGTCTCGATCTAAGTCTCCGTTACGGTTGCCGAACGAAGCAAAAACCATCGCGGCCTCTACTGCTGCAGCGGTGTCCCATCAGTACGGCGGGTTTCAGTCAAAGTGACGGCAACACCACTGCTCCACGATCGGCTCCAAAATATCAAGTCTCCAGGAGACGAGGCAACCATGAAGCCGCCAGAATTATTCAGCGCCACCAGGCATGAAGCAGCCAGATCAATTCGCAGTTTCAATGCAGAAACAAGACGACCAGTACTATGAATTAATGCAAGGTAAATCAAGTTCCACTCTGATCGGTGGCAGTGACAACGACAGCCAAAGTAGCCTGTGGCTAGCAGCCGACTTGCTGCTGCCCTAGTCCCTTGAAGCAATCAATATTCTGTTTGACAAGGCTGCACTAGCTGTGTACTCAGACTCAGGGCTCCATCAAAAGGCTCTACTACAGTTTTGATCTCCTATAAAAAGTAGCATGGGAGCGAATACCAAGGGAGATAAGAAACAGTCAACTGTGTCCTGTTCATCAAAAGAAAAATAAAAATAAAAATCGGAGGCTCTCAAACGTGAGGCACATCCCTCGGCTCTATCTCCTCCTTTCGGATCGATTCAAGCAGTATTAGTATAAGTGTTGTCACTCTCAAACATGAGACACATCCACCGAGGTCTCATGATATTACAACTTCTCACGTGGAGGCCGGTAGCAATCTAATTGCAACGTCCACACACATCAGAACAATTACCAGCGGACCTTCGCGGCCGGTGTTTCGGCGGCATCCGTGTCCGACCATCTGGCGGCCTCCACACCCGCTGGATGTTCAGTACTTTGTGTAGGAGATATGCCCTAGAGGCAATAATAAATGTTATTATTTATTCCCATGTTCGTAATTAAGTTTGTATTCCGTGCTATAACTGCTATGGTTCTCGAGTCTACAATAACCACGAGGCTCGGAGGAAGACTCATATGCACGTGTGGAATAATAAACGGTAAAATGTATTCCTAGTCTGGCCTCTAAGACTAGCTCAAGTGTTGCATGATGGTTCTGTTTTCCTGATCATGGGCATGACTATGCTGGCAACTTTGAGGGCACAATGTTAGTAGAACACTTGTGGTTGAATCGACCCAAATTGATGTTATGCTATGAGATACATTCGTCACAAGTTAATGGTTAATTACACAGAGAAAGTTAACGTTTGCATAATTCCTTAGACCATGAGAGTATCGAGTTTCTTCATGCTTGCTTCATGAACTTTGGGGTTTGTTAAACGTCATCCGTAAATGGGTGGCTATTACGGCGGCTTACGGGTTCATGGAAAAGTATGTCAAGTAACTTGATAGCTCAAGATTGGGATTTGCTCCTCCGGCGATGGAGAGATATCTCTGAGCCCTCTCGGTGTTATGGTATCCACCATCGTCTGGCCAGACACAATGTGATTTGATCACAGGGATGCCGGAACACGGGAACGAGAAAAGAGAACAAAACAGGTAACGAGGTAACTGGCATAGTGGACAAGTTGTTGATCCACGGGGATGCCAATAAGTCTCACCTCGGGTGTTTGTAACATATCATGAAGCAACAGGAATAGCACACAGCAACTGGAGGTTCACTCGAATATTTATTCATGTGGGTATAGGGGTCAATATGGGTGTCCACGGCTCCGATGTTGATCATTGATCGGAAAGTGTTCCGGTCATGTCTATACTTCACCGAACCTATAGGGTCACATGCTTAAGGGTCATCTATCTGCTGAATACTAGACAGGGAGTCTGAGAGAAAGTCACCGGAAAAGTTTCGGAGACAACGGAAAAGTTTCGGAGAGAGAACACCAGAATAGTTTCGGTAAAACTGAAAAGTTGTTTCAGGGTATACCATTAAGTCAAATTGGTTTCGGCACATGCCTGGAAATTCTTGGGGGTGCCAGAATTGTTCTGGAAACTTCTGGGATTTTTCCGGAGAAAAAACCCGGAAATGTTCCGGAGCTGCCGGAAACGCTTTGGTTGCTTTTCGCAGATGAAAATCACTAATCTGGAATTGTTTCGGAATGCGTCCAAAATTATTTTAGTGGGTACTGGAAATGTTCTAAGACCTACAGAAATATTTTTGGATTTAACGGTCGGAGAAAATATCTCACGAATAGTGGAACACTATTGGGAGAAAATATCCCACGAATAGCGGAAACACTATTATGAATAGTGGAAACACTATTGGGAGAAAATATCTCACGAATAGTGGAAACACTATTATGAATAGTGGAAACACTATTGGGAGAAAAATCTCATGAATAGTGTGAAAATATCTGAGAGCATTTTGGTATTTTGGGAGCCACCCTACCCCTTGGGTTTTCCTATAAATAGAGGTGGAGAGGCACTCTCCACACTCACTCTTTCTCACATACACATGCCATTGCAATGATCTGGCTTCTTCTCTCCCTCCCCGCGAAATAGTTTCATAGAGCCGAAAGGTTGTCTGGGTTCCGGTGGGAACTAGTTCTGGACGGTGAAGCCCTGCCGGATAGATAACACCGTATGTGTGCAACCCCGTAGAGAGGTCGTAGGTTTGATCTTTTTGCCCGAGGGGCTGTTCGAGAGTGCCTCCCGAAGGGCTGTCCGAGTGACTGTCCGAGATTCTGTGTGTGCCTCCCGAAGCGCTGTCCGTGACACCGTCCGGGGGACTGTCCGACCGCCTCCCGAAGGGCTGTCTGAGGGACTGTCCGGGGGCAGACGAGGGAGTACATCCTCGCGGTTGGGAGGTTGTAAATCCTAGCTGCGGGGATCTACATCGATTCTACTTCCGCTGCGCTACGAGTCGATAACGATCAGATCAAACCCTGTATGCATCTCCCTAGTGGTCCTGGGCGTGCTCGCATTTCCGGAATTTTTTGTTTTCTGCTGTGATCCCCTACACTTTGTCCGCGGCGTCCGAATCCATCAACAATTCACCAGCCAGTGAACCCAGCGCATCAATAATCAGCGTTTGACCGGCAGACACGCACATGCTGCTGTCTCTATGGTCCGGCCTACATCAAATGCGCCGGAGGCCACGCTCGCATCTGTCCGCACGTAGCCCGGTGAACATACGTCTAACCCGCCGTCCTTACGGCTCGGTCTACATCAGCATGCAACAGTTCGAATCAGATCAAGGAAAGTAACCAAACACAAGAGAGAAAATACGGATGACGTACGTAAGTGCCAGCTAAGGGGAAAAAATCTAGTCTACCTTTTCAATGGACGTACATGCAAGTTCAAGGGAAGTCGGAAGAAAAAAAAGAGCAAAGATTTTTGTGGACATGCGGATCGAGGAAGCAATCAAGGAAAAGGAAAGGAAAATTGAGTTGCTAAATTTCTATGTATGTGCCATGGAGACATCATGTGAATACCAAAAAAAAGAGAGTGAGAGGAAAAAGCCTATGTGCATATGAAGGTCTGAGTTAGCTAGAAAATACAATAGCAAATTCATATTGATCGATCTGTAGCAAGAAATACTCGGCGAGTCTCATAAATCGGGCATCCTGACGGACGCTACACACGGATCATCTATCATTCAAATTAATCAGGTGCTATCCGTCCAGTCTGTTTTATTAGCACATATTAAATTCTTCGAGAGCAATTACTCTGGCCTGTAATATTTTTATACGTAGGACAATGATTCACTACAAAGGTGGCGTTATATAGCGAATACGGAGCTCGCGCCAACATCATCAGGCGTCAGCGTCCGTCTGAACCACGCCTGCTTGCACGAGCTACCCAATGGACGCGCACATGCCGCCGCCCCCGTGGTCCGGTCAACATCAACATACCAGGGTCGCGCCCGCTCACTATGAGCTGGGAGCCTCCACGGACACGCGCGCAAGCCGCCGCCCCCGCGGTCTAGTCTACATCAACACGACGAAGGCCGCACCAGCGTCCTCGCTACACGGCGTCCGCTTGAGCGATGCAGCCCGCCGCCCTGCGGTCCAATCTACATCAGCACGCCGGGGCCGTGCCCGCCCGTACGAGTTGCCTAACGGACACGCGCAAGCTGCCGCCCCTGCGGCCTGGTCTACTCCAACAACGTTGGAGCAAAAAAAAAGAAGGAAAAAGTATATATATTATCAGTTTGGCGTGACGTCACTGGAGCCGGCGCTAGCCGCCACCCGCGCTGGGTTGCCCAATGGATAGGCGCATTGGCTTGCCATCCCACGGTCCGGTCTGCTTCAGCACATCGAGGAAACAGGAGAATCGGCCACAGAGGAACCGTCCCTAGAGAGGCTAGGTGAGCCGGCCACCGTTGAGCCGGCAATTCAGAAGCCAGCAGCGAAGAAAATAAAAACAACAAAAAAGAAAATGGCCCTGGAGGAGCCTAGTGAGCCGGACCAAGAGAGAATAGCAAGGAATGGGTCAAGAGGCGTATGAACTCAATTTGGGCAAGAACGGCTTTGTTTAACGACATATGCCGAGAACATACGACGAGCATCGCAAAGATCATACACTCGCCACATCGCCTCCGGCTTCAATAAATTCCATCTTTCAGCTGTCAACTCTATGTCGGTTTATGACACAGCCAAGTATAAAGAATCTCAAGCCAACTCCTCGAGTCGACTTAAGACTCGGGGGCTACACAGACATGAATCGGTAGACTTGGCCAGCTTTAACAAATACAAGAACCCTGGATCGTTGCAGGGAAGACAACCCGGTCCCAGGGGCTACTGCCTCATTGGCGAAAAATTAAAAGTTGCCAAAGAGGACTAGCTGCCATGATGCGTAGTTCAAACATAGGTATCCTACCTCATTGGCGAAAAATTAAAGGTTGCCAAAGAGGACTAGCTGCCATGATGCACAGTTCAAACATAGGTATCCTGCCTCATTGGCGAAAAATTAAAGGTTGCCAAACAGGACTAGCTGCCACGATGCGCAGTTCAAACATAGGTATCTTGCCTTATTGGCAAAAAGTAAGGTTACCAAAGAAGACTAGTCGCCATGATGCACAGTCTAAACATTGGTATCCCACTCAATTATGATCAATGGAATAAAGCCAGCTTATCTAGACCCCAGATGTTTTGCAGTAGTAGCATTGTCTCCTGTACATCCTACGCTGAGCTTTTCCATGATCATATGGTCACTTGGGGGCTTTCAACTCACCGAGTTTAGCTTTCTCACCCTCTTGACCCGGCATACGCCAAAATTTCCTTGGTTAAACCTGCCTGTTAGCAAGATGCTACTCCAAAAAGGTGACCCGGTGTACGCCTGATGAGTCAATCACAGAGGTGACCCTGAACTCATCAGAGTTAAAACACTAGTTGGTCACGTGAGAGCCGGCTTTCAGAGAGCTAGGACAAACCAAAAGAGGTGGAAAGCCTGCTTCACCGAAGCAAATCAGACTCGAGCCTCGAAAGCTGGTCTTATGTCGTGCCTCGAAAGCCAGCATTTTTATACTCTGTTATCATACACATGCATCATCATACATTGCATCATCATACAATGCATCATTTATACATGTCTATATTTGTTTATGTTGCAGGAGCTGGTCTATTGGTCGGGTTAACCATTTGCAGTTACGAAATTTGTTAAGTCAATCACTGATGCCTATATGGCCTTTGTTGACCCTGAACTTATCAAAGTTAACACATCGGAGCCGGTCTTCAAACCCGGTTACATTGTGACTCCGCAGGAACAAACAAATCTTTGATAGCCAAAATGGCCGGGTCTTCATCATGGTTTATCATAACCAGTATTAAATGATTGAGGTTTTCAAAGCCGGCTCAGAGAGATGGCTATTCTTTCTAAATCCAAACCGCCTGCTTACAATAAGGAGCATGGTGTAATAAATTACCAGTGTCAATTCGCAAATTGGACTATTGCGATGCTACAAAGAAGAACAAAAATTCAAGCAAGGATATCATGGCAAAGATCATGGCAACCGGCTTTATCAAAGGCAATGAAATATGAAGTGTTATGCAAGGCAGCACTCTTGATGGATTTAGCAACAAATTCAGCATTGATGTGCAAAGTACCCAGCAACATCATCCAGATAAGGACATTAAGTTTCCTAGTTTATCACAAGATCATTGGGCCGAATATCAATGTTTTTGCAGAAATATGACTATTTTGCTACAGACTGTCCCTCGGACTCGGTTGGAAAAATGTTGGAGTATATATTACAAAAGTCCCAAGCTGCTGCAGGCAATACAACCCGGCACTTGGGGGCTACAGTGGATCTGATTTTATTCTACAAAGGAAGGAACAGTCCCGAGTCGCCGCAGGCACACAACCCGGCACTTGGGGGCTACATTATTCAAATCAAGATTACATTAAGTATGAAAGTCTCATGTCACTGCAAGCATGCACCACGGCACTTGGGGGCTAATGCATTGTCATTTTAAACTACTTTCATTGAAGACCCGGCTCACTATTAATAGTGACCCGGCACTTGGGGGCTACAGTCATTGATTCTACAGATAGTTCAAGTTCTAGATTGATGAGGACAGCTAACCCGACCCTTGGGGGTTATACTATTTGCAGCTATACATCTACAAGCATCAAAAGCTAAGTTCAAGTCCCAGGTTGCCACCAGCAAGACAACCCGGCACTTGGAGGCTACAGTGTTTAGTTGTTTAAACAGATCATAAGGTCCAAATTGAAGACCCGGCCCATCACATACTGATGAGCTGGCCCTTGGGGGCTACGCATGTGAAATGCAAGACATTCCGTTTATGATTGGTGACTCAGATGAACAACCTGGATTTCTCCAAAATTGCAACATTTATATTTAAGCAAGTCTTAAGCTATCACTACGTTCCACTCTTAAGACTTGGGAGCTACAGGTAATATGGATATAAGGGAGGAACACCTTCAAGTCCTCCGTTTTGAGCGAACCGGGTCTCATATTCTCAAAGGAAAAAATTAGCAAAGTTTATTTGCTCCAAGCTATTCTTAGAAGGCCCAGAAAGCCGGCTCAACATCAGACTGGTTTTTATTCCCAAATTTTTTATCAAGTTGAAGCACTGAAAACCAGTTCAACATCAGATGGATTATTTTTCTCAATATTTTTCTGCGAGGATTCAGACTCAGCAAGTTGATTGTGAAGCCAGAATAAGCCGGCCTTTTGAACGAGCCAGTCCTTTAACATAATAAGTATTCTTATTTCAGGAGCTTAGCATGAATAAATTCAAGCTAACCAGGGGGCTAATGTTGGGGATATTCCCCACGGTTATAACCCGGCTAAATGTTTGACCCGGCCTGGAGCTGAAGGCTCTATGGGTCGCCCCTTTTTCCAGGTTAAGATAAGATGACAAGGAGGAATCCAGGGCTCATTGATGAGACCCAGCAGGAGGCCGGCTTGACAGGAGCCCAATGGGCCGGCTCGCAGAGAAGGTCCAAGAAGAGGAGATCAGGTTTGCTATTGCCGGCTCAACGGATCATACACGGGATGGATACTTCCTGACTTGGAAGGCATAGAAGTTCAACAAGACTTAGAGTAGGACTCCAATTAAGAGTAGGACTCGAAACCTATTGTAAACCCCAGGGACCCTGCTATTATATAAAGTGGGTTTCGGGGTCGTCTAAAGAAAAAAAGTTAGGATAGACAAACAAATTAGTAGCTCTCGAGATAGAGGAGCGAAACAGCACCCTTGTAATCGAGATCATCATCATCAATAGCAATCAAGCAGGATGTAGGCTTTTACCTCCACTGTGAGGGGCCGAACCTGGGTAAAACTCGCGTCTCTCGATTCCGATCAACCCCGTTCAAGCTACCACATAGGTGTGATGGCCTCATCTCTAAGTCCTTTCACAAGGGCATCTACCGTGTCAAAACCATGACAATTACACATGATGATTTTGATGAATATAATATGCATATGCTTGCTGCTCCTACTTGCAATTATTATGAGAGAGGAACTACATTTGGACCTCTCTATGTTTCCAATACGATAAAATTGCAAGAAACTGTTTATGCTATGTATCGGCCTTTATTATGTGTGCATGAATTGTTCTTTTATGACATGTCGATGCATAGGAAGAGAGTTAGACTTCATCATTGCATGATATATGTTGCTTTTTGCTCACTACTAAATTATAAATCATTGTTAATTAAAATTGGCTTTGATATACCTTGGATCCGGGTGGATCAATTACTTGAGCACTTTATGCCTAGCTTAATGGCTTAAAAGAAAGCGTTGCCTGGGAGACAACCCGGAAGTTTTAGAGTGTCATTTATTTATGTTGTGTGCTTTTAAAAAGTTTAAAAACAAAAAAATATAGAGAGGAACCTAAAACTTTTCAAAAAGAAAAGTGAAAGTGAGAAGGACGAGCACCGTTGAAGTGGGGGATATCCTTGAACTTTGTTCATGCCCATGGAAACTTTGTGAATCTTGAATTATAGAAACTTTTCAACAAAAATAATTATCCCCTTGTACAAATCCATTGTATTATAAAAATAATGTGCCAAGATTTACCTTTAGGATGTTTAAATTGCTTGTTTGGTGTGTGCTGCGAAAAAACAGAAACTTTTGCTGTAGTGTTTGAATTTTCATATTTTACTGGAACGTGCAAAAATTCTGAAATTTTTAAACAGTACTGCTATGCAAATTTTTTATTTTTGCCTAAATTTTCAGAATTTTTTGAGCTACATAAGTATATGTTTCATCTGCATCTTTACAGACTGTCCTGTTTTCACAGATTGCTGTTATAGTTTCTTTATTTGCGTATGTTTGAAATCTTGTTGAGCCCCATTGACTTGGGAGCCATAGAATTGTGATAGCATACAGTGGATAATTTTTTATTATAATTATACAATAATGTTACAGCAGGACATGATGGGATTTGATGTTATCTGTACTAACCCTTCTAATAAAAAGTTCGATTAAGTTTTGTGTGGATGAAGTGTTCGAAGATCGAGGAGGTATCGATATGAGGAGAATAAGGAGAGGCAAGAGTTCAAGCTTGGGGATGCCCAAGGCACCCCAAGTAAATATTCAAGGAGACTCAAGCATCTAAGCTTGGGGATGCCTCGGAAGGCATCCCATCTTTCTTCGACAAATATCGGTATGTTTCGGTTTTTGTTTTGTTCACATGATATGTGTGAATTCTTGGAGCATCATGTAATTTTTATTTTTCTTTTAATAATGCACCATGCTGGTATGAGATAGTCCTTGGTTGATTTATAGAATGCTCTTTGCACTTCACTTATATCTTTTGAGTAAGGCTTTATACAATGCTTCATGTGCTTCACTTATATCATTTGAAGTTTGGATGCCTGTTTCTCTACATATAGAAAACCGTTATTTGTAGAATGCTCTTTTGCTTCACTTATATTTATTAGAGCGTGGGCAAGTATTTTATAGAAAGAATTAAACTCTCATGCTTCACTTATATCTATTTAGAGGGTCAACAGGAATTGGTCATTCACATGGTTAGTCATAAAATCCTACATAAAACTTGTAGATCACTGAATATCATAAGTTTGATTCCTTGCAATAGTTTTGCGATATTAAGATGGTGATATGTGGGAGGTACTAGTGAATGATTGTGGTTTAGTAAGAATATTGGTGTTAAGGTTTGTGATTCCCGAAGCATGCACGTATGGTCTGTCGTTATCCTAAGAAGTTGGAGCATGATTTATTATTGATTGTCTACCTTATGAGTGGCGGCCGGGGACGAGCGATGGTCTTTTCCTACCAATCTATCCCCCTAGGGGCATGCGTAGTAGTACTTTGCTTTGAGGGCTAATAAACTTTCATAGTAAGTATGTGAGTTCTTTATGACTACTGTGAGTCCATGGATTATACGCACTCTCACCCTTCCGCAATTTGCTAGCCTCTTCGGTACCATGCATTGCCCTTTCTCACCTCGAGAGTTGGTGCAAACTTCGCCGGTGCATCCAAACTCCGTGATATGATATGCTCTATCACACATAAGCCCCCTTATATCTTCCTCAAAACAGCCACCATACCTACCTATTATGGCATTTCCATAGCCATTCCGAGATATATTGCCATGCAACTTCCATCATCATCATATACATGACTTGAGCATTCATTGCCATATTGCTTTGCATGATCGTAAGATAGCTAGCATGATATTTCCATGGCTTGTCCATTTTTTGATATCTTTGCTACGCTAGATCATTGCACATCCTGGTACACTGCCAGAGGCATTCATATAGAGTCATCTTGTATAGTTTTTATCGAGTTGTAAGTAAATAAAAGTGTGATGATCATCATTATTAGAGCATTGTCCCAGTGAGGAAAGAATGGTGGATAATACTGAGTCCTCGAAAAAGTGGGGATGAGGTCCATGAGGCTGTTCTAAAAAAAAGAGGCCAAAAAATAGGGAGCCCAAAAAAAGAGAAAACAAAAAAATGAAAAAAATGAGAGAAAAAGAGAGAAGGGGCAATGTTACTATCCTTTTTCCACACTTGTGCTTCAGAGTAGCACCATGTTTTTCATATAGAGAGTCTCCTATGTTGTCACTTTCATACATATACTAGTGGAAATTTTTCATTATAGAACTTGGCTTGTATATTCCGATGATGGGCTTCCTCAAATGCCCGAGGTCTTCATGAGCAAGCAAGTTGGATGCACACCCACTTAGTTTTCAGTTTGAGCTTTCATACACTTATAGCTCTTAGTGCATCCGTTGCATGACAATCCCTACTCCTTGCATTAACATCAATTGATGGGCATCTCCATAGCCCATTGATTAGCCTCATCAATGTGAGACTATCTTCCTTTTTTGACTTCCCCTTATTAATCTCTATCATCATTCTATTCCACCCATAGTGCTATATCCATGGCTTGCGCTCATGTATTGCGTGGGGGTTGAAAAAGCTGAAGCACGTTAAAAAGTATGAACCAATTGCTCGGCTTGTCATCGGGGTAGTGCATGATAAATACTTTATGTTAAGAAGATGGAGCATGACAGTATTATATGATTTTGTAGAGATAACTTTCTTTAGCATTTTCTTTTGAAAGGCATGATTGTTTGCTGGTATGCCTGAGTATTGATGTCTTTATATCAAATTATAGACTATTGCTTTGAATCACTCGTGTCTTAATATTCATGCCATGATTAGATTACATGATCAAGATTATGCTAGGTAGCATTCCACATCAAAAATTATCTTTTTATCATTTACCTACTCGAGGACGAGCAGGAATTAAGCTTGGAGATGCTGATACGTCTCCATCGTATCTATAATTTTTGATTGTTTCATGCCATTATCCTACAATTTCCACATACTTTTGGCAACATTTTATATGATTTCTAGGACTAACATATTAATCCAGTGCCAGTTCTTCTTTGTTGCATGTTTTTTATTTCGCAGAAATTCCATATCAAACGAAGTCCAAATGCGATAAAAATTTATGGAGATTTATTTTGGAATATATGTGATTTTTGGGAACAAGAATCAACGCAAGATGATGCCCGAGGGGCCCACAAGCTCGAGGGGCGCGCCCCCTACCCTGGGCACGCCTAGGAGGCTTGTGGCTACCCCGTAAGGCGGTTGGGGCCCTTCTTCTGCTGCGAGAAACATAATATCTGGAAGAAAATCCTCTCAAAATTTCAGTCCAATTGGAATTACGGATCTCCTGGAATTTAAGAAACGGTTTTCAGCCAGAAAACAGGAACGCGAAACAGAAGAGAACAGAGAGAGAGAGATCCAATCTCGGAGGGGCTCCTCCCCTTCGGGAGCCATGGCGGCCATGGACTAGAGGGTAAACTCTCCTCCCATCTAGGGGGAGGCCAAGTAAGAATAAGAAGGAGGGGGGCTCTCTCCCCCTCTCTCCCGGTGGCGCCGGAACGCCGCCGGGGCAATCATCGTGACGGCGATCTACACCAACAACTTCACCGCCGTCAACACCAACTCTCTCCCCCTCTATGCAGCGGTGTAACACCTCTTCTCCCCGCTGTAATCTCTACTTAAACATGGTGCTTAACGCTATATATTATTATCCAATGATATGTGGCAATCCTATGATGTTTGAGTAGATTCGTTTTGTCCTATGGGTTGATTGATGATCGTGATTGGTTTGAGTTGTATGTTTTATTTTGGTGCTGTCCTATGGTGCCCTCCGTGTCGCGCAAGCGGGAGGTATTCCCGCTGTAGGGTTTGCAATACGTTCATAATTCTCTTATAGTGGGCGGCTAGAGTGACAGAAGCTTACACCCGAGTAAGAGGGTTGTTGCGTATGGGAGTAAAGAGGACTTGTTACTTAATGCTATGGTTGGGTTTTACCTTAATGATCTTTGGTAGTTGCGGATGCTTGCAAGAGTTCCAATCATAAGTGCATATGATCCAAGTACGAAAAGTATGTTAGCTCATGTCTCTCCCTCATATAAAATTGCAATAATGATTACCGGTCTAGTTATCGATTGCCTAGGGACAAATCCTTCTCTTGTGTTACAAAAGTTTTCTACTAAACAACTAACTTTTATTTTCTTACAATTTACTCGTAGTTTTATTCTCGCTAAGTACTTCTAGTTCTATCCTTGCAAATTTATCCTACTACACCTACATAGTAGTTTTATTCTTGTTCTAGGTAAAGCGAACGTTAAGTGTGCGTAGAGTTGTATCGGTGGTCAATAGAACTTGAAGGGAATATTAATTCTACCTTTAGCTCCTCGTTGGGTTCGACACTCTTATTTATCGAGAAAGGATACAACTGATCCCCTATACTTGTGGGTTATCATGCCCCTGCTTGTTGGCCGGCTCATCCTCCATCGCAGCAGGCGGCGATCCTCGGCAACGGTGCTTATAGATAAGAACGGAGGAGTAGGAGGAGCACTGGAAACTGTTCTACGTACCTTCCCGAGGCGGCCGAAACCAAGGCCATCAATAAATTTTGCTCGCTGGCAGGTCAATGGCCTCGCTTCCCGGTGATCCTGCGCGGCGAACTGCTCGCACGCGTCCCGTCGAGCCTGCATGGCAGACAGCTCGCACGCGTCCCGTCTAATCAAACAGCTACCGCGGTAGTAAATGGTTAGTGGAACGCACACGGTTGGAAGAATACAACCGTTTGCGATAATAATGTGGCAGCTATTTGTTCCAAAATGCCTAGAAAACTCAAATAATGTAAAAGGAAGGCAAAACGAACGCTGAATAATTTCATATTTTAGCACGGCACTCCTATAGTTGCATGTTGCCTCTGTAAAATAAATCAAGGTGGGAAGAGTCAGCGTATGTCATTTCGGACACAGAGGTGACACATTCCCTCTCGGAACCATGAGGCTTCTTGAGAGAAGCTACGGTTTGTAAGAAGCTTATACCAAAACGTGTCCCCAAATCGGAGAAAAAATTACCACAACATGTTGGTGCCATGTCATGACACCACGCCAAGTTTCATGATTTTCAGGTGAGTTTTGGATTTACAGGAATTTTAAAACCAAGTTTCTCAATGTTTCCGGCCGAGCCACGATTCCCAGATGTTTGAAATTCATCCTCATTTCTTGCATGGCACCTAAACATTCACCCAAGGACACATATATGATTTTTAACCCATTTTGGTGTACTCGAGCATGTGTCTGTAGTTCAAATTTGAATTATGCACATTAAATGCCTAGAAACTCAATTAATGTATAAAAAAGGCCAAATGAACCCAGAATAATTCCAAGTTGTAACAAGAAACTCCTATAGTTGCATGTTGCCTCTGTAAAATAAATCAACGCGGGAAGAGGCAGCGTATGCCGTTTCTCACACAGAGGTGACACGTTCCCTCTCGGAACCATGAGGCTTCTCGAGAGAAGGTACGGTTTGTAAGAAGCTTATACCAAAAGTTGTCCCAAATCGGCCAATTTTTTTACCACAGCATGTTGGTGCCATGTCATGACACCATGCCAAGTTTCATGATTTTCAGGTGAGTTTTGGATTTACAGGAATTTTAAAACCAAGTTTCTCAATGTTTCCGGACGAGCCACGATGCCTAGATGTTGGAAATTCATTCCCATTTCTTGCATGGGACCTAAACATTCACCCAAGGACACATATATGATTTTTCAACCCATTTTGGTGCACTGGAGCATGTGCCTGTAGTTCAAATTTGAATTATGCACATTAAGTGCCTAGAAACTCAATTAATGTATAAAAAAGGCCAAACGAACCCGGAATAATTCCAAATTGTAACACAAAACTCCTATTGTTGCATGTTGCCTCTGTAAAATAAATCAATGTGGGAAGAGGCAGCGTATGCCGTTTCGCACACAGAGGTGACACGTTCCCTCTTGGAACCATGAGGCTTCTCGAGAGAAGGTACGGTTTGTAAGAAGCTTATACCAAAATTTGTCCCAAATCGGCCAATTTTTTTACCACAGCATGTTGGTGCCATGTCATGACACCATGCCAAGTTTCATGATTTTCAGGCGAGTTTTGGATTTACGGGAATTTTAAAACCAAGTTTCCCAATGTTTCTGGACGAGCCACGATGCCCAGATGTTTGAAATTCATTCCCATTTCTTGCATGGGACCTAAACATTCACCCAAGGACACACATATGATTTTTCAACCCATTTTGGTGCACTGGAGCATGTGCCTGTAGTTCAAATTTGAATTATGCACATTAAATGCCTAGAAACTCAATTAATGTATAAAAAGGCCAAATGAACCCGGAATAATTCCAAATTTTAGCACGACACTCCTATAGTTGCATGTTCACTGCAAATAAATGTTCTAGAAATTCAAACACCAACCTTTCCTGTCGTAACCCATTTTGTCTTTCAAATCAAAATGAAAAAATCAAGTACACCACAAACAGTTTATTAGCAAGAACCGTGTGCGATGTAGTATAAAATATCTAGGGGCACCCTCATGTATGGCTTACGCCGGAAGTTTCGTCGGCTACAGTCCACCGCCAGCGCGGCAACCACACTTTGGGCGCCAGTTTTTCGCTGCACCGAGCAAAAATTTGGCAACCGCAGAAATATCTAGCTTCTCGCCTCCCCCCCCCCCCACACACACACGCATTTCCACTGTTTCCTCCTTCATTTCCAAGTTCAAACCGTCACTGCTTGCTTGCAGCGCCGCCTGCTCGCCGGTGACGCTCCTTCCTGGTGCGCGGCCTCTCGATATAGTCAGGTAATCCACACCCCACCCCCATCCTCTCCTCCTACTCCATCCTACATGCCCCGACCGCCGGCGCGACACCTTCCACCCAAATCACTGCCCCATCCTCCAAATAAGCGCCACCCATAGCCATTTTGCAAGCAGTATAGCCAGGAGCTCAAGGAGCATCTGGCAGTGGAGAAGCAAATCGCGGCCACACGCGCGGATGAGGTCACGATGGCTGCCATGCGTGCCAACCGCCAGATCTTGCAGGAGCACCTCGCCGTCAAGGCCACCGTCGACGCCTCGCGCGCGGATGCCGCCACGCGGTTGGCTGCTTTAAACGACAGTTCGTGGTGTTTTCTTGAGGCCACCGCCGGTGCCTTCTAATGAATTGTCCTCTGTAATGTTAATATGCAATCTGATCTACTGAAATGTGATGTTCAGTTAACAGTTTTGTTCAACAATTGCTATATTTCCCAGTAGTTCTTAAGCATGCTTGGTTTGGTTAACTGTGTGACTTCTAGTATACGTTCTATTCTGCAATACGGTGCTCAGTTAACTGTTTGGTTCATTTGTTGTGCTGTCCAGTTAACTGTTTGGTTCAATTCTGCAATGTGATGTTCATTTGTTGTGAGTACAATTTTGTATTGTTATGCATGTGAGAAATACATCGAATTTGGCTGTACAAAATACGTAGTACATGAGAAACATATACATTTGCCATATTTCCTAGTTCCTAAGCATGCTTGGTTTGGTTAACTAGCTTTTCCATGTGGCTCGAATTAATCTCATGGATCTGTAATTTGTTTATTTTTCATTAACATATTCTACTAATAGTATGCCAACTCTCACTTAACCTGATCAATAACTGCCTTATATGTGTTGCAGGGAAACAATGGGAGGCACTGAGGTTTACCATCGAGGTTCGCACATGCATGGTCCTTTGTCTAATAGCACATTATTGTGCAATTGCAGGAACCATTCTAATATTTAGGTTTTTAACAATTTGGTCTTGCACATGTAGGTCCTGTTGTCAGAGGTTTAGACCCACTGTTCGACCCATTTTCCATATGGGGAAATGAGATGTCCATGAATATCAGTCAAGTCAAGAAACTCAGAAAGATTGTTAGGATAAAGAAACTAGCAACGAATAACAGCAAGATCTTTGTTTGCACAATGAAGAAGACATCAGTCAACTATAGGATGGTACTAACTCTTTTACCTTGTTTTTTTTCCTTTGCGCCATTTCAAAATTTAGAACAAATATTTATGCATATCTTTGTTTCCAGTCCTTTCCAAAGCACTTCACCGATGATTACCTCTCAGACCACCTGCATGGTCAAGAGGCGAGGAAGGTATTCATTCAACACCCACGGTACAACATTGAAGTCTTCCTCAAGAGGACGAAGGTTGGGCGGGCAATTATCCACAGCCACTGGCCTAAAGTTGCAAGGACATTTAACATCACTGAAGGCTCAATACTCGCCTTCTGCTTCAGCAGTTCTCCAGATGAGATTCATCTGTCTATTTACCGTGTATGATGCTACTTTTGAAAGGTTTTAGATGTTGCATGTGAAACTTGGCGTTGTTGTGTAATGCCATAGGTAGCTACATGCCTAAATGGTGTAACTGAGTGCTAAAGCTATCTAATGTAATTCAATTATGAAATCCTGGTTGCCGTAATACGGATATGAAATATATGGTGTGTTTGATATGAAATGTCAATTTGATTACTAAATGAATTATCAATAATTGGCCAATTAGCCTGCTTATTGGGTTTTTCTATTGCAGACGGTTTCTCAAACAACACCGTGGGCGATGAACTCAAACAACCCACATAGTTTCTAGAAAGTAGGCGTGTTGGATCAATGAACAATCACACGCGACTTCCGCCCGACAAATGTTTGCGTTAGGCCACCTTACACAAACGTTTCCACATAAAAATTGTGTGTGATGCACATACGAATGGAAACGTTTGTCTGGGATTCAACGTGTGGGATGTACATACAAACGGAAATGATTGGGCCTGTATAATTGTCTGTGATGGCTCGCCAGATCGCACACGAGCTCTTTTTGCCCCGCGTGTGTGACTGGAGCCTCCATCGCCGACGGTTTCTGGATCGTGTGGGTTGGACCCCCCCTATCGCACACACAGACAAGGCAACGGTTTAGAACTCCATCGCAGAAAGGGGGTAAAAACCATTTGTATAGGACGTCTCTGCACCAGTGGTAGGGATTGTCATGCAACGGATGCATTAAGAGCTATAAGTGTATGAAAGCTCAACATGAAAACTAAGTGGGTGTGCATCCAACTTGCTTGCTCATCAAGACCTCGGGCATTTGAGGAAGCCCATCATCGAAATATACAAGCCAAGTTCTATAATGAAAAATTCCCACTAGTATATGAAAGTGACAAAATAGGAGACTCTCTATATGAAAAACACGGTGCTACTTTGAAGCACAAGTATGGAAAAGGATAGTAACACTGCCCCTTCTCTCTTTTTCTCTCATTTTTTTTCTTTCTCTTTTTTCGTGGGCTCTTTTTTGGCCTGTTTTTTTTCCTCACTGGGACAATGCTCTAATAATGATGATCATCATACTTCTATTTACTTACAACTCAAAAGAAAATTACAACTCAAAACTAGAACAAAATATGACTCTATGAATGCATTTGGCGGTGTACCAGGATGTGCAATGATACTAGAGTAACATGTATAAAAAATATGATGAACGGTGGCTGAGCCACAAATACTATGTCAGCAATATGCTCATGCAAAGCAATATGACAATGGTGATGTGTGTCATAAAAATGGAATGGTGGAAGTTTCATGGAAATATATCTCGGAATGGCTATGGAAATGCCATGATAGGTTGGTATGGTGGCTGTTTTGAGGAAGATATAAGGAGGCTTATGTGTGATAGACCATATCATATCACGGGGTTTGGATGCACCGGCGAAGTTTGCACCAACTCTCGATGTGAGAAAGGGCAATGCACGATATCGAAGAGGCTAGCAAATTGCGGAAAGGTGAGAGTGCGTATAATACATGGACTCACATTAGTCATAAAGAACTCACATACTTATTGCGAAAGTTTATTAGCCCTCGAAGCAAAGTACTACTACACATGCCCCGAGGGGGATAGATTGGTAGGAAAAGACCATCGCTCTTCCCCGGCCGCCACTCATAAGGTAGACAATCAAGAATAATTCATGCTCCAACTTCTTAGCATCATGACAGATCATACCTGCATGCTTCGGGAATCACAAACCTTAACACCAATATTCATACTAAACCACAATTATCTACTAGCACCTCCCACATATTACCATCTTAATATCGCAAAACTATTGCAAGGAATCAAACTTATCATATTCAGTGATCTACATTAAAGTTTTTATTATATCCCTCTTGAATACCTATCATATTAGGACCAAATTCATAACCCGTGCATATTACCATTGCTATTCGTTAGACTCTCAAAAAGATATAAGTGAAGCATGAGAGTGCAACTGTTTCTTTAAAATATAACCACCACCATGCTCTAAAAGATATAAGTGAAGCACTAGAGCAACTTCCTAGCTCAAAAGATATAAGTGAAGCACCAGAGCAACTGCCTAGCTCAAAAGATATAAGTTAGAGTATTCTAACAAATCACGATTAATGTCTGTCCCTCTCAAAAAGGTGTGTTCAGAAAAGATGATTGTGACAAACTAAAAAGCAAACAAACTATATCACAAGACGCTCCAAGTAAAACACATATCATGTGATGAATAAAAATATAGCTCCAAGTGAGTTACCGATAGATTGTAGACGAAAGAGGGGATGCCATCCGGGGCATCCCCAAGCTTAGACGCTTGAGTCTTCCTTGCATATTACCTTGGGGTGCCTTGGGCATCCCCAAGCTTAGGCTCTTGCCGCTCCTTATTCATTTATTCATCGTAGTCTCACCCAAAACTTGAAAACTTCAGCACACAAAACTCAACAGAAACCTTGTGAGACCCGTTAGTATAACAAATAAATCTTAAAATTTAGGTGCTGTTGTAAATTGATTCATATTTAATATTGTCATAATGCTACTATACTCCAACTTCTCCATGACTCGTACCCCCCGATACGATCCATAGATTCATCAAAATAAGCAAACTATGCAACAAAAACAGAATCTGTCTAAAACAGAACAGTCTGTAAAGATCTGAATTAACGTCATACTTATGTAACTCCAAAACTTCTGAAAAATTAGTAAAACGTGGAAAATTCATATATAAATATTGTGTAAAAAATTCAGAAGGTTCTGACACTCCAGCGAAAAATTAAAATTCCAGCATTGGATGCAAAAGTTTCTGTTTTCAAACAGCATCAATTATACTATCTTCCAAATCATCCCAAAGGCATTGCTTGGCACAAACACTAACTAAAAGATAAAGACACAATCATAAAAGAGGCTATAATTGTTTAAACACACAAAAACAGAAGGTAAAACAAAAAATTATTTTATTCATTGGGTTGCCTCCCAACAAGCGCTATTGTTTTATGCCCCTAGCTAGGCATAATGCATAGTTTCAAGTATTGTCATCCTTGGTTTCCAAATCCTCAATTACACACCCACTCTTTCTAGGAGAATTATCATAGGAATTTCTTATCATCATGCTCCTAGGCACAAAATTAAGAATTTTGCTTTTATAGATAGGTTCCTTTATTATATCAATGAAATTGGGGTGCACACTAATCATTTTAAGATCCTCATTCCCTTTGCTAGAAGTGGCACCCTTATTCTTAGGAACATACATAAACTTGCAATTTTTATTGGGAGGAGTCCTATCAATGGTTTTAGCGGAGGAAAAGGCGGAACCAAAATTATTGATAATCTCCTCTAACTTATCAATTCTAGCGGGACTTTGTTCTATCCTTTCATTAATTATTGGTTCTTTTTTCCTTTAAGGTTTTCAATGTAATCCCAACCTTAGAACCAAATTGAGTAATGTGATTATGGACCTTTTTGTCTAGATTTTCAAGAAGTTCAATAGTAGGCATTTTATTTTCAATAGCTTCTAGCCTTTGCATAACATGTTCCAAAGTCACTGTTGTTTCATTAATAATGATAGGTGGTGATCCCACTAAATTCCCCATAGCATTGAAAGCATCCATAGAGGGACACATCAAGAAATTCCCTCTGGTAATAGTGTCAAGCACAAATCTATACCAAGTAGTGATTCCCACATAAAAATTGCGAAGAAGAACGGTAGTGGATTGCTTACGAGTTGATCTATTTTGAGCATCGCAAATCCTATACCAAGAATCTTTTAAATTCTCTCCTCCCCTTTGTCTAAAATTAAGCACTTCATTTTCAGGGGTAATAGTAACAAGTGAAGAACTAGTCTTAGTGGTAGAGCAAGCAAACAAACTAGAAACCAAAAATATTTTTGTGTTTTTGTAAAAAAAAATAGAAGTGGGGGAGATGAAAACGAGAGGCAAATGCAAATAAAAGGCAAATAAAATAAATGCAAGTGGATGATAGCTTGTGTGAAGGTACTTGATAAATTTTGGTGATGTCTCCCCGGCAACGGCGCCAGAAATTCTTCCTGCTACTTGTAGACTGCGTTGGTATTTCCCCGAAGAGGAGAGTATGATGCAGTATAGTAGAGATAAGTATTTCCCTCAGTTAAGAACCAAGGTTATCAATCCAGTAGGAGAACCATGCAAAATCCCTTTAGCAGCACCTGCACACACAAAAGCAAACACTTGCACCCAACGCAAATAAGAGGGTTGTCAATCCTCTTAGCGGTTATTTGCAAGGATTAATTCTGATAGTGATAGATAAAAAAGTAAATTGCAAAAGAAAATAAAAGTAAATAAATTGCAGCAAGGTATTTTTGGTTTTTTATATGATAAAAGTAGACCCGGGGGCCATAGTTTTCACTAGAGGCTTCTCTCTCAAACACATAGCATACGGTGGGTAAACAAATTACTCTTGGGCAATTGATAGAAAAGCAAATAATTATGACGGATTCATGGCAATGATCATGTATATAGGCATCACGTCCAAGACAAGTAGACTGACTCCTGCCTGCATCTACTACTATTACTCCACCCATCGATCGCTATCCAGCATGCATCTAGGGTATTAAGTATAAAACAGAGTAACGCCTTAAGCAAGATGACATGATGTAGACAAAGTAAACTCAATCAATATGATCAAACCCCATCTTTTTATCCTTAATGGCAACAATACAAATACGTGTCATGTCCCTTTCTGTCACTGGGATTGAGCACCGCAAGATTGAACCCATCACAAAGCACCTCTCCCATTGCAAGATAAACCAATCTAGTTGGCCAAACCAAATCGATAGATCGGAGAGAAATACAAAGCTATAACAATCATGCATAAAAGGGTTCAGAGAAGACTCAAATATTTCTCATGAATAATCTGATCATAAACTCACAATTCATCGGATCCCAACAAACACACTGCAAAAGAAGATTACATCGGATAGAACACCAAGAACATCGAGGAGAACATGGTATTGAAGATCAAAGAGAGAGAAGAAGCCATCTAGCTACTAGCTATGGACCCGTAGGTCTGTGGTAAACTACTCACACATCATCGGAAGGGCAGCAAGGTTGATGAAGAAGCCCTTCGTGATCGATTCCCCCTCCGGCAGAGTACCGGATAAGGCCTCCAGATGGGATCACGGAAGAACAGAGGCTTGCGGCGGCGGAAAGGTTTTCTCTTATGTCTCTCTGGTATATTGGGAATATTTGGGAATTTATAGCGTTGGAATTAGGTCAAGAGGTGCCACGAGGGGCCCACAAGCCTGGGGGCGCGCCCTACCCCCCAGGGAGCACCTCCTGAGCTTGTCGCTCCCTCGTGGCTCATCTGGTCTTCTCCCGAAGCTTTGAGGGTCCCTTCTGGTCCAAAAAAATTAATCCAAAGTTTTTTCTTCGTTTGGACTCTGTTTGATAATGATTTTCTGAAAAGGCAAAAACAGGCAAAAAACAGCAACTGGCACTGGGTTAATAGGTTAGTCCCAAAAAATGATATATTATGGCATATAATTGCATATAAAACATCCAAGATTGATACTATAATAGCATGGAACAATAAAAAATTATAGATACGTTGGAGATGTATCAGTGCGCAAGGCAAACGGGAAATGGAGGCTTTGTATCGACTTCACTGATATAAATAAAGCTTGTCCAAAGGACCCTTTCCCTTTGTCGTGCATCGACCAGATTGTGGACTCCACTGCCGGCTGTGAGTTACTCTCTTTTCTTGACGCCTATTCTGGTTATCATCAGATTTTTATGGCCAAGGAAGATGAGGAGAAAACGACGTTCATCACCCCGTGTAGCACGTATTGCTTTTTATGTATGCCCTTTGGGTTGAAGAGTGCCGGGGCAACCTTTACCAGAGCAGTTCAGATCGGTTTTGAGCCACAGCTGCACAGAAACATGGAAGCCTACATGGATGATATTGTGGTCAAAACCAAGGATAAGTCAACGCTGATACAAGATTTGGAAGAGACATTTGCCAATTTGCGCAAACTCAACTTGAAGCTCAACCCTGAGAAGTGCGTGTTCGGCATTCCGTCCGGCAAGCTTCTTGGGTTCTTTGTATCTCAGAGAGGGATTGAAGCCAACCCCGACAAGATCAAAGCAATTGAGCAGATCGAAGCACCAAGACGCGTCAAGGATGTTAGGCGTCTTGCCGCTGCGTTGCCGCCCTCGGCAGGTTCATCTCCAAATCAGCAGAGCGCGCCTTGCCATTTTTCAAAATATTGAAAAAGGCAAGCCCAGTGAACTGGGCTCCAGACGTGGAGGCCGCGCTCCAAGATTTGAAGGAGTACTTGTCCTCTCCGCCAGTCTTAGTTGCGCCTAGGCCGCAAGAGATGTTGCTGCTGTACTTAGTGGCAACAAATCAAGTGGTTAGTGCTGCACTTGTGGCTGAAAGAGAGGCAGATGAAGAGGAGGCAGCAGCCGTAGAGCCACGACCCGACAAGCCAGAATCTTCTTCGACAAGGTCAGGTGCCGACAAGTCTGAGATTGTGCAAGCAAGTGAACCAGATCAACAAGTTGTGTAAAAGAAGAAGATGGTGCAGTGCCCAGTCTACTTTGTCAGCTCTCTCCTGCAAGGGGCTAGGTCAAGGTATTCTGGTGTGCAAAAGTTGCTCTTTGGCCTTCTCATGGCCTCAAGGAAGCTGCGCCACTACTTTCAAGCACACCAAGTCACCATCGTCACTCGCTTTTCTTTGCAACGAATTCTGAGAAATCTAGAAGCCACCGGCAGGATTGTAGAGTAGGCGTTGGAGCTATCAAGCTTGGATTTGAAGTTTGAGAGTACCTCAACAATTCAGAGCAGGGCTTTGGCGGAATTCATTGCAGAATGGACCCCAACGCCAGACAAAGAAATACAAGAGACCTCTCTCCCCGGCAAGGAAACTGTTAACGATTGGATCATGTACTTTGATGGTGCTTTCACGCTGAAAGGCGCCGGTGCCAGTGTGCTGCTTATAGCACCCACCGGAGAGCACCTCAAGTACGTGGTTCAGCTGCATTTTCCCAGGGAGCAGGCCACCAACAACACTACTGAGTACGAGGGATTGCTTGCCGGCTTGCGCATTGCAATCGACCTTGGTATGCGAAATTTGATTATCAGAGGCGGCTCGCAGCTTGTGGTGAGGCAGATCAACAAGGATTACCGTCTGCAAGCAGAGCACGTCCCTCGTGCCCAGAATGAGATTGCCGATGACCTGTCAAAGCTTGCCGCCAAGAGATCTCCTGTGGAGCCAGGAACTTTTGTGCTACAACTGACTCGGCCATCCGTTACTCCATCAAGGCTGGCGAAGAAAAGAAAGCAAGACGTTGGTGGCTACTTTCCGGCAGAGCTGCCAGCAGCCGCCAAGAAAGTAGATACCACCGACAAGACACCCTCTGCTAATGAGCTGCAGCCTCCGGCAAGCCAAATCCTTGCTGTCGAAGCAAGCGCTCCCACAGGCTCCGGCATGGGTGTAGCTGATCGTCCAATACCTTCAAATAGGAGATCTTCCCGATGAGCAAGAAGACGCAAAAAGAGTAGCCCGTCAATCAAGAATGTACAAATTTGTCGATGACACTTTGTACAGGAAAAGACCAAGCGGGGTGAAATTGAAGTGCATTTGCCGGGAAGATGGAGAGAGGCTGTTGGGAGAGATGCATGAAGGGATGTGTGGCTCTCATATTGGGTCACGCGTGCTTGTCGGCAAGGCGTTCCGTCAAGGATTCTACTGGCCAACAGCCCTTCAAGATGCCTTGGTGGTGGTCATCAGGTGAAGCATGCCAGTTCCACACCAAGGACATCCACCAACCAGCTCAAGCCCTTCAAACCATCCCTCTTTCCTGTCCTTTCTCGGTCTGGGGGCTCGACATCATCGGCCCCTTCCCCCGTGCCACCGGGGCTTTGAATTCTTGTATGTTGCAATCGACAAGTTTACAAAGTGGCCTGAGGTAGAGCCAGTGAGAAAGGTGACGGCATAGTCAGTTATCAAGTTCCTCAAAGGATTGGTTGCTCGTTTTGGTTTACCCAACAGGATCATCACCGACAACAGCACCCAGTTCATGAGTCGCGCCTTCACAGCATATTGCCAAGAACTTGGAAACAAGATTTGCTACGCCTCTGTCGCTCACCCAAGGAGCAATGGACAAGTAGAGAGGGCAAATGCAGAAGTGCTGCGTGGTCTCAGGACCAGAACTTTTGACAAGCTGCACAAGTGTGGAAGACACTGGGTGGAAGAGTTGCCGGCGGTTCTTTGGTCAATCAGAACGACACCAAGTCGAGCCACTGGCCATACACCCTTCTCCCTTGTATATGGTGCAGAAGCGGTGCTCCCCCACGGAACTCAGATACGGGTCACCTCGAGTTTTGGCCTTCGATGAGGAGGATCAAGATGAGCTACGGCAAGATGATGCCACGCTCCTTGAGGAGGATCGTTTCCGGGCTGCTGTCCGTGTTGCACGGTATTAGCAAGCCTTGCGCCGCTATCATAGCTGCAAGGTTAACGCCAGGAACCTTGAGGAAGGCGACCTTGTTCTTCGTCGGATCCAGTCGACGAAGGGTAAAAACAAGTTGACGCCGAAGTGGGAAGGCCCTTACCGGGTAGTACGAGTCACTAGGCCTGGCGCAGTCCGCCTAGAGACCAAAGATGGCACTCCTGTGCTCAACTCATGGAATATTAAGCATCTTCGTAAGTTTTACCCGTAAGGCGCGGTTGCCGGGCTGCCCGGCAACCTCTTTTGTGCAAGCTTGCCGTCAAGGCATGTAACCCTTTGTACAAAGCCGGGCGCAGACCCCGTGCATAGTAAATAAAAGTTAAGTGTTCCACAACTCTTTGTCAAAGTACATATTTATTTATATGTTGCAGGCAGTGTTGTGTTACATTCTACCTTGCATAAGATGATTAATGAACCGTCAGGGTTCCAGCTTCCTCTTTTCTCTTCTTTCTTTTTATTAAAGGAATGAAGTGTTCCTCGCGTGCAAGTTTCCCGGGGGGGTGATGGTATGGATACCAAATGGCGTTCAAGATATCATTCTACGACTAGAAGCACATCAAAGAAAAAGCTAAGTTGAAAAACTTTGAAATAGATTCTTTGTTGTAGTTGCAATTTCTCCTTGAACGATTTTGGCCTTTGTATGAGAAACCTGCACGCCAAGGAACCTTGTCGTGATCAGCTACGCTCTTACTTTGTTTCGAGTCCACTCAACAACTTAAGTGGCTGCGTTGTGATCGTCAAGTATAACCCTGCCGGCAACGGTACTTCCAGCAAGCTGCTAAGGATCTGTTCCTCAAGCGCTCGCAGCAAGAGTGCGCGCACCGGCAAGATTCCGGCAAGCGTAGGGTACAGAAATCATGCAAAGACAGAATAGAACAAGGGAAATACCATGCATACATCCATTCAAAACACGAGTCATATTACATCCCAAAGCCCAGCGCAGTTCTAACTTAAGATAGAATGTGTCTTTTACAAGAACCACTGGTGGCAAGAAACGGCAGGGGGGCTAATCTGTGCGTTGGCCCTCTATCCTTGGAATCTGCTGGACCTTGCTGATGATTGGGGTGACGAGCTCTTCGGCGGCTGTGGTGTCGGTTCCCTTCGGCAAGCTCTTGAAGGCCTTGGAGATGTCAATACCAGGATTCCGATAGACAATTTTAACGAGCACCTTGGAGAGGACGTCGCTGCAGAACTTGTGGGATTCACTGGCGAAGTTGGCGGATCTCCCATCATGATACCTTTCCAGCGCATCGATCAAGCTTTCGAAGAACAAGGTGAGCTTGGCGCTAGCGGTGTCCCCTTCGCTGGTGGAGAAGATGCATTCCGGCAAGCCCATGGCAGATAGCTGTGTGGTGAGGTTTTCCGCGGCAAACACAAGATGATCAGTCCAAAGCTTGTAGGCGTTCTTGAGCTCGTTGAAGGAGTTTGCGGCGCTCGCAAGCAAGGCCTTCTCATTTTGGAGGTCCTTCGTCAAGATCTTCTCGCACTCCGTGGCGGTGTCAAGGGATTTCTCCAAGGTGGTCAGCTTCATCTTATGATCTTCAATGATGTCTTCGGCCTTGGTGAGTTCCTGGCTCTTGGCGGAAATCGAGGTTTGCAGCTCCGCCAAGGTGTGAGTTGCCTTCTCCATATCTGCTTTGAGCGCCAGGATCTCCTTGCCGTTGGCAGCAATATCTGCTTCGAGCTTCTGCACTTTGCCTTCTATCTCGTTCTTGGCAGCTTCTGCAGCTTCGGTAGCATCGATGGCCTCCTTGATCTTGTTGGCATGCTCTGTGGCTTGAGCTTCGATTGCTTCTTTATGCTTGTGCTCCAGCTCCTCGGTCTGTTGTGCAATGAGAGCCTGGATCTCATCATCTTTGCCGCGAAGCTTAGCGGCAAGCTCTGCCTCACGAGCGGCAAGCTCTTCCTCATGAGCGTCAAGGCCAACCTTGCGCTCATTCAATTCTGCCTCAGCTACCGCTATCTTCTGCGCAGCCTCCTCCTGTGCCTTGTCGACCTCGGCCTTCTCCAAAACAAATTGTTCCTTGGCCTTGGCAAGCTGGATTTGGCGTTCATGGAGCTCTTGGAGGCATTCTGCATACTAGACTTGTGTTTCCTCCACCCGTTTCTTGAACTCTTCTTCCGCCTTGTCGAGGACGGCAGCTCTGGAGTCCAAGCTCTCCGTTTTGTTGCGATAACACGCCTGGAGCCTCTAGAAGTTCTCGCCCATGGCCCTGAGGAGCTGCTGCTCTTTAGTCTCATCGACGTTGGCGCGCGGCTCACCGACAACCTCAAGCCCAGCAGCAGCAATGATTTCATTGTCCAAGATCTCTCCTTCAGTGGGCGCCCCAATGCTTGACATCCCAGGGATGCTGACGAATAAGTTGTCGCCAACCTTCAGATATCTGCTTGATGGGGGTTCTTCAGATGTCGAGGGGTGATTGTCGACGGTCGCCTTGCCGGTCAAGATCGCCCTCATGGCCGAGTCAGCGCTTGGCGCTCCTGAGACAGGAATGTCTTCAGTGGCCTCGACACTCTTGTTGCCACCCTCCTCAGCAATATCTTTGGCGGCCTCTTCATGAGCGGCCTTGGCGGCCACTTCGCCAGTCACCCTAACGGCTTCGTCAGCAGCAACCTTGTTGGCCTCGTCAGCAGTGTCCTTCGCGATTTCCTCGATGGTGGCGTCAACGTCCATGTCATCAGTTGGAGGTAGATCTAAAAAGATGGAGAAGAGGAAAATTGGACTTAAGATCAAGTTCAGGAAAACAAAAAAGAAGATAAAGAAGGAAAGTGCTTGACGGCAGAAGGCTTACCGGACTGAGGCTGTTGAGGAGGAACAGTTTCTTCTCCGACAACCTCAGTTGTCATCGCCTGATTGCCGGCAGCCTCGGTTGCCGGTGCTTCGTCGGTGCGAACAGGCTCGTCAGTGGAGGCCCTTGCCGAAAAATCGGTTGTCGAGGCAGTGCTTGACAGAGGCGTTGTAGTTGGATCTACCTCCGGGCGTTCCTCCTCGTGGCACTCTTCTCCTGCTCCCATGTCGATGTCAGCAATGAATATTTCAACTCCAACACTCGCCAAAGGAAAGTGGGTAGTGGCCTCACACTGGGGGCTGCGCTGGGGGCTGTGCTGAGGACTGATAGCCACGACGTCAACGTCCGACGCCGTGCTTGCCATCGGCTCGTCCTCTGTTGTGGTCCTCGCTCTCTTGGCCATCCTTTGCGCCAAGGTTTCCTCGTTCCTGTTAAAACAAGTCAAGACGAGGCAAATCAGATTAGCAAGCACAAGAAATCAAGAGATAATGTAAGTGGATGAGGACACGTACTTTTCTTCCTCCTCCTCATCGCTAAGGATGGAGAGATCATATAGGCTCTCAGGCCCGGTGCTGGAGGCAGGAGGTGGAGTGGGAGTCCTGGCCCGCTTAGTAGCCATGGGTGCGGCAGGATGAGAAGATCCAGCCACTCCGGCAGCTGATGTGGTCGGCCGCCTTGTAGAGGGACGCCGCACTCACTGCTGTGGAGGAGCTTGGCGTCGTGGTCCTTGCCTCCCGGCAGTCTTGGCGGCCACTCCCTTGTCGGCTTCCTCATCCCCCAAAGATGGATGAACTGGCTCTCTGGAAATAGCTCTCCGGAGGACGCGGGATCTCTTTGACGGAACAAGGGGCTCTCTATGCACTTGCCCCTCAGTGTCTTCTTCGCCCTATTCTTCGACAGGCTCTTCTTGCCCTCCGGCAGGCTCCTCTGACGGCTCGTCTGCTGGTTCATCTTCAGCTTCTTCTTCAACATTGGCTACCGCGGATCCAGATCCACTGGCGCCTTCAGTCATTCTTGCTTCTGCCACTCTGTTGGCGATATGTGCCAACTCCTCGACGGTGGTGTCGCGGTAGAGATCCTTCTCCTCTCTGATGGGCCTCTCCACCAAGGTATCAAACCACTCCGCCACCGCGTGTTCGGGCGGCTCCTGCCAAAGCGCTTCAACGCCATGGGCATTGCAAGATGGCATCATTGCAATGATAGAGTCCCTGGCGGAGTTGTTGCACAGGGGCACCACGCTTGCCGGCAACCTGAAGTTGCCGGTAGTGAGGAAGAGCTGGTGGTAGAGTGTTGTGTGCTGCAGCACCGTCAAGTTGGCGTGGAGCCCGGTCCGCACCCGCATGATATCAGCTGCATTCTTGTAGTCCCAGGCGAGCCTCCCTTTGTTTTGTAGAGGAGCAATGCATCGACGAAGGAAATCAGCCCCCACAATCTCTATGGTGAGGCCGGCAGCCTTGAGGCGAAGAATGCGAGTCGTGGCGATTGTGAGCTTGTTGTCGTTGGCGTCAAGATAGCTCCAATCCTTGCCGTACTCCACTCTTGTTGTTCTGGGCTTGCAGAAGTCTGGGAAATTGGCATTTTAATCCATCACCATTTTACGCATCACTCATTCCACTTCAAGTGAAGCTTCCCTAGGAGATAGACTTCTTTGTCTCTGGGGATCCAACTGATGCCGCCAGAGAGGGCATCTGCTTCGATGCGAGGGGTGAAATAGTGGCGAAAAAGGGCTACATTGGGGATTACCCCGACAAAGTTCTCGCACATGTGTGCAAAAACAGTCATACAAGTCATGGCGTTCGGCGTGAAGTCTAGGAGACGGAACCCGTAGGTGTACATGACCTCAGTAAAGAATTCAGAGAAAGGCGGGACAAGGCCGCAGTAGAAATATGCGGTGAAGAAGGGATACTTATCTTATCCATGCTTGACGGGGCCGAGAAGAACCTCTGGCCCGGTGTGAGCGGTCATCTCCTTCCCCCACATAATTGAGTACCGCTCCACCAGGTCGCTCTCCTTCAGCACCGGCTTGAAGACGATGTTGTCCCTCCACATCTTCGCCAGCTCCTCCTTCCCCACCTCTGCATTTGCATTGACTGCCTTCTCCGGCTTGTCTTGGTTCTTTTTGGGTGCCATGGCTGCTTTGGGGTAGGGCGAATCTGGAAGCAAGCGGGGGCGCGGCGCGGTGGCGGAAGAAGACGGCATGCTCTGTTCTTGCGCACGGATGAAGATGGAGTAGATTGCTAGATTGGGAAGAGGGGGTAAATGAGTAGCGCCCCTCGCGGTTTCCTTTTTATGGGGAAGGCGCGGGGGCTGGCTCTTTACTGTCCTACGTGGCTGCGCTTTTTAGGCGCACTACCTCCCACGGCCGTTTCATTCCACCTCTCCCACGTCCGCTTTTAATGCGCGTCGTGGGGGCGTGGTAAAAGAGAAGATTATGGAAGTTATCATCTGCCACGCATGCCCGTGCACTGTTTGGGCCTAGCCCAACGAAGCCTCGCATGTGCGTGTGGCCCAGGCCCGGGGGCTCCTGTCGGTGTACCAAGACATGGGTGCCTTAGTACCCTGACTTGTGTATGGACGGTTGCAACCTTCCCTACGGCAAGGGCTTGCCGGAGGATTGCTTCCATGAAAACTCAAGATTAGATTAACAAGACCATGAAGAAGACCTCCAGGTAGGTCATCGAGAAGTACTAGTTTAGTACTGAAGACCAAGACCCCAGTTGCCGGCAAGCTACTTGCCGGCAAGCGAAGACCCGGCAAGCTCCGTGCCAGCAGGCTCTTTCTGTCTCATTACTGCTCCACCTCATCATCAGCTAGATAAGCTTGTATGATAGGTGTCGAGCGGGCAGGCAGTCAAACACAGCTGGTCAGGGCACGTGTCAGCATGCCACGCAAGGGTTAACTTTAATGACACCCGTCCCTGGGTCGTGTCAAGATTACAGAAGAGCAGCTGGACGAACGGTGCAGAACCCTAGCTGTAACTCACCTCCCCAGCATAGCACCTAACGGGCATTTAATGTGTTTGTCCTCCCCCGTTAGGAGATACACTTGATGACAGTGCAACTCCAGTTCATACCCTGTAATGACCATATTAGCCATTGTGGTAACCCCTTGGCCTATAAAAGGAGGCCCACGGCGACAGTTAGAACGGTCGACACCCAGCTCAATTACACGTAGTAGCTGTGTTTCCCGCGCACCTTGCCGGCAAACCGCGCTCCCTTGTACGTTGAGCTCAAACATAATCAAACCACCAAAGCAGGAGTAGGGTTTTACGCTCACAGCGGACCGAACCTGGATAAACCACAGTGTGTTCTTGCATCTATCAACCCTGCTCTTCGTGGCACGTCGACTCCCATAGCCAAACCGCAAAGGGATCCTTTCGATCACATAGATCATCATTTCTCCACGACAACAGCCCAGTTCTGGGAAGGGTCAGCCCATGGCAGCAGCCATCGGCGCTCAAGCAGCAGCCCCGCTGGCTGCGCTCCCCGTGCCCTAGGGCCTAGATTCATTGCCAGCCAGCAAGGACCAGGCAGCCCTGATGCCGCCACGCGCGAAGCGTACCTGACAGGGCGCCCATAGCCACGGTCGAAGGGAGGAAAGGAAAGGAGGAAGACGCCCCATTGGTTGCGTTCCCCGCTGTCAGGCAATTCTGGGCCAGGTTCCTGTCCGTCAAGAACAGGATACCAAGCTACCACAACTCAGATATAATAGCAACTTTTCAGCATAATTGCAAAGATAAAGGCATCTTAAACACCCTCGCTCGGCGTTGCGTCCAAACGTTCCCTGAATTATCGGATCTGGTGTCAAAATTTTGCACCATTGAGGACGCCTGGCTGGCTCAAGAAGTGCAAGCAGAATCAATCTGCACCGGAAGCATAAAGCATAACAGGCCCTCACTACGTCAAGAGCCCCCTGGACGGCTCACATTAGTTGACCGACCTCGAAAGAACAAGAAGCCATTCGCAGGATCAAAGACCACCCTTGACGGCCTGCTTGACAAACCATGCCCCATACACTCCGTCTTGCTCAACACCAGCCCAACCCACAATCTTCGAGATTGCTGGGTGGTGAGACAGGTAGCCAAGGGAGGTGAGGCCCTCCTCGGGAGCAAATACAGGCATGCGACAGCATCCTCGGATGAAGACGAGGTCCTGATGATTTACAAAACCTTCACGCCAAAAAACCAGAGGAAAACAGCTCTTCGAGAGCTTAGCTCCGTCCAACACATAGCAACCCCAGGCGCGTGGATAGACACGCCAATCACCTTCGACCAGCAGGACCAGCCACGAAGAGGCCCGGGCCAATGTCTGGCCGCGCTGGTCCTCGACCCGATCCCTTAGTGGTTGTCGACTTCGGAAGGTGCTAATGGACGGAGGCAGTAGTTTAAACCTCATCTACAAGTATACTCTAGACAAGATGCAAATCGATAAATCGTGCATTGAACAGAGCTACACCACCTTTAAAGGAATAATACTCGGCAGAGAGGCGCGGTGCAGCGGAAAAATCACCTTGGACGTGGTCTTCGGAACTCCCGAGAACTACCGATCCTAGGAGGTGACCTTTCACATCGTCCCATTCAAAAGTGGTTATCATGCCCTTTTAGGGCGTCACGCTTTCTCAAAATTCCATGCAATTCCGCATTATGGCTACATGAAGCTTAAGATGCCGGGCCCGAACGGGGTGATTACCATCTCGAGTGACCCCCATAGAGCACTTAGAGCCGAAAACAAAATGGCGTCGCTCGCCCTCGAGTCACTATTCGAAGCACTTGCGCCCGAGGAGTTGACAGCACTTCGGGCCACGGTCGACAGGGATGATATCGTCCTTGACAAACGCTCCAACTCAACCTCATTCAAGCCAGCCGATGAGATCATCAAATTTCAAGTGCACCCTACAGACTCGAATAAAATGGCATCCATAGGGGCACAGCTAGAGCCAGCAATTGATGAAGCCTTACGCACTTTCCTTAGAGAAAATTGGGATATATTCGCCTGGCACCCCTCGGACATGCCAGGGATCCCACATAACCTTGCCGAGCACAGCCTAAATATCATCAAAGGCTCGAAACATGTTAAACAGGCGCTTCGGTGGTTCTCGGAACCCAAGCATCAAGCTATGGGCGAGGAACTGGCTAAACTACTTGAAGCCAAATTCATTCAGGATATAAAACACCCCGACTGGCTAGCCAATTTGGTCATGGTACCTAAAAAGGACAAGTCCTAGTGCCTGTGCATCGATTTCAAAGACCTTAATAAGGCCTGCCCCAAGGACCCTTTCCCCCTACCACGCATTGACCAAATCGTGGATGCCACAGCGGGGCACGACTCTTTGTGTTTCCTGGACGCCTACTCAGGATATCATCAGATCAAAATGAAGGAATCTGATCAGGTAGCAAAAGCCTTCATTACTCCTTACGAGCCATTATGCTTTAACACAATGCCCTTCGGACTAAAAAATGCCGGCGCAACATACCAACGCATGATTCAAACATGCCTGGAAAAACAAATTGGAAAATCTGTGGAAGCTTACATCGATGATGTGGTTGTTAAAACCAAACACGTCGGCCAGCTGGTAGATGACCTCCGAGAAACATTCACTAACCTCCGGGCATATCAAATTAAACTCAACCTAGAGAAGTGCATTTTTGGAGTACCCGCAGGCAAACTCCTCGGCTTCATTGTCTCTAACCGAGGAATTGAGGCCAACCCGGCCAAAATCCGAGCTCTGGCTCGACTTGCAGCACCAACCGAGCTCAAACACGTCCAGAAGCTGGCAGGTTGTGTGGCTGCTCTAAGTCGATTTATCTCACGGCTCGGGGAAAAAGCATTACCCCTTTATAGGTTGTTGAAACAAACCAAAAACTTCAAATGGACCAGGGAGGCGGGGGGCGCTCTGGAAGAAATTAAAACCCTCCTCGCCACAAACCCCATATTGGCAGCACCCGCGGCCTGCGAGCTGATGTTATTATACATCTCGGCCACCAACCAGGTGGTTAGTGCAGTTCTCATGGTCGAACGAGACATGGAAGGTCACAAGTTCCAAGTCCAACGGTCTGTCTACTACGTCTCCGAGGTACTTACCCCGTGTAAAACGCGATATCCGCACTACCAGAATATAGCTTACGTCGTCTTTATGGCATCAAGGAAACTTTGGCACTACTTTCAAGAGTGCTCTATGATGGTGGCGTCTGAGGTGCCCCTCAGCGATATAATCAATAATAGGGACGCCACGGGACGCATCGCCAAGTGGGCTATCGAACTCCTCCCCTTTGAGATAACATACCGACCACGCTGAGCTATTAAATCTCAAGTGCTGGCAGATTTTGTAGCCGAATGGACGGAAGCCGAGCTCCCTAGAGAGCATAGTACATATTCGCATTAGACAATGTACTTTGATGGCTTGAAAATGCTCACGGGATTGGGGGCTGGAGTGGTGCTTACATCGCCGATAGACGACAACATCCGGTACATATTACAAATCATGTACACCAATTCAAACAACGCGGCCGAGTACGAGGCTCTCCTACATGGCCTCCGGATAGCAGTCTCAATGGGTGTCCAACATCTCAACGTCTGAGGTGACTCAAACCTCACTATCTCCCAAGTCAATGGTGAGTTTGACGCCATAGACCCCAAAATGACGGCATACCGGAATGTCGTCCTCAAAATCTCAGCCCGGTTTGAGGGGCTAGAGTTCCATCATATCCCCCGGGACAGCAATCAAGCTGCCAATATCCTTGCCAGATTGGGCGCTAAACGGGATAAGATCCCCGAGAACACCTTTCTTGAATGGCTTTTTAAGCCATCCGTGGTCTGGCAAGACGACAACATCACGTCGGAGTCAAATGACACAGGACGGGTTACCCCTCCCACAGCCGCAGAAGACGAGGACATAATTGGAGGCTCGGCCATCCAAGAAACAGCCTTGGCCCACGAGGTCATGGCAGTCATTGCACCCTGGACCGAACCCCTCCTCGCATACCTACTCCACAAAGAGCTACCCGAGGACCAAACCGAAGCACGTTGGATTATTCAATGATCCAAGGCCTATAAAGCCCATGAGGGCGAACTCTATAAGCAAAGCGTCACGGGCGTTCTCCAACGATGTATATCCGAGGAGGAAGGAAGGCAGCTCCTTGCGGAAATACACTCCGGCATGAGTGGACACCACGCCGCTGCTCGGGCCCTGGTAAGCAAGGCTTTCCGAGCCGGCTTCTATTGGCCAACGGCGGGAGCCGACGCCAGGACCCTCGTCCAATGTTGCCCCGGCTGTCAAGTCTTTGCTAAACAAAGCCACATGCCCCCCACGGCTCTTCGGACTATTCTGATAACCTAGCATTTTGCGGTCTGGGGGCTCGACATGGTCGGCCCACTTCGAGGTGGGTCGAAGAAAAACAAATATCTACTCGTCATGGTAGATAAATTCACCAAATGGAACTAGTAACCTCAGACAAAACAGAACCAGTAATTAAGTTCATATCTGGAGTGGTACACCGTTATGGCGTTCCCCATAGTATTATAACGGATAATGGAACAAATTTTAAGGTAAAAGAGGTCAAGGCTTGGTGCGCAAACATGGGCATCAAGCTCGATTTCACATCCGTCTACCACCCACAGTCCAATGGGCAATTGGAATGCGCCAATGGATTAATCCTCAGTGGCGTCACGTCGAGGTTGGTGCGCTCCCTGAAGGAAGCAGACTGTCAATGGGTGGAGGAACTCGATTCTGTTTTATGGGGTTTGCGCACTACTCCAAATCGATCCATCGGCTACACACCCTTCTTCATGGTGTACGGCGCTGAGGCTGTACTCCCTTGTGATCTCATCCATGATGCACCTCAGGTGCGCATGTACAAGGAGGCCGAGCTTGATCGGTGGGATGCCTTGGACGCCCTGGAAGAGGAGCGTGATGTAGCTCGGGCACGCTCCACATTCTACCAGCAATAGGCGCGACGATATCAAAGCAGGGAAGTTCAAGCAAAAGAGTTCAACGTCGGCGACCTGGTCATGAGGCTCCACCCGGAAAAGCAAAAGCATAAACTTTCGTCCAAATGGGACGGACCATTTATAATTGACCAGGTACTCATCGGAGGAGCATACCGCATCCGAGACCCGACAGACGACCGGTTAGAGACGAACCCATGGAACGCCGCCCTGCTTCGACGTTTTTACGGTTAAACGGAGCATCCCCTTCTCTCTTCACTATACATCTAGTTATAGTTTTTCTTTTCCTTTCTCGCATCAAGCAACTTGTTGCCTATTTGGGTAAACCCTTTTTCTCAAGGTTGTCAAAACCTTCACCCCCAGCACTAGCGTCTAGTCAAACCAAGGTATGCTTAGACACCTCGGCTGCATCTTCAAATGTATGACTTAAACCGCCCTGGGGGCTTCAATTAATAAAGCCTACTCTTTCGAGCATTTATATTAGTTATACATGCTTTCTTCCTACCACATCGTACTCAAGCCACAATATGCATCGATTTGACGTAAGAATTGGCCAAGCTGGGTTGCCTGGCTCCTGTGCTTGCCCCTTATGTTCCCAATTTTTTGGCTAAGGGGCAAAGGGAGCACTGCTATGATTGTTGCTCCCGGGTCATCCGGGTTAGCACCTCAGACGGATAAAGCCGAAAGCTAGCATTCTTAACGAATATAATCGGTCGGCCACGATGGAAGCAGAGAGAGCCGGGTTCTTCAACCCTTGACCAGGGGCTTCACCCCCAAGGTTGCACGTCTTCGGACACTCATGGTTAACATGACGCCCCGAGAAAAGGAACTGTTGGAAGAACTATTTTTCTTGGAAGATGTTTCTTACATTAAATAGTAATATAACATAGCTCTCTGCCTCACTTTTGTTTTTCAAACCACATGGCCGGATTTCCTTGTTTCCTGAAATCTCTCGCCTGGATGGTCAGGACAAGAGTAGGAAACACTCCTCGGCCACTGGACGAGGAGATAGAAGCCGATGGCTGGTTAACAAAGTTTGGACGTGCAGACTGGAATAAACGACGTAAAGCACTTTGATGCATAGAGTCATCGCATATAATTTGTTACACCCTATCAAGCCCGTCAATTAAAGAATCAAGGGCACAGTCCTGCTACGAAAGGCGAGTGGCTGGCATTACATTATCATACACTAGGAAGGTCGGCACCTCCTCTCCGTCGGCCCCTACAGGACCTACTTCGGCAAGGTGTTCCGTCTCTACGCCGGTGAAGCGGGTCTTGACCATTGCCCATGCCTCCCTCGCTCCTTCCCGATAGCCCGATATCTTCCAAGCCTGTATTCGGCGCCGAGCACCCTTGAGACGCTCGACGAGCTCGGACATGTCCTCGGGCACCCTCCCCTCCTCAGGCCATAGAGCTTTAAAAATGACCTTCATCGCTCTCCGAGACTTCACGTGCACTTCGGTCAACTTCGCCACGGCATCTTCAGATGAAGAACAAATGTTCTCTTTATGGCCGACCTGTTAGCAGCACTGTACGAAGCTAAGGGTTAGACCTCAACGGTAATGTGTCATGCGTATAGAGCTTTCCTAAGAGCACTCACCAGACACAGCTTCGCTTGTTTTCCGGTTATTCTCCTCGGCAGCGGCCAGTTGATCCCTTAGCCTCTCAATCTCCTGAGCTTGTTGGTCGTTCTTTGCCTTGAGCACTTTCGCGTCCTCCTTACTTCGGGTTAGGACACAATGACCAGCCTGTCGTTGCGACTCGGCGTACAACAAATCCTCCCGGGCTTGCTTCAGGTCCTTTTCCAGTTGATCAATGACTTCCACTGCTATGAAAACATCCCTGTTAATAGAGACCTCGGGTCCTCTATGACAAATGATTAAAGACTAGATGCACTTACCGTGCGCCTCTCTGGTAAACTTTTTAATATGCTCCACCTCGGACTGGGCGGCGTCCAGCTTCGTCTGGGTCTAGGTCAGCACCTCGGATAGACTTTCATTTTTCTCCCGAGAGGTCTGCAAATTCAAGGCATGATTACATTAGATTAACCCTTAATATGGCCATATGTGCCCAAATCAAGGCTTGGGGGCTACTGGGATCCGCGCTTGCTCAAAGGATTCTTGGCGATTCTGAATCCACTTGTCGGTTGTGTAATCCAACAAGTGCCTTAGGGGCTACTGCTATGTATAGCAGCGTGGTCGTCCCTGGGAAGTCCTCGGTGTAATCAAGCATTAATAAAGGTTTGAAGAGGAGTACGATCTGACATCAACCCATATAAAAGGACTGCTAAAAACCGAAGCGCGACCTTACCTGCAAACCTGTGGACAAAACATCCACCGCCTTTTCAAAGACGGAGCGAGTGGCGCTGAGGTAGGCATCCACCGAACTGAGGGTGTTGAATTCCTCACTGGAGAAGGCGGGGTTCCTTAAAGAGGCCCTCCTTCGCCGATGGTTCATAGCGCTTTCGACCTCGGAGGTGGTCGCCGAACAGGTCCTAGAAGTCTCCGTTTGAGGTACTTCGGGAGCACCCCCCCCCCCCCAAGGAGGGTATGGTCCCAGCGCTGGGCCTCGGACCCGAGGTACCCCTGTTGATCACCTCTTCAGTTGCGGACGCATGGGCAGGCCGCCTCCACGGAAGATCAGATAATTGAGCATTTGATGCCGACATCAATTCCCGAAGTAATTATTGTCGGTAGAAGCACATGTCCAGGGGCGGGGCGTTACGCTCCATTTCCATGGCCCCTGTCCGTTGAGGGGCACCCTGTGCGGCTGGCGGAGGGCCCTCTTGAGAGCCCGGACCAGGGCGCGGGTGCTTCGAGCGTTGACCCTTAGGAAGAGGCGTTAGGGTGCTCGGGGCCTCACAGGCTGAAGTTCTTTTTCGAGCAGGAGCAATAGAGGGTTTTACGGATGATGATGGCCGGATCCCTGGCAGATCGGGAGTGATGGCTACTCTGGAGCCGTCAAGGCTCTCTTGATAAAAAGTCCCCTCCTCGTATATGGTGGACAATTCTTCATCTTCATGGAAGCCGGGGTCGTCGTCTCGACGGTACACCCCCGTCTCAGGTGCCGGGCAGCTTAGTGTTTTGACCCAGCGCCTCCATCCCTGTTCGGGTATATCGGACGGTCGTTTAAAGAAAGTAAAATGAACTGCTCGGATAGACGAAGAGGTTCAGTGAGACTTACTACTTCGGCTGGGTTGTAGTAAGACAAGCCGTCCATGAACTTTCGCTTCGCAAACTCCGCTGGTTCCCCCTTGAATATGTCGGCCAGGGCTGAGCCAAAGGCCGTTTGGTCTTTGAAGCCCTTTCAAATTGATCGGGTGGCATCGTTGGTTCCGTTGTACATACACAGCAGGTGCTGGCGCTGACGGAGGGGCTGGACTTTCCGGTCGATGGTCGTCGCCATCATGTCTATGATGGTGAGGCCACCGTTTGTCAAACACCTCACCTAGGCGGCCAGGCGAGCCACATCAGAGTCGCCTTCTGAGCGAAGCTCCGTGGTCTCCAATTGAAGCGCTTCTTCGAAGGATCTGAAGAAAAGGGAGGGAGCCCTGGCCGAGCTGGATCGTGCAATGGGACATCGGCTATGTAGAACCACTCGGACGCCCATGTGTCGACGTCCTCTCGAGGGGTGCCCGCAGGGTTGCCGGTCCCGGCTATTTGGCAGACCTCGGCTGCACCAACCTCATGCAGTTTTCCTCTACGGGAGCAGGGCATCACGCAAAAGTATTTCCTCCACAGCCCGAAGTGTGCCGCACATCCGAGGTACATTTCACAAAGGGCGACGAATCCCGCGATGTGTTGAATCGAGTTGGGAGTCAAGTGGTGGAGTTGGATCACGTAAAACTTGAGCAAGCCCTTGAGGAAGGGGTGAATAGGAAATCCCAGGCCGCGGAGGAGGAAGGGAACGAAACATACCCGCTCATCCTCGTGGGGGATAGGGTAGCTGTCGGCATGCACTTGCCCGTCCACGGATATTAAGCCTGTGCGGGCGGAGGTTAGATCTGAGTCCAGCAAATAACCTTGGGTGGCAAGCCGATCCAATTAAAGATGAGTGATGGAGCAGCTTCCCCAGTCACCTTTTGAGAGGACCGTGGGTGCACTTGGAAGAGCCTGCGTCGTTCGTCATTTCTGGAGCTCTCGAAGCTAGACTTTTGGGGAAAGGATTTTGTGTTGGGCGCCGGAAAGGGGAAAGTTGAGATGCGCTTTGCCGTGATTCTAACAAAATACCTGTTAAGTAAAGGAAAAGGGTGACGCTTCAAAGTCTGGCCATAAAGCGACTCGCTTCCCGATGGCGCGACGATCGAGGGAAAGTTATTTTAATAAAAGCAGAGCCTGTCAAGCCGAAGTCTCCAAAGCCAAAATCAAATTACTAATGGGAACTCGTCTGTCAAGCCGAAGACTCCAAGGCCGTAGTCGAATGCTCAAAACAGATCGTCGTCCTCGGCATCGAAGACCAGTTCAGGGGCTACTGACGGTGTCCTGGACTGTGGGTACCAACCTAGCTGGTCCACAGTCCCTGGGCGAGCCCACGGGCCACCATTCTTACAAGGAAGGACTCCGAAAGCCTCGCACTTTGGCGTAATCAAGATGGAGTCTGCCGAAGACTTGACGTGTACTCCAAGGACAGCATTGGCCGCTGGCATGTGAATCCTTAGATGGGCAACCGACCATGTGTAACCCTAGGTACCCCCCAGCGTCTATATAAGCTGAGGGGTTTAGTCCGTAGAGACCACGGTCATACTTACAACCACCTAGCCTTAGGGTTAGAATACAACTTACGATCTCGAGGTCGATCAAGCTTGTCCTCGATACATCATCATCAATACAATCAAAGCAGGATGTAGGGTATTACCTCTTCGAGAGGGTCCGAACCTGGGTAAATATTGTCTCCTTCGTCCCCTGTTACCCATAGATCCGAGGTCCACAGCTGGGGACCCCCTACCCCGAGGTCTGCCGGTTTTAGTACCGACACCCACGCCCCAAGGCCTAGATCGACCATCGGCCAGCCAAGACTAGGCAGCCCTGATGCCGTCACGCGCAGAGCATACGCGGCAAGGCGCGCACAGCCATGGCCAAAGGGAGGAGAGAAAAGGAGGAAGCCGCCACCATGTGGTGCGAGGAGCTTTGCCCCTACCACCCTGGCCGGCGACAACGAGAAGGGAGGGAGCCGAAGAGGGAGGCCCTAGTGGTGACGGTGGTAGTTGCCGCCCGAGTCGCCCTGGGATGACGAGGGAGCCTCGTGTTATGTTTCCCTCATTAGATCATCCATGTGCCTACAACAGAATACGGGCGTGTTCTGCATATGACCCAGTCAGGCCCGTGCAGTGCAGTTTCGAAACATTTTGCAGCTTGTGTTGCATAGAATTATTGGCCCGCACGATGTTCAAAGCACCTCCCAGCAAGGCCCACTAGGAACGGCGGAATCGGTCGTTTTCCCTCAGCCAGGCTAGCGGTGTGCAGGGGAGGTGAATGCGGCGCCGAGCTCATGTGGCCAGGGAGATGGCGCGAGCTTGCACACATCCCCGAAAAAGCGGCGGGAGAAATTGGGTTCACCTCCCTCCGAATCAGTCGCCCTATTTAGCCACCTTCACCTCACCGTCGAAACCCCCACCACCATTTCTCCCCTTCGAGCTCTCTGTCCCATGCGGATTCTTCATCGATGAGAAGATAAGCGGTGTCTCTTCTCTGGCCGGCGGTAGACAACAACGGCAATTTGTCTTCCTCCTCTTCTCCGACCTGCTCTGCGCTCCACCCGGCTCCACTGATGACTGTAAGTTCGACCACTCCCTCATCCCTACTCGTTATAGTGAGCATGTGGTAGCATTGTAGACTGTCGATCTGTGAGCATGTGATATTGTGGAAGCTAGTGGTAGGTTTTGCTTATAGGCTTTGATCATGTTCATGTTGTTTTCCATGTCAGTTTCAATGATACTATGGTATGTGGTACTAGCTTGTGAATCATAGCATATGTAGTATGCTAGTTTGTAAGTATGATTGGTATTTAGGTGTGGTAGTGTTGAACTCCATGGTATGCTTTGATCTTGAAGATGAGTCGTAGGGTGTTGTGTTGAACTTCATGATCCATGTGTACTATGCTTAATGTCCATGTGTAGTGGTCTTTCTTACTGTCCATATGTAATGTGTTCCACTAGTCCTAATGCTAACGCTTGTAGGACATGAGTGATGTCCTGCAAGTGCACATGGCTATTGTAGCACTTTCATGATAAGTGAAGTGTCGAACCATCTCTGAGCCAAGGGGCAAGAAAAGATCTCACTTTGACCAAAGACAAGGAGCTAGAAAGGATGTCGAGAGGGCATTTTGGAGTGCTCCAAGCCCGTTTTGCAGTAGTTTAAGGACCAGCAAAAATAAGGGATCCAGAGACATTGTAGGAAGTGATGACAACTTTTGCGATCATGCACAACATGATTGTAGAGGATGAGGGTGACGGAGTTCATCACGGTCTGGAATTTGAGGAAATGGGTATCAAACTTTCAGAGCAGAATCAGGCGACCAGGAATTTATCCAAATGCATCAACAGATTCGCCATCGGCCAACTCATGAGGAGCTTGAGAATGATCTTGTTGAGCATTTATTTGCGACTCGAGGGGATGAACTAAAAAATATGTCTAAATAAGTAGAATTCAAATTTGAGCTACTCCCTCCGTTCCTAAATATAAGGCTTTTTAGAGATTTCAATATGGACTACATATGGAGTAAAATGAGTAAATCTACACTTTAATTATGTCTATATACACCCGTATCTACTTCGTACTGAAATCTGCTCCCTCCGTTCCTAAATATGTCTTTTTAGAGATTTCAATATGGACTACATACGGAGCAAAATGAGTGAATTTACACTCTAAAATATGTCTATATACATCCATATGTAGTCTATATTAAATTCTCTAGAAAGACATATATTTAGGAATGGAGGGAGTATAAAAGGACTTAATATTTAGAAACGGAGGGAGTATTTTATTGCAACTTCATGTTTGGATCGTAATATTTATATTTGAATTATTGTTGTATTGGAATATTTGCACAACATGATTATAAACGAAGGATGATATTTATCTTTAATATTTTTAAGTGTTCCGAATATACGATAAAAAACAGAAGCGGACATTTGGGATGTCCGTTTTGATGGATGGCATAGATGCCCTAACTTTACCCACTAGCTGAAAATGTCCCTGCAAAGACTAAAAGGACAACTCAGAAGCAGGACAAATGCACCAAATTCAACCAATGTTTCGTGCTCCTAGTTCGGTACTGGCAACGATAATGTTACCACCGTCGACATCGTAACAGTCACGATACTAATCCACAAGCATTGCTGATGCCATATCACGAATGAGTCGATGCCTGCACTTTATTGTTGATTGTTGGTTTATAAGATAGCTAACCGTTCATGGCTGCACTTTACTGGGGGATGTACTTAGTTTACATGGATCTTATTCCAGTACTCAACTCAATAGCATGTTCAAGGGCAAAGCGCGCCTCACATCGTCACTGCATGGTTCAGATGATAGTTCCAGCCTCTCAGAATGACCCTGGGCTTGGATCCTTCAGGAGCCTCGAAGGAGATGTCGGCTGTCATCTTCTCCCCGGGCGTGAGCGAAAAATAGTTGTCTGAGTAGTGTACCGGAAGGATTCTGGTGTCCCTGTAATTCTCCCCAGTAGATGATTCAGAGGTGTGCACCGAGAAATGAAGGAAAAACGCCACACCTGAATCGGTCCCCTTCACCTCAAGTGTTCTTGGTTTGTCACCCGATCTTGCGAGATCAATGTTCCTGTGAATTTTGCTCCAGAGACCACTTTTCTGTACCACACAAGTAGTTTCTTTGCTAATGCCGTGGACACCATTTCCATCCTCTAGTTCCATAGTTGAGACCGAGGTTGTGCTTTCAGCTGCTGATTTCTTTGACTTGTTCTTTATGGACATTCTTACCTTGTATGTGCCGCCCGAGACAGAAATTTCGGACCCGATCTCGAGCGGAATTGTCTTCTGCCGATACTCTTCCAACAACCTGTAGTCTTTCCCAGGAAGATGTAGCCAATAGAAGTTTCTGGAGAGTACTTCCTTGTCTGAAAGCCTGAAGAGTTTAAGCAGCAGAAAATAGACAGGCTTGGCATTCTTCATCTTAGGGTATTCCATCTCCATAATTTGCTTCAGTTTCTTTGGCGGTGCCACGAATTTCTCTGTAACTTTGTAATATGGGGATGCACCGTCAAGATCCCATACTGAAATTTCTACAGCCACGTCTGTCAACTCATCGGACGTAGTGTTTACCACCTAAAAAAAGGCACTTTCTATACATTAATTTCCAGAAAGTTTGGCTGAGACAACTTTTCTAAGTTGCAGAAAGTACCTCTATGTTGTAACTGGCCAAATTCAATTGGACATGAATCGGCTCAGCAGCGCAACGGCAACCATAGAACCCGGCAGTTTGGTCTTGGAGATGATCATAGAACTGTCCTCGTAGTCCGGTCCATGGATTTTGCGTCTTCCAAATTAGAACACCTGTGAACTTTGTCCACATGAAAGAAGTCCATCCTTCCAGGAGAGCTCTGTACTGAACATAATTGACCAATTGCGCCTGAAGGTTAAAGACAATATTAGAGACAAAACTACAATGCTCTGCTCTGAAGCATAAAGCTTCGACATATGAAGAAATGACAGTACTAAATTACTTTTTCACAGAAATCATCAAGATCTTTTGGATGGCCATATAGTTCAATCTGATCATGCACCTTCCCCGGTTTCGAGTAGGGGATGTACTTGTGGTAATCCCATATTGGGTTTGGGACTTCTTCTATGTACCCATCAATTCCCTTCTTAAAAATTGGAATACTCCACCCTTCTGGAGGCATTGTTGCTCTAATGGTTGCAGCAACTGGAACCCCCACAGAACCAACTTCAGGGTTAAACCCATATTTGTAGAAACTATTCTTGAAAAAGCTCTCTGGATACTGAATCTCATATGGACCATCAGTGAAATCGCCTTTCCCATCAGCAAAACCATCCCACATTGATCCTTGGACATACGCCCTAGTACCATCCAGGTATTTACTTGGGTCAGTTGGGTCTTGTGATAGATACTTTCCTTGATTTTTTGTTGTCTGGTTGCTCAAAAACATAGGATGTAGCTTCAAATCATTCTTCAGTGCTCTGTTGATGTCAATTGGTGGGACTTGCTCATTACCACCAACCCATAGAGCTAAACTAGCATGATTTCTGAGTAACTTGACAGTATCTCTAGCACACAGAAGGAAGAGAGCATGGTCCAAAGGACCATCTGGGTTTGATACTGGAACTCCACGACCATCAACATCTCCAGTTATCCAGAATTCCTGCCATACCTGTACCAAATGATTTGTAACTGTAAGTAAACACAAAAATGGCACCAAACCAGAGTAAACGTGTAAATTACAAAAGAGAACTATTCCCCTCCATTTCTTATTAGAAGATATTGTCGAACTTCACAATATGTTTACATCAAACTGCAATCAATATTCAACTAGGTGTAGGTTATGAAAATACATCTAACCCTAATCATCAACCCTGTGAAGGCAAGGAATTCCAGCAACCAGATAGTAACTATTAGCTTTCTGAACCCTAAAAGGGAGTAAAGGTGCATATCATTTGAAGACCCTTTATACTCTTCATGGCAAACTAATATCTTGCAATTTGTATAAGAAAACAGGAAATATCGATTCACAGGGAGAAATTTAACCCTACCATCAAACCATATACATCACAAAAATGGTAAAAATCAGGCCTCTCTGCTAATCCGCCACCCCAACAGCGAAGCATATTAAAGTTCATATCAGCATGGAACTTGATATCGGTCATGTAGCGCTTCTTTGTTAGTCGAAGCAGGCCATCTGACAATATCCAGTTCCCTCCTCGGATGAAAATAGGCTCACCGTTTACCTTGAAGATCCTGCAGATGAGGTAAATTTACACTGCCATGTTTTCATGAGCACATGTACTTTTTTTTTTGTAGGAAATAATGACTATACACTGAGACATAGAAGAACTAGTTACCTCCCACCAGTAGAATCATCAATAGAACTCTCAACCTTACGGAACCCAAAATAATGACTCCATGCATCGGACTCACCTAGTCCATTGACATCCACACTAATTTCAACATTGTACAGGGATTGCTTTCCCATGCCATTTGGCCACCACAGGTTTGGCTTATAGAAGAATAACTGCCGATGTTCATATAACAGAGTTAACTAATCTGCTTATTTCGGATGTTCTGGCAACAAAATAACTATCACTAAAAATATTCATCACTCAGGGACAGTGCAAGGAAAATGTGCTCACACCAAGGTTCTTGTGCCTTTAACAATGAGAAGTATGCAACAAGGAGCACTGAATATTTTCTGCTTAAGAGGTATGAGGATGACAAAGGTACTTCCTTACTTAACATAACACTAGGGGACAGTTTAGTGTGTTGTGATCCTCTAATATGCCACACTAACTCAATTCTAGAAAAACAGATCTGTTAAAACCAAAAGAAAGAATGCATGAGTAGCTATATCATAATCATGATGAAAATAAGAAAATTAACAAAGGAACGCCAGAGTAAGGTGCAACATGGTATTAACTTACTAACTTACAGCAGGAATAGTGTATTCCAGAACTGAACGGGGAGGAATCGATATGGCATAACTCTGAAGATGTTCCACCAAGCAAATGTTCCCCTCTAGTTCAGCAGAAACCTGAATTTTTAAACTACAATCTGCGAGCCATGAACTCTTGTTCTCCAACTGAAGTGTACAATGTAGGTACGATCTCTTAAAATCATCATGAAAAGTTGAAACCAGATGGGGGTCGGTTATGTTCACAGCCTGCAGAGGGGTAAATTGTAAACAGAAATAATCAAATAAGTGCTATCAATCGACACAAAAACCATACGATAAAGGAGAAAATAGTAATAAATGTGAACATTCCTACTAAACTCACCCCAGTTATGCAGATTGAAACTTCATCCCAGATTCCCGTGTTTCTATCCCTAGGATGCCCAAAAAGAAAGAATTTAGGAAATTATGACTGTTGCAAATTGCTACAAGTATGATCAGCTCGGAAAAAATGCTGCTCCAAACAAACATTTTGTTTTGTAGTAGAAGTACAGAAAAAATGTCTTCTAACAACAATCATAGGAATATATTTTTCCTGATAATGAGCAATATATTAATATCAAGCTGATACCAAGTACACCTGGTTTCTGTAACAACACAATGTCGAGCTAGTCGAGACATCAAGGATGCACACAGCCAAAAAGGAATATATAATTGTTGTTAGCAGAAAACTAATTGGGAAAAACAATGGGATTAACAATAACATAATCACACAGATATCACCAACAACCTTATCGGGCACATCCAATCCCATCCTTCAACATATTGCGTAGCAACATCTTTTCCAATCTGAAATGGACCATGTCAAAAGGTAAGATCATGCACATGCCATGAGTTGTCCCACTTAGCAACAATATTCCTTTTCAAAAAGTGTAATGAAGATGAAGTAGTTTGGAATTAACGCAACTATATGATCATGAATCATTGAAACCTTTTGCTAAAACTCATTGATACCTCATGATCACCACCTTGACCTCCCTGAGGAGGAATCGTACCAGGATGATCAGGAGGATGAACGAGGACAGCAAGTAGATTGCTGCCCTCAGGATGAAGAACTTCAGTAATATCAAGGGTGTGCCTTCGGAACATTCCTTTTGGAAGAATCTCTTTGTGCCCATTTATGTAGACTTCTGCTGAGTAGTTTACTCCACGGAAGTTTAAGCTCACGTGCTGGTTTACTGCCTAGAGATGGAATGAACAGAATCGATTGATATGTTAAGCAGATATGCAGTAATGTTCTAGAATAACAAGTGCATTTCATTCGGTGGAGTGCCAAAATTATAGTATCCCTCCAGCAAGTCAAATTCACACCAATTATGAGCGTTGCAAGTAGTTTGGACAAGGCAAAATGCAAGCATATCCCATAACCTCTTACACTGCTGCAATACCACTTTCTTAAAATGCAAAATGTGGTACAGTAAAGACTAAAATGGAACTTAGATCGTGGAGATAGTTCAATTGTTGCCACTAAACAACTGCCTAAAATCACTTTACTACACTGGGATCATGCTACATTCCTGGTTAAGCAACTGCACGATCAACTATTGCACGGAGAATGAGTGTATAATTGCATACCGGGGCACACTGGAAGGTGGTGAAGAACCAGAATGTGTAGTACTCCCTTCCGGAATCGGCGATGTCGATGATTGCCTCGTTGTTCAGCCCGTAGAAGGGGTCAGGAATCAACTTGTTTTTTAGAAGGGTCCCCAGCACGCTGCGTTCAGAAGCATCCAACAGTTTGTTACTCAAGCAAGGACCGCCCCCCAAATAAACGAAGCTTGCGGTATTATTTTAAACCCAAACCGCAGATAGATTACTCCGTAGAAGAACAAATCCCCACGGATCAGAACTACGGCTGGCAGGTGTAGATATTATCGCGGAGGAAAATCGGCGAGGACGCCGAGGAGAAGCACGTACGTTCCGGGGACGGCGGCGTGCATCCACGGGGCGGCAGCGGAGGCGTCCGGCGGGTGGGTGGTGGTGAGCTCGACGCCGGTGAGGGCCACCTCGGTGGAGCGCGCGGCGAGCCAGCCAGTGTCGAGCACCAGCTTGCCCACGCTCGCCACCGCAGCAGCATCTGCCGACATCTCGCCGGATCGCTTGCTCGGGCGGATGCCGCGCTCCGAGCGGAAGAGGTGGGATGCCGATGATGGAGTGCGCGCTGGCCCGCCGGCGGTGGGTTTTTTGTTTTCCGCGGTAGCGGGGCCAGGGGCGCGTCACGGGTGCTGAGGTGGGGCCGGGCGCAGAGGGGAGTCACGCAGCTGCCGGGAATCGGCGGAAGAGATGGGAGAGTGTGGGATAGGGGGGGTGTCAGCGGAGCTCAGTGCATCCAGCTACGAAATATCGTTTCGTTAAAACAAACTAGCTAAATATTGCTACGGAATGTATTTGACAAATAGTGCCGTGTCGTCACCGTTGTCCTCGAAGGCACGGCCGAAGCCCTCCACTGTCAGCTCTTGGTCGTCCTCGAGAGAGCGACTGTCAACCTTGTGTTGCCACACGAACACGTCACGTGTATCCTCGACGTCGGGGGTGATGCACCGCAGCTCACGTCGAAGGAGGTCCGACCGGCAGCGCGATACGCAGGTCAGCCGGCGGACGCTTTTGAAGACCCGAAACCCCACACGCCCGGGAGGGACCCCGTCAGGGAGTGCGGCGGCTATGGGCTGCTCTAGGTCGATTCGCTCGCCCCTAGAGCCTCGGGATTCGCAGCTCTCCAACACGAAGAACGACGAAGAACGAGGAAGCAATAACGAGGGAGAGACAAAACGTAGATGAAAAAAATAATAGATTGATTTGTTCGATTGTGTGTTGTTCAATCGGCCGTCACCCCCAACATATATAAGAGGCGGCTGGACTTCCCGTACAAGTAAAGGATTCATCGAGTCTTTCCTTAAAATTACATCAATTGACATCCTAGAGTCCTGATTCTAGTTTAACTCGGATTTAGTCTGAATCTGGCCCAGACTTCTGTCCTGCTCCTTGCGTGGACTGTATATTCCGCATGCTAACTCGGATGGAGACGAGACAAACATCAAACTTGTTCGCCTCGACGAGGAGAATAACTCATCGCGATCCAATTCTTTATACAAGGCCATCTTGATGACTTCACGGGCTCATCTTTAATTGTGGGTCGGATTCAGCAGGTGGTAAACTGGGCTGTCCGTGCCTTGCCATAATTCTGTAGGTCACACACTACATTGGATCGCGATGACTCCAAAAGCAAAGTTGACCGTTTTGATGATACGCACAACTTTCGTGTAGAACACTTTTCCATCCGAGGTCATCTAGATAATCTTTTGAGCCCATCTTCCGCTTCTGTTTGGATCTTTACTGAAACCGGCAAGCGCTCAAAACCGGCAAGCCTTTCAACCAAAAACCGGCAAGCCCCTTTACGCCGGCAAGCTTTTCGCCGGCAGGCCTTTCATGCCGGCAAGCTTTTCACTCGAGCGGCAAGATTTCATGCCGGCAAGCTTTCCACACCGGCAAGCTTTTCATGTCGGCAAGCCATACCGGCAAGCCTTTCACCTCGGGCGGCAAGATTTCATGCCGGCAAGCTTTCCACACCGTCAAGCTTTTCACGTCGGCAAGCCTTTCACCTCGGGCGGCAAGATTTCATGCCGGCAAGCTTTCCACACCGGCAAGCTTTTCACGTCGGCAAGCCATACCGGCAAGCCTTTCACGCCGGCAAGCTTTTCACTCGGGCGGCAAGATTTCATGCCGGTAAGCTTTCCACACCGGCAAGCTTTTCACTCGGCCGGCAAGTTTTTCATCATGCCCAAATCTGGTGTCAACACATGCCCCCCTATTTTTCGGCAAATCTTGTGTGCCGAAAAATAATTTGCACGGAGCTTATTCTAAGGACGATGTCAACACTCCATCGGCCATTTCGTATGTTCTTAAGGCGATAAGTATATATCGGCCATTGCCTATCTAGGCTTCTTGCCACACACTCGGATGGTACTTCTTTAAATATTTGCCATTGAGAGCTCGAGGTAACAATGTACCTTGTACGGATTCCACCAAATATGAGTTTCCGGAACTACTCTTGTAATCCTAAAAGGACCTTCCCAACTTGGAGAGCACTTCCCGAATTTTTTGTCTTTCGAACCAATTGGTAGAATCACCTTCTACACGAGATCGCCAACCTGAAAATTCTTCAACTTGACCTTCTTGTTGTAAGCTCTTGCCACCCTCAACTTATCCCTTTCTATGGCCTTCAAAGCAGCCAAACGTTTATCGGCGACTTCGTCAATATTGTCCATCATCAAGTTAAAAGTCCATCGCCGATAAATCATTTTGTTTGGCTATTCTCAAAGCATTCAAATTCACTTCCACTGGTAAAACGGCCTCTTGACCATATACGAGCTCATATGGAGTTACCTTTGTCGCACCATGCCTTGAGATTCTATGCGCCCACAAAGCCTCGGACAATAGCTCATGCCATCTCCTTGGATTATCCTCAATCTTCTTCTTGATGAGCTTGATCAATATTTTATTGCTAGACTCAGCTTGTCTATTGGCTTGAGCATAATACGGAGAGGAATTGAGCAACTTTATCTTATATGATTTGGCAAATTCTCTAACTTGATGTGACATGAAAGATGAACCTTGATCCGTAGTTAATGTTTGAGGAATGCCGAATCTATGAATAATGTGCTCACTTATGAATTGAATTACCTCCGTATGCGTCATATTTTTGAGAGGTATTGCTTCAGACCATTTAGTGAAATAATCAGTTGCCACCAACACGAACCGATGCCCCTTTGAAGAAGAAGGATGAATCTCTCCAATAAAGTCTAATCCCCAACCTCTAAAAGGCCACGGCTTGATAATAGGATGCAACATAGCAGCGGGAGCCAACTAAATATCACCAAACTTTTGACAAGCTTCACATCCTTTATAATACCCGAAGCAATCATTAATCATCGTCGGCCAATAAAACCCAGCCCGTCGCAATAACCATTTCATCTTGGGAGCCGACTGATGAGTGCCACAAATTCCTTCATGAACCTCTCCCATAGCAACTCTTGCTTGGTCCTCATCCAAGCATTTTAAAAGAACATCATCCACCGTTCGGCGATAAAGATTATCATCTCTCATCGTATATTTGAAAGCCATACGCCGAACGGTCCTGTCCACCCTTTTACTAGGATCACGCAAATAATCAATAATGGGTTTCCTCCAGTCTTGATTTCCACCTGCACTAGAATTTTCGTTAGTGGCCGAAGCAGTGAGCTCTGGTTCGGCCTCTACATTGGTGAAGCTAGTCATCGGCCTTTGAGAAATATGAAACATGCCATGATCAACATGATAGCCGGATGCTTGCTGTGCCAACTCATTTGCTCTCCAATTATCATGTCTAGATATATGAGCAATGCTAAAATAATCCAAAGTAGAAATTATATCTAGACACTTATCAAGATAAACATTAAGTGATTCGTCCAAACACTGAAAAACTTTGGATATTTGTTGTACTACTAATAACGAATCACCAAAAGCCTCAATATGTGTAGCACCTATGGCCAGCAACATCTCCAAGCCGAATAACAATGCTTCATACTCGGCCTGATTATTTGTGCAAAAATATTCTAAGCGGCATGAAGCTTCAAAAACAGCACCATGAGGAGATATATAAACAATACCAACACCTTGGCCATTGCTACAAACTGAACCGTCAAAATATAATCTCAATGGTACTAACGAGACAAGGTTTATATCAATATCTTGCTTGTCATCAATCCGATGCTCAACAATAAAATTAGCAACGATTTGGCCTTTCATGGATTTCAAAGATTCATAAGCCAAATCATACTCAATTAGAGCATAAGCCCACTTGCCAATTCTACCACTAAGAATTGGTCTATGCAACATGTACTTAATGACATCGGTTTGACAAGCTACTATGCAAGCACTCGGCACTAGATAATGTCTCAATTTTGTGCAAGCATAATATAAGCATAGACATAATTTTTCAATAAATGTATACCTTGTCTCAGCATCTAATAGGCGTCTGCTCAAATAAGTAATAGCATGCTCTTTTCCTTCGGTCTCTTGAGTCAAAACAGCACCAATAACACCTTCCTCTGCTGCAATGTAAAGCCTAAAGGGCTCTCTATGCTTAGGCGCTTTCATCACCGGAGGAGTGCACAAATAATTCTTGATCATATCAAATGCTTCTTGCTGTTTTGCCCCCCAAGTAAAATTAACATCATTCTTTAACCGAAGTATAGGAGTAAATGCATCAACTTTCCCTGACAAATTAGCTATGAACCTCCTCAAATAATTGACCTTGCCGAGAAATTTTTGCATATCTCTCTTGCATGTTGGAGCCTCCACTTTTTGTATAGCTTCTATCTTTTTGGGATCAATCTCTATGCCATCTTCATGAATAATGAAACCCAAAAACTTGCCAGCCGACACGCCAAATGCACACTTCAAAGGATTCATTTTCAGTCTATATTTCTTCATCCTTTCAAAAGCTAAACGCAAATCGGCTAAGTGAGACTCAAAAGCATCCGATTTGACAACAATATCATCAATATAGACTTCAAGTATAACACCGAGTAAATCATGAAAAATTAAATTCATAGCCCTTTGATATGTGGCGCCGGCATTCTTTAATCCAAAGGTCATCATTGTCCACTCAAATAAACCAAGGAAACCGGGGCACCGAAAAGCCGTTTTGGACATGTCCTCTTCGGCCATAAAAATCTGGTTATACCCCGCATTGCCATCAAGAAAGCTAATGACCTTATGTCCAGAAGCATCATTAATAAGCATATCAGCTATAGGCATGGGATACTCATCTTTGGGTGTAGCTCTATTTAAATCTCTGAAATCAATGCACACCCTCAACTTGCCGGAGCCTTTCTTTTCCACTGGTACAATATTAGAAATCCACTCGGCATACCTGCAAGGTCTAATAAAATTAGCTTTAAGCAAACGACCGATCTCTTCCTTGATCCGGTCATATGTTTTTGGATTAAACTTTCTAGCCGATTGTTTGTACGGTCTAAAACCGGCCTTTATAGGTAACCGATGCTCCACTAGCTCTCGGCTTAAACCTGACATTTCATGGTATTCCCATGCAAAGCAACAAACATATTCTTTCAATAACTCGATTAACTTGGCTTTACAATCGGCTTTCAAATTTTTGTTTACAAATGTCGGTCTAGGAACTGAACCATCTCCAATATCTATTCTTCTAATGGATCAGCCGATGTAAAACCTTGTCCAAGTTTATCCATATCATCTAACTCTTCTATAGACTCATACATATCGTTCTCACTGGACCGATATTCTGTAAGTCGCTTTTGTAACCACTCAAAGTTAGGATCCATTTAAATACATTATACTTTGGAGCCGATTGCTACCAACCGGCTTTAAAGAAACGGGCACAAAACCACTTTTTGTGGCGCTGAGAAAATCAAACTCTGATAAGTCCCGTCCCGTCAAGCAAGCAGCATTGGGGTGTTGCCAGTCTACCGATGCATCGGCTAAAGCAACGCAAGCCGAATTATCCACATGAATGACTTCCACTTCATCATCAACCCACTGAATTAAAAACTGGTGCATAGTGGATGGCACGCATTGGTTTGCATGAACCCAATCACGGCCTAGTATGATGTTGTAGTTACCTTGTACCTCGGCGACAAAGAATGCAGTAGCCAAAGTTTTGCTCCCACCGTAAGCTCCACGTACATCACACCTTTGGCTTCGGTTTTCTCTTTGCCTTCAAATCCATTAAGCACCATATTGGTCTTGATCAATCCTTCATCGGGCAAACCCAATTTCTTGAAGACCGAATAGGGCATGAGATTCACCACAGCACCACCATCAACAAGCATCCGAGTAATTGGCGATCCATTAATATGACCTCTGAGGTACAACGGTTTCAAGTGTGTCACTGGCTCTTTTGGCTTCTCAAATATTGCATTCTTAGGGCCAAAATCCAGCTGAGCCACCTCCCCTTTTTCATCTATAGCACGAAGCTCAGCGGGTAAGTAATACACCATATTGATATCCATACCTTCGTGGACCGGTGTAGGCTCATAATCCAACATATCGCCTTCCTCCTCGGGCGTGTTCATCGATTCTGAAATCTGTCCGAGCGAATCAATAGGTGTTGCGGACGATGTAACAGCGGTGGCATCGTCCTCCTTTGGTGGTGTAAGTGCTGCTGTGACAGATGTAGAAACCACTGCACCTTGTATTTGTTTAGGCATCCATGCTTGTTTTGTAGGTATCATGGGCCGAATGTCATTGAACAATTTATCTCTTTGCTTCTCGGCCTCCTGTTCGGCCATCTCCTGACTCCTTAACCTCTGTAGTTTCCTCTTTTGTGTTTTTGTTAGCCCTGGAGGACACCACTTAGGTTGCATATATTTTGGATCTTTGGGCTTGGCTTTGCTTGTGCTAGCTTCATGATCATTAGCCGAGTGCTTTGGCGCGATAGCAAGTATCGGCTCAGCAGGGTTGCTACGCACAGTCGGCTGTTGTATGGTGAATGTTTCAGTGCCCAGGATGAGCGAGTCGGCATCGATTTTTTCTTTGCCTTTTCTAGACTCGACCGCTGCACTTGGTGATTTAGCATGCCACACTTGCTTGCTGATCCTTTCTTGATTGTTCTGCATCGGCCGATTGACACCATTGTTCAAACGGCCTCGTGTGGGATAAGAAAGACTCTCACGAATAGGCCTCCTTGGTTCTGCCCACCCTGGATGAAAAGCATAAGGGGCCATTGGGGGCTGCTCCCATCCTCCATTGAATCCTCCCATGTAGTATGGCGCATAGGGAGGTGGCGCCATCCATGGTCCTGGTGCCCACGACCCGTATGGCCTTGTGTGATGGTGAAATTCTTGCCTCGGAGGTGATCTTGAGCGCTTCAAATTTGATGACCGGTTAGAGCTAGAACCGGCCGCTTGATTAGCATATTTCGACAGCAACGTATCAAAAGTTAACTTGATTCTCTTGCGCTGTACTCTAGCTTCATTCGTCTTCCACTTGCCAATTTCTGGACTCTTGGGCTTACCAAATTTAACACGAGTATTTCCTTGCCCTTGTGGTTGCCCCCCGAGTGTAGGATTCTTGATGGTAATCTTGATTACTTCCTTGCCATCGGGTTGCTTGTCAAGCACGACCTGTCTCCCCAAGACCTTGCTGTCCTCTTTGCTTTTCCTGGGCTCACCTATGACAACATTGGACTTATTAGCAGATTCGGCCACTTCCGGCCGAATGAGCAACTTCTTCCCCTCCATATCCATGGTGTTCATTGGAAAGGGCTGTTTATCAACTTGCATCTCAGAAAAGTTCAATCGTCCGTCATTAATGGCCGATTGTATCTGTCGTCGAAAAACATTGCAATTGTTAGTAGCATGAGAAAAGGAATTATGATACTTGCAATAAGCTCTCCGTTTTAGCTCTTCAAACGGCGGTAAAGTGTGAGATATTCTAATAATCTTAGCCTGCAGCAAAGCATCAAATATTTTATCACACTTAGCAATGTTAAAAGTAAACTTCATCTCTTCATCACGATTCTTATGAATCGGTTTCAAATCATTGCAAGTAAATGGTTTGGCCTTGGATGGCCAAACAAATTCAGTAGCATAAATATCACCCTCATCGTCCGAGTGATCACTATCATATTCAACCATATTCATTTTAGGACGATCAGCTTTATATCTATGCACTTCTTTGAGATCTTTGCTTCGGCTTTCCTGAGCCAAAGCCCTCTGTAAGACTTGGTTGATATTTAAGAACTTGTAACCTTCTAATTTCTCTCTAATGTGAGTCTTTAAACCATTAAGCACAAGGTCTGCCAAGTCTCTCTCGGTTATCACCAAACTATAACACCGGTTTTTTGTCTCTCTAAATCTCTTGACGTAATCGGAGACCGATTCATCATGCTTCTGCTTAACCGATGTAAGATGTGACAACTTAAGTTCATTGTCGCCGCTATAAAAGTGATCATGAAATTTCTGTTCTAGTTGCGACCATACACGAATAGAGCCATGCGGCAAAGAAGAAAACCATGAAAATGCAGTGCCAGACAATGATAAAGGAAATAAACGCACTTTCAATTCATTTAGTGAACCTGCTTCACCTAATTGCGCCAAATATTGACTAACATGCTCCCATGTGGTTTTCGTGCCCTCTCCATTGAACTTAACAAAATCTGGAATTTTATATCCTGGAGGGCACTGGATTGCATCGAAGTACTTGGGATACGGTTTTTGGTAAATCCGATTCCTAGGTAATTCAACACCAAAATTTTCCCGAAGCATCTTAGCCAACTCTTCTCTAAAATTAGCTAAAGCATCGTCCGTAGTAGACGATGAAACTTGCTGCAGTGGCATAAGTGGAGTAGGATTGCTAGCTGTAGGTAGGAACTGTGGCACGTATGCCGAACCATAGTTCGGCAATAATCTAGCAGCGTTTGCACCAATAGGTAGGGTTTGGTTCGGCGTTGCCACCGAACTTGGCACATTCATGACAGGACTAATGGGTGCAGCCACAATTTGATTCGTATGGGTAGGATAATAATTCATCGGCATGGGAGGTGCCGATGAAAGAGGTAAAGCTTGACTAGGGTTTTCTGCGCTAGCATGCATGCCAACATTACCACTAGATGATTGAGGCATATTTTTCTGAGCATTGGTATTCTCTAAGAAAGTTTGATAAACTAGATTATTACCATCAGCAATACGACTCTCAATCTCAGCCCACTGCTCAGGAGAAAAGGTAGTACTTACAGAGGGTTTAACCTGCTCGTCATGAAGGTGAGGGAGCTTGATTTCTCCAATCGGAGTGATATTGCCTTGGCGATCCTTATTGAAGTTTCCAAGAAATTCCTGCAGCTCCTTCTCTTCACGTGCCTTCTTGTACTCCTCATAGATTCGGCGATGGTCGGCCGATAGATCATCAAGACTGGGCTTAATGATGTTACCGGCGTCTACCTCAGATGGCTTGGACATAATGGATGATGATGATGATTGACCTTCAGTCCCCAGCGGAGTCGCCAAAAAGTGTGTTGCCACACGAACACGTCACGTGTACCCTCGACGCCGGGGGTGATGCATCGCAGCTCACGTCGAAGGAGGTCCGACCGGCAGCGCGATACGCAGGACAGCCGGCAGACGCTTTTGAAGACCCGAAACCCCACACGCCCGGGAGGGACCCCGTCAGGGAGTGCGGCGGCTATGTGCTGCTCTAGGTCGATTCGCTCGCCCCTAGAGCCTCGGGATCCACAGCTCTCCAACACGAAGAACGACGAAGAACGAGGAAGCAATAATGAGGGAGAGACAAAACGTAGATGAAAAAAGTAGTAGATTGATTTGTTCGATTGTGTGTTGTTCAATCGGCCGTCACCCCCAACATATATAAGAGGCGGCTGGACTTTCCGTACAAGTAAAGGATTCATCGAGTCTTTCCTTAAAATTACATCAATTCACGTCCTAGAGTCCTGATTCTAGTTTAACTCGGATTTAGTCTGAATCTGGCCCAGACTTCTGTCCTGCTCCTTGCGTGGACTGTATATTCCGCATACTAACTCGGATGGAGACGAGACAAACATCAAACTTGTTCGCCTCGACGAGGAGAATAACTCATCTCGAGCCAATTCTTTATACAAGGCCATCTTGATGACTTCACGGGCTCATCTTTAACTGTGGGTCGGATTTAGCAGGTGGTAAACTGGGCTGTCCGTGCCTTGCCATAATTCTGTAGGTCACACACTACATCGGATCGCGATGACTCCAAAAGCAAAGTTGACCGTTTTGATGATACGCACAACTTTCGTGTAGAACACTTTTCCATCCGAGGTCATCTAGATAATATTTTGAGCCCATCTTCCGCTTCTGTTTGGATCTTTACTGAAACCGGCAAGCACTCAAAACCGGCAAGCCTTTCAACCAAAAACCGGCAAGCCCCTTTACGCCGGCAAGCTTTTCGCCGGCAAGCCATACCGGCAGGCCTTTCATGCCGGCAAGCTTTTCACTCGGGCGGCAAGATTTCATGCCGGCAAGCTTTCCACACCGGCAAGCTTTTCACGTCGGCAAGCCTTTCACCTCGGGCGGCAAGATTTCATGCCGGCAAGCTTTCCACACCGGCAAGCTTTTCACGTCGGCAAGCCATACCGGCAAGCCTTTCACCTCGGGCGGCAAGATTTCATGCCGGCAAGCTTTCCACACCGGCAAGCTTTTCACGTCGGCAAGCCATACCGGCAAGCCTTTCACGCCGGCAAGCTTTTCACTCGGGCGGCAAGATTTCATGCCGGTAAGCTTTCCACACCGGCAAGCTTTTCACTCGGCCGGCAAGTTTTTCATCATGCCCAAATCTGGTGTCAACACCTTGGCCGCAAACGGTTCGGCAACCATCAACATGTGGACATCTTTCAGAGCATGGCCGTTATTCATCCTGGCGAACATAGGTCATCCATGTCGCGAGCGCTTGTTGGTCGTTGTCCATGTTGGCAAGTGTTGGCCGCCATGCGCTGAGAGTCTGCTGGTAGTCGCCAACGTCAGTAAGAGCCTGCTGGCCGTCCTCTGCTCGCGGACTCTTCCAAACTGTTTCCGTGTGATAAATTGTCTGTTTAATTAATTAGTTGTCTGACTAACTGAAAAATCACTACTTCTAATTATCTGTAGGTTTAATTAATAAATAGTCTGTCTAACTAATTAGTTGTATTAATGACTTAGTTTCTAAATTGATTCGGCACGAAAAAATCCCTATTTAAATATATCTAATTAATTACACATATAATTATGCTAATTGATTATATTACTCCAATGAGTTGATTTTTAAATGGATTCGGCGCTAGATTTTCAAATTGTTTTCGCATTAGTGTCAGTGTGATTGATTCGGCGTTATTAAATTTCTCCCTAATTAATTAATTTGCCTTCCTAACTGGAAATATAGCTACTGTACGTCTAATTATCTGTAGGCCTAATAAACAGCCTCCCTATTAATGAATCGATTTTCAAATTGATTCGGCACGAAAAATCTCTATTTAACTGGATGTAATTAAGTACACATGTAATTAGTTGTTTGTCTAATTAATTACATTAATGATTTAATTTTTAAATTGATTAGCACTCTATTTCTATTTATTTTTTTGCATTAGTGGTTACGTGCGACCGACTACGTACACATTCACTTTTAATAGTAGATATAATGACTTAGTTTTTAAATTGATTCATCGCGAAAAAATCACTATTTAAATGGACCTAATTAATTGCACATGTAATCAACCATCTGTCTAATTGATTGTATTAATGGCTTGATTTTCAAATGGGTTCGGTGCTAGATTTTCAAATTGCTTTTGCATTAATAGTTGTGTGATTGATTTAGTGTGATTAATTTTCTTTCTAATTAATTAACAATTAATTGTCTTCCTAACTGGAAAAATAGCTACGTCTAATTATCTGTAGGCCTAATTAACAACCTCCCTATTAATGAATTAATTTTCAAATTGATCAGGCGCATAAAAAATCCCTATTTAACTGGATCTAATTAATTGCACATGTAATTAATGGTCTGTCTAATTAATTATATTAATGACTTGATTTTTAAATTGATTCGTAGTCTGTTTCTATTTTTCATTAATGGTTGTGCGTGAACAACTACGTACACATTTGTCTTTAATCTCTACTACTTTAAAGGAGTACTACTGCGGAATCAACTTGTTCTCTTTCCTTCTCCACAAGAAAATCTCTTCTCCTCCCGTCGGCGCCGCCGCCGGTCCGCCCCATCTCCGATGGCCTCTAGGCCATGGAGGTGCGGAGGATCTCGGCCCCCTGCCGGCGGGAGGGACCCCGTTCTCGTTCTTGTTAGATTCAGCGTCTTGGTTGGGGCTGTGTGGCGGCGGCGATATCCCTTAGTAGGAATAATGTCTTCCACGTTCTATCCCCGTCCCGATGGTGTGTCTAGCATCGTCGGAGGGCGTGTGGAGGTTTTTCTCCGTCGGATCTCGCGGGATTCGGTCGGTGCTGGTCTTCGGTGGATCTGTTTGGATCCGGTTTTCGTTCGTCTTTGTTTGGGTGTTTACAGGTTTGATCCTTCTGATCTACGACTTTCTTCATCGGCGATGGTTGCTACTCTGGTGCGCTGGTCCTATAGGGCCTTAGCACGACGACTTTCCGACTGTCTACTACAACAAGGTTTGCCCGGCTCCGGTGAGGGAGGGGCGATGACGGCGGCGCGCCTTCGGCTCGCTCCAGTGCTTGTAGTCGTCGCTAGGTGGTCCACGGACATGGTTGTAATTTTTATTACCTCTGTTGTTCTTTGTACTGCCATGATTGAAGATGAATAGATAGGAAGTTTCTCGCAAAAAAAATCTCTACTACTTTAAAAAAACATAACATTCCCTCTCTTGTCTTTACCTCCACCCTTTCGTCCATCCCCTCCCACCTCTCCAGCGATTTTTCTCTCCTCGCGATCAATCTTTGGGAGTAATTTGGCAATCAATCTCTTATTTGGTAAATGCATACGCAATTAATTCAGGTTAATGAAATGCAGTAAACAACTTTCCTTTGTCCGCATCGCTCGCGCACCAGCACGGCGAGAAATCACCATTATTGACGCCGAAATTTCCGGCTCCCCTTCCCAAAATCACTCAGGACGTCCTCCCTACTTCCATCTACCCACACAGATGAAAAAAACAGTCAATTTCTCCTCTCCTCTCTTTCCATCCAGATCACGATCCCTCTCTTCCCATCTCCCCCTCCCCCTCTTCTCACCATCGTCCCGAACCGCTGCTTTGGGGCACCATCCGCCGCCGCAGCAACGAGCGCCGCCCCCTCTGCAGATGTCGGGCCACCTGCCGCCGTTTCCCAGGCCGCATACTATGACGGCCATGGTGCAGGCGCCTGTTAGTTGCATGTCAGGGCCCTCTAGATTGGGAACCTGCAGTACTAGATGGATGTGAACTACGCTTACAATTGCTTGGGCACCGGCAAGGCGGCAAGGTATGTGCCTCACCCTCTCCCACGGATTTCAACATGTCGTTTTTTATAAGAAGTTGATGCAGTGTAGCAGGAACATCATATTTTAGACATAGTCTGATCTATGTACCTTGTCCATTTTTTCCTTGGGAAACCATCCGTTCTGCGATTATGAGCATACAGTGCCGAACAATTATTATTACTATGTATATATAACATTGCAGTCTTGTTCGAGAATGTGACCTGAACGCACTTCCAACTTCCCGACCATCATCTCATGTACTCTCCTCCAATCAGATGGATAATAATGCAACTTTATCCAACAATTGTTTGTATTTGTTGACCGTTGAATCACCAAGACCAATGCACGTACAAGAAGCTTGTGAACCCCAAATTCTTTCTTGAGTAAGCAAACATATCTGACCACGTAGTTTTCTTTTTTTTGTAAATTCGGATCATACTATTTATTGATCTCTATGTATAATAATGTTATATCCTTAATCTATTTTTTGTGCAGACATAGGATGACAAAGAAATGGTATCCAGGATTGTGTACTAACGTTTATAATTATGGATTTGTGCTAGCTATTTCTATTTTGAAGCAATTCCTTTAGGATAGATGATTGCGTGATATTTATTTTTATAGGAAACATCATTGTCTGTTTTTACCGGAAACATCTATAAATAGCATAGTTGTGAAAACTCTTTGAGTCCGGTATTTACTAACTACAGTACTACAACTACCTATTTATGCATGATAACAATCTGGAAAGCTGTTCCAAAATAAACACTAACAGGTAAAAAAAACTTAATTCTAAAATCATCCGGCAAAGTATGCAGCAAACTGCTTGCTTTATGATCTGATGAAACTCAGAGTAGTTATCATGGTTAAGGTAGAAATTTACTAAAACCATCACTCCGAATGTGAGGATCCTTGGACTGTAGTCGATGAAGCCAGTGTCAAAGCCGTCATCTTCTTCGCCAAGGATAGTCACAATGAAGGAAAGGGATAGTAACAGCGTAATTATTGCAGAGCACTTGTTTTACTTATCTTGGATAGTCATATTTAGTGGTTTCGCTTCCAATATAGAAAAACAGAAATCAATTGTACGTTTCCAACCATGTCTAATCTACTACTTTTTGCAGAATAGATCCAAGGGAGCAAAGAGAGAGACAACAACAACATATGGTGATCGTGGTACGAGTATTAAGGATCTGTAGATATGCATGGACAATAATGTTGTATTTCATGACACATGTGCTTTTTTTAGGGGAATGACACATTTGCTTCTGATATGTGCATTATGATATATCACGTGAATAGTGTTCAACGGTGAGCAACAAAGTGACAAGGGAGATTATATTATGTCTTCTCATGCTTTGGTATGTTTCTCAAAGTACACTAGCAATGTACGTGAAAACACAAATGGACTACTGCAGAGGGGAGCGGAGCAACAGAAAAGCGTGGAATAGTTAAGGAGAGGAAGACAGAAGATGACCACAACATGTGCTCGAATGGTCATGCTATACATATTTTGTACCCATAGCAACAGGAAACTGTGTGATATGCATTAGTTTAAACCAGTAAAATATCTTCAAAACTTGATTTTTTTTTTAAACTCCCGTGGCAACGCACGAGCAATCACCTAGTACTAGTAAAGATCGGTGGGCCAAAAAAACAGTTCAAATAAATTGGTGGGACAGAAAAAATCGGTGGGGGAGGTTTAACCGGAATGGAGGCGACCCTACCAACTCACCATGGCATACAGGTCTGTGCTGATTCTGGTAATATGTCGAGCACAAAATAATAGGTTGGTCATAGAAAAAATGAACCATAAAAATAGGAAACCAAAAAGCAAAACATAGAAAAAAACAAAAAATAAAAATGTGTGCACGTCTCAAATGGGCCGGCCAACTTTGATTATAGTTGATGTTTTGATAAGATTTGATTTGATTTGGGTTTGAGTAGAGGAAGGCAAGGAAAGTTTGGATTTACTTGAGATTTTCTTATTATTTGATTTGAATGAGTTAATGCACGACGTAGTTCTGGAAAATGTCGATTTGATTGAGTTAATGCACGCGTCAAATGGTCCCACCCAAATTGGCTGCGCTTGAGTGAAAGGTCACATGTAAGACTCTCACAGGCGTAATATATGGTTGATGGGAGTGAGGCGACGCTACCAACCCTCTTCAGAAGTAGAGATATCCTTATGTTTCTGTTTGGGATCTAAACAGGCCTGATACGGTGAGTGGGCTTCAAGATCTAATCAATTTACCAAGCAGTCAACTTGGTAAGCTGTAAACAATTACAATCAAAGATCTAATCAAATACTGTTGCACATAAACTTGTTAGTACGGGTTCTATGTGTGAACCAAACCACTCTGTGATGTGGTAGTCTGATGTACCAGCCACATTGTGCTGCCGGCGATTTGCCTAAGCACAGTTATGTTATAAAGCTATGATTTTCCCTAAAAAAATCCAAGCAACAGGAGAAGCGTGTTTTCTTATTCGTATCTTAAGCGTTGGTTCCTTCAAATCACTAATCGAGAGACACCTCTTACAAAGGTCATTAACACTTTCTCTCGTGGTGACAAATAACGCACTACATGTGCATCACTTGTCACAACCCGGTAATTTTGCCTTTTCTCATAGATTTTTTTTCAAAATAGTTTATCTCTTAAACCGTTCGTCCAAATCACAAACTGTTTTCACCGTTCAATTTCTCATTTGAAATCTTTAAAACTAGATCCCATGTCAATAGGTTTCAACGAACTTTTTTCGCGAAAACACCCAACAAATACCAGGAATCGGAAAAGGGAAAGGGAAAAAAATGAAAACAAAAAAAAGACCAAAAACAGAAGAAAAAAAATCTGGAATTCAAAAGCATAGTTCTGCTTCTCACTTTTTTGAGGGAAGCATGATTGTGTTTTTGCCTTTTCAGAAAGCACAGTTGTGCTTCTCACGGAAGCACAACTATGTGCTTCTCACGGAAGCACAGTTGTGCTTTTCCCTTTTTGGGAAGCACAATTATGCTTCTTGTGGAGCACTGACCGGGCTTCTTGCAGAAGCACACTTGCGCTTTTTCCTTTTCGGGAAGCACATGTTGTGCTTCTTGCGGAAAAGCACTGCTTCCCAAAAAAACAAAAAATATTCCATAAAAATCTAGCGAAAACCAAGAAAAAGATGAAAAGCTGAAGAAAACAAACGCATGTAGAAAAAAATCCCGAAGATGCGCCCAGCGCGCGACATGTGGCGGCGGCTGGGCGCACTGCTTGGCGCGGTCTCGGGTCCAAGAAAGTGATCGCTGCGGGAGCCTTCGGGGGGGGGGGGGGGGGGGGGGGGGGCTTGATGAGTTGCTCCCTTCGTTCCTTTCATTAACCGTAGATGTCGGTCACATCTTTTGTACGTATACTTTCTATAGGGCTGGCCCTTGTGGGGTTTTTTTCCATCGATTTTTTTGAGAACTTTCTAGAAGGTTTCAATCGGGTTTTTTCTGGGGTGATTTTTCTCTTGTTTTATCAGCAAATGTTTATCATTTTTTTCCTTTCTTTCTTTTCTATTTTTTTAGTTTTTCATGTTTCTTTTTCCTTTTTCATTTTGTCATTTTTCTGTATTCTTTTTTGAAAATGTTTTCATGAATTTAAAAAATGTTTCAGAATTTGTTTTTCATCAAAATTTAAAAATTCATGAATTACGGTTTTGAAAAATATTCAAATATCCACAAATTTAAAAATGAATTTTAAAATATTGACATGTTTTCTTTTTTCAAAAGTTCATGAATTTGAAAAAAAATGTGAATTCAAGAAATGAACGAAAGAAATGAAAAATGAAAAATAAATCTCTACTACTTAAAAAGAACGTAAGGTTCCCATTTCAACTTTCTTCCCACCACCCATTCGTCCAACCTTCATTGTATGATAATAAATCAACTTAATTTACTTACCTTCTGAACCAGTTCCACTTTAATTTACTTACCAAACTTCGGATCAAAATATAAGATAATTCATGGGCAGAATTTGATGATCATTTATTTACACAATCGCATTATTATAGACGGGTAAATCACAAGACGACGTACTAGAAGATTTATATCCCGTTGAAACGCACGGGCATTGTTCTAGTAGAAAAAAAAACAAGTAGAAGCGGCGTAGAAATTTAAAAAAAATCAAAACCGAGTACAACCAGCATAGAACACACAGAGAAGAAAAAACTGGGAAATAACGCGCCGAAAGCTTCCCAAAACCGAAACTTTGTAAGATGGTTAGATGGACATATAAAAACATTGTGTGCACCCTACACAGATATTGAACTAACTGGCGCATAAACACTGAATAGAACAATTGTGATACATATCAGTTGCGGGATTCCTATTTCGCGTAAACGGTTCAGGGCACCCACACGCGATTCTACAGGCCGGCCTAAGTAAGACCTCCGGGTTTGGGAAGCATCCATATGCTTCTAGCCAATGTGTCTGTTTAGCCGGTTTTTCTTCGGGTTTTTTTTCTTTTTTCACTTTTTCCTTTTCAAAATTTCCTTTTCCTTTTTTGTTTTCTCTATTAATTCACACTTTTTCTAAATTCTCCAAAACAAATTCATATTTCGTAATATTTTTTCAAATTCATGAACATTTTTGAATCTGCAAACTTTATTTGAATTCATGAATATTTTTGAAATTTTTATTTTTATCAAATTTGTGAAATTTACTAAAATTCATAAACGTTTTCTAAATTATCTTTTTTCAAAATTTTAACTTTTTTCAAGCTCTTGATGTTTTTCCAAATTAATGAAATTTTTTCCAAATTCATGAACTTTTAAAATATTTGCGATTTGTAGTCAAAATCCGTGAGCTTTATTCTAATTATCATTTTTTTCAAGTTCATAAACTTATAAAAAATCATGATCTTTTAGAATCCAAGATTTTTTAAATAAGTTATGAACTTTTTGAAAATTCACATTTTTTAAAAACTTGAAAATTTTAAATCCACAACTATTGTTTAAAAGTACGCTTTTATATTCATAAAACTGTGGAGATGGTTTTTCTCCAAAACCACTACATGTGCTTTTCCAGAGAAGCAAGTGAGCGAGCGAGCGAGCCAGTTGAACGATCGGGCGCGCTATGTGTCGCTTATAACTAGACCTATCATGTGTTCGCATCGGACGCCTCCCTAAATGGGCTGGCCCAGAGCGCGAGAGGCCACATACCACTGCCTCATTTTCTCTGTTGTACACTCTTTTTTTCGTTTTTTACTTTCTTTTTTATTTTTGTTTATACATCCAAATATTATATTTTATATTTTGCTCAAAACTATATATTGACTATTCATCACCCAGGGTGAGGAATTCTTATTCCTCACCCCAGCCATCTGCTGTGTCCGGTGCGTCGTCCACACCCCTCACGAACTAAATTTGCAACCAACGACGTAAGATTACGAGGAAGCTACGTGGGAATTCCAACTACCGCCGTAAGATTTTGAACCTCTCCGTAAGTAAAAATAGCTCAGGCATGGTAAGAAATCTGATGGAGCGAGGTAAGAAATCTCGGCCCAAAGTGAAATAGGAGCACGTCCCACACTAATCCGTTTTTTTTTTTTGAGAAACTGCACTAATCCATTTTCCAACCTAGCGTGTATGGAATTTTAGAAGCCACGTAGAGTTTATTGCAAGAATTCCCGTTGCTCCACTAGTTGAATTTCAAATTCCTTATGCCAAAATACATATTTTCATTAGCAACAAGCATGTTCCGATGTGATTGTAAGAATTGCCAGTATGATTATGCACACGCAAGAAAATTGCATTGTAAGAAGGCTTAGTGTGCCTAGAAAATCATGCCGCACCGCAAATAGGCCACCGTGCATATAAAATCATGCAAGAACTAACAGAAAGTTAGTATTACTTCTGCAAGCAAAGAGTACAGTCTTTCTATATACCCACTAATAACATGTGAAGCTTTGTATACATACAATTCAACTCAGTGATAATTATAGTCCACACGTGGTATACCCTAACAAAAGAAACTACATAATGGCGTCGATGCCCACTTCATATGATGATCATATCGTTTTGCTTAGCACTGCATTCCTTCACATCAGCAGCTGCACAAAATGGAACCAACAGATGCTCAAAGGAGGTTAAGACACGAAGCAAATAGTGAGTCGAATAAAATCAAACACGAATCAACATGTTGTTGTCTTGTTTCAACCCTGCCCTGCTGCCCAACAAGATAACAGCACATGTAGAGATCTGGGAAGGACCATCTATAACAATGATAAGCTTTCCCAAGTGTGTCAATGGCCAGCTTTTCCGTTTGGTTCTGTAAGACTTTTACCTATCTGGTACTCTAGACATTGTTGGCTTTATTAATTTAAAGCCGGGCACTTCTTGTGCCTGTTTTCTTAAAAGAAATGGTCAGCTGCACAAGCAAAAGGAGAACAGATTACATAACTAAAGAAAAATATTTAAGGAAACCACAACAAGAAACAACACTAGTTGGAGATAGATACATTCTTTTAGAACTGGATATTGGCATCTCCATGAGAATCTGGAAACAGTACAAGAAATTGCCAAAGAAAATAACATTTAGCCGGTACCGAATCTGCAAGTTGAAGAATAAGATTGCTCATTTCAGAAATACGAGCCAAGTTCTATGCTCACAAAATAGAATTGGACTTAAACATATTTCTGATTCACTACATCTAATCTCATCCCTCAAAACATACGTACTGACTGACTTGTAAAAGCAAACACCTGTCAGAGAAACATAACAAGCTCTTTTACAAGTACAGAAAAATAATTCATCATTTTTTTCTGTATTATGCACTAATAGAAAGCTCTGTAGTTCAAACCAATTGATTTGACATGCACGGGGACACCCATGCTTCATACCATGTTCTTCGATCAAAACACAAGAGCATACTGACATGTTCTCCTGGCTAGATCAAAAGGGAGACTAAATAAAAATTGTAATGGCTGGATATGAAAGGCAGTTAAATAGTAATCACTAAATTTTAGTGGCATTGGCTGAACTTGCATAAATAAAATCCATCCTTCATTCTTTCCAAACGAATATATGCGGGGAATAACCTGAAAATGGAAATGTTGAAACATTGGTTCTCAGTGGGGAGAGTTTGGGAGCGGCGAAGGATTAAAGATAAATTTTCAATCTGTGACCACCCTTTTGTTTTTGAGTTGTCTAAGTATGCTTCCTGTTGTCATGAAAGAAGGTCTGGTAAGTGTCATATTTTGAGGGAGTTTTGGGTATTATACTTTATGGAAGGTCTAAAGTTGTACTCAGAGAAAACCAGAGTTGCAAGTTGCAACCAAGAAGATGTGGGGTGAACTTAAATTGATAAATTGTATTGGATCAGTACATCTAATAGCAAGGTAATTTATTGCAACGCAGCTTTTGCAGGTCAGTGCCCAGTTTACTTGAGAGCCTATAGCCATATCTAGTCATTCGAGTAACCAGCAACAGAAATCAAACTACAGAAAGAAGCATAGAAAGTAACACAATGTACCAAGAAGTTACAGGAAAAAAAAGTAACCAGCAAAGATAGTAAATAACCTATGTTAGTGCGATTTTAGTGTACTGAAGTCTATCGAAATTACCTCGTCCATAAAATGAGCAGCAACAGAAATCAAACTACAGAAAGAAGCATAGAAAGTAACACAATGTACCAAGAAGTTACAGAAAAAACAGAGTGCAGCATAATTAGGCAATCTCCCTTTAGGGTGTTAAAGTTAGTAGACATAATCAAATGTTAGAGTGTCAGGTCGGGCAACTGGCGGTTAATGTAATGAATGTCTACAAACCACGTAACTGAGCTTAGTATGTTGACATGTTGTGAGTGGCAAGAAAATAAGGATAATTCCATATAGAACTAATATATCCCGGTACTGAGCCTAAAAATAGGAAAAAAGAAACCAATCGGAATGAAAAAGGGAAGTTCAAAACACTTTAAACCAACACAAAGTATCATCCACATGAGTAAAACATCTGGCAAGCACGCAACTGTAATCCTAAACAAGTAAAATCTGCCAAGGGTCCTTTTTAATCCCATACTCCAAAGCTAACCAACCAAACTTAAGATATAACTAGTACTGCTTTCAGCTCAGCTAATCACTCTGTAAGAACAGAAACCATCGTGCAATCTAGTACTGTAGCAAACAGCTAACTTATTAACTTATAGATAAAAAGAGTAGATGGCCACAAGCACCATAAGAGATGAAACTAAACATTGTGACAGAGACCAGCTCTCTTCTAGTGTCAGATGAATTAACAAACCATGCATGGTATCAAGTGAGCCATGCACAACCATCAGCCATGTTACATTTTCCAGTGAAATTATCAGTTTTTGTCGAAACTCTGCAATCTACATGCAGCCTGCTAGCAAATTACTTAATAATTGTACAAGGTAACCTACCTTTTATCCTTGTGACTTGTTAGGTTAAAAAAATGTCACTGCAGCTTCTCTATGAGTCTCATGCAAGCTATAAGCTTCACAACAATTTCTCCAGCCCTATATTACGAGTCAGCTCTGCAGCTTGGATCTTAAATGAGGAGAAAAAGGACGCATCATGCAGCTTCAGAAGAAAAGACAGTATATGCTAAAAGTTTGAATTAATAAGTACCCACAAAAGAAATCAACTAAGAATCATGCCTACCTATGTAATAGGAGCTATGACCATGACTATATATGCTAGCTAGCTTTGGACGGTGTCAAAAAAGAAGGATCAGGCATTCACATTGATATCATGCGTATTTCTTTGTAAATTGTGGATCCTTACTGTTTCTGCATCATTTGATACAAAGACATGGAGTTTAATTTTCTTCTGTTACCAAATGACTAGTAAAAACTAACGAAGTACAACAGCTAACTATATGAGTAAATCATCATCCAAAGTAGCAGCTACTAACTACAAGTAAGCAAGTCATCTTGTCTAATTAATTACACTTTTTCAGAACAGCCATTTTCTGTCTCTCATGTAGCAAGTAGAGAGCCTACAGTGGAATAGTAGTTATCTCCTCAAGAAAATAATGCAGCCTCCATCGGGGAAGGGTAAGGAAAAAAATCTTGATTTAAATTTCACTATTTTCTTCTTTCCATTAGAAATTAATCGATTAAGCAGGGCCAGGCCAGTTTATTCAAAACAGTGGAGATCGAAGGAAGGAAGGAACAGTTCATCTAAAACAGAGAAGAAACAGAGCTATCACCTTTGGCTGGATCAAAGTAAGATAATCTTGTCTTGTGTTCTTCCTCCTCCTCAGGAGCCTTGTGCTCCTCTTCCTCTTCGCCATTGACATGGCATTCTTCTCCTCCATTGACATGGTGCCATCCCATTGCCATGGACAATGTCCAACCTCTTTTTCATCTCCCTTGTCAGAAGCTCCTTTGCAGTACCGCCGCTGTCCATACATGTACCCACATTTGTTATCACGCAAATAACTATCAAGCTAATAAAATTGCTATCAATCTCAGAGCTTAGAAGGCATGGGCATCTGAAAGAAGAGGCGGAGGAGGAACTTTTACAATCCAATTTGAAATTGAGCTTCCAGATCGAGGAAGACAAAACAAGAACTCGATTAATTGAGCTTCCAGATCGAGGAATAAAGGCAAGAACCCTAGAAATTGAAAGCACTGGTTTTGCCTAAGAATATAGAAAGCATTAGTTTCCTTCCTAGGCATGCATCAGAATGAGATGGATGGAAAAAGAAAGAGGAATACTAGGGTTAGAGAGAGGGATAGAGAGAGCACACATACTTACAGAGGAGGGCTGTCACAGGCGTATTCTCCGGTGAAATTGGCTGTCGCAGGAGCCTTCTCCGACACAGCAGTGGGGTGGATTTGGGAGTGGTCGCCGCCCCAGCCGAAATCGTCGTACTCGTACGCTCCGCCCCCGCCGCCGCTGTAGGCCTCCCAGTCACACGAGAGGACTGGGGAGAGATGGACAGGGGAGAGATGGACATGGGAGCGAGTGAATCCTCCGCCGAGCACCGCGCCATCGAGCCCACCCGCCGATCGCCGCCCGCTAGTCGTCGTTCACAGTCGAAACCACTCGCATCTAATTGAAAAATGTACGGGGGAGTGGGCTAGCTCATCACCATGACCAGCGAACCGCTTCCAGCGTCGACGTAAACTTACGACGGTAGGATACATTTTTGGGTATAGTTTACGTCAGTTTATACTGGGTTGAGCCACACCGTGGCGCGGTCGATATATATAGGGATTGACTATTCGTACTCCTCACCCCAGCCGAACCACAAGAAACCAAAAAAAATAAGCTTGAAACGTAAATTTACCTCACGCGTGGACATGCGCGAAGAAACCAAAGAAAAGCTTGGACAGTAAGAATTGTGAGGTAAATTTACCTCGCGCGTCTGTACTGCCAACATAATCGGAAGAAAACCCACTTCTAATGGATCGTGGGAGGGGAAGTGCCATATTCCGCACCATCTCAGTCCGCCGCTGCCTCCGACGCGTTCCGGATGCAGCCACGGCGGTTCCCCATCTACGGAGGCCGGCAGAGCAGGTCACTCTATCCGTGCGGCCGCGAACTGGCTCTGGTGGCTTTGTAGGAGGAGAAGAGGTCGTCCTGATGGCGTGATCCAGTTCAACGGAAGCGGCGGCGCCGCCTATTCCGAGCGCGACCTCAGCTCCACGGCGACGCTTGGTCGCTTCGACGCGCTCCGCCTCCGCGAGCTCGGGGACTGTGTTTCTCTCCTCTCTCTTCCTCACCTCCCCGGTTGAAAGGATCCAGAGATTTCACCAGCTGCCGTTGAGTCATTATGGTCTAGGTATCATCGACCTCCTCTTCATGTTTGGTCTCTCCTCCTACTTCATGTGCCCATGTAAACGGTGATTCCTACCTATTTTTTGATAGACTGAAGCACGTTTGTGTCATCAAGAGTGCATCAGATTTTGTGTGTATGAATTTGGCATCTAAACAGGGGTGGTAAGTTGTGATGGGGAAATTACTTGTCAAGGAATCACTCGTATGTTGTAATAAGAGCAGAACGAAATTACCATGCTATGTGAAATTAACATGCTTATTCGAAGGCTTATAATATCAGAATTTTCTTGCGGCATCTGCCACAACCCTAGGATGGCTGCGACCTCAGCATCTAGCCACTTGCAGTTTTTCTTCAGCTTGTAGTTATGTTAATTTTGTTGGCCCACATCCAATTCCAAATGGAAGGTATTTGTGTCGAACTAATGTTGTTTCTTGATGTTGTTTCCTTAAATTGAAGCACCTCTCATTCTTTAAGTTCAATCTTTTTGTTGGGTGAGGCCTCACTATAAACATAAGCTCCATTAAAACATACATTTTTTTCCTCTGCAGAATGCCCCTTTTGTGAAGCGACTTGTATAGCCTGATTGCCTTATCAAACCCATTGAATTTTCCTTGGCGTTTTTTTTTGGAAGGTATGGGAGAAAGATTTTGTTCTAGAATATAGGTTTGTACCACAATACACAATGAGCAAATCTCGCTGCAAATACATTTCCATTGTTTCGAGAAGTTCTTGTTCTATTACTCAAGAGTCATACTTGCAGCTAGTGGCTCCTTCCAAACATTATTATAGTATTACTAAATATATATTCTGGAGGTGCTGCTAAAATTTCCTACTAGAATAAAATAAATAATTTTTGGGATTCTTGACTATTCAGAATGCATATGTGACTTTCCTACCATCTATGTATGGGTTTAAAGTAGATATAACTCATGCTGGAGTTGAAGTAAATACTTCACATACTTCCTGTAGAGTTTGCTATAATTTTTTAGCTGCTTGTGTGACATCATTGATTTCACATAAAAATTAGGAAATTGTGTCATTAATTTTCAGGTAGAAATTATATCACAAAATGCATCCCCAAGCGTGCCATTTTTCACAGTCGAAAGAAGATGAGTTTCCAGAATCATTAATGCAAATTAGCGGCTACTTCAGTTTTCTGGTTTTCTTTTGCAATCTGCATCCTAGTCCATAGATTGTTTGGGAAATACAGAACAAAAGCACTTGTAGTTTTTGTACAATTTTGAATAGTATATCGTTAATAAATATGTTGAGGACTAAAACCTTATCATTCAATTCGATGCTAAATTTTGTACTTGAGAAAGAACTAACTCTCTCCCTGCAAAAGAAAATGAAGTACTGAAGTAGTTAGCTCTCATATGAACATGTATTTAGATCTTCCTGCTCTGTTATGCATGGATCTAACTAGAAGCTTCATATGGTTGGCAGACCATTGTCTTGAGATTGAAGATTCGTGATGATACTACTTGTTCTATACTGATAAAAGAAACCTATGTGTATACAGGTATTTGGTACTTAATGTATTCCTTATTTCCTTGTTTTTTGGCTGCGCTATTTTGTTCACAATATCATTTTCTGTTTAGCACAACCACAACTCATGCAGCTGCTCGACCTGTGGATGCTCGCCACGAATTCAAAAGCCTGACTGAAGCTGCCAATGCCAGAAGAAGATAGAACTCTGAATTTTTATGCAATGAGTGGAACATGTCATTCAACTGGTCTCTAGTTATTCAGTCTCACAAAATACCTGAATGCAAGCGAAATTTGTAACAGGAAGGCAAATATTTCACTGCCAATTCATTTTCATGATGTATAGTGAATACTTGATTGAGGTGTAATGCATTTACCTTTTGAATTATTATGTCGATAAAATCGCTCCATGTGAGTGCTTGTCAAATTTCCTTGTAGAAGTAGCACTGGAAGTTTGTTCTTCTAATTTGTGTGTGTTTTCAACAGAATATGATAGGCTTGTCAATAAGGGTATTGTTGAGTTTATCTGAGAAAACTCATGTTCATTTTTTGGTTTGGGATTCCTACTCTGCATTTTCCTCTACTGTTTTGCACATCGGTTGTCTACCAGATCATCAGGTCGTGTGTTCAACTCATTAGCTCTAGACCACTCACAAAAAGTTTCCTGATTGTTGTTGCCAAGATAAAGGAATTGCTGCAATGGTGCATTACACCACATAAAACCTACCCAAAAAGCACTTGGATTTCATGACATAACTAGGTCGGTTTTGCAATGAACAAAAAGATGATATGAGTTCATAACTAGGTCATCTTACAACAAATTCAATACACTGCTTGACAAACTAGCATCTAAAAATTCAATATCTACAAAAAAACTGTCTTTCTGTAGTAGAACACACTCCAGTCAATCTTGAGATGGGCACTGGTCTGGCCAAGCTGGAGGCATTTGTATAGAGGTTGCAAATCCCCATCTGGATGATCCTACAGTATCTTCAAAGATGTATTTCCAGGTAGCCTTTGTTACGTCAAGCTGAGACACAGGCCAATGACGAACAGAAGCCACAGCAAGGAGAGTGTGGACAGTGGTCATATGGGCCACAGGAGCAAAGGTCTCGTCATAATCACGCCCCTGTTCCTGCTGAAAGCCACGAGCCACAAGACGAGCTTTGTAACGTTCAAGAGAACCATCAGAGCGAGTTTTAATCTTATAGATCCACTTGCACGTGATGGGACGAACACCAGAAGGAGGAGAAACCAGATCCCACGTGCCATTGCGCTCAAGCGCCGCAAGCTCCTCGGCCATAGCAAGCTGCCATTCAGGTTGAGTCATGGCAGCCCGATAGGTGGTGGGCTCAGCAATGGCAGAAAGACCATACCGGTCAGGAGAATAGCGATCAGGTGGGGGACAAGGCCTAACACGAAGGTTATGGACCGGTGTAGGCGTGAGAGGAGGTGCACTGGAAGTAGAGGGCACATCAGTAGGATCATCCACAGCACGAGGACGACGAGTGTAGTGGAGAGGAAACGGGGAGTGAGGTCGAAAGACTGGGGAGGAGGGTGGGGAGGGAGATGACGAGGGAGAGGAGGAGGGAGGGGATGGTGGTGACGAGGGAGAGGAGGAGGGAGGGGATGGTGGTACCGGTGGTGTAGGCGGACTCACCGGGGGAGAGGGAAGAACAGGAGGCACAGAGGGAGATGTGTCGGGAAGGAGAAGGAAGGAAATGTCTTCCACGGAAAAGCTCGAGGAGGAGGGACGCGGATAGTAAGAACGAGACTCATCAAACGTCACATCACGTGAAATGCGCAGTCGGCGACCAACAGGATCCCAACAGCGATAGCCCTTGTGCTCATCACTGTAGCCAAGGAAAACACACTCAACAGACTGAGCAGTCAACTTGGTTCGTTCTCGCGGAGCAAGAAGAACATAGCACACGCATCCAAACATACGAAGAGTGGAGTAGTCAGGAGAGCGACCAGAGAGACGCTCCATAGGAATACCACCCTTCAAGGCAGCCGAAGGCTGAATGTTGATGAGGTGGGTGGATGCGGAAACGGCCTTAGCCCAAAAATGGGGTGGAAGAGAGGCGGCGATCATCATCGCCCGAGCTGTCTCAAGCAAATGGCGATGTTTGCGTTCAGCAACGCCATTCTGAGCATGGGCACTAGGGCAAGAGAATTGCGCAAGAGTACCCTGCTCCGCAAGAAAACCACGCAACATGTGAGAGATATACTCTCCAGCTGAGTCAGCACGGAAGATACGGACAGGCGTGGAAAATTGAGTGCGAACCATGGCAGCAAAACGCTTGTATATGGGGAGAACCTCGCTGCGAGATTTCATACAATAAAGCCAAGTGTAGCGAGAGAAATCATCAATAAACAGAACATAGTAGCGATGACCCCCTTTCGAGTCAAAAGGAGCAGGACCCCATACATCAGAATGAACTAAGTCAAAAGGACGCTAAGATACAGACTCACTGGTAGGATAAGGTAACTGAGTCTGTTTGCCAAGCCTACAACCTTCACAATGCAACGAAACATCACCGGAGACAGACCCTAAGACGCCTTGGTGTACTAATGAGGACAAGCGAGAGCCACAGATGTGACCAAGTCGATGATGCCACTGCTGGAAGGACGCGGAAGAGGAGGCAGCAAGAGCATGAGAGCTGGCGTATGTGGTAGCAACGGAAGGAACACGAAGCCAGTCAACCTCCCAAAGGCCCTCAGACTCACGGCGCCGAGGGCCACCGCCAACCAGAGCCTGAGTGCGACGATCCTGAACAGAACAAGAGTCGGCATCAAGAATGACACGACAGCCAGAATCAGTAAGTTGGGCAGCGGAAAAGAGATTCATGGTAAGACGAGGAACATGAGAAACACTAGGAACCGAAAAAGACGGAGTGGAAAGGATGCCACGACTAGCAACAGGAAGAGGTGTGCCATCGGCAGTGAGAACATTAAGAGGAAAATCAAGAGGTCGAAGGGAAGATAAAGCTCCAGAATCAGAAGACATATGAAAAGAAGCTCTAGAATCCAGAACCCACGAGGATGTACCTGACTGAGTAGGCTCCGGCGGGGGCGGAGTGGTGTTGGCAGTCACAGCGGCAACAGAACCCGTCGAGGAAGAACCAGAGGAAGCCAACATGTGCTTGAGCCGCACAATATCCTGGTCAGTGAGCGACACAGTCGAGGAAGACGCACGAGTCCCACTAGAAGAAGAGCGCTTCAGATCTTTCCGCTTCTTGTGACAATCAGACTCTGGGTGACCTGGCCTGTTGCAGTAGCCACAGAAGGTGTGCGAGCGCGGCCGACCCTCTCCGAAAGAAGGAGGGTGACCCCCCCCCCTGGAGGTGTGGGCAGGAGCGGTGGAGTGGTGAGGCGAGCAGACGACACAGGAGCTCGGGCAGCAAGAACAGTGGGAACCACAAGCAGACCAGCAGAACGGAGGCGTGTCTCCTCAGCACGAAGCTCTGCAAGCACCTCCGAAATAGGAACACGACCACGAGCAAGCAGGTGAGCACGCCGAGGCTCAAACTCTGGACGAAGGCGAGATAAGAACTCATGGAGGCGATGAAACTCCAAGTCAGATCGCACAGTCTGGCAACAACGGCAAGTGCCACAAACAACTGTCCTGAGAGAGTCAAGCTGGCGCCAGATGGCAGAGCTCTGTGAGTAGAACTCATCAACAGAAGAGTCACCCTGCTGAAGAGCGTGCTCCTGACGCACCACAGATAAGTAGAGAGCATCACCAGATGGCTGATATCGCTGACAAAGATAGGACCACATCGCAGCAACAGGACCGAGACCCATGAACTCAGACCCAAACTGAGGTAAGACACTCGCAGTGAGAACAGCAGCAGCTCGAGCATCATCGTTGCACCACTGAGTGTAAGCAGACAGATCATCCCGGTAAACAGAAAGAGCATCTGAGTAGGCGGATACCTGCTGATCATAAGCATCAACCGCAGCATCGTCAAGGGCCTTGGTTGTATCCCGATCAGCCTGAGAAGCATCAGCAGCAAGAACAGGCGGCACCGGCGGGGTAGGAGCCACAGGAGCAACAGGGCAAGGCGGACAGGGAACCTCGCCAGATAGAACGCCCCATAGGAGAAGACCGCGCATGTGGATGCGCATGAAACCCACAAACTCAGCATAGTTGGTGCCATCGAAGATCACCGAGCACCGAGGAACAACCACATAGCCCGAGAAAGACATGACGAGCTCACACTGCAGTGCGGTAGTACCAGCGGTAGTACCGTCAGGGCGGTAGTACCGCTCGTGCCAGCGGTAGTACCGCTTTGCTCAGAGCGGTAGTACCGCTCTTCCTAGCGGTAGTACCGCCTGCGCGGTACTGCCGCGGTTCTAGTGCCGTGGCACTTCCGCTTATCGGAGCCTTCTGGTATGCCTTTCCTTCAAGCGGAAGTAGAGCGGCAGTAAAGGGCGGTAGTACCGCTCTTTCCAGCGGTAGTACCGCTTTGCTCAGAGCCGCTGGATCTGGATCGGGATCGAGGCAGAGGCTGAGCGAGGAGGCGTCCAGGCAGAGGCCGGCCGGAGGAGGAGGCCGGGCGCGGGATGGCGCGGAGGCGAGCCCGGGCGAGGGGGGGGGCGGACAGGGGTTGCCTGAGCCGGCGCGGTCAGGGGCGGCAGCCTGAGACGGAGAGGAGCAGCCGGCGCGGTGCAGAGGAGGCCGGCGAAGCGCGAGGCAGAGGCGGCCGGCGCGGTGCAGAGGAGGCCGGCGACCGGACAGCGCGGGGTAGAGGACGTCGGCCGGAGTTGCTAGCGGCAGCGACGGTGGAGGTGGAGGCACGAAATCGCCATGGGCGGGAGGAGTAGCCTGGCAACTGATACCATGTTGGATGAATGAGCAACTGCATTCACAGGGGGGCCAAAGGCCAATACATATACATGTGGTAAAGTGCAAGAAACCCCTTATACAATGGGGATAAACCGAAAAGGGACTATACACATCTAACAACATTTACAACCACCTCGTCTAGATGAACCTACAGTTTCAGCAACGATTAGTGAAAAAGTTCAAGAGCTTGGACAACAGTTACATGTACACATATCATTGCTCCTCCTGACTTCTGTGTCATGTTTCTTTGTCAGAGATGCATGGCAAAATGTAAGCAACAAAAACTATAAGGTGAAAAGAGGAACAGTAGTTTGAAAGGTACTCTTCATGCTCCCATCAGCCGCAAACTAAATAAATATGACCATGAACTAAATAAACATTGGTCTATGGCAGTGGTAAAAAAAAGCCCCAAGGAAGATGACATTAATCATATTAGGGTTGATGCATCCATTCTTCACTGGATGGTGAAGTGTTAGTACTATAGACGCCCAATAGTTTCAAACAAGAAATCAAAACACAGATATCTAGGTGAGGTCCCCGGAAACCGCCACCCATCTGTGCAAAGGCTGCCCCTTCACCTTGGCTGTCCGCTCCATGGTGCTCTCCTGGCAGGGCATCCATTTGAGTCCGAGTCTAGCGGCTACCTTCCCCTCCATTGAAGGCTGGTGGCAAAGTCTCCTAAAGTTATCCAGAAAAGACACTAAGTGGCATCACAGCGGCCGCGTCATTTATATCATGTGGAATGCTTGGAAAGAAAAGAACCGGCGCATCTTCAATGGCAAGCGCGTGAATTATATTGAGGTGGCTCACCTAACCATGGAGCTCATTGCGCAGAGAGATTTAGCATTTAGACCGAGAGTTAACCTTTTGCATGAGTAATCCGCATGCGTTGCGATTTTCTCGAGGTTTCCCGCTTGTCCCCAAAACATGCCACTCCGTATATAGTTCCCCCTTCTTAATGAAAAGGAGCGCTCCTTCCGGTTGCTCAAAAAAATCCATTTAGTCACAACATTCTATAGAGAAAATAACATTCCGAACACAACAACCCAGACAAGAAACAAAGCAATAAGGAGTATACTAATTACAAAATTTCCAAGTTGAAAAGAAAAGCAATCACGAGGTAAAAACTGCAAGTATTCTTGTACACATAGATTTCTTTTTATCTGTATAGAATGAGTAGTAGTATCATGAAGAACAACCAGAAGACAAAATCTTCCAGTTTTCCTTGAAGTTCCCAAGAGGTATGTGCACATGAAAAAGAAGTACATTTTCTTCAACCTCCTCAACTTCCAAAATTTTCTAAATACACGTTCATATGAGAGCTAACTACAACATCTTTTATTTTGCAGGGAGAGAGTTGGCTATTTCCAAACTACAAAATTCAGCATTCAATTCATTGATAAGCTTCTAGTCCTCAACAAATGAATTGATAAGCTTCGACTGCATAATCAAACATGGATGATAAATGTATTTCTGGATCAACTAAACCTGGAAGATAGAACAACATGCTAACACACAATATAAGATACTTCCATGGATACAATTGCTATATTTTAGAAATGACTAGTTTATTTGTTGTTCTATAAAATACTCGAGCTTTATCTTATTTTCTTGTTTCCGGATCAATCTCTCCAGGGTTCTCCATAGCAGAGGTATGTATGACATTTCCACGTTATGCACACGAATGGAGTGGTATGGCTGTCTTACATGCGACATTCATCAGTAAAGGAGGAACTGTGATCCACTTGAACAGATCAAATTGGACATCTGCTCAGCGCCGCAATGATTTGGCCTCCAAAAAATATTAATTGTATTAGCAACAATTAGCTTCTTTACATGCTGAGCAGTACTTGCACACATTGGGGAGAGCTCTCTTAGTCGGGATCTCGAGTTCGTGAGGATGCCGAGGCGAGCTCTTGGCCGGAGATATAAGGTACCTGCACATCCCATTAGTATTATGGTCAGAAAGTTAATCAAACAACTGTCTGCTCTAAGCAACTTGCCCAAAACAGAACTGTGTATCTCTAAGATGGCAAGTGAAAAAAGATACTAATTGTTCAATGCAGTGCAGATATTTCACATTCCAATCAAAGTGCAAAATGCAACAGGCTATGAACAAAACAATTCACGATTTGTAACACCAAGTCAGAGGCAACCAATCGCCAGAAGATTATCACTTTCAAATAGAAAAGAGAGAACATAACAATGATTAGACTGGGACTTCAGCGTTTAAATAGAGTAGCAGCTCTATCCAATTTGGGATTTGGGCAAAAGAAATAAAATTAAAATTACTGGGCATCAAGCCCATCCATAGAGGAGGCGTTGAAGAGATTTGTATTAAACTCACCAACACGTACTGGAGCAAGCAGCCGTGGCCGCCGGCCGGAGGATAGCACGAAGCGGTCGCGGTCGAACAGGGGCCGTCGCGAGCACTACTCATAGTGTCGCCGCAGCCAGCCGACCACCACAAGCCATGCTTCCCAACATCGAGGCTACGCTGCGCTCACCTCGCAGCCGTGGCAGCCGAGGTCCAGGCCGTCGCGTCCCCGTGTTCAACCATCGCTCCCCACGACGCCCAGCCTATATCCGCCGACCACCACGCCATCATTCCCACTGGCCGCTCACTGAGTCGTCGACCACCACACCGCAAGCCAGCTAACGCGAGCGAGTCACCGCCGAAAACCGCAGGGATCAGAGTTGGAACGGAGGAGACGTAGTGGGCTAACCCCACGAACAGAAAACAGTTTTTGCCAACGTGAGAAAAGGGGAAAACTTACCTCGTCACATAGAAAATTTACCTCGCTTGTGATAAAATGGTGGAGGGTCGGAGCCTCGGAGGTACAACGCGTGGGTGCGATGAAACCGAGAGAAAGGTTGGCTCGGTCGATCGACCAGGGTGAAGTTATTCTTCACCCTGGGTTACTAATAGACTTTCTATTTATATATATATATATATATATATATATATATATATATATATATATATATTTATTTATTTATTTATTTATATTAAATAAAAAACTTTACAAAAAACATTTGAAAAAAAATGCTAACAAGGCATTTGAAAAAAATGTCAAATGTGTATAAAGAACATGTTTCTCATGTATACGAAAAATGTATACAATGTGTATGAAAAAAGTTAATCATGTATTTAAAAAATGTTAATAAAGCATTTGAAAAATGTTAAATGTGTATAGGAAAAATGTTTGTCATGTATATGAAAAATATATACAGAAAATAGAATGTGTATGACAAAATGTTGATCATGTATTTAAAAAATGTTGAACATATATGAAAGAACATTTCTAGTGTATACAAAAAATGTACAACATACATTAAACAAAAATAGACATCAAAAATATATATTAAAATTTTAATTATGTATTTAAAAAAATGTTAAACATGTATATAAAAATGTTCCCGATATATATGAAAAGTGTACATTTTGTGTGAAAAATGTTTACTATTATTAAAAAAATGTTCGCCATGTATTGAAGAATATTGATCATGTATTGAAAAAATGTTAACTTTTTTTATTTAAATAATGTTAATCTTGTATTAAAAATGTATTAGATATATACCAAAAATGTACTCGAGCCGACACTAGGACCCGAGTTCTTGTTATCTTGATCCAAGACAGAGCGTACCAACCTCTCGGTGGGCGCGCGCGCGCGCGGGGGCGGGGGGCATGGGCCTCTCTATCGACCTACTACATGAACCTATGTCGAAGGGCCACATAGTTTGGACTTTCCCTTTGGCATATGCATCGTTGCATGTTGCATGTTTATTATCATGTTGCGGATGAGGCAAGTATTATGATGATGATGATGATGATGATGATGTGGATGTTATGAATGGTCGTTATATACATATAGGAATGTGGAGTGGTAGGGGTTATCTTGCAGGACTAGCCCCTTGCCCAGGACACATCGATTAGCTCCGACTGGGAGCTTCAACCGGGCTCACGATTCGAGTACAACCTAGTTAGGTGACTCATTGGACTTATTTGCAGCATGGAGAAGTGTCATGGGCTATTCACTCTGCCAAACACACAACTTTTAGTGTGTCCATGGACGACATCAAGAGCGATAGTCATGTGTTAGGGTATAGTGGTACACCCTTGCAGGGTTAAATCTATTGGAGTAGCCATGCCTGTGGTTATGGACGACTTGAATATTTTGTACGAGATCATAGAACAACTTCGGCCATTATTTAGCAAAACTTGCCAACTTAGGTGTGACTTCCATGGATTTACTTCTTCGTGGGTGAGGCGAGGGGGGATTCATGGTGTGGTGTCATGTTTGACAAATAGAATAAAGGGCGCAACTTGCCAGGCAGCCACCCATCGAAGTGGACCCGTGTGGCAATGTTGTGTGGCGTTTAGATTAGATGGCTCTTATACGCTCTCTAGCCTTATCTCTAATAGATGCAAGTTGTAGCACGTCTTTATGGGATTCTAGTACTTGCCGCTGCTCAAACCATATACCCATTTCCTTGAGAATGTTGCATACTTAGTATAGATCTGATGTAAGTCGTGCGAGTACATTTAAGTACTCACTTTGCTTAATTTATTCTTTTGATCTAGGTGCTGCGAATTAGATAGTAGCATTTGAAAGCACATAATCTCTTGGTGAAGGACGATGTTTGTTTTTTCGTAAGCCTTCTGAAGACATTTGTTAAATTTTACATGTCTAACATACATTTTATCTTCCTTGTGTGCATCTTGGTCGAAAGACCCTCGTAATTATTCATTTGTTAAATTTGACTTGTTAGAGTCATTGTATATTTATTAGTAATTCTTTTGTGGAATCATGTTGTAGTACGTGTTGTTCCACCCACATGGCGTGTATGTTGTCACATGCATGTTGTGTTTGGTGGACGTCTCGGGGTTGATAGTATGCGGATGTTACCATAGGTGCTAGATCTGCATAGTGCTGCTACCGAAGCGTTACAAATAAGAACAAAGTGGATATGCTCAAGACTTGCTCAAATCACGAATTGCTCTGGGAGAGAGAGGAGTAGATCTATGCTTGCATGAAACCTCTCAAAAATTCCTCAAAAATTCTTCGATTTGGTTTGGTTATATGAGAGGGAACCTTTCTCGAGATCAAGGGTAATGCATTGTGTTAGTCAACCCTCCAATGAAGAAGTGGAGAGGTATATATTGGTGGGGGAGAAACTAGTTTTTGGGCAGAAATCTCTCAGCTGGACAGTCAGCCCAAATTTGCTCGGACATCCGACTGCTGGGATTATTTAGATCCGACATCAGATCAATAGTGCATAGTAACAGGGTTGAATAATCTGGCCACTTTTCCCGAAAAGTCCGGCCATACTCAGACAATCCATCCGACGTCCAGGCTCTCAAGTGTCTATTTACCCAGACAGCCCGGCCACGTCCAGACATTGCCTGGATGTCCGGTAATGTTTTCTGGCTCTCGAGTATGTTTCCCATTCTAGTCGGACAGTTTGGGGCAAATTTGCCCGGACAATCCGACCACATGATAACTTGTCACCTTTGCCTGTTTGGGTTATAGGATTTGGCTAGGATTTTGGCCTTGGACTTTTAGTGGGATTGGCATGAAGTGATGATTTTGACTTGAGCAGATCCTTCGCAAACCACTTTGATCTCCTCTTCATAGTGTGGGATCCCTATAACTCAAGAACAAAGGGGGAAAATCTACGCCTCCATGTCTTGAGTCATTAATATTTTGGGGGTCTATAATCCACACATGAAGTATTCACGGGGACTAAAGCTTGTAGATTATCTTAGGGAACGTATTTAGTCCCCTATAAGTCTATTATCATCAATTGACGGTGTCATACACCGGGGGTGGCTCGAGCCTAGGGATTACCCCAGGGCTCGCCAGAGCCCACAAGGCCCAAGACAAAGGTGAAACCCTAGGGACGGCACCAGATGCTTTCTTGGACGCCAAGGGAAGGGCAGCGGCAGGACCGATCGGATCCACCTCTATGTAAACCCTAGACCTCCACTGCCTATATAAAGGGAGGTCTAGGGCCCTCATTCGAATCTAATCCCAGATAGCAACTCTCGATAGCAACATCAAACACCATTGTAAACCACTCGCACGAGGTATCCCTCAACCATGAAATATCAAAGCAAGCATGATGTAGGGTATTACTCTACGGAGGCTCGAAGCTGGGTAAAACCCTTGTGCGACCTCCGATTCGAGACTTCCAGCTGCGCTTGGACCCCTACCAAGGGATCTGACGGTATTTCGCATCGTCATCAATAGCAAAATATGATTAAGTGCATGATTGCACTTTCGACGACACGAGGAGAGCATTATAACTAGGCGGCGCAAGGATAGGAACCATGGCCGGCCCACGGCGCCACCTTCCGAGACAGGCATGGTGTCACATGCGGCGTCGCGTTCTCCACGGTCGGGCAATTAAGCTAGTTGATCATGTGGCATAAACACAATTACCTAATATACGAAGAATCATTGTATAAAAACTGCGCAACAAAGCACATTATATGGCGGGTGAAGAACCCGAATGTGTAGTGCTCCCTCTCGGAACCAACAATGTCGATGATTTCCTTGTTGTTTGATACGTCTCCAACGTATCTATAATTTTTGATTGTTCCACGCTATTATAGTATCAATCTTGGATTTTTTATATGCAATTATATATCATTTTTTGGGACTAACCTATTAACCTAGTGCCCAGTGCCAGTTGCTGTTTTCTGCTTGTTTTTGGTTTTTCAGGAAATCAATACCAAACGAAGTCCAAATGCCATGAAACTTTTTGACGATTTTTTCTGGACAAAAGAGACCCTGGAAGCTTCGGGAGGAAGCCAGAAGCCCCACGAGGAGGCCAGAAGGCAACAGGGCGCGGCCCCCCGGGGGGCGCGCCCTGATGCCTTGTGGGCCCCACGTGGCTCCTTTTGACCTAATTCCACTTCTATAAATTCTCAAATATTCGGAAACCGTCAGAGAGCCAGAAGAAAAAACCCTACCACCGCCGCAAGCCTCTGTTCTTCTGCGATCCCATCTGGAGGCCTTTTCCGGTACTCTGCCGGAGGGGGAATCGATCACGGAGGGCTTCTACATCAACCTTGCTGCCCTTCCGATGATGTGTGAGTAGTTTACCACAGACCTACGGGTCCATATCTAGTAGCTAGATGGCTTTTTCTCTCTCTTTGATCTTCAATACCATGTTCTCCTCGATGTTCTTGGAGTTCTATCCGATGTAATCTTCTTTTGCGGTGTGTTTGTTGGGATCCGATGAATTGTGAGTTTATGATCAGATTATTCATAAGAAATATTTGAGTCTTCTATAAACTATTTTATGCATGATTGTTATAGCTTTGTATTTCTCTCTGATCTATCGATTTGGTTTGGCCAACTAGATTGGTTTATCTTGCAATGGGAGAGGTGCTTTGTGATGGGTTCAATCTTGCGGTGCTCAATCCCAGTGACAGAAAGGGACATGACACGTATTTTTATTGTTGCCATTAAGGATAAAAAGATGGGGTTTAATCATATTGCTTGAGTTTACTTTGTCTACATCATGTCATCTTGCTTAAGGCGTTACTCTGTTTCATACTTAATACCCTAAATGCATGCTGGATAGCCGTCGATGGGTGGAGTAATAGTAGTAGATGCAGGCAGGAGTCGGTCTACTTGTCTCGGATGTGATGTCTATATACATGATCATTGCCATGAATCCGTTATAATTATTTGCTTTTCTATCAATTGCCCAACAGAATTTTTTTACCCACCGTATGTTCTGCGCTCGAGAGAGAAGCCTCTAGTGAAAACTATGGCCCCCGGGTCTATCTTTATCATATATTAAAATCCAAAAATACCTTGCTATAATTTATTTACTTTTATTTTATTTTGAAATTTATATTTCTATCTATCACTATCAGAATTAATCCTTGCAAATAACCGCTAAGAGGATTGACAACCCTATTATTTGCGTTGGGTGCAAGTGTTTGCTTTTGTGTGTGTAGGTGCTGCTAAAGGGATTTTGTGTGGTTCTCCTACTGGATTGATAACCTTGGTTCTTAACTGAGGGAAATACTTATCTGTGGCACCCCGATAGAGGGCCGACGCACGCCAGTCCCAGGATAAGACCTGGCGCACGCCTGAGACATGATACAGCAATTCCAGGCACAAAAATGGCTTTATTATATGAAATGGAGTTTTTCAATACTGTTGCTTACAACAATATTACATAGCTCCAAGGCTAACTAAATGGCAGCGGAGGTCTTGGTTCAGCGGCAACGACGTCTCTGGCTGGGCTCCACAACGCACAGGACTGGCTGGGTTACGATCTAGCCTGACGGATCTTCACCTGCAACTGGCCACGTGCAAGGCCATGTGAGTACTATGAATGTACTCGCAAGACAACCAAATACATAGCATCCAAACAAGCAGATGGCAAAGCAAGCCCTATGCTTACATAAGAATTTATTCTAAACATGGCATACATGGATCAGATATACCCACTACATATCATAGCATGGCATGGCTACTTATACGAAGCATGGCATCCAAGATTAAACTCAAACCTACACTACACTTACCCCTTGCGAAGCATTAAAATATTATGATGTGACATCACCCAGTTTTACTGCCCTGCTGGGCTAACTCATCACTCACCGAGATCCCATCTCATGATCATGTCAGAACCACATGGTGACTGCTCACAATTATCCCATAGTCCAAGTTACCACATTACTTAGTAGCACATTCGTTAACAAGTTTATAATAATTGGTTTGTCCTCCAGATCGACCAAGACCAAATAGTGTGACCTAGTACGAACTGTGTCCAATACCGTGGACGCGGCTATTCGAATAGATTCTTACACTCTGCAGAGGTTGCGCACTTTACCCACACCATGGAGCTCCTGGCCTCGTACTCCCATTCGGGTGGACCGGTGCTGCTCCAACGAAACTTGCCTAACCCGTGACTCCCCCACCGTACCACCGACAATCATCCTCCCCCGGAGTCATGCCCTGGGTGGCCCCTGTGTCACCCCGTGACACCTGCCACCGTCGTGGCCAAACAAAACTGTCCCAAACGGGGACTCCCGGGCTAAACAAACAACTGGGCTCACAAGGTTATCGCCGCCTACCGGGCCAGGGTAGCACGCGTGCATAACCTTCCCTCTTTGGTGGTACCGGTAAGAGAGCACAAAGCTAGACCAAGTCAAGGCCGTCCCATACCGGCAAATGTGGCTGCACGGATAAGCTCGGTTCGGTGGCACTATGACTCGATCCCATCGATGACAGAGGAGGTTTAATTTATAAGTTCAATTTAATATCTCCATCATCTCATCATAACATCAACATTTATGAGCAAGAACAATTACTTAACAACAACATAGCAAAATCATAACGGTACTGACAATCATGGCATGAGATCAAATCATAGCACTAACATGATAATGGTACTAAAATATTGTTACTAGCATGGGAAAATATGACATGACAGCAATTCATGATATCACATGGTAAATAACACTAGCATCAGGTACAGATGAAATATCAGAACTATGCCAGTGCAGACTAACAGATGAGCTGAAATATACTGCAATACACACACATAGGGTGCAAGCAAAGTCATCATGCAAGTCCGGAGCTCATGATAAGAGGTTGGCTTGCCTTGGGGTTGACGGAGTCACCGGGAAGAAGTGCGATGAGCTCGCGGAAAGATTTGCCGAAAAAGTTTCCCTCTCGAAGGGGCTGATTGAAGGGCAAGGGCAAAATGGTCATTTTCACTGTGTGAACACATTATGAAAATGATGCCATCGGAACGGGCTCGACGAACTGAAGACGTAGGCATTGGAATTACCTCAATCGAAGTTACGGTCGCGAAGAAATGCCCGTTCGTTCGTTAAGCAGACAAACAAACAGAAACTGTTCGTTTGGGCTCTTAACGGATGAACGTCCACTATATAGTGGTTTCGGCTGGCGGGGCTGAGGCCGAAGGCGTATTGCAGAAAATCCGCCTTCACTGTGGGGAAAACGCATTTTCCTCTGAGGCATGGCTGAATACGCCTCTACAGCTGGAAAGCGTATTTTTAGAAATACGTTTCCACTTAAACCGGTGGGGCCCGGACTAACAGTGGCTTACACGTGGGCCCGCCCTTATCTCCTTTCTCTCCTTCCCGGTCGTCTTCTATCCCTGATGCGGCTACAGAGGAGGGAGCAAGGGTGCTCGGCCGCCGGCGTAGCCGTCCCTTCGCCGCTTCAGAGGGTCGGCCGGCGAGCTCGGGGCTCGGCTGCTCCTCGCCGCGCCCGATGGTAGTCGCTGGGGAGCCCGAGGTGGCCTATGGCGCCGTCGCCACAAGGCCAGACTACGGCGGCCGAACCTCGACAGGGGAGCTGTTCCGGCAGAGCTTCCCCAGCAAGAACGGAAGTGGCGGAGGCTCGCGGTTGCTCAGGGGAGGCCGAGGGCGGGGATGGAGAGGAGGGGAAGGGCCACACGGCCAGAATCGGCAGCGGGGAGCGGCGGCAGTGCTTCGGTCATGAGAGGAGGGGAGAGCTCGGCGAGCTCGGCTGAGGGGGCGGGGAGGCTGCTGGTGAGAAGGGGAGCTCGGGGGCGCTACTTATAGCCGCGGGGAGGGCTTTGGACGCCGGTTGAGGCTTCGAGTCGGTGGTGCCGTGGCGGCGCGCTAGCGGCGCACCCGCTGTCGGCACGCCCGGCCAACGGGCAAGCCTCCAAGGCCAGCTGGGGATGGATGAGGGTCCGTACGTCACCGCAGACGTCGGCACAAGGCGCCGGCGAGAGCACAGGGGAAGGGACGCGACATCTCAACGCAGAGCTCCGGCTGTAGCTGCATTCGGCGTGGTCACCACGCGTCCATGGCCTTGCCACGCCCTACTTGGTGCCAAACCTTGTCCGGGACGATCTACATACTTCGCTGAGTTGACATGTGCAACTGGATGGGACGGAAGAGGTCTGGTGTGACCGCACTAAGGTCAAACAGGTTCTAGCAGCAAAGTTTGCACACGTGGTGTGGCCACCACAGTGCTCCTCTTGGCCTGATCTTGGTCAAGGGTCAATCATCTACCAAGGTAGTCATGCTGGAAAACTTTCAGTACAAATGGACAAGTCTAGATGGTACTTCCTTCACAAAGCACCAAACTGGCCAGAAATGAAGATGATGATGCTGGGATCAAATGGCTAAATGGAATTAGCTGATTTTTGGTGTAGAGTGATGATTTGGTCATGAGAGATAGCTGGAAAAGTTTCAGCTCAAATTGATCATCCATGAGGGTACTTCCTTCACAGAGATGCAATCTGAACAGAAACTTAGATAATTTACTGGGGAAGATTGGCTAGATGAAATGAGCTGGTTTTTGGTATCCAAAGGTGATTTATCAATTTTAACCACCCTGAAAAATCTCAGCCCAAAAAGATCAAGGGTACAAGCACTTCCTTTGCAAACTGGAAATCTGAACAGAATTTGCAAATGGATGTTGTGCTCAAAATTTGAATTGTGGAACTTGAGATCTTGATGGAAATGGTGAATATATGGATATAAGAAGCTCCACAAATTATTTGGGATTTTTCCTAGCTACCAAAATGGTAGTTTCTTTGGAAAGGCCCCAAATTGAAATATTGGCTTTAAATAGGAAAATGCAATTTCCCTTATTTAATTATGTCCAATATTTTTGTGAGAGCTCAATATGATCACAAAGAATATCTCCACAAGTTTTCATGAACTTTGGAGATGGATAGATATTTTTCTGGATTTAATTCCTCAGAAAGGCAGAGAAAGGAATTAATTCTAGATGAAAAATATTGCATATGACTTGGCAATATTTTTGCACATCTAGGGTTTATGGATGAAGGAGGGTCTCTAAATTTTTTTTGGAGGATTAACAGAGCAAGGAAAATGATAGCTCCTTTGTAAACACAAAGGCAGGATTTCCAGTTCCAATATTTCGGAACTAGGGTTTGAATGAGGTTCGGGGTTGACTGACAGGAGCTTGGCTGGCACAATAGCATGAGAAAGATATGGAAAGGCTGAGGATTGTCTGGATTCACCTGGTTACTCACCAGATTCCAGAGGAAAAATTTGGGAGAGAAAAGCTAGGAAGGAATAACAGCACAAAAATCGATAACCCGATTTTTGGGGTGTTACATTATCTCTACTATACTGCATCATCCTCTTCTCTTCGGGGAAATACCAACGCAGTCTACAAGTAGCAGGAAGAATTTCTGGCGCCGTTGCCGGGGAGACATCACCAAAAATTATCAAGTACCTTCGCATAAACTATCATCCACTTGCATTTATTTTATTTTCCTTTTTATTTGCATTTGCCTCTTGTTTTCATCTTCCCCACTTCTAAAACAATTTTACAAAAACACAAAAATATTTTTATTTGCTCGTTTGTTTGCTTGTGTTGCCATGTGCTTCCCATTTGCTTGCATCTTTGCTTGCTAAAAAAATATTGTTATGGATCCTTATCCACTTGCTAATCTTTTCAAAAAATCCAATCATGATGAACCAATTGCTAGTGAGTTGAGTGCTCTAGATTATCTTTATAAAGTTTTGCTTGAAAATCGTGAATATGAAAATTATTATGAAGAAGTTTATAAAGTGATTCATGATAGTTCTTGAATGAAAAGCATGATTGCAATGATTTTATTATAAATTCTGCTAATGTCAATTGTGTTAATAATATGCAAAACTACAAGCTTGGGGATGATGATTTTGTTACATCCATTACTTATTGTAATGATCATGATTGGGATGATGCTTCTTATGATCTTGATAATTTATTTGAGCCTCATGATGAATATGATATTGATAATAATGATTGCAAAATTATTGAAAGTGGGTTTGGAAGAGTGTCAACTTTAGGGGGGGAAATCCCACAAATTCGGAGAGTGTTCAATCTTATGAATTTTTTGATGAAAGTGGGATTGGAGAGGTCATGACTTTAGTTGATGTTAATCCCACTATTTTGGAAGATTATAAACCTTTTATGCATGTGGATCATGAAGATAGTATTTTATATGATAGCTATATTGTTGAATTTGATTATGATCCTACATGTAATTATTATGAGAGAGGAAAATATGGTTGTAGAAACTTTCATGTTAATAAACTACCTCTCTTTGTGCTGAAATTATTAATGCTTCATTCTTCCTATTTGCATATGCTAGATATTTCTTGTTTTGATAATTTGTTTGCTTATAAAATGCCTATACATAGGAAGTATGTTAGACTTAAATGTGGTTGTTACATGTTATATGATGCTCTCTTTGTTTCAATTATTATCTTTCATGTGAGCATCATTGAAATCTCAAGCCTATCTTAATGGCTATAAAGAAAGAGCTTGTTGGGAGGCAACCCAATGAATTTTTTTTTGTTTTACCTTATGTTCTTGTGTGTTTACACAATTATAGCCTCTGTTATGATTGTGCTTTTATCTTTTAATTAGTGTTTTGTGCCAAGTAATTCATTTGGGATGATTTGGAAGATAATATAATTGATGCTGTTTGAAAACAGAAACTTTTGCGTCCAGTGCTGGAATTTTGATGTTTTGCTAGAGCGTCAGAACCTTCTGAATTTTTTACACAATATTGATATATGAATTGCCCACGTTTTCCTAATTCTTAAGAATTTTGGAGTTACAGAAGTATGACGTTAATTCAGATCTTTACAGACTATTCTGTTTTAGACAGATTCTGTTTTTGTTGCATAATTTGCTTATTTTGATGAATCTATGGATCGTATCGGGGGGTATGAGTCATGGAGAAGTTGGAGTACAGTAGCATTATGCCAATATTAAATATGAATCAATTTACAACAGCACCTAAAGTTTAAGATTTATTTGTTATACTAACGGATCTCACGAGATTTCTGTTGAGTTTTGTGTGCTGAAGTTTTCAAGTTTTGGGTGAGACTACGATGGATAAAGGAATAAGGAGTAGCAAGAGCCTAAGCTTGGGGATGCCCAAGGCTCCCCGAGGTAATATTCAATGAAGACTCAAGCGTCTAAGCTTGGGATGCCCCGGAAGGCATCCCCTCTTTCGTCTACAATCTATCGGTAACTCACTTGGAGCTATATTTTTATTCATCACATGATATGTGTTTTACTTGGAGCGTCTTGTGCTATAGTTTGTTTGCTTTTTAGTTTGCCACAATCATCTTTGCTGAACACACCTTTTTGAGAGGGACACACATTATTCGTGATTTTTTAGAATACTCTATGTGCTTCTCTTATATCTTTTGAGGCAGTTGCTCTAGTCCTTCACTTATATCTTTTAGAGCACGGTGGTGGTTATATTTTAAAGAAATAATTGCACTCTCATGTTTCACTTATATCTTTTTGAGAGTCTAATGAATAGCAATGGTAATATGCACGTGTTATGAATTTGGTCCTAATATGATAGGTATTCAAGAGGGATATAATAAAAACTTTCATGTAGATCACTGAATATGATAAGTTTGATTCCTTCCAATAGTTTTGCGATATTAAGATGGTAATATGTGGGAGGTGCTAGTAGATAATTGTGGTTTAGTAAGAATATTGGTGTTAAGGTTTGTGATTTCTGAAGCATGCACGTATGGTCTGTCGTTATGCTAAGAAGTTGGAGCATGATTTATTATTGATTGTCTTCCTTTGTGTGGCGGTCGGGGGCGCGCGATGGTTAACTCCTACCAACCTCCCCCCTAGGGGCATGCGTAGTAGTACTTTGCTTCGAGGGCTAATAAACTTTCGCAATAAGTATGTGAGTTCTTTATGACTAATGTGAGTCCATGGATTATACACACTCTCACCTTTCCGCAATTTGCTAGCCTCTTCGGTACCGTGCATTGCCCTTTCTCACATCGAGAGCTGGTGCAAACTTCGCCGGTGCATCCAAACCCCGTGATATGATACGCTCTATCACACATAAGCCTCCTTATATCTTCCTCAAAACAGCCACCATACCTACCTATCATGGCATTTCCATAGCCATTCCGAGATATATTACCATGCAACTTCCACCGTTCCGTTTTTTATGACCCACATCATCATTGTCATATTGCTTTGCATGATCATATAGCTGACATAGTATTTTTGGCTCAGCCACCGTTCATCATTTTTTATACATGTTACGCTAGTATCATTGCACATCCTGGTACGCCGCCAGAGGCATTCATATAGAGTCATATTTTTGTTCTAGTTTCGAGTTGTAATTTTCTTTTGAGTTGTAAATAAATAGAAGTATGATGATCATCATTATTAGAGGATCGTCCCAGTGAGGAAAAAAAAGAGGCCAAAAAGAGCCCACGAAAAAAAAGAAAAAAAGAGAAGAAAAGAAAAATGAAATGAGAGAAAAAGAGAGAAGGGGCAGTGTTAGTATCCTTTTCCATACTTGTGCTTCAAAGTTGCACCATGTTTTTCATATAGAGAGTCTCCTATTTTGTCACTTTCATATACTAGTGGGAATTTTTCATTATAGAACTTGGCTTGTATATTCCGATGATGGGCTTCCTCAAATGCCCGAGGTCTTCATGCGCAAGCAAGTTGGATGCACACCCACTTAGTTTTCATGTTGAGCTTTCACACACTTATAGCTCTTAGTGCATCCGTTGCATGGCAATCCCTACTCCTCGCATTGACATCAATTGACGGGCATCTCCATAGCCCGTTGATCCGCGTCGATGTGATACTATCTTCTTCTTTTTGACTTCCCCTTATTAATATCTATCACCACATTCTATTCCACCCATAGTGCTATATCCATGGCTTGCGCTCATGTATTGCGTGGGGGTTGAAAAAGCTGAAGCGCGTTAAAAAGTATGAACCAATTACTTGGCTAAAACCAGGGTTGTGCAGGATAAATACTTTGTGTTAAGAAGATGGAGCATGACAGGATTATATGATTTTGTAGGGATAACTTTCTTTAGCATTTTTATTTTGAAAGACATGATTGTTTATTAGTATGCCTGAGTATTGACGTCTTTATATCAAATTATAGACTATTGCTTTGAATCATTCGGATCTTATTATTCATACCGTAAAAGAGATTACATGATGAAACATGTTAGGTAGCATTCCACATCAAAAATTCTGTTTTTATCATTTACCTACTCGAGGACGAGCAGGAATTAAGCTTGGGGATGCTTGATACGTTTCCAACGTATCTATAATTTTTGATTGTTCCATGCTATTATACTAATCTATTAACCTAGTGCCTAGTGCCAGTTGCTGTTTTCTGCTTGTTTTTGGTTTTTCAGGAAATCAGTACCAAACGAAGTCCAAATGCCACGAAACTTTTTGACGATTTTTTCTAGACAAAAGAGACCCTGGAAGCTTCGAGAGGAAGCCAGAAGCCTCATGAGGAGGCCAGAAGGCAACAGGGCGCGACCCCCCGGGGGGAGGACGCCCTGATGCCTTGTGGGCCCCTCGTGGCTCCTTTTGACCTAATTCCACTTCTATAAATTCTCAAATATTTAGAAACCATCAGAGAGCCAGAAGAAAAAACCCTACCGCCGCCGCAAGCCTTTGTTCTTCTGCGATCCCATCTGGAGGCCTTTTCCGGTACTCTGCCGGAGGGGGAATCGATCACAGAGGGCTTCTACATCAACCTTGCTGCCCTTCCGATGATGTGTGAGTAGTTTACCACAGACCTATGGGTCCATAGCTAGTAGCTAGATGGCTTCTTCTCTCTATTTGATCTTCAATACCATGTTCTCCTCGATGTTCTTGGAGTTCTATCCGATGTAATCTTCTGTTACGGTGTGTTTGTTGGGATCCGATGAATTGTGAGTTTATGATCAGATTATTCATGAGAAATATTTGAGTCTTCTCTGAACTCTTTTATGCATGATTGTTATAGCTTTATATTTCTCTCTGATCTATCGATTTGGTTTGGCCAACTAGATTGGTTTATCTTGCAATGGGAGAGGTGCTTTGTGATGGGTTCAATCTTGCGGTGCTCAATCCCAGTGACAGAAAGAGACATGACACGTATTTGTATTGTTGCCATTAAGGATAAAAAGATGGGGTTTAATCATATTGCTTGAGTTTACTTTGTCTACATCATGTCATCTTGCTTAAGGCGTTACTCTGTTTCATACTTAATACCCTAGATGCATGCTGGATAGCAGTCGATGGGTGGAGTAATAGTAGTAGATGCAGGCAGGAGTCGGTCTACTTGTCTCGGACGTGATGCCTATATACATGATCATTGCCATGAATCCGTCATAATTATTTGCTTTTCTACCAATTACCCAACAGTAATTTGTTTACCTACCGTATGTTCTGCGCTCGAGAGAGAAGCCTCTGGTGAAAACTATGGCCCCCGGGTCTATCTTTATCATATATTAAGATCCAAAAATACCTTGCTGCAATTTATTTACTTTTATTTTATTTTGCAATTTATATTTCTATCTATCACTATCAGAATTAATCCTGGCAAATAACCGCTAAGAGGATTGACAACCCTCTTATTTGCGTTGGGTGCAAGTGTTTGCTTTTGTGTGTGTAGGTGCTGCTAAAGGGATTTTGTGTGGTTCTCCTACTGGATTGATAACCTTGGTTCTTAACTGAGGGAAATACTTATCTCTACTATACTGCATCATCCTCTCCTCTTCGGGGAAATACCAACGCAGTCTACAAGTAGCATTGTTCAGCCCATGGAAGGAGTTAGGAATCAACTTGACTTTTAGAAGGCCCCCCTAGTGTGACGCGTTCAGAAGCATCCAACAATTTGTTAGTCATGGATTGCACACCCTCCTAGAAAGAAACTCCTCAACCATCACAAGGATCCTCCTCGGATCGAGATAACCAAGCACCTTGGCCGCCATCCAGCAGGATCAGGCCCTGAAGGAAGGGTCCAACCACCGGATCAAGTAAGCACACGCTCTAGAGCAGAGCGACCAAAAATGATGGTGGTCGAATCGAAGACCGCTCCGACTCCAGCCGTGCACTACATCGATGATGAACAGTACAATGGTTATTGGGCCTAGCGCGGGGGAGGGAGCTCACCCTCCACCGCCTATGTCTGTCGGGGGAGATGGACGCGAGCGTAGGGGAGGATGACAGAGGCGTGGGCCCCAATGACCATCGAGCCCCAGATTTGCCCCGACGGCTCCACCATGCCACCTGGATTGGCCGATGAGGCAGACACTCGTCGCCCTGCTACTTGTGATAGGCGTTGGGATTTCCTCGAAGAGAAAGGGTGATGTAGTATAGTAGCAAAAAGTATATTCCTCAGTAGACAACCAAGGTTTATCGAACCAGTAGGAGATTCACGCAAATAACTATCAACATTATCTGCACACACACAAACAAATACTTGCACCCAACGCAGGCAAGAGGGTTGTCAATCCCCTTGTACTTGTTAATTGTAAGGATTAATTATGATAGTGGTAGATATATAAATTGCAAAACTAAATAAATGTAAATAAATTGCAGCAAGGTATTTAGGGTTTTAGCAATATGATGTGAATGGACCCGGGGGCCATAGTATTCACTAGAGACATCTCTCTCAAGAACATAGCATATGGTGGGTAGACAAATTACTGTTGGGCAATTGGTAGAAAAGCGCACAGTTATGATGTTATTCATGGCATGATCAGTACATAGGTATTACGTCCGTGACAAGTAGACCGACATCCATCTGCATCTACTACTATTACTCCACCCCTCGACCGCTATCCAACATGCATCTTAAGGTATTAAGTTCATAACAAACAGAGTAATGCTTGGAGCATGATAACATAATGTAGACAAAATAAGACCATCAATATGATCGAACCCGTCGTTTAACCCTTAGTAGCAACAATACAAAACGTGCCTCGCTACCCCTTCTGTCACAAGGTGAGGACACCGCAAGATTGAACCTACCACAAAGCACCTCTCCCACTGAAGATAAATCAATCTAGTTGGACAAACTAAACGGATAGATCGGAGAGAAATACAAAGTTATAAAAATCACACATAATAAAGTTCAGAAAAGACTCAATTACTTAAATGCATAATCTGATCATAAACCCACAATTCATCGGATCCCAACAAACGCACCGCAAAAGATTACATCGAATCGATATCCGAAGAGAACACTGTATTGAAGATCAAAAAGAAACAAAGAGAGAGAGAGAGAGAGAGAGAGAGAGAGAGAGCCATCTAGCTACTGCTATGGACCCGTAGGTCCTGTGGGGAACTACTCACGCATCACCAGAGAGGCAACAAGGTTGATTTAGAGGCCCTCCGTGATCGATTTCCCCTCCGGCAGAGTACCGAAAAAGGCCTCCAGATGGGATCGCGGAAGAACAAAGGCTTGCGGCGGCGGAATAATTGTTTCGGATCTCGCTCTGGTGGTTTCTGGATTTTAGGGAATTTATAGGCTTGGAATTAGGTTAAACGGAGTTACGAGGGGCCCACAAGCCTGGGTGGCGCGAGCTTGTGGCTCTCTCGTGCATCGTCTGGTCTCTCCCCGAAGCTTCTAGGGTCCCTTCTGGTCCAGAAAAAATCTCCGTAAAGTTTCATCGTGTTTGGACTTCGTTTGGTATGGTTTTTCCGCGAAACAATAAAATAGGCAAAACCAGAAATTGGCACTGGGCACTGAGTTAATAGATTAGTTCCCAAAAATGATATAAAATTGCATATAAAACATACAAGATTGATAATATAATAGCATGAAACAATTGAAAATCATAGATACGTTGGAGACGTATCATGCACCTTGACCACCTCGCTCACAAGGAGCCATGCATGACCATCGTCGAGGAGGTGGTGCTTGCCTTTGCCTCTATGAGCGTCAGCACCTCCGGCTCCGCCTCTTCTGCGCAGTGGAATGCCGACTCTGATGCACCGATGCATGACCATGAAGTGGCCTCACCAAAGTTTGACCGTGCCTGGGGCACCCGTGCGCACCCCTGCCACGACGATCGTCGGTGCCAATTCGGGGCCATGACGAAGCCTCTGCGCTGCTCATAGGAGGCGACACAGAGCGGGAGAATGGCGGGGAGAGGGTAAGGCTGACACATCGGCTGGCACCGCTACCATTCTCGTTATGGAGAGGCAAGGGACTAGGGTTCAACAAACGCGCCGCCACCCCTTTCTTCTCGTGCCTCCCAAGCAAGCAATGACTAGGTTCGTGCCTCCCCTCGATGTGCGCTGCTGATCTACCTCGCTTCCTGTGGCCTTAGGGCCATGGGGGCGCGGTGGATCCCGACTGTCGTGGTTTTGTCACGGCAAGATGTCCTCGTGAAAGGACTTAGTGGTGAGGCCATCGCACTTAGGTGGTAGCTTGAACGGGGTTGATCGGAATCGAGAGACGCGAGTTTTACCCAGGTTCGGCCCCTCACGGTGGAGGTAAAAGCCTACGTCCTGCTTGATTGATATTGATGATCATAGTTTCGATTACAAGGGTGTTGTTTCCCTGACTCTGTGCCGAGAGCTACCAAAACGTCTGTCTCGAGACCTGCCAAAACATCTGTCTTGAGACTTCTCTGTCTATCTAGACCTCTAAAAACCTGACCCTCTTGGGGTGCCCCGCCCCTCCTTATATAAGTTGAAGGGGCGGGTTACATGTAGAGTCCTAGTAGGATTAGGACTTAACCTATTCTGACTTCCCATCACGGGCTTCTCACCGTGGGCTTCTTAACGCCTGGGCTTCTTATCTCTAGGCGACTCATTTTCATGGCTAAGTACTTGCCGGGTTACAATCTGCCGGGTCACAATCTGTCTGTCGGGTTACAACTGTCTGCCGGCTTACAACTGTCTGCCGGGTTAGAAACTATCTGCCGGCTTACAACTGTCTGCCGGGTTAGAAACTATCTGCCGACTTACAACTGTCTGTCGGGTTAGAAACTGTCTGCCGGCTTACAACTGTCTGCCGGGTTAGAAACTATCTGCCGGCTTACAACTGTCTGTCGGGTCAGGATCTGCCGGGTTAAATCCAGAAATGACTTAACGTCAGGGCGACTTAAGCCCAGAGATGACTTAACGTCATGGTGACTTAAGCCCAGAGATGACTTAATCTTCAGGGCGCTTATCCCTATGAGCCGGGTCTTGGATGTGGGGAATATCACCAACATTAGCCCCCAGTTTAGCTTTGAATTTATTCATGCTAAACTTTTGAAACAAGAGTATGTAAAGGGACCGGCTCACTCAAAAAGACCAGTTTTAGTTCATTGACCAACTCCTGAATAAGTCTGAATCTCTGTCATATCAATATGCTGACGTTGGTTCCTTGCAGAAAAAATAACCCTTATGATATCTTGAACTGTCTTCAAAAATGCCTTGGCTTGATAAAAAGAATATTGCGTCTGATGTTGTAACAACTTTCAATGCTTCAGACTTGTCTGAATAGCTTAGAGCAAATAATCTTTGCAAATTTCTCCATCAAAAAATATGAGACCTGGTTTGCTCAACACTGAAAATTTTGAAGGTGCTCTACTTATATCCATATTACCTGTAGCCCCCAAGTCTTAAGAGGGGAATGTAGTGATAGCTTAAGACTTGCTCCAATATGAATGTTGCAAGCTTGGAGAAATCCGGGTTGTTCATCTAAGTCACTAGTCATAAGTTGAATGTTCCACATATGTAGCCCCCAAGTACCGGGTTGTCTTTACCTGCAGCAACCTGGGACTTGTAATTGCCTTATGCTCATAAAACTTCAACCAGTGTAGCCCCCAAGGGCCGGGTCATTATGCAATAATGAGCAGGGACTTTTGCAGATCTGATTATATATACTTGAGGAGTTTTGTGTAGCCCCCAAGGGCCGGCTCAGTAAGATAACACTGGGCTGGAACTTAGAAAATGATGGAAGGCCGGCTCATCTGCCTGATATAACCGGGTCTGTTGACAATGTGATGATTTGAAAAGCAACTTGCATTAGCCCCCAAGTGCCGTGGTGTATGCTTGCAGCAACTCGGGACTATTCCTTCCATTATAGAATAAATCATATCCACTGTCTGGATGATGTTGCTGAATGCTTTTGCATATGAATATTGAACCATGCTCCCTGCTGTAAGCTGGTATTTTTGGATGAGGGAATGATAGCCATTTCTCTGAAGGGGCTTTGAAAACCTCAATCATCCAATACTGGTTATGATAACCATAATGAAAATCCAGCCATGTTGGCTATTAAAGATTTGAATAATGTAACCCGGTTTGAAAACCGGCTCCTGCAACATAAACCAGTATATGCATGCATATATGATGCATTGTATGATGATGCAATGATGATGCAATGTATGATGGTGTATGTGTATGATAACAGAGTATAAAAATGTTGGCTTTCGAGGCATGGCATAAGACCGGCTTTCAAGGCTCGAGTCTTGGTTTTCGCTTCCTGTGGAAGCAGGCTTTTTTGCCTCTTTTGGTTTGTCCTATCTCTCTGAAAGCCGGCTCTCACGCAACCAATCGAGCGTTTTAACTCTGATGAATTCAGGGTCACCTTTGTGATTGACTCATCAGGCGTACGCCGAGTCGCTTTTTAGGGAGTAGCATCTTGCTAACAGGCAGGTTTAACCAAGTATAGTTTGGCATTTCACCGGGTTAAAAGGGTTTTGTAAGCTAAACTCGATGAGTTGGAAGCCCCCAAGTAACCATATGATCATGGAAAAGCTCAGCATAGGATATACAGGAGACAATGCTACTACTGCAAAACATCTGGGGTCCAGATAAGCCGGCATTCCTTTGATCATTATTGAGCAGGACACCCATGTTTGAACTGCGCATCGTGGCAGCTAGTTCTCTTGGGCAACTTTTACTTTTTCGCCAATAAGGCAGGATACCTATGTTTGAACTGCGCATCATGGCAGCTAGTTCTCTTTGGCAACCTTTACCTTTTCGCAAATAAAGCAGCAGTCCCCGGGACCAGGTTGTCTTCCCTTCAACGACCCGGGGTTCTTGTATTTGTTGAAACTGGCCAAATCTGTCGAGTCATGTCTGTGTAGCCCCCGAGTCTTAAGTCGACTCGAGGAGTTGGCTTGAGATTCTTCATACTTGGTCGTAACATAAACCGGCATATAGTTGACAGCTGATAGCTGAAATGTATTGAAGCCAGAAACGTGTAGCGAGTGATGATCTTCGCGACGCTTGTTGTATGTCCTTAGCGTTGATAACGCAATGTGAATCCGCGGAAGGTTGAGGTCGACCGGGGCGGGTCATAGATGATCCCGTATATGTCGTGTCAGTAATCCGACCGATGATTTGTCCCGGCTGTTTGTTGAAGGTTAACCAAACCGCAGCGGCGGCAACTTGTGCGCCTGTCCATTGAACCATCCGGTACAGGTGGAGGCTGATGATATATTATGAGTTGCTCCAGAGTTGTTGGAATAGACCGGGCCGCAGGAGCGGCGGCTTGCACATGTCCATTGGACCGCTTGTATGAGCGGGTGTGGCCCTGATGTATTTATGTAAAGCAGTCTGCAAGGGTGGCGACTTGGACGCTTCCGTTGAGCGGGGCAACACGGACAAATGTGAGTGCAGAATGATGATGTCGTGCACTCTGTATCCGTGGTATAATGCCACCTTTATAATGAATAATTGTCCTGCATAAAAGATTTTACAGGCGAGAGTAATTGTTCTCGGAGGAAAAAATGTATCAATAAAAATAAACCGGATGGATTTCACCTGATTTGTCCGGACGACTGATGATCCGTATATAGAGCCCGTGGATAACCTTCAGTAATTTCAACGGTGAATTAGCCACTCTCTCCTTCTTTTGAAAAGGGGCATCAACCTCAGTACTGCGGCCGTTACGGATAGAATAATCCTTTTCTCCGGCAGCACATGGTAAAGACCAGCAAAGGCAACGCGGCGGCTGACGAGGCCGCGGCGTAGGTGGCGGGCCGTGGCGGCAAAAACGTCTTAAGGCGAGACCGCGGATGTTGAGGCAGAGGCGGCTTGCAGTAGAAGCGTGGCGGCTCGGAACGAGGCCGAGCGGGGGTGTCTCAGCGCGAGGTTGCAACGGCGACGGCGGTTTCCGATGGAGGCGGCGGCTTGAAATGCGACCGCAGCAAAGCCAGAGCTGGGCGGCTTGAAACGGACCCCCCCTTTTCTTTTTCTTTTTTTTCTTTTTTTTTCGCAGCTGGCCCACCATTTCTCTCAGCCGGTCTCCTCTTGACTTTTTTCTTCCGCTGTCAGGGAAGCATGCGGGACCAGCCGGGGTGGGCAGCTCACAGGCGGGGCCACGGCCGGAGGCGACCCGGCGGGGGCTCGCAGGGGCGGCCAAAGCGGCTCACAGGCGGGGCCACGGCCGGAGGCTCGCAGGGGCGGCCGAGGCGGTCGCTTGAGGATGAGAGCCGGCCCGGCGCGGTCGCGGCCAAGGAGGTGAGACGCCTGAGGGCGGCTCAAAGCGCACCACGGCAGCGGCGACGGCGAGGTGGTGGAGACGGCCGTGGCCGGTTCGAAGCGGCCCTCACCAGCAGAGGCGGGGTGGCTCGTGTGGCCAAGGCGGCGGCTGTTGGTGAGGAGGCCCGCCACGGATGCGTCGGTGGATTGGAGACGGGTCAGCGGTGAAGTCCGAGCAAGGCAAGGCGGGCGTCGGAGGTGACGGCGATGTGAGGCCGGCTCGGAGTAGGCCCTCGGCGACTCTGCGGTGGCTCGGAGTAAGCCATGGCAGAAACGGCGTCCTCGAGACCGGGTCGACGGCGGCGGCAGGCCGGCTCGAGGCGTGGCTGAGCCGGTGGCGGGTTGGAGAGGCGAACGAGGACAGCGGAGGCGACTTAGCGAGCAACAGCGATTCACCGGCGGATTGAAGCAGACGGAGACGGCTCGCGGCGCGGCGAGCCTCGGCGGAGGTGGCGGCTCACCGGAGCGGCAGGGCCGGCCCGAGCGGTGGCTTGGCGGAAGTGCGCGAGCCGGGGCGACCTTGGCGAGTCCGAGGCGGAGCGCGTGCGCCCTGGCGAGTCTGAGGCGGAGCCGGCACGGGGTGGCGCAGGAGGCCAGCACGGCGGGGGCGGCGACGGCGATTTGAGGCGGAGGCGGCTCGGAGCAGCTTGAAGACGAGGCCGCAGTGGCGGGCCGCGGCGACGGGGGAGACCCGGCGAAGTGAGGTTGCGGCGGCTCGATGCGGCGACTTGGAATCGGGCCACAGCGGCGGCTCGAAGGCGGCCGTGGCCGGCTCGGAACGCGGCGGCTTGAGCAGGGCCGCGACGGCGAAGGTGGCTGCTCGCAGGCAGCGAGGCAAGTCCGGGGCGGCTCGGAAGCGGTTGCAGAGGCGGCTGACTTGGCGACTCCACGTCTTTTTTTTTTTCTCTTCAGACTTTTTACCCAACTAGTATTGCTTCAACTGCCACATCTTTCTGAAAGTTATTCTCACCCGAACGTGGCAATGATGACTCAACGCTGTAGTTTTCTTTCGCCCCCACAAGTAGTAATCAAGTAGAGTCCTGTCCTTCTAATTTTGATCTGGCTTTGGAAAGGACTGCCTGTTGGTCTTGTTAACTTGGCGACTTTTCCGGCGGTGCATCCGAATATCTGCTGCCAAAAAATTTCTAATCTCGATCTAGCGAACTCGGAGTCGGTGTAGATCCTTCTGAGCCTGCTCTTCTTCATCTGTCTAATTGCGAACTGCTCGATCCCTCGAAAAAGCTCCCTCCAAGAACTCAACACCCCCGTGTGCACGCCCCAAGGTGGGCGCCAACTGTCGTGGTTTTGTCACGGCAAGATGTCCTCGTGAAAGGACTTAGTGGTGAGGCCATCGCACTTAGGTGGTAGCTTGAACGGGGTTGATCGGAATCGAGAGACGCGAGTTTTACCCAGGTTCGGCCCCTCACGGTGGAGGTAAAAGCCTACGTCCTGCTTGATTGATATTGATGATCATAGTTTCGATTACAAGGGTGTTGTTTCCCTGACTCTGTGCCGAGAGCTACCAAAACGTCTGTCTCAAGACCTGCCAAAACATCTGTCTTGAGACTTCTCTGTCTATCTAGACCTCTAAAAACCTGACCCTCTTGGGGTGCCCCGCTCCTCCTTATATAAGTTGAAGGGGCGGGTTACATGTAGAGTACTAGTAGGATTAGGACTTAACCTATTCTGACTTCCCATCACGGGCTTCTCACCGTGGGCTTCTTAACACCTGGGCTTCTTATCTCCAGGCGGCTCATTTTCATGGCTAAGTACTTGCTGGGTTACAATCTGCCGGGTCACAATCTGTCTGCCGGCTTACAACTGTCTGCCGGGTTAGAAACTATCTGCCGGCTTACAACTGTCTACCGGGTTAGAAACTATCTGCCGGCTTACAACTGTCTGCCGGGTTAGAAACTGTCTGCCGGCTTACAACTGTCTGCCGGGTCAGGATCTGCCGGGTTAAATCCAGAAATGACTTAACATCAGGGCGACTTAAGCCCAGAGATGACTTAATCTTCAGGGCGGCTTATCCCTATGAGCCGGGTCTTGGATGTGGGGAATATCCCCAACACCGACCATTGTCGGTGGCAGGGCGCCGTTTTTAGATATATCTTTGAGTTTTGTTAAGGTTTGTGACCTGCTCAGGAAGGTGAGACGATAGTGGCTCCCTAAAGATGGAATAAGGTTCTCCTCGCCTGGCCCCTGGCCCGATGGTGCGTCTAGCATCGTGGGAGGGCGTGCGGATGTGTGTCTCGGGCGAATCTCGCAAGATTCGGCTGGTGGTTGTTTTTGGTTGATCTGCTCGAATCCGGTCTTCGTTCGTTTATGTTTGTGTGTCTTCAGGTTGGATCTGTCCGATCTATGCGTCTCTTCATCATCGGCGGTTATTGTTCTCGTGCGTTGGTCCTATGAGGGTTTAAGGACTTCCCGATTGTCTACTACAACAAGTTTTGTCCGGCTCCGGTGGGGGAGAGGCGGTGATGGTGGCACACCCTGGCTCACTTTAGTCTACAGATCTTGATGTAATTTTTATTATTTTTTATGTGCGTTGTACTGCCATGATCGAAGATAAATAGATTGGAAGTTTCCTTCTTAAAAAAATAGATTTGAAGTTTATAGAAAAAATGAAGAGGCAAGGGCACAGCGCAGAATCGCCTTCCCCCGCTCGTCCTACCCGTTTTCCTCTTCACCCTAGACTAGAGTCCCATCTAATCGCCATGGTTTGTCCCGCACAATGATTCACGGCAAAACTTACTAGTGTCAAAAACGCTCTTAATATTATGGGACGGAGGGAGTAGATTATAGGCCCATCAAGCTAACCCCGTCAGCATTTTCCCACATCCAGATCTACTCCCATCTACAGTACGAACTACCCTTTCGCAATCGCCATGTGCGAGGCATGCAACTGTATTAAGAATTCCTTAATGGATGGATGAACGAATGACGATGTGGATCGCCCCAGCCCATTTTGTTTTTGTTTTTTTATCAAACAAACAGAAATAAAAAAAGGATAAACTAAAGTGGGGGAGAAAAGCCCCGATCCAACGCAACGATCTCCCTCCCTCCCGTTTCCACCCTGGTGGTGGCGGTGCACTCCCCTCCTCTGTCTCTCTGGCCGCTTCTCCCCCACCGCGAGCGACCACGAGCTCCCACCAACCGCCCCACCCGCCGGCCTCCTCACTGCTAAGGAGTAAGCCACACTCCACTCGCCCACCGACACCCCCCGCCCCCGCGCCGGCGCCTCCTCCATTTTCCCCTCAACTCCCCGCGCGCCGATCGCGACCCCCCACCCCACCGCGACACCGATCCCCCGCCCGCCCTCCCCCTCCCCGCCCCGCTGTCTGTCGGCGCCCACACCCACCGCGCCCGACCCAACCACCCCAAATCCCGCGCCCCCCAAATCCCCAACCGAAACCGCTCGCACTCCACTCCACCCCGTCCCCCAGATCCACCCCCGCCCAGGCAGCCGCGATGCTCGTCCAGGACCGCGTGCTCCCGGAGCACGCCGGGAGCAACAAGTCGCCCAAGTCCCCGCGCGCCGCGCCGGGGTCCGACCGGCGCCACCCGCGGCCCTTCGCCAAGAGCCTCGACTTCAGCAATTGGGCCTCCGAGCACTCCTCCAAGCTGCTCCTCCTCCTCTTCGCCGTCGCCTCCGTCGCCGCCGTCTTCCTCCTCCGCGGCGCCGGCCCGGACGCCGCCGCGCTCCTCTGCCTCGACCGCTCCAGCTCCCGCTCCGCCTCCGGCCCCACCAAGCTCCCCTACCCGGACGTCGCCTGGTCCAAAATCCCGCCGCTCGCGATCGCCGCCGCGGTCCCCTTCGCCTCCTTCCGCGCCGAGAGGTGGATCGTGGTCTCCGTCTCCTCCCCGCCCACCGCCGCGCTCGCCGCGCTCACCCGCGTCAAGGGCTGGCAGCTCCTCGCCGTCGGCAATTCCCACACTCCCTCCGACTGGGACCTCAAGGGCGCCATCTTCCTCTCCCTCGACCTGCAGGCGCAGCTCGGGTACCGCTCCGTTGACTTCCTGCCCTACGCGTCCCACGTCCGCAAGACGGCGGGCTACCTCTTCGCCATCCAGCACGGGGCCAAGCTGATCTTCGACGCCGATGACCGCGCCGAGGTGCCGGGGAATGATCTGGGGAAGCATTTCGATGTTGATCTCGGATCTGGCATTGCCAACCACCCCGTGCTGCTCCAGTACAGCCACGCGGATCCGAACCGCACTGTGGTGAACCCCTATGTGCACTTTGGCCAGCGCTCGGTGTGGCCGCGGGGGCTGCCACTGGATAAGGTCGGTGAGGTGGCGCACGAGGCGTTCTACACTGAGATCTTCAGTGGTCGCCAGTTCATTCAGCAGGGGTTGTCTGACGGTCTGCCGGATGTGGATGCCGTGTTCTACTTCACTAGAAAGCCGCCAACAGCGCCATTCGACCTGAGGTTTGATCCGGAGGCCCCCAAGGTGGCGCTTCCACAGGGCATGATGGCGCCAGTGAACTCCTTCAATACATTGTTCCACACACAAGCTTTCTGGGGCCTGATGATGCCTGTTTCAGTGAGTTCAATGGCGGCAGATGTCATCCGTGGGTACTGGGCTCAGCGGATCTTGTGGGAGATTGGTGGATACGTGGCTTTTTATCCACCAACTATTTACCGGAAGGATCATGTGCAGGCCTACCCATTCGCAGAGGAGAAGGATCTGCATGTGAATGTTGGTAGACTGATCAAATTCTTGAATGAGTGGAGGTCAAACAAGCAGAGCCTGTTCGAGAAGATTCTTGATTTAAGCTACGCCATGGCTGAGGAGGGGTTCTGGATGGAGCAGGATGTGAGATTGACAGCTGCTTGGCTGCAGGATCTTCTGGCAGCAGGGTATCGGCAGCCTCGGCTCATGTCTTTGGAGATTGACAGGCAACGGGCAACCATTGGGGAGGGTGACATGAAGGAGTTTGTGCCCAAGAAGCTGCCATCCGTGCACCTTGGGGTTGATGAAATTGGCACAGTGAACTATGAGATTGGAAATCTGATTAAGTGGAGAAAGAACTTCGGTAATGTTGTGCTGATCATGCATGTTAGTGGACCTGTAGATCGTGTGGCCTTGGAGTGGAGGCTGCTATATGGACGGATATTCAAGACTGTTATCATTCTTGCTGAGCATAGCAATGCAGAGCTTGCTGTTGAACGCTGCGCTCTGTCACACGCATACAAGTGAGTGATTATTACCCCTAATAACTCTTCTTTGACTCACATTTATATATCTTCTCCAAACACCACTTGATATGAAAATCAAACTGCATAATGGTTAATCTAAGAATTGAGCTGGATCTTCAGTCAGATCCAACGGCACCGGAAGTTCTGAACCATTTCATCTAAAACAGCTCCTAACTAGATTACAGTGTTGAACCCAGTGCCAATTAAATGAATGATTTGTACTAGATGATGTTCCTATATTAATTTTTTAACTCAGCTTATTTGAAAATAAACACATTTTTGCTCAGTTCACTATGGTATGCTATTACATTCCCCTCAACCAAAGGGTTTGCATGATGGAACCAATTGTTTGCACTAGATATGCGCCTTGATTATCAGAATTATTGACAGGCATAGATGGTGCCACCCATAACATTTTGTTTCCTTTTCCATTCTTGGCATCTGTTAGCTTATTTATACCTATGAGATGAACAACATTTTGCATTTTGTCATCAGGTATCTTCCCAAGGTGTTTGCAAGATACGGTGGTGCTGATGGATTTCTCTTCCTCCAAGACCACATGATTCTTAACTACTGGAACCTTCTGCAAGCCGACAAGGGAAAACTCTGGATAACTGATAAGGTTTGTATATCGTATCCAGTTCCTTCCATCCACATCTTTTTGTTCCTGATCACGTATGTGCTGTCAATCAATGCACATTATACATTAGGATTCACATTACTTCCTCATGTTGCAGATTGCACATTCTTGGGTTACTATTCCACTGGAGAGCAATAAAGAGGAATGGTTTGTTAAGCAAGGTGCTATGGTTAAGCAGGTCATTGGCAGTTCCCCTGTTCATTTCCAGACCAGTTATAAAGAAAGCATGGGCGAAGATAAGATCGTATTTTGTGGCAGTGAACTGTTCTACGTGCCCCGGCAGTTTGTTGAGGACTTTGGTGATCTTGTGGGTCTCGTTGGCAATTTGGATCTGCATCATAAGATTGCGGTCCCGATGTTCTTCTTGGCGATGGACTCGCCTCAGAATTTTGATTCGGAAGCTCTGGCCGGAACAGTTTTCAAGACCAACTTGGCAGCCAATGAGACTTTCTCAAGTATTTATACAGCTCAATCACCCGCTGTTTTCCCAGTTAAAGTGATGAACGAGATTGATTTCATAAAGGTGATTCGGCTGATGTCCAAGGGAGACCCTCTTCTGATGGAGTTGGTATAAATATTCATTCATGTAGTTGAAATGCAAACATTATTCTTCCAGAGAGCGGCCAGAGTAGAAAGCGATAGTTTTGAGTTTTCAGGGGTTTCTCTGTTGTAATTGCATTTATTCTGTAGCTGTTCATTTCAAAGGTGTTGTATATTGTGTTGTATCGATAGTGGTGACAAGGTTACTGAGGCTCAACTCGGTCCAGCTGTCCTACTGAAGGAAAGAAAGGATAGCTACGACTTCACTGAGAAGAGCCTGAACACGGCATGGGTTTTGCAAGAGTTTTGGTGGTTGGTTATAGTACAGATTCGCACTTCAGCAGTCTATTGTACCCTTCAACATTGGCAAATGAAAATCAGGCATACTCTCTGGCTTGTGTTCGGATGAACATGCTTTTCTGGGACAAACAGGCTATTGAGAATAGATTGTTTATGTTTGTGTAGCAGAATACATTGTTTATGTTTGTCTAACAGTAACCTTTGGACTGAGACGGAGAGTATCTGGATTGCAGAATTTTGTGGCCATGGTGCTTGTTTTATTTGTGCTGAGCTTTCTTCTAACCTGAGCAGTTATTTAGCATATTTGTGCTAGTGATTCATTTTTCTTGGAAAAAGTTTAAAAGTATTCACTTTTGCCGCTATTTATGCTGTTGTTTAGCAAGCAAACGATCTAACTTTAGTATTCACCTAAACATATTATCAGATCGAACAGATTGAAACAAAGATGAATTACAGAGATCCGTGATAGAACTTAAAGTTCTATTAAGGTTCTTTGAAGTTGACGTCTCTAGCTTCACCTTCTGCATGTTGATATTCCAGCATGACTCAGCTGATGAAATTAAAGACCGAACATATACACAAACTGAACTAACGGTGAAGGTTGTGAAAAAGCGTTGAGCCGTGCATGATATTGTCTCTTTGAAGCCGTGCATGATATTCACGCCTCTGCTAAGTGACTGGTTTCCTGTGACGTGTCTTGCGCCCTGTAGCTGTTTTGCACGAGCCACTAGTAAGAGCATGGTTAATAATACAGCCAACAATCGACTATAATGAGTTGCCATGTCATTTAGAGCCAATCTAACAGCCGGCATGTACAAGAACAAATTTTAAATATGTATTATTTTATTAATAGCTGGCTCACCTTACAATCTCACAAAGTGTCTTGGGTCTCATGCTATAGCCGGCTCTTAATCTATAGCCTGCTTTCCATCTCTCTCATCCAACTAAGGAAATATATAATATTTTAGTCCTTAGGCTGTCCGTAGTGGGCAGTATCATAAGTTAGTATCATGCATATGATACTAGCGTATACTACCTCAGTAATGCATAATATCATAGAATAGTATTTTAGACGACCTTATTTATTGTCATGCAAGACACATAGTAGTACAGTTTTTATTATGATACGATATCATGATATGATACTCAACCCTCTCTTTCTTCATTTAATTCTATGTCACCTCATCAAAATTGCTTAGTGATCATGCATGATACTCCCTCCGTCCCAAAATAAGTGACTCGACTTTGTATTAACTTTGCACTAAAGTTAGTACAAAGTTGAGCCACTTAATTTGGGACGGAGGGAGTACTAGCTATGATACTCCCATTACGGACACCCTTATAGCCTGTTTATGTCACCTTGTTGTACTTGCTTTAACTATTGCCGCACACGATAATTTAATAGTATTTGATCTGGTATTTTAGTGTTGATAAATTTTCTAAGAGATCTAATACACACTATATTTTCGGTCAAAGGGAGTTACTAACAAAACTAGAATTTTAATTAGTATGGAACAGGAGGGAGTAACTAGGAAGACCCCTGTCTCCGGTCTGAATATCGATTGATCAGGCGATCAACAGTCCATATTTGGAGTAGAGTGTCGTTCGATGAACTGTAAAAAATAGCAAAAAAAAAAATCTGAAACTTTGTGGCTTCGATTATGACTAAATGTTTGAGGTGCTTGTAAAATTTGGTGACCAAATGACATCCGAGGAGCTCCATACAAAAAGTAAAAAAAATAGTGCTCAAACTTTTGTGCACTGTTTAGCATAATCTTTGTTTTGTTTGTATGGAGCTCATATATAGGATGTTATTTGACCATCAAATTTTGCAAGCACCTGAAACATTTGGTCCTAATCAAAGCCACAAAGTATATATATATATATTGATTTATTTTGCTATTTTCTTCAATGTTACTGTTTATCGTGGGTGTAGTGCAATGCATTTGGCTGTAGCCTTAACTTTCCCTTTGGAGTACCTAGCACAACTCAAACTCTGTCATGAGCCCATTTCAATCTGAGTCTGCATGTCGAAGAATGAAGGAATTTGCTTTACAGAAATTGGTCTACAGTAGTTAATGGCAGCTGGGCTGTAATGGATAGGTCAGAAGGCAAGAATCAACGATGGAGGCCAGCGATTTTTCTGACGAGATATAATTGATAGCCTAAAAAAAACGAGATATAATTGATTTCCGCGTCCGTTCGTTGATGGGTTGCCTGTACCTCCCCGAACTCGAACTGGGATCGTAATCCGAATTCACCCCTAGGCTTTTGGCCTTGGCTGGCACGCCACACCCCGCCCTCTGACTGCCGATATAAGCAAGTGAACGTCCGACCTAGCCCTGCGCACATCTATTCTTCAGGTTGGTTCTTCTCTCGATTCGATCGGCCGTCCGACGAATCCGAGGAGATGCTGCTGGTGCGCTTGAAGCTGCCGCGCGCGTGGACGGCGGAGGAGGACGCTCGCCTGGCGCGGCTCGCCAGGGAGAACGGCTTACGCAACTGGCACCGAGTGGCGCGGCAGATGCCCGGGCGCTCCTACGCGCTCTGCCGCGACAGGTGGCGCGACCATCTGGCGCGCGACGTCTACCACCGCGCCTTCACCGCCGGCGACGACGCCGAGCTCGCCCGCCTCCACCAGCGACACGGCGGCCGATGGAGCAGCATCAGCCGCGCCGTCTACGGGCGCACCTCGCGCGTCATGAAGCGCCGCTGGAGGGAGCTCCGCAAGAACGCACTACTAGAAATCCCCATATTTCCGACGGTGAAATCTAATAGCCGACGGTCCGTCGGTTATTATAGTAATAGCCTACGGTAGTGTTAATGGCCGACGGTTATTGTTAACTCACACGTATTACTGCCAATAGCCGACGGTATACTAGATTGGCCAACGGTGAAAATTCAACTCTCGGGTATCCAATTTAATGCCCGACGGTTCATTGTAATGTATGACGAGTATTTCTAGACCCACGGGGATTACATGTAATGCCCGATGGTGAAATGTAATATCCGAAGGTGGAAACAAAACTCTCGCCTATGAGTGGAAATGGCCGACGGTACATATGTGACTTAGTTATTTGAGAAATTTACCCGACGGGTGATAGCAATAACCGACGGTTACTTTCACTCTCGGTGATATGTTTCTATGTACGAAGCCAATAAACATGTGGAACGACCGATGTTATATTCCAGATAATTGTTGTATAAGAAAAAATCCAATAATTAGGATGTAGCATTGGATAAGTGCATTTTATTGCTTTCCATAATTGGTATGATGCTTAAAAAATTGGTACTAAACAAAACAAATAGCATGGTTAAAAAATGCACTTAGAAAGTATCATAATGAGAGAGCCCTTGAGAGTCGAGAAGAAGTAGTTGTTCCCACAACGATCTATCTTCTCCCTACGACGACATCGCTGTGAGTAGTTTGTTGGAAATATGCCCTAGAGGCAATAATAATTTAGTTATTATCATATTTCCTTGTTCGTGATAATCGTTTATTATCCATGCTATAATTGTATTGATTGGAAACTCAAATACATGTGTGGGTACATAGACAACACTGTGTCCCTAGTATGCCTCTAGTTAACTAGCTCGTTGATCAAAGATGGTTAAGGTTTCCTAGCCATAGACATGAGATGTCATTTGATAACGGGATCACATCATTAGGAGAATGATGTGATGGACAAGACCCAAACTACGAACATAGCATATGATCGTGTCAGTTTATTGCTATTGTTTTCTGCATGTCAAGTATCTGTTCCTATGACCATGAGATCATGCAACTCACTGACACCGGAGGAATACCTTGTGTGTATCAAACGTCACAACGTAACTGGGTGACTATACTACAGGTATCTCCGAGGGTGTCTGTTGGGTTGGCATGGATCAAGACTGGGATTTGTTACTCCGTGTGACGGAGAGGTATCTCAGGGCCCACTCGGTAATACAACATCACAATGAGCCTTGCAAGCAAAGTGACTAAAGAGTTAGCCACATGATCTTGTATTACGGAACGAGTAAAGAGACTTGCCGGTAACGAGATTGAACTAGGTATAGAGATACCGACGATCGAATCTCGGGCAAGTAACATACCGAAGAACAAAGGGAACAGTATACGGGATTAACTGAATCCTTGACATAGAGGTTCAACCGATGAAGATCTTCGTAGAATATGTAGGAACCAATATGGGCATCCAGGTCCCGCTATTGGTTATTGGCCGTAGAGGTGTCTCGGTCATGTCTGCATAGTTCTCGAACCCGCAGGGTCTACACACTTAACGTTTGGTGGCGATATAAGTATAGTTGAGTTGTTATGTTGGTGACCGAAGGTTGTTCGGAGTCCCGGATGAGATCCCGGACATGACGAGGATCTCCGGAATAGTCCGGAGGTAAAGATTGATATATGTGATAATAGTGTTTTGATCTCCGGAAGGGTTCCGGAATTCACCGGAAGGGGTTCTGGATGTTTACCGAAGTGTTCGGGTGCAGCAACACTTTATATGGACCAAAGGGGTAAAGCCCACGAGGTATTGGAAAGTGCAAAAGGAAGTTTTGCTGCTGCCTTAAGCGGTACTACCGCTGGTAAGGCAGTACTACCGCGTAAGCGGTACTACCGCTTGTGTGAAGCGGTACTACCGCTTGTACGCGGTACTGCTGGAATCCGAGTGGGACTCTTTCCGTGTGGGCCAAACCGACCTTGTGCGGGCAAAACCGACCTTGTGGAGGCTTTCTCTCCAAGTTTAGACCCCAGGGCTCAACATATAAATAGAGGGGCAGGGCTAGCACACGGGACACATCAAGATTTCCCAAGCCGTGTGCCGGCAACCCTAACCCTCTAGTTCCTCCCGTCACAATCTCCGTAGTGCTTGGCGAAGCCCTGCAGAGATTATTCCTCACCACCATCACCACGCCGTCGTGCTGCCGGAACTCATCCACTACTTCACCATCGCTCGCTGGATCGAGGAGGTGAAGGCGTCATCAAGCCGTACGTGTGTTGAACGCGGAGGTGCCGTCCGTTCGGCGCTAGATCGGAAGGACCGTGATCGTGATTGGATCGCGAGACGGATCGTGATGAGATCGCGGGACGCTCGGCGATTTGGATCGCGAAGACGTTCGACTACATCAACCGCGTTTCTTAACGCTTCCGCTTAGCGATCTACAAGGGTATGTAGATTCACTCTCCCTCTCATAGATACTCATCACCATGGATAGATCTTGCGTGTGCGTAGGAAATTTTTTGTTTCCCATGCTACGTTCCCCAAACAGTGGCATCTGAGCTAGGTCTATGCGTAGATGAGATCTCGAGTAGAACACAAAAGGGTTTTGTGGGCGTTGATATTCAGATTGCTTCCTCCCTTGGTCTTTTCTTGTTTCGGCGGTATTGTGGGATGAAGCGGCTTGGACCAACATTACTCGTACGCTTACGAGAGACCGATTCCTTCAACTGACATGTAACTTCGTTGCATAAAGATGGCTAGCGGGTGTCTGTTTCTCCCACTTTAGTCGGATCGGATTTGACAAAGGCGGTCCTTGAGAAGGTTGAAAAGCAATTTTTATATCACCGTTGTGGTTTTTGCGTAGGTAAGAATCGTTCTTGCTAGATACCCGTAGCAGCCACGTAAAACTTGCAACAACAATTAGAGGACGTCTAACTTGTTTTTGCAGGGCATGTTGTGATGTGATATGGCCAATTACATGATGAGATATATGTGATGTATGAGATGATCATGTATTGTATAGAATATCACGACTTGCATGTCGATGAGTACGGCAACTGGCAGGAGCCATAGAGTTGTCTTTAATTATTTTCGCCGTTTTTGCTTTACTTTATCGCTATGAGTTAGCTATAGTCGTGGAAGCAACAGTCGGCGCGACAACCTCATGGCGACACGTTGATGGAGATCAAGATGATGGAGATCATGGTGTCATGCCGGTGACGATGGAGATCATGCCGGTGCTTTGGAGATGGAGATCAAAAGCACGAGTTCATGGCCATATCATGTCACTTATGATTTGCATGTGATGTTAATCCTTTTATGCATCTTATTTTGCTTAGGACGACGGTAGCATTATAAGGTGATCCCTCACTAAAATTTCAAGATAAATTGTGTTCTCCCCGAGTGTGCACCGTTGCGAAAGTTCGTCGTTTCGAGACACCACGTGATGATCGGGTGTGATAGACTCTACGTTCACATACAACGGGTGCAAGCCAGTGTTGCACATGCGGAACACTCGGGTTAAACTTGACGAGCCTAGCATGTACAGACATGGCCTCGGAACAAAAGAGACCGAAAGGTCGAACATGAGTCATATAGTAGATATGATCAACATGAAGATGTTCACCATTGAAACCACCTCAACTCACGTGATGATCGGACTTGAGTTGGTGGATTTGGATCATGTGACACTCGAATGACCGGAGGGATGTCAATTTGAGTGGGAGTTTTAAGTAATATGATTAACTAAACTCATTATCATGAACATAGTCAAAGTGTCTTTGCAAATTATGTTGTAGATTACTAGATCGCGTTGTAGCTCCCTTGAATTTTTATATGTTCCTAGAGAAATAGATTTGAAAGATGATGGTAGCAATAATGCGGACTGGGTCCGTGATCTGAGGATTGTCCTCAATGCTGCACAGAAGGCTTATGTCCTTAATGCACCGCTCGGTGTGCCACCCCCTCTAGCGTCGTCTGTAGATGTTGTGAACATCTGACAGGCACGTTCCGATGACTACTTAATAGTTCAGTGCGTCATGCATTACGGCTTAGAATTGAGGCTCCAAAACGTTTTGAACGTCACGGAACATATGAGATGTTCTAAGAGCTGAAATTGGGATCTCAGACTCGTGCCCGTGTTGAGAGGTATGAGACCTCCAACAAGATTCTTTGCCTGCAAGATGATGGAGAATAGCTCAATCGTTGAGCATGTGCTCAGATTGTCTGGGTGCTACAATCGCTTGAATCGAGTTGGAGTTGATCTTCCAGATAAGATAGTGATTGATATAGTTCTCCAAGTCACTGTCACTAAGCTACTAGAGCTTCGTGATGAACTATAAAAGGCCAGAGATGGAAATAATGATCCCTGAGCTGTTCGCAATGTTTGACACTGCGAAGGTAGAAATCAAAAAGGAGCATCAAATGTTGATGGTTAGTGAAACCACTAGTTTCGAGAAGGGCAAGTGTCGTGGTATTTTCACGGCAGATGTCCTCATAGGACTTGATCTCGAAGCCATCGCGTAAGTAGTAGACCGAAGGGGTTAAACGAGGAACACGGGAGGCAAGGTTTACCCAGGTTCGGCCCCTCTCGTGGAGGTAAAAGCCTACTCCTGCTAGATGTATTGAAGATCTAGATTACAAGGGTTTTGGAACTTGTCTAGCCCTAGCTCTCGAAAGGTTTCAACGTGCTCCCTCAAGCCCCAGGGCTCCCCCTTTATATATAGGCGGATGTCCGGGGCTTGCATAAGAGTCCGGGTCGGGATAGCGATCCGAGCCCAACTCTCCTTTACTTGTTTCCTAAGTTATACCTCGAGGCGGTTTGCACATACCGCCTCTCACGGCGGGTCTTGGGCCGGCCCTTCCTTGGGCGGCTCTTCTTCTGGGCCTCTTGAGAACGCTCCGGCCCACCTGGCCCTCCTTCAATAAAAATCCCCAGAACCCGGCCCTAAACGGGCGGGTCTCACCGAAAGATACTTCCCTAACATTAGCCCTCAGGTTGACTTGAACTGGTTCTGGACAACCTTGTCTTCATACAAACCTGTCTTTGACATTTGGCGAGTCTCCGCAGAACCCGCCACTTCTGAATATTTCTTAATTGTTTTTCTTTTAAACTTGTTCGCCTTATGATGTCACTGAATCTTTAAAACGGATCTTTCCATGACATCATCCATATCTCAAATGAATCGATTAGGCGCGAAAATCGGGGCGTCGGGATACTGTAGATCCATAATTTCCGCCCCGACTCTTGAGCATCCCATCCTGTTATAAATACCCCCTGGGTCATTCTTTTATCATTTTCCCCTTCGCCTTCCTCCTCTCTCTGCTCGAGCCGCCGCAGCCCCATTCTGCATCACGAGCTCATCAGCCACCGGAGGGGACTCAGCTTCAACGCACCCCCGTCGCCGTCTGCAACCGCGCCGCGTCTCCATCAGATTTCAGGTACCCATTGTTCCTCCTCCTCCTAGGGTTCCGCCATTATCATAGCTCAAGCTCCGCCTCGGTTTCTCCATGGTCGCCGCCGCCGGCCACATCTTGATGCTTCCAAGGCATAGAAACAGTGCCGTTGATTCCCCCTTAAACTCAGGAGTCAATCTTGCATAAAAACAGATCTAAGAAAAACCCATCTGTGATGACCTGCTGCTGCCTTACGAACAGTAACCAGAACTGCTTTTTTCCTCATTTTTACAGACTTCTTGATCCAAAATTTCACCTCCCTCGGTAAAAAGCTGTTATTGCAGACTTAGTAAAAAATTTCGCCTCGCCGAGCAGCCCTCACTTGTGGCGACTTATGTAAGCCGCCGTATATATTTAATGATTTTTCCAACCATATGTCTCAGACCCTAGAAACATAATCAAACTGCCGTCTTTCATTTCTTGTAACATCCCTTACTTTGTGCCGAAAGCCGCTAACTCAACCCTTTGCTCCATTAACTAGGATGACAAAGAAAACAATTGAATGCAACTGGGTTCCTTCTGAGATCACCAAAGATTTTCTCAAAAATGCCATTCAGACAGGGATACTGAAAGGAGCTACTAACTGCCGACTTGCAAGAGGCGAATGTCCCCCAACGCCTAAAGAAGGAGAAGTTATTATATTCCTTGATCATGTGGAGAGGGGATTTTCCCCTCCCGGCTCCAAGTTCTTTAGGGACCTTCTGAACTTCTACGGGCTGCATCCACAAGATCTTTCTCCCAATTCAATTGTCAACATGAGCCAATTTGCAGTGATATGTGAAGCTTATCTTCAGATAGAACCTACAGTTCTATTGTTTCGGGAATGCTTCTATGTCAACAAACAAACTGAGACCGCCCAAGGCCGTCATCAAGAGCTTGGTGGCGTTTCTTTCCAGAAGCGACGAGGGGTCACCTTCCCTGGAGCTGATCTGCTAAGCCACCCCAAGGGCTGGGGCAAGTCTTGGATATACTGTAAGGCGCCGGTTCCTGAAGGAGAACACCCACTGCCGGGTTTCAGGCGAGGGCGCTTGGATCACAAAAAGAAATACCCTCCCAGGCCTACACCAGCGGAACAAGCAGAGCTGAAACCTTGGATGGATAAAATATCTGCCTTGGCCGCCAACGGCCTGGAAGGAGCCGATTTAATCCGTTGCTGGCTGTCATGGAAGATCCAGCCACTAGGTCTCCGGAATAAACTGATTCATGAATACTCCGGCTTACAGGATCCGCAAAGGATCAGTGCCACAGACATCTCCTTGTCGTCTGTAATTAATCAGATGAGAATTATTGTCAACTTACCAGACAAATACACTGGCGAGTTTGGCTTGGCGCCTTTCACCAAAACTAACCCGCCACCAGCAGTAAGAAACTTTCAAGCAATCTCTTATTTTTCTGCTTAAACTTTCATATCATGAAAACCTTTTCCCTGATAAACCACAGGCGGATAGCTCCTTCTGGCAAGCGAGGCTGATGTTGAAAGAAATAGCTACAAAGGGCCAGAAGAAGACGGGGGAAAAAACCGTTGCTAAGAAGAAGAAGCATAATACCATCAATCCTTTAGAGGTGGATCCGTCCATCTTAGAATCCTCTAAAGATGAGTCAGAGGCAAGTACATAAGTTGAATCAATCTGTCTTTCATCTGCAACTTTCTGCTGATAACTTTAATCTGTACCTTTCCAGGACGAAGAAGAAGAGGAAGACCAGGATGAAACTGAGGTAACTTCAACCTTGCCTGACTTTGATATTCATAAACCTAGGAAAAACAGAGTTGCTGTGAGAAAATATCCTTTTTCTCATCCTTTTGCTCGTTTGGACCCATATTATTCATGGAAGACGTCTCAGCACGCCGAGCTCCGCCAAACTGATTGTGGCAGCTCTAGCACTGGTATGGGCGGGTCTGACGCCGATGCGGGCGGCTCTCATAAGCGCCCTCGTGAGGTACTTCTTCACCCGACTCTTCTGTTTCCCAAAGCCGGCTTGTTTAAACGACCTCTTAATCCCGAAGATCCGGACTATCAGGAAACATCCTCTGATGATGCCGCCTCAGAGTCGCCAGATACGACTTTTGTTATTAAAGCAGGGTAAAGATACAATCACCCTTATTCTCACTCCTCTTACATAAAGCAAAAGATAATACTTATTGAGGTCTCTGTCAAAAATGCAGGGTTACCTCCAAGAAACTAAAACCCACAACTTCTGCCTCGTCTCCGCCTCCTGAAGGTTCTGAAGACCCGGCCAAAGACACAGAGGAAAGGGCCAATGATCCTCCTCTGCCAGATGTTTCCACCGCTCCAGAGACTCAGGTTTCTTTAGAACCAGATATGGCAGCGCCGGCTGCTAACATTGAACAACAGCCGGATACTATTATACCCTCCTTCGACATTGAAGAAGGTACTGTTGCTACTGCCACTGCCACCGCCCCAGACTCATCGGCGGCTTTGGGCAAATCTTCCTTTGAAGCCACGTCTTCTAAAGAGAAGAATAAATTTGATCTCTCCTCCTTGAAGAGTGCTGATTTAAATGACCTTCATGAAGCCCTTCAGACTCGACTACTTGAGAGTCAGGAGATTGCCAAGACCTTGGCCAACAAACCAAAGGTGAGTCATAATTTACTTATGGTCCTTATTAGTCGCCCAAACCTGCATATTAGTAATTTCATAGTTGTATGAAGGTTTGTAAGCTTACATATTTGAAAATACGTAAATACACACATGCAGTCCCCAAGAGCCGGCTGTTTTCTTGAAACAGCCGGGTCTTACATGAAGCAAAGAACCACATGCTTATATAGAACAAAGAGCCAATTGTAGTCCCCAAGAGCCGGCTGTCTTCTTGAAACAGCCGGGTCTCAGAGCAAAGAACCACATGTAGTCCCCAAGAGCCGGCTGTCTTCTTGAAACAGCCGGGTCTTATAGCAAAGAACCACATGTAGTCCCCAAGAGCCGGCTGTCTTCTTGAAACAGCCGGGTCTTAGAAGCAAAGAACCACATGTGTCCAAGTCTTAAATGCTTCCAGCTATTCGATAATATTCCTTTGTAAAACTTCGGGATTGCATTAGCCCCCAAGTGCCATGTGGATTACTTGTAATCAATATGGAACTTCATCTGCATAAATAACTTGAACTTTTCCTTTCTTTCAGGTTCAAATAACTTCCCTTCACACCCAGCTGGCTGACAGTCAGAAAGAGCTGAAAACTGAGCAAGAGCTGAGAGTCGCCGCTGAAGAAAGGGTGAAGACATTAGAGGAAGCCGCGTCTGAGGCGGCCACCAAGCTGGCTGCTTTGACCGCTGAGCATGAGAAGGAGAAGCAGCTCCTTGTTCAACGTGCTAAAAACGCTGAAGGCCGCCTGAAGACTGCCTCCGATGAGCTCAGCGGATTAAAATTGCACATCCAGCAAATGAGCAGCGCCATCTTTGGTAAGTTGCCTGTTTATAATCCCTATTTTGATAATCGTGATAACTCTGACACTTTTCCCTTGCAGGTCCTAGAAGTGATAAACTGGCGAAAGAACCCGTAATGCAGCTCAAGGCGGCTTATGACTTCCTTGAACAGTTATACACTGGGAGTCGGCGGGCTATTCAAGCTGCCTTCTATGGAAAAGAAAACCCATCCACCATCAAGGAAATCCTGAAGACTTTATCCACTCTGCCTGCTCAGCTGCAGATCATGAAAGAGTCCAGCGCCCGCATCGCCACTATGCACACCATGGCCCGCGCTAAAGCTCATTACGAGGATTTAGAACTTTCAACTTTAGTTGGTGGCTTTCCCGAAACTTATAAGGGGCAAGCTCTTGATCAGCTTACCTATAACGCTTTGAAGAAGGAGACTTTTGTCCCTGCAAGCCAGTTGGTCCAAGAGATGAAGCTTACAAGGTTTCAGTCAGCCTACAGCGAAGACGGAAAACGCGTAAAGCCCGGTCCTCTTCCGCCTCTCGATCTTACTCCTGAAGGCCGTAAGGACGAGTTTGCTCCGGACATTGATTCTTCAGATCTTATTGATGATGGAGAAATTTTTGATGCCTTTGCCACTGTTGACTGGGCTGCCGATCAAGCCAAGACAGATCCTTCAACAGACGCAGCCCAAGCCAGAGGCAGCAAGACCCGGGAGTAAAACCGGAACCTTGAAAGTCGCCAGTTGTTTAACTGCTTGTAATATATGTCTTGAACAATGATTCTGAAATGCCCTCTAGTGGCCTTTTGTAATAGACTTAGAAAAAATTCTGTTTAAATTCATACTGGCTTCCTTGGGAAGCAAGTCTGCTTCTTTTGCCCGAAGCTTCCTTATGAAAAGTTATTCTGGCTGCTTCTGGAAGAAATTGAATCCTTTGACGCTGGCGGCTCTTGACCAAATACGAACATTAAAAAGAGCTCATAAGAGAGGTCATAAAACTCTTTAAAGCAGTATATCTTAAATAAAAGCTTTAGCAAATTTCTAAAGATTGCAAAGTCCCCAGTATGGTGGCGACTCTTGGATCACCCCCAACCAGATCAGTTACTTCTTTTCCTGTATGGTGGCGACTTCTGGCTTGCCAGTTAGTTCGGCCCATAAGGTTGATTATTTCAAGATGGTAAAGCCTTCTGGATTACCAGCAGGCAGCATCCCATCTAAATCGTTTGTGCCCGTACACGGATGAAAGTTCTGGATTACCAGTAACACAGCCCGTTTGTTAGGTCTTTTTCCCAATATGGCGACTTCTGGTTTACCAGTAAGTTTAGCTTCATAAGGGCTGAAGGTCCCAAGATGGTGAAGGCCTCTGGATTACCAGGAGGCTCAACCCATATGAGTCTTTTATGCCTGTACACGGATGAAGGTTCTGGATTACCAGGAACACAGCCCGTTTATTAGGTGCCTGTACACGGATGAAGGTTCTGGATTACCAGTAACACAGCCCGCTTATTAGGACTTTGACCCGATATGGTGGCGACTTCTGGCTTACCAGTAAGTTCGACCCATAGGGTTAAGTGTCCCATGATGGTGAAGGCTTCTGGATTACCAGGAAGCTCATCCAAAGTGGGTCTTTTGTTTCTGCACTTTCACAATATATGTATGATAAAGCACAAGTAATAATGTAATAAAACTTACTCATCATGTTGGATGGAAAACGACAGATACCCCGAATTTCAGGGCCGCCGGCTTTTACTCATTATTGATAATATATACATGAGAGGTATGTACAAGATTCCCAGAGCCGGAACTCTAGGTGTAGTAGGGTCTCAGATGAGCTATGTTCCAGGGCCTGTTGGTCCCTTCTTCAGATGTTCGAGACTCCTTCCCAGGCCGGAGATCAATCAGATAATAAGACCCGTTATGAAGATTTTTGCTGACAACAAAGGGCCCTTCCCAAGGAGGCAAAAGCTTATGCATTCCTGACTGGTCTTGTATTAAACGAAGCACCAAATCCCCTTCTTGGAAAGTCCGGCTTCTGATCCTACGGCTATGATAGCGACGCAGGTCTTGCTGGTAGATAGCAGATCGGGCGGCTGCCAAATCCCGCTCTTCCTCCAAGGCGTCCAGAGAGTCCTGACGAGCCAACTCATTATCCTCTTCAACATATGCTGAGACCCGGGGCGAGTCATGGTGGATGTCGCTTGGCAAAACGGCCTCTGCCCCATAAACCATGAAGAAAGGTATGAAACCCGTTGATCTGTTGGGAGTTGTCCGTAAACTCCATAAGACGGAGGGAAGTTCTTCTACCCAACAGCCGGGTGTACGCTGAAGAGGAACCATAAGCCGGGGCTTTATTCCTCGAAGGATCTCCTGATTGGCGCGTTCAGCTTGCCCATTGGACTATGGGTGCGCAACAGCCGCCACATCCAGTCTGATGTGCTCCTCATCACAGAACTGCTTCATGGCGCCTTTCGAAAGGTTTGTACCATTGTCAGTAATGATGCTGTGCGGGTACCCGAAACGAAAGATTAACTTTTTGACAAACTTAACAGCCGTCTCTGCATCCAAATTGCTGATAGGTTCTGCCTCTACCCACTTGGTAAATTTGTCAACAGCCACCAAAAGGTGAGTCTTTTTGTCACTAGAAGCTCTGAAAGGCCCCACCATATCCAGCCCCCAGACCGCAAAGGGCCATGTGATAGGGATCATCCGAAGTTCCTGAGCCAGCACATGAGTTTGGCGGGCAAACCTCTGACAACCGTCACACTTCCTGACTATTTCCTTTGCATCAGCATGAGCCGTGAGCCAAAAGAAACCGTGGCGGAAAGCCTTCGCCACCAATGATTTAGAGCCGGCATGATGACCACAGTCGCCAGAGTGTATCTCATTGAGGATATTCCGGCCTTCATCAGGCGATACGCAGCGCTGAAAGACGCCTGTGGCACTTCTTCGGTGCAACTCGCCATTGACAATGGTCATGGATTTGGACCTTCTCACAATCAGGCGGGCTTCAATCTCGTCAGCTGGCAAGACGCCACGAGTCAGATAATCCAGGTATGGGACAGTCCAATCCGGGATCTCATGGAGAGCCGCCACGAGCTGGGCCTCCGGGTCTGGGACAGCAAGGTCCTCCTCCGTTGGCAGCTTAACTGACGGGTTATGGAGCACATCCAGGAAAACATTTGGAGGAACCAGCTTTCGCTGCGAACCAAGTCGTGATAAAGCATCAGCCGCCTCATTCTGCCGCCGATCAATGTGATCCATCTGATAACCCTTGAAGCAACCAGCCACATTAGTAACAGCTTGTCTGTAAGCCACCATGAGCGGGTCTTTAGAATCCCAAGTCCCTGAAACTTGCTGTGCCACCAGATCAGAGTCGCCTAGGCACCTAACCCAGCTGAGATTCATCTCCTTTGCAATCCGGAGCCCATGGAGCAGGGCCTCATACTCTGCAGCATTGTTAGTGCAAGGGAACATAAGCCGCAAAACATAGCAGAACTTGTCACCTCGAGGGGAAGATATTATAACTCCAGCCCCCGAGCCTTCCAGCTTCCTAGACCCATCAAAGTGTATGGTCCAATATGTTTTATCCGGCCTTTCTTCCGGGGCTTGAAGCTCTGTCCAGTCATTGATGAAATCCACCAATGCCTGAGATTTGATGGCCGTGCGAGGCACATACTTGATCTCATGAGGTCCAAGCTCAATGGCCCACTTTGCAATTCTCCCTGTAGCTTCCCTGTTATGAATGATATCCCCCAAAGGGGCTGAAGATACCACCGTGATAGAATGCTCCAGGAAATAATGTCTCAGCTTCCGGCTTGCCATGAAAACTCCGAAGACCAGCTTCTGCCAATGTGGATAACGCTGCTTAGACAAAGTCAGGACCTCACTAACATAATAGACCGGCCTCTGGACAGGATACTCCCGGTTTGCCTCTTTTCTTTCCACCACCATTGCAACACTAATAGCTTTGTTATTTGCTGCAATGTACAGAAGCATCGGCTCCTTGGTGATAGGAGCCGCCAGTATGGGCGGCTCTGCCAGCTGCCTCTTCAGAGCTTCAAAGGCCTCCCCAGCAGCTTTGCTCCATTGGAAGTCGTCCGCTTTCTTCAGCATCTGATATAAAGGAATAGCCTTCTCCCCCAGGCGACTTATGAAGCGACTCAAAGCTGCAATACGACCCGCCAGGCGCTGAACATCATTGATGCACTTAGGCTCAGCCAGAGAGGTGATGGCCTTGATTTTCTCCGGGTTAGCTTCAATTCCACGCTCAGAGACCATGAAACCTAGAAGCTTTCCTGCAGGAACACCGAAGACACACTTGTCCGGGTTAAGCTTCATCTGGTAAACTCTGAGATTGTCAAAGGTCTCCTTGAGATCATCTAACATGGTCTCTTGCTTTTCTGACTTGACCACAATATCATCCACATAGGCATGCACATTGCGGCCAATCTGTCCATGAAAACAATTTTGCACGCAACGTTGATAAGTCGCCTGGGCACTCTTGAGCCCGAAAGGCATAGAAACATAACAGAAGACGCCAAAAGGTGTAATGAAAGCCGTCTTCTCTTGGTCCTCCACTGCCATCTTGATCTGATGATAACCAGAGTATGCATCCAGGAAACATAACCTCTCACACCCCGCTGTAGCATCAATGATTTGATCAATGCGAGGGAGAGCAAATGGATCAGCTGGACAAGCTTTGTTAAGATCCGTGTAGTCAATACACATACGCCAAGTGCCATTTTTCTTCAGAACCAGCACCGGGTTAGCCAACCACTCCGGGTGTAAGACTTCTATGATAAACCCGGCAGCCAGAAGCCGGGCTATCTATTCCCCGATAGCTTTCCGTCTCTCTTCATTAAAACGGCGAAGATACTGCTTGACAGGCTTGTACTTAGGATCCACATTAAGGCGGTGCTCGGCGAGTTTTCTCGGCACACCCGGCATGTCAGAAGGTTTCCATGCAAAGATGTCCCGATTCTCACGGATAAACTCAACAAGCGCGCTTTCCTATTTGGGGTCCATGTTGGACCCTATAGTGAACTTAGCAGAAGAGTTGCCAGGGGTAAATTCCACTTCCTTGGTGTCTCTGTGAGCCTGAAACTTGAGAGGCGGCTCTCCTTCTATAGAGGGCTTCTTGAGAGGCGTCATATCCGCCGGGTCTACATTGCTTGTGTAGATTTTGAGCTCCTCCGAGGCACAAGCCGCTTCAGCATAAGCAGCATCTCCTTCTTCACACTCCATGGCGACTTTCCGGTTTCCATGAACTGTGATTGGACCCTTGGGACCCGGCATCTTGAGCTTGAGATAAATATAACAGGGCCTAGCCATGAATTTGGCATAAGCCGGCCGCCCGAAGAGAGCATGATAGGGACTCTTGATCCTGACTACCTCAAACGACAATGATTCACATCTGGAGTTATCCTCTGATGTCCCAAAGGCCACGTTCAACTTGATCCTTCCAACCGGGTATGATGATTTGCCAGGTATAATCCCATGAAAAACTGTGTTAGATGGCGTAAGGTCTTTCTCCGTCAATCCCATACGTCGGAAAGTGTCATAGTACAGAATATTGATGCTGCTTCCGCCATCCATCAGAACCTTGGTGAGAGCATATCCTCCAACTTGGGGTGCTACCACAAGCGCCAGATGACCCGGATTATCTACTCTGGGCGGGTGATCCTCCCTGCTCCAAGTAATCGGCATCTCTGACCACTTCAGATACTCTGGAACAGCCGGCTCTACCGCATTAACAGAACGTCTCCTGACCTTGCGCTCCCTTTTATCTGCACATGTAGTGAACACATGATACTGTCCACTATTCAACTGTTTAGGTTTACTCTGGAACCCGGTCTGATTGTTCTGCTGTTGTTGAGAGTGTTGGCCGCTGTTGTATTGGTTTCCTTGAGGTTGCTGACCACTGTTATTCCCCTGGAAGCCGCTACCAGACCCGCCCGGGTGGTGCGACTGTTGATGAAAGCCGCCAGGAGGGCCTCCACCAGGTGGTCCGAACCCGGGCCCGGAACCCGGTCCGTATCCGCCACCCCCGCCACCCGGCAGGTTCTGGAAGCGCTGAGCGAAAGCATCCATAATGTGACACTGTTCCCAAGTATGCCTTGCTGGTCTCTCTTTGGTACCGTGTTTTGGACACGGCCCCTTGAGGAACTCATCGAAGTTTTGTGGCTTAAAAGGTCTGTTACCAGAACCACCCTTCTGAAACTTAGCCCCTGCACTGGTATTAGCCACCAGCTCAGATCCGGCTTCTGGACCCTTACGCTTCTTATCATTGTTCTGCTGCTGACTCTTGCCACCAACAGGCTTTTTACCTTTCGGATCAAGAACCTCTGGCTCATCACCTCCTGGGTCCTTCGTAGGATCAGACTCAGCATACTTGGTGAGAGCATTCATGAGCTCCCCCATATCTTTGACACTCCGTTTGAGCCGCCCTAACTTCTGCGTGAGAGGCTCATAGTGGCAAGCCTTTTCCAGCACCAAAACTGCCTGAGGGGCGGAGATATTATCTGAAGAATGAATGATCTCTGCAACTCGGCTGACCCAATGGTGAGCCGACTCTCCCTGCCGCTGAACACAATGCTGAAGATCAATGATAGTCTTCGGACGCTTGCAGGTACCTTGGAAGTTTTTGATAAAACGTTCCCTTAACTCGCCCCATATCTTGATGGAATTCGGGGGTAAATTCTTCAGCCACGTACGCGCTGCTCCTTCCAACATCATGGTGAAATATCTTGCACAAGCCTGATCGCTGACCCCCTGCATATCCATGGCAAGCTCATAACTTTCTATCCACTGGGCCGGGTCCTGGTCTGGTGTATAACTGGACACCTTCCGCGGGCCCTTGAAGTCCCTGGGCAGGGGTGCGCTGCGGAGAGCCGGGCTCAAGCAAGGCACTCCAATGGATCTTCCTGTTGGGGTGACTGTTGTAGTCACGACTGGCGCGAGAGCCGCCTCCTGAGCCGCGAGAGCCGCCGCATGAGCCGCCTCCTGATTCGCCGTGTGAGCCGCCGTATGTGCTGCGTGAGTCTCATGTACTCCGTGCCCTGGGATCATGGGATTTGGTGAATACGGCAAGCCCCCAGGCGCACGCCGATGATGGCGGGTGCTAGACTCCGCAGGGCTTTCAGCGTGGCGGCTTCTAGTGCGGCTTTTGTTAGGAGCGGGTGTAGAATGCAGTCGCTCCCGGCTGTACGAATAATTCGCTTGCTGGACCACGGCGGTTTTCAGTTTTGCAATTGCATTGCGAACCTCGATCTCAAGGGGCGTGTCTCCATTGATGGGCAGACGTGCCAGCGCCGTGGTAGCCGCGTAGAGGTTGTCCACAGGGTTCGTAAAGTGCCCTTGTGCCGTAAGCATTGGTACCTCTGGCCGCTCCCCATGACCCGCCGAGCGTCGGGTTCCCGGGTCTGGCGACCTCTGGGGAGTTCCTGTCGCTGGACCTCGAAGGTGTTCCCCTGGCGGGGTGCTGAACTGCAGGGCCTGACCTTCAACCTCGGCCGCAAGCCGGCTCCGGTGTCGTCTGTGATGAACCGCGTCAGACTCCACCCGGCGCTGCTCCAGATGATAACTCTCCTGTTGCAGACGCGCCGATTCTTCCCATAATTCTCGTTCACGAGTCGCCAGACGGACGTTCTCCGCATCAATGCCAGCTTGAGCCTGTACCATCTAATCCTTGATCCTGACGATCTCTGCATTGAGCTCTGCCTGATTTTCCGCAGTGACCTGTGTGCCTAGCAGTGTAGTCAACGTAGCCGTCAATCCCACCAGGGTCTGTGCTGGCGAAACTCTTGACACCGCATTGGAGGTTCCAGCATCCGCTGCCGGGTCTGGTATATCAGCCGCCCCCGCCATGTAGACAACAGGGCGAGCGGGCGGGCCTAAAGAATCCTGCGCCGGCGAGTTCTGCTGAAAGCCCCCAAGACCCTCTTGGTGAAGAGAATAAAGCGACTCTCCGCCAGAGGAATAGCCACCATCAACGTAAGTCGCCGAGCCCTCCGTGGAAGCCGACGATCCAGAATACTCCACCCCTTGAGTGAAGCCAACGAAGACGTGCTCTCGCCTGGCGGGCTGCGTGTCCTGGACCGGCTTGAAGGTGTCGATGAAGATATCCGGCCCAGATCCAGATCCGCCGGCCTGCACAGGAGCCGGAAGCCTAGGGGCGGCTCTCGCTACGGCGGGTTGCGCACGGCGGGCCGTTTCAACGACCTCCGTGGAGGTGGCCGGCTTAGAGCCGCCGGCCTTCCCGATGAAGACATGGATTCCGCCAAAGGGGACCCGATACCCGTACTCAAGAGAGTCGGCCTCGGGGCCCCAACCTGAGTCGTCGATGAGCAGATTGCCGCGACGACTCTTGGTTATCCGGCCAATCATGTATCCCTCGAGTCCTTGGGGAGGACCCTTCGAATACTCAACACCACCATGCGATAGCCCCACGGTGGGCGCCAACTGTCGTGGTATTTTCATGGCAGATGTCCTCATAGGACTTGATCTCGAAGCCATCGCGTAAGTAGTAGACCGAAGGGGTTAAACGAGGAACACGGGAGGCAAGGTTTACCCAGGTTCGGCCCCTCTCGTGGAGGTAAAAGCCTACTCCTGCTAGATGTATTGAAGATCTAGATTACAAGGGTTTTGGAACTTGTCTAGCCCTAGCTCTTGAAAGGTTTCAACATGCTCCCTCAAGCCCCAGGGCTCCCCCTTTATATATAGGCGGATGTCCGGGGCTTGCATAAGAGTCCGGGTCGGGATAGCGATCCGAGCCCAACTCTCCTTTACTTGTTTCCTAAGTTATACCTCGAGGCGGTTTGCACATACCGCCTCTCACGGCGGGTCTTGGGCCGGCCCTTCCTTGGGCGGCTCTTCTTCTGGGCCTCTTGAGAATGCTCCGGCCCACCTGGCCCTCCTTCAATAAAAATCCCCAGAACCCGGCCCTAAACGGGCGGGTCTCACCGAAAGATACTTCCCTGACAGCAAGGGTAAGGAGGAAAACTTCATGGATGGCAAGTCAGTTGCTGCTCCAGTGAAGAAACCAAGGTTGAACCCAAACCCGAGACTAAGTGCTTCTATTATGAGGAGAACGGTTGCTGAAGTGGAACAAACCTAGATACTTGGTAGATAAGTAGGTTGGCAACGTTGACAGAAGTATATTTGATATACGTGTTATTGATGTGTACCTTACTAGTACTCCTAGTAGCACCTGGGTATTAGATACCGGTTCGGTTGCTAAATGTTAGTAACTCGAAATAAAAGCTACGGAAGAAACGGAGGCTAGCTAAGGGCGAGGTGACGATGAGTGTTGGAAGTGTTTCCAAGGTTGATGTGATCACCATCGCGCGCTCTCTCTACCTTTGGGATTAGTGATGAACCTAAATAAATGTTATTTGGTGTTTGCGTTAAGAATGAACACCTTCAATGGTCATGCACCCAATAAGAGTGGTTTATTGAATCTTGATCGTAGTGATACACATGTTCATAATATTGATGCCAAAAGATACAAAGTTAATAATGATAGTACCACATACTTGTGGCACTGCCGCTAAATGTCATATTGGTGTAAAACGCATGAAGAAACTCCATGCTGATGGATCTTTGGACTCATTCGATTTCGAATCGGTTGAGACATGCGGACCATGCCTCATGGGCAAGATGACTAAGATCCCGTTTTCCGGTATGATGGAGCGGGCAATTGACTTATTGGAAATGATACATGTTGATGTGTTCGGTCCAATGAATGTTGTAGCGGGCGGTGGATATCGTTATTTTCTTACCTTCACTGATGATTTGAGTAGATATAGGGTATATTTACTTAATGAAACACAAGTTTGAATCGTTTGAAAAGTTCAAGCAAATTCAGAGTGAAGTTTGAGATCATCGTGACAAGAAGATAAAATATCTACGATATGATCGTGGAGGTGAATATCTGAGTTACGAGTTTGGTATACAACTTAAGACAATGTGGAAGTTGTTTCACAACTCACGCCACCTGGAACACCATAGTGTAATGGTGTGTCTGAACGTTATAGTCATGCTCTATTGGATATGGTGCGAACTATGATGTCTCTTATCGATTTACCACTATCGTTTTAGGGCTATGCATTAGAGACAACCACATTCACTTTAAAAGGGGCACCATAAGTCCGTTGAGATGACACCGTATGAATTTTGGTTTGGCGGAAACCTAAGCTCTCATTTCTTAATGTTTGGGGTTGCGACGCTTATGTGAAAAAGGGTTTTCACCTAATGAGCTCGAACCCAAAGCGGACAAATGCCTCTTCATAGAATACCCTAACATAACAGTTGGGTAAACCTTCTATCTCAGATCCAAGCACAAAGTGTTTGTTGCTAAAACGGGTCCTTTCTCGAGAAAGAGTTTCTTTCGAAAGATTGAGTGGGAGGAAGATAGTACTTGATGAGGTTGTTGAACCTTTACTTCAACCTGAGAGTAGCGCAGCGCAGAAAGATGTTTCTGTAGAGCCTACATCAGTTGAAGAGGAAGTTAATGATGATGATCATGAAGCTTTGGATCAAGTTACTATCGAACCTCGTAGGTCGACAAGGATGCGTACTGCTCCTGAGTGGTACGGCAACCCTGTCTTAGAGGTCATGTTGTTGGACAACGCCGAACCTACGAGCTATGGAGAAGCGATGATGGGCCCAGATTCCGAGAAATGGTTAAGACCATGAAATCCGAGATGGGATCCATGTAAGAAAACAAAGTATGGGCTTTGGAAGTATTACCTGAAGGGCGAAAGGCCATTCAGAACAAATGGATCTTTAAAAGGAAGACGAACACGGACGGTAATGTCACCGTCTATAAAGCTCGACTTGTGGCAAAGGGTTTTTCACAAGTTCAAGGAGTTGACTACGATGAGATTTTCTCACCCGTAGCGATGCTAAAGTCTGTTGGAATTATGTTAGCAGTTGCTGCATTTTTCGATTATGAAATCTGGCAGATGGATGTCAAAACATCGTTTCCTTAATGGTATCCGTGAGGAAAGGTTGTATGTGATACAACCGGAAGGTTTTGTCAGTCCTAAGGATGCTAAAATGTATGCAAACTCCAGCGATCCTTCTATGGACTGGAGCAAGCATCTCGGAATTGGAATATACACTTTGATGAGGTGATCAAAGTTTTTGTGTCTATACAAAGTTTATGAGAAACTTGTATTTACAATAAAGTGAGTGTGAGCACTATAGAATTTCTGATAAGTATATGTGGTTGACATATTGATTGATCGGAAATGATGTAGAATTTCTGGAAAGCATAAATGGTCGTTTGAAAGGAGTTTTTCAAAGGAAGACCTGGAATGAAGCTACATAAATATTGGGCATCAAGATCTATAGAGATAGATCAAGACTGTTGGAAATATGCCCTAGAGGCAATAATAAATTGGTTATTATTATATTTCCTTGTTCATGATAATCGTTTATTATCCATGCTATAATTGTATTGATTGGAAACTCAAATACATGTGTGGGTACATAGACAACACTGTGTCCCTAGTAAGCCTCTAGTTGACTAGCTCGTTGATCAAAAGATGGTGAAGGTTTCCTAGCCATGGACATGAGATGTCATTTGATAACGGGATCACATCATTAGGAGAATGATGTGATGGACAAGACCCAAACTACGAACATAGCATATGATCGTGTCAGTTTATTGCTATTGTTTTCTGCATGTCAAGTATCTGTTCCTATGACCATGAGATCATGCAACTCCCTGACATCGGAGGAGTACCTTGTGTGTATCAAACGTCGCAACGTAACTGGGTGACTATAAAGGTGCTCTACAGGTATCTCCGAGGATGTCTGTTGGGTTGGCATGGATCAAGACTGGGATTTGTTACTCCGTATGACGGAGAGATATCTCAGGGCCCACTCGGTAATACAACATCACAATGAGCCTTGCAAGCAATGTGACTAAAGTGTTAGCCACGAGATCTTGTATTACGGAACGAGTAAAGAGACTTGCCAGTAACGAGATTGAACTAGGTATAGAGATACCGACGATCGAATCTCGGGCAAGTAACATACCGAAGAACAAAGGGAACAGCATACGGGATTAACTGAATCCTTGACATAGAGGTTCGACCGATAAAGATCTTCGTAGAATATGTAGGAGCCAATATGGGTATCCAGGTCCCGCTATTGGTTATTGATCGTAGAGGTGTCTCAGTCATGTCTACATAGTTCTCGAACCCGCAGGGTCTACACACTTAACGTTTGGTGACGATTAGTATAGTTGAGTTATTTTATTGGTGACCGAAGGTTGTTCGGAGTCCCGGATAAGATCCCGGACATGACGAGGATCTCCGCAAGAGTCCGGAGGTAAAGATTGATATATGTGATAATAGTGTTTTGATCTCCGGAAGGGTTCCGGAATTCACCGGAAGGGGTTCCGGATGTTTACCGAAGTGTTCGGGTGCAGCAACACTTTATATGAGCCAAAGGGGTAAAGCCCACGAGGTATTGGAAAGTGCAAAAGGAAGTTTTGCTGCTGCCTTAAGCGGTACTACCGCTGGTAAGGCAGTACTACCGCGTAAGCGGTACTACCGCTTGTGTGAAGCGGTACTACCGCTTGTGTGAAGCGATACTACCGCTCGTGAGCGGTACTACCGCTTGTGTGAAGCGGTACTACCGCTTGTGTGAAGCGATACTACCGCTCGTGAGCGGTACTACCGCTTGTGCGCGGTACTGCAGGGATCCGAGTTGGACTCTTTCCCTGCGGGCCAAACCGACCTTGTGCGGGCAAAACCGACCTGGAGGAGGCTTTTACTCCAAGTTTAGACCCCAAGGCTCAACATATAAATAGAGGGGCAGGGCTAGCACACGGGAGACATTAAGATTTCCCAAGCCGTGTGTCGGCAACCCTAACCCTCTAGTTCTCCCGTCATAATCTCCGTAGTGCTTGGCGAAGCCCTGCAGAGATTGTTCCTCACCAACATCACCACGCCGTCGTGCTGCCGGAACTCATCTACTACTTCATCATCGCTCGCTGGATCGAGGAGGTGAAGGCGTCATCAAGCCGTACGTGTGTTGAACGCGGAGGTGCTGTCCGTTCGGCACTAGTTCGTGATCGGATCGAGGGACGACTTGCGATTTGGATCGCGGAGACGTTCGACTACATCAACCGCGTTTCTTAATGCTTCCGCTTAGCGATCTACAAGGGTATGTAGATTCACTCTCCCTCTCGTAGATGCTCATCACCATGGATAGATCTTGTGTGTGCGTAGGAAAATTTTTGTTGCCCATGCAACATTCCCCAACAGTGGCATCTGAGCTAGGTCTATGCGTAGATGAGATCTCGAGTAGAACACAAACGAGTTGTGGGCGTGGGTGTATACATATTGTTTGCCGTTACTAGTTGATACTTGATTCGGCGGTATTGTGAGATGAAGCGGCCCGGACCGACATTACGCGTACGCTTACGCGAGACAGGTTCCTTCAACTGACATGTAACTTCGTTGCATAAAGATGGCTAGCGGGTGTCTGTCTCTCTCACTTTAGTTGAATCGATTTCAATGAAGAGGGTTCTTTTAGAAGATCAAAAAGCAATCACTACACCACGTTGTGGTTTTGCGTAGGTAAGAACGGTTCTTGCAAACCCGTAGTAGCCACGTAAAACTTGCAACAACAATTAGAGTACGTCTAACTTATTTTTGCAGGGTATGTTGTGATGTGATATGGCCAATTACATGATGAGATATATGAGATGTATGAGATGATCATGTGTTGTATAGAATATCACGACTTGCATGTCGATGAGTACGGCAACTGGCAGGAGCCATAGAGTTGTCTTTAATTATTTTCGCCGTTTTGCTTTACTTTATCGCTATGAGTTAGCAATAGTCGTGGAAGCAACAGTCGGCGCGACAACCTCATGGCGACACGTTGATGGAGATCAAGATGATGGAGATCATGGTGTCATGCCGGTGACGATGGAGATCATGCCGGTGCTTTGGAGATGGAGATCAAAAGCACAAGTTCATGGCCATATCATGTCACTTATGATTTGCATGTGATGTTAATCCTTTTATGCATCTTGTTTTGCTTAGGACGACGGTAGCATTATAAGGTGATGCCTCACTTAAATTTCAAGATAAATTGTGTTCTCCCCGAGTGTGTACCGTTGCGAAAGTTCGTCGTTTCGAGACACCACGTGATGATCGGGTGTGATAGACTCTACGTTCACATACAACGGGTGCAAGCCAGTGTTGCACATGCGGAACACTCGGGTTAAACTTTACGAGCCTAGCATGTACTGACATGGCCTCGGAACACAAGAGACCGAAAGGTCGAACATGAGTCATATAGTAGATATGATCAACATGAAGATGTTCACCATTGAAACCACCTCAACTCACGTGATGATCGGACTTGAGTTGGTGGATTTGGATCATGTTACACTCGAATGACCGGAGGGATGTCAATTTGAGTGGGAGTTTTTAAGTAATATGATTAACTAAACTCATTATCTTGAACAATAGTCTAAGTTGTCTTTGCTATATTTATGTTGTAGATCATGGCTCGCGCAGTAGCACCCCTAAATTTTAATGCATTCCTAGAGAAAGCTAAGTTGAAAGATGATGGAAGTAACTTTGTGGACTGGGCCCGTAATCTAAGGATTATCCTTACGGCTTCCCAGAAGGCTTATGTCCTTGATGCACCGCTTGGTGATCCACCCGCTCCAGTTGAGTCTCTAGACGTTGTGAACGCCTGGCAGGCTCGTTCTGAAGATTACTCAATAGTTCAATGTGCAATATTGTATGGCTTAGAACCGGGACTTCAAAGACGTTTTGAACATCATGGAGCATATGAGATGTTCCAAGAGTTGAAGTTTATCTTTCAGAAGAATGCCCGGATCGAGAGGTATGAGATCTCCGATAAGTTCTATGCTTGCAAGATGGAGGAGAACGGGTCTATCAGTGATCACATACTCAGAATGTCTGGGTACTCCACCCGTCTGGCTGAATTAGGGATGCCCCTTCCGCCAGAGGCTATCACTGACAGAGTTCTTCAATCATTGCCACCTAGCTACAAGAGCTTCGTGTTGAACTATAACATGCACGGGATGAACAAGTCAGTCGCCGAGCTGTTTGCGATGCTGAAAGCCGCTGAGTCTGAAATTCAGAAGGAGCATCAAGTGTTGATGGTCAATAAAACCACTAGTTTCAAGAAAAATGGCAAGGGTAAGAAGGGTAACTCCAAGAAGAGTGGCAAAACAGTTGCTCCTCCCGTGAAGAAACCCAAGGCTGCACCCAAACCAGAAACTGTGTGCTTTCATTGCAAGGGAACTGGACACTGGAAGCGGAACTGCCCCAAGTATTTGGCTGACAAGAAGGCGGCCAACAACAAACAAGGTATATATGATATACATGTTATTGATGTGTACCTTACCAACTCTCGTTGTAGTACCTGGGTATTTGATACCGGTGCGGTTGCTCTCATTTGCAACTCTAAACAGGAACTGCGGAATAGACGGAGGCTGGCAAAGGATGAAGTGACGATGCACGTGGGAAATGGTTCCAAGGTTGATGTGATCGCCGTCGGCACGCTCGCTCTTCGATTACCATCGGGATTAGTGATGAACCTGAATAAATGTTATTTGGTGCCTGCGTTAAGGCATGAACATTATATCTGGATCTTGTTTATTACGAGACGGTTACTCATTTAAATCGGAGAATAATGGTTGTTCTATTTATATGAGTAATATCTTTTATGGTCATGCACCCGATGTGAGGGGTTTATTCTTATTGAATCTCGATAGTAATGATACACATGTTCATAACATTGATGCCAAAAGATGTAGAATTGATAATGATAATACCACTCTCTTGTGGCACTGCCGTTTAGGACATATTGGCGTAAAACGCATGAGGAAGCTCCATGCTGATGGACTTTTGGAGTCACTTGATTTTGAATCACTTGACACATGCGAGCCATGCCTCATGGGCAAGATGGCTAAAACACCGTTCTCTGGAACAATGGAACGGGCAAGTGACTTATTGGAAATCATACATACTGATGTGTGCGGTCCGATGAGCATTGAGGCGCGCGGTGGTTATCGTTACTTTCTCACCTTCACTGATGACTTAAGTAGATATGGGTATATTTACTTAATGAAACACAAGTCTGAAACATTTGAAAAGTTCAAATAATTTCAGAGTGAAGTTGAGAATCATCGTAACAAGAAGATTAAATTCCTACGATCTGATCAAGGAGGAGAATATCTGAGTTATGAGTTTGGCAGTCACTTAAGACAATGTGGAATTGTTTCACAACTAACACTGCCTGGAACACCACAGCGTAATGGTGTGTCCGAACGTCGTAATCGAACCTTATTGGATATGGTGCAATTTATGATGTCTCTTGCCGATTTGCCACTATCGTTTTGGGGTTATGCATTAGAGACAGCTGCATTCACTTTAAATAGGGCACCATCGAAATCCGTTGAGACGACGCCATATGAACTTTGGTTTGGCAAGAAGCCAAAGCTGTCGTTTCTATAAGTTTGGGGATGTGATGCTTATGTCAAAAAGCTTCAGCCTGAAAAGCTGGAACCCAAAGCGGAGAAATGCGTCTTCATAGGATACCCAAAAGAGACAGTTGGGTATACCTTCTACCTCAGATCCGAAGGCAAAATGTTTGTCGCTAAAACGGAACGTTTCTTGAGAAAGAGTTTCTCTCGAAAAAATTGAGTGGGAGGAAGATAGAACTTGATGAGGTTGTTGAACCTTTACTTCAACCTGAAAGTAGCGCAGCGCAGAAAGATGTTTTTGTAGAGCCTACATCAGCTGAAGAGGAAGTTAATGATGATGATCATGAAGCTTTGGATCAAGTTGCTATCGAACCTCGTAGGTCCACAAGGACGCGTACTGCTCCTGAGTGGTACGGCAACCCTGTCTTAAAGGTCATGTTGTTGGACAACGATGAACCTACGAGCTATGGAGAAGCGATGATAGGCCCGGATTCCGAGAAGTGGTTAGAGGCCATGAAATCCGAGATGGGATCCATGTATGAAAACAAAGTGTGGACTTTGGATGTATTACCTGAAGGGCGTAAGGCCATTCAGAACAAATGGATCTTTAAAAGGAAGACGGACGCGGACGGTAATGTCACCGTCTATAAAGCTCGACTTGTGGCAAAGGGTTTTTCACAAGTTCAAGGAGTTGACTACGATGAGACCTTCTCACCCGTAGCGATGCTTAAGTCCGTCAGAATCATGTTAGCAATAGTTGCCTTTTTCGATTATGAAATTTGGCAGATGGATGTCAAAACAGCGTTCCTTAACGGTTTCCTTAAGGAAGAGTTGTATATGATGCAACCAGAAGGTTTTGTCGATCCAGAGAATGCTGACAAAGTTTGCAAACTCCAGCGATCCATTTATGGACTGGTGCAAGCATCTCGGAGTTGGAATCTTCGCTTTGATGAGGTGATCAAAGCGTTCGAGTTTATACAAGTTTACGGAGAAGCTTGTATTTACAAGAAAGTGAGTGGGAGCTCTATAGCGTTTCTAATATTATATGTGGATGACATATTGCTGATTGGAAACAATATAGAAATGTTGGAAGGCGTGAAGGAATATTTGAACAAGAGTTTTTCAATGAAGGACCTAGGAGAAGCTGCTTTCATATTAGGCATCAAGATCTATAGAGATAGATCGAGACGCTTAATAGGACTTTCACAAAGCACATACCTTGACAAAGTTTTGAAGAAGTTCAAAATGGATCAGTCCAAGAAGGGGTTCTTGCCTGTATTGCAAGGTGTGAAGTTGAGTAAGACTCAATGCCCAGTGACTGAAGAAGATAGAGAAAAGATGAGTGTCGTCCCCTATGCCTCAGCCATAGGCTCTATCATATATGCAATGCTGTGCACAAGACCCGATGTCAGCCTTGCCATAAGTATGGCCGGAAGGTTTCAAAGTGATCCAGGAGTGAAACACTGGACGGCGGTCAAGAATATCCTGAAGTACCTGAAAAGGACTAAGGACATGTTTCTCGTTTATGAAGGTGATCAAAAGCTCGTCGTAAAGGGTTACGTCGATGCAAGCTTTGACATTGATCCGGATGACTCTAAGTCGCAAACCGGATACGTATTTATTCTTAATGGGGGTGCGGTTAGCTGGTGCAGTTCCAAGCAAAGCGTGGTAGCTGATTCTACATGCGAAGCGGAGTACATCGCTGCCTCGGAGGCAGCGAAGGAAGGTGTCTGGATGAAGGAGTTCATGACAGATCTTGGAGTAGTGCCTAGTGCGCTTAACCCAATGACTCTGTTTTGTGATAATACTGGTACCATTGCTCTAGCCAAGGAGCCAAGATTTCACAAGAGGACCAGACACATAAAGCGATGTTTCAATTCCATCCGCGATTACATCAAGGAGGACGACATAAATATTTGCAAAGTACACACGGATCTGAATGTTGCAGATCCGATGACTAAACCTCTTCCAAGGGCTAAACATGAACAACACCAGAACTGCATGGGTGTTCGATTCATTACAATGTAAATCACATAGTGATGTGAACTAGATTATTGACTCTAGTGCAAGTGGAAGACTGTTGGAAATATGCCCTAGAGGCAATAATAAATTAGTTATTATTATATTTCCTTGTTCATGATAATCGTTTATTATCCATGCTATAATTGTATTGATTGGAAACTCAAATACATGTGTGGGTACATAGACAACACTGTGTCCCTAGTAAGCCTCTAGTTGACTAGCTCGTTGATCAAATGATGGTGAAGGTTTCCTGGCCATGGACATAAGATGTCATTTGATAACAGGATCACATCATTAGGAGAATGATGTGATGGACAAGACCCAAACTATAAACATAGCATATGATCGTGTCAGTTTATTGCTATTGTTTTCTGGATGTCAAGTATCTGTTCCTATGACCATGAGATCATGCAACTCCCTGACATCGGAGGAGTACCTTGTGTGTATCAAACGTCGCAACGTAACTGGGTGACTATAAAGGTGCTCTACAGGTATCTCCGAGGGTGTCTGTTGGGTTGGCATGGATCAAGACTGGGATTTGTTACTCCGTGTGACGGAGAGGTATCTCAGGGCCCACTCGGTAATACAACATCACAATGAGCCTTGCAAGCAATGTGACTAAAGTGTTAGCCACGAGATCTTGTATTACGGAACGAGTAAAGAGACTTGCCGGTAACGAGATTGAACTAGGTATAGAGATACCGACGATCGAATCTCGGGCAAGTAACATACCAAAGAACAAAGGGAACAGCATACGGGATTAACTGAATCCTTGACACAGAGGTTCGACCGATAAAGATCTTCGTAGAATATGTAGGAGCCAATATGGGCATCCAGGTCCCGCTATTGGTTATTGACCGTAGAGGTGTCTCGGTCATGTCTACATAGTTCTCGAACCCGCAGGGTCTACACACTTAACGTTTGGTGACGATTAGTATAGTTGAGTTATTGTGTTGGTGACCGAAGGTTGTTCGGAGTCCCGGATAAGATCCCGTACATGACAAGGATCTCCGGAAGAGTCCGGAGGTAAAGATTGATATATGTGATAATAGTGTTTTGATCTCCGGAAGGGTTCCGGAATTCACCGGAAGGGGTTCCGGATGTTTACCGAAGTGTTCGGGTGCAGCAACACTTTATATGAGCCAAAGGGGTAAAGCCCACGAGGTATTGGAAAGTGCAAAAGGAAGTTTTGCTGCTGCCTTAAGCGGTACTACCGCTGGTAAGGCAGTACTACCGCGTAAGCGGTACTGCCGCTTGTGTGAAGCGGTACTACCGCTCAAGCGGTACTACCGCTCGTGAGCGGTACTACCGCTTGTACGCGATACTGCTGGAATCCGAGTTAGACTCTTTCCGTGCGGGCCAAACCGACCTTGTGCGGGCAAAGCCGACCTTGTGGAGGCTTTCTCTCCAAGTTTAGACCCCAGGGCTCAACATATAAATAGAGGGGCAGGGCTAACACACGGGACACATCAAGATTTCCCAAGCCGTGTGCCGGCATCCCTAACCCTCTAGTTCCTCCCGTCATAATCTCCGTAGTGCTTGGCGAAGCCCTGCAGAGATTGTTCCTCACCACCATCACCACGCCGTCGTGCTGCCGGAACTCATCTACTACTTCATCATCGCTCGCTGGATCGAGGAGGTGAAGGCGTCATCAAGCCGTACGTGTGTTGAACGCGGAGGTGCCGTCCGTTCGGCACTAGTTCGTGATCGGATCGAGGGACGACTTGCGATTTGGATCGCGGAGACGTTCGACTACATCAACCGCGTTTCTTAACGCTTCCGCTTAGCGATCTACAAGGGTATGTAGATTCACTCTCCCTCTCGTAGATGCTCATCACCATGGATAGATCTTGCGTGTGCGTAGGAAATTTTTTGTTTCCCATGCAACGTTCTCCAACATGTACATCGACCAAGCTAGCCAAGATCTTCAGTGAGTTGATGATGGAAGAAAATCTTTATCATTATTGACATGGAGAGGATGAAAGGCTAAATGGAAATTTTCTTAATTCGTTTATGGAATATGAAAAGGGAAAATTTATTTGGTTAAGTCCACTAATGTTTTTCCCCTACAAAAAAAGTCAACTGATGTTTTTTGCGTTATATATAGTATGTGACATTAAAAAACAAAAATATTTTTGGGAGCATCATTGTCCATACCAATGAAGGTGGACTCAACCAAAGCAAGCTGGCGGTGGGGATGCTTCTTTAATGATGATGGAAGCAGCTCAAAAATGACTAGGTGGCAAGACGAGATATTGCCAAGTTGATGATGAAAGGTAGGCAACTTTGATTGAGACCAACTACAACATATATTCGTGAAGCGAAAGTTCTCAAGAGAGAAAGCGGCTAGGTTTTCTCTCTTATGTGATGATGTCTCCGGTTACCCTCGCCTCCGGTTGCCTACCGACGATGGAGAGGTGTGTGTGTGCTTGGGGGGGGGGGACACATGTTTGGGGTTGGTCTTGTTGTTTGGGTTTGCCCTAGCTTCAGTTAGGGTTTAGTCTAGGTGTCTGAAAAATGGTGGCAAGGCCATGGCATCATCAGTAGTGTGGAATAAGGTCACTTGTCTTGTCCTTGTTCCAGCAATACATATTGGCGGCGGCTGAGGGCATATGGAGCTTCGGGCTGGCCAGATATAGGGTCCCAATTTTGTCTTCGTTCATGTAGGTGGTCTTCCACGACATCATTTGAGGCGTGAATGATGATACTTAACGTTTTGGTATGTTGACTTCTTCTGTGTGCGGCGAAGCATGACCAACTTTGGCTTCATCGAGAAGCTAGTGGTGCAAGTGCTCCCCGGTTCTTTCTGGCCATATCTGGGTTGGTTGTCGAGCTTTCCTCATCGCCTTCTTCTCCGGGACGGTGATCCTATTCTTAGCTTGTTTGTGCTCCTACCAGCTACTATGTCAATGTTACCCTGCTCCGAGGGTGGTTCAAAGATCGGTATGTGCCATCGAGTTTCGCTCATGCGCGTCACCGACAGTGCAAAAGGAAGCGATATACCCAAGATCATTTTTTTCAGTTTTTGTACAAACGATCTTGTAAGTGTAGGACAACATTAATATTTGGCCTTGGCTTTCTCGCAAATGAAAAAACAAATATAATCTTAATTTATTAGAGCTTTTTTTTCAGGAAAAAATATTACAGATATATAAAAGAGATAAATAATGTATTCTTCAGATAATGAATCAGCAAGTAATGTCTACAATTAAAATTTCCAAATATTTAAATTAAGAAAATGGAGTATAGTAAAAACGTAAGAATAGATTTATCAAAAAGAAAACGGGAAATAAAACTATGAATAGAAACTGTACATTTTTTTAGCAAAGCGCGCGCGAGGCTTAAAAATAGAAATGCGTGCGGCCCTTGAGAAAATTTCGGAGTCGCGCAACCGTCGCCTCCCGATTATCCGGCCACTCCCCCATCCCCTACGCCTCAACTCTCCCGTCGCCAGCTCCCCAGATCTGCCCGTGCGTCCACCTGCCGCCACCACCGCCGCTCCTCTCGCCAATCGGCGGTGCCTTCCTCCTCTAGTCCTCCAGCCGCTCCAGAAAAAGCCCTACTGGATCCCCCACCTCTGAGCGCTGCCACTCCCCTCTATCCTCGACTCCTCCGACGTGTGCCTCCCCTGACATGACAAGGACGGTCTCTTCCTCACGCTCTGCTTGTACTGCCACATATTTATTGCATAGATCGGCTTCTTCACCGCCAAGCTCTCAGACCGAGCGCTGGTCCAAGAAGCAGCGGGCATCGCTCTACGACTGCGACGATGTGGTGGCATTACCTCGAGACTCTGTTCTTCATATGTTGTAAGGATCTCTGCAGGAGGCTGATGAGAAGGTTGTGGGCAAGGTTCTGTGCATCTCTGCATTTTAATGGTATGACATTTTTCTTTTTCTTTTGCTTTAGCGGATATCTGCTCAACATCTAGCCGGTGCGGACCGGCTCTCTTTCCGTCGCTGCAGCAGAGCGGCACCAGAAGGCTCTCTTTCGTAATCTTATTTTGGTCCACTACAGTTTTGCATTGTAAAGCAGCACTAGATGGGCTAAATTACTTTGTATTTGCAGCGATTGATCATTGACGTTTGATGCAGGTAGATGTATATCAATGAGAACATCTCTTGCCAATTTAGTGAACAAATCTAGCATTCTACGTACTGTCTTGAGTACTGAATCGTGGGAGTTTAGTTTGAAGCATCAGCTCATTGGTACTGTTTTTTCTCTAATATACTACTTCTCTACATGTATCTTGGTGTGAATTTCTATCAGATATGATTGGTCTAAAATATTGCCAGGCGTACCAGCAGACTAGTTTTTATGCGTCAGTGTAATTTTTGCCAATTACTAGATGAGCCAATGGATTGTTTGAATATTTTAGTGGTTCACAGATGCACATTATGTACTCCCTCCATTATAAAATGTTGGTTCTTTTATTCTAGAGCAGGCCATCTGTAGTAGCAATTTCTTATTTTTCTTTTGGAATGCACACAAAAATCAATGCCATAACTAATTGCATCTAGATTTGTTGCCTGAGTTGCATCAGTTGAAAAAACATGTCTCATTGTTCTAGTTACTTCATGCAAACTGGAAATGTTCCAATTCCTTTGTACTTGGACTTTTAACTTGCGGACGAAGACTGTTGTGCAGGAAGTACCTCTTCTAGTTTGTCTTGAAACCATACAACAATTAGGAAGTCTTCACTCATTAATGTATACATGCAGGCAAGGGTGCCATTGCCTAAGATTAACCGATGGCTTTGACGAAGGGTGCCAGTTCACTATTCTTCAGGTTACTGATTTGTCTATGGTTCATTACTCATGCATGCCCAGCGAATGATAGGTTAGGTGCAGTGCTTGCTTTTAGCTTTCTTGTCTGTACTTTCTTCGTTTCTTGTCGCAAATTTCATATGCACTTTCTCTTTTCTTGTCCCAATTTCATATCAGATTGGAAGATTTACTTGTCCTATTTTGCTTGGAAGAAGTTACACTTGTTAAATAATTAAGTGTCCAGATTATAATCTGCTTGTGCTGTGGTGTCAAACTAGAACTTATATGTTCTGTGTGAATCTGTTTGTCAAAATCTAAGTGGATTGGCAGTGATACTTATATTTGTTCCCCGCTTGTCCTCATTACAGCGCTATATTTTCATTTGCATAATTGTCTTACTTGTCTTGCCATCTCCAGATTATTTCAATTGGTTATCCCTTCTTGTGATCACTATTTAATTGTTTCTCACAAATAGTTTGATAATTTGTAGACAATGGGAAGCAATGTTGGAGGTAGTCGCAATGTTCAGAGCGATATCTATGGTGGTGGGCAAAATATGAGTGCCAAAGTGTAGAACATACTTCTCTAAGTCATTCAACCAACTGAAGTTCTCAAGCTGGAGCCATGATGGTGTTTGATGTTTTTGTAATATTATGTTCTAGTTACTGTTTCCTTTTTTCTTCTTTTGACGGATCATTAATGTTTAATGTTATTTGGATGCAACTCTTGTTGTGCTTTTGATATATTGTGAGATTGTGCAAAATATAATTCCTCTTTTGTCACTTGCTTCAAACATATTGCACTGCCAGTGGTTTTGAAGTATCTCGTGATTGTGATATTTGCACTTTGTTCAATAATTCTAAAATGCTTAGATTTGTAATTCCTTTGTAAGTGAAAATTGCTAGCATAACTAAAGTATATAGATTGTCAAACTCTTGGTAATTATACAAATTGATGGTGTATGAGGACCACTCGGCTATAACAATGTCCCATGGTGTATGCACACCGTCAACCTTTATTAATCCTGATGGTGTTAGGCACCCTCTCAGCTATAACTAAACCCGACGGTACTGATATAATGTCAACCATGTCAATACCGAGGGGAGAGAAAAACCGCTAGCAAATACATAGTTGACGGGAACGGTCGGTTATGAGCATCGTTGATACGTGGTTAGACAGTTGTTGACAAAGACATGGCCGACGGCTCACCGTCGGCTTTGCACCGTGGGCGAAGAAGGTAATCGACAGTACCGTCGGCTATTGTGGTAATGGCCGACCAAGCATCACTGACGGGAGATTTCCGACGGTACACCGTCGGTTATAGTCTTAGCCGATGGTGAACTTTAATATCCGACGGTGATTCAACCCTCGGTTATATCGGGATATCTAGTAGTGACGGCGCCAAGAAGACGGCTTACTGTCCGCCAGCGCTGCCCGCTGAAGACTTGGAGATGGAGTTATCGGAGCAGTATCACCTACTTGCCGACGCGCTTTCCGCCGGTTTGAGTTCTTGCAGCCTTGGCTGCAGGCCGATGGATCCCGGGGCCGGCAGCCTCGCGTTAGGTTTCGCGTGCATGGCCGTCTGATCTTGCACCGATCGACCACTCCTCTAGAATCTAAGTACATAGCTAGTAAGCTTAGACTAGATGTTCCGTTAAGAATCAAGATTGATTCCTTGTATGTTAGCAGTAATTAACTTGCTGCTATTTGAAAGCCCTAGTTCATCATGCATGTACAATGTGGATGTTCGGTTCTTTGGAAAGCTCTAGTTCATCAAGTATCACTTGCTAATTAGAGCGTTCTTATATCAACGGGTTGGAAGTTTTCTTGGTTCATTTGGTAGAAAGTTGAATTTTTGGGTGGAAAGCCAACATGATTGATTGAAAATTGCACTAGAGGAAAAACATACGTTGTCTTGTGTTTATATGTAAACCGAGTGTGAATTATTGACCTCTCAGCTTACGACGGTGTATGCCAAGCCAAACCCCAAAACTCACGACAACAGGCGACCTCTCGGCTTATAGTACTGTACACCGAGAAACGCCCTAAATACACTCGGTGTAGACGAGGCTCTCGGACTACACTGTAAAATGCACTCAGTTTATACGCTATGCTCGGTAAACAACCCTGCCACGTGCCACGTGGCCATGCTGGCCATGCTCCCCACACCTGACGGCGGGCCGTATAAGCCGAGTGCACTAATGGAGCAAACGGATTATAGAATTTCCTTTTCTATTTCTACATGCTCTTATGTAAGCCGAGTGGCCGGTATACATCACTTGGTTTACTCGTCTATTTTTATTTTAACACCGCCAATAATCTGATACTCCCTTTGTAAAAAAATATAAGAGCGTTAGTTTAGATCAAATGATCTAAACGCTTTTAGTATTTCTTTAAGGAGGGATTACAACATAAAGTATTTTTTTTCATTTTTTTGTTTCCTTATTGCATCCTTCCCCTCTCTTTCTCACCCATTTACTCCAACCAAGTTTTCGCCACCCTTTGTATATCCTATCTCTCTCTGTTGCCAATTTGCCACTTGAAGGATGTGGTATTGCCTTTGTACTCTTCACACCACTCTAGTGTATCCATGTTGAAAATAACGATTGTGTGTGTGTGCGCGCGCGCGCGCGCGCATGTTTCTCGGGTTTGCTAATCATCGCTTCAGACCTACATGCGTCATTTGCTAAATTAACCTCCTCACATGCCGCTGCTTTGTTTCCTTAATCTATCGTTATCGTTTAAGACATCGACCGGGCTGACATGGTTGCATCAACCAACACGACGGATCACGTTCACGGATGAGCGTCGGCAGTGTACTCCGCCGAGCCGTACAAAAGACGGAGATACGGGCAGCACTATCACACATGCTGCTTTGCTCAAGCGCTTACGTATGGACAGAGCAGGGTCCAAATGACACAGCACAAACGCATAATTGAAGAAGCTTCAGGAAGCTGCCTGCTGGTTTCTGCCGTTCCCACTACCGGCGAGAGGACCGTTCGTGGACGATGCATGTCTTGTCCTCACTCCTCAGCCGTTGGACAAAGCAACATCGCGATCTCTATAGTGTATCCTGCTGCTGGATGGTGCCCTACACAGCTGCACGGCAAAGACCCACGAGCACTGAGTGCACGCACACAATGTACCATGCATAGCCTGCGCTCGTAACGTGATGGAGGGCGTCGGCGGAAACGGGCTTGGACGCGCCGGCGCAGGCAAGCGGTTCCTCTCCTCGGCCCAGATCCGCAAGGCGTGCGAGGGCAGTTGGCAGCGTTCTGCCACGAGCTGAATCTTGGACCTACGGTTTGCGGTTCGGCCCAACGGTAAAGTCGTTGAGAAATGCAACTCAAAACGGATACGGGCGCAGGCTTTCCATGCTAGTTCCTCCGTTTCTATATATAAAACTTTTTAGAGATTTTAATATAGGCTACATACGGATGTATATAAACGTAGTTTTCAGTGTAGATTCATTGATTTTGCTCCGTATGTAGTCCGCATTGAAATCTCTAAAAAGCCTTATATTTAGGAACGGAGTGAGTACATCGAATGAATGGACACACTGCTGGTGGATCTTTGCAGTGTAGGGCACCGCACCATCCAACGCCAGGATATTCTAGAGATCGTGATGTTGCTTTGTCCAACAGTTTAGGACGAACACGCATTGTCGAGGAACGATCCTTCCTTCCATCCATAATGGGAGTTGTAGAAAGCAGCAAGCAGCTTCATGAAGTTGTCATAAGCAACTGAGCAAAGTACTCATGCTTGCCGGATCGAAGAACTACGATGCCGTTACTAGCTGAACCACCACCAATGGCAGTATGTCACTCAAAACACAACCCGAACTCAGCTGGCCAACTGGCCAAGCCATATTGATATTGGCGGCACAGCTGCCAAGCCGTGCCTCCACGTGTACGCACGCCGCGTTTCACCGACAGGCGCAGTGAAAAACCAACTGCCAGATCTACGGATCACGCCGATCGGAGCTCGGTGGCCAGGCCAGCGACTGCCACGGAAGTAACATGCCTGCGTGCCAAATGTGCAGGTCTCTTGGCGCTTCCCCAGATGCATTCCACGGGGACCGCGGCCACGTCGGCGAGGGAGGCATCCTATGGTGAGAGAAAATCGGGAATGGCCACCGCCCAGCTCCATCGTTTGATATATCTAAAAGAAAAATGTCAGTTGGTTGGACCAAGACAAAGATTAGTCCAGGCTCAGGGTGTTCACAACTTGTTACCAGCAAGTAAAGAAATTTTTTATTTGCATGATCCTTGATGAGCTATAGATGCACCAGTACTCACTTGTTATTCCCAACTTGTTAGTGTCTCGGGAGTTCAAAATGGAATTTCTCATCCTCTTGAGAAATTTGAGTCGGTCTTTTGATGGACTCTTGGTTCACAAGATTTCAAAAAAAAAAAACTTGGAAAATGGTGGGAACACTCGTATGACAAGGCATGCACATTATAATTGTAAGTTCGAAATCTATAGGCTCTAATTTCTAATAATAATACAAAACAAGGATCACTAGGTCATTTGTAACAACAAAAAGCAACATAACAAAGCAAACACACTTTCGGGCATAAGCAAAGCCCGCATGCCCCTCACCATGAAAGAGTTACATCGACATAGAGAAAGGCATGCGACAATGTATAAAAAATTTCATAGCATCATCACCGAAAACAATAACAAAGTGAAACTTGACTCACAACTGAAGTAGCAAGGCAAAGACTCCAACAATCCTTCATTTTCTTCTCTTTTTCACCCATCAGTAAGCCGAAGCACTCCAGGAAACCACCCCGCTTGAAGAGCTTTCCGCCCAACTTAGCCCTGCTTGTTTTGTGTGGCCTGCGTGCATAATTGACCAGGAATTCAACCAATAATCAACAATATGAATCATGACAAAAGGATCTAAGGATCAGAGATCCTTTTCACTCAAACAAGAACCATTGTCCAGAAATCAATCTTTTATTTTGCTTTCCAAATCTAGGCAACCATGTGCTAAATAACTCATGTGTATTGTTTGGCACACTACTAAAATTAGAAGCACATCCCGAAATTCTCCGTATCAATCTAGCCACTGAAACAACCTAAGAACAAGTGATTAATAGTTTCATCCTTAACATAGAAATACAGTGCATTTCCTTCTCACCCCTCTGAAGCAAATTGTACCGCTCTTATATTTCTTTACGGAGGGAGTATTAGCCAAAGAAAAATATAATTCTTAGAGGATTCTTAACTAAGGAAAATCTATAGAATTAAGGATAACCTCCTTCTATAAAGAGCTCACAATGAGTTTTCCGGTCAGCATTTAGAGTTCATTTAATGGAATCCCACATGTTAGTAAGAATAGTATCATCACATATTGCTTCATTATCCCGCAAAACCAACTCCCCACGTGGTTCTTGTATAGAATCCCACTTATTTGTGAGAACATCAGCCACAGAAATCCCTTTGATGAAGCAAATACTATATAATTTTTATATGATTGGTTTAAAGGTTTATAGCCAGTCCAGCAGTCTTCCCAAAATCACTACCGGAATGACCTACTATGCCGACGGCTAGGCACAGATTTTTTTTTATAATTTTCTGTTTGAATTCAATTCAAATGCACAGCAAATTCACAGCACATATATATAAAATCAAATGCACATAAACAACACATATAAGTATCATCATCACCACCAACATCACAACAACATAAGTATCATCATCAGCACAATCACAAATATCATCACCACCATCACAATAACATAAGAGTATGATCATCATCAGAATAACACGATACACATCATCATCACAAGCAGTGACATAAGAGTATGATCATCAACGACGGGCACTACCACCGCCAAGGTCGTCACTGCCCAGACCGCCAAAGCCGAGGTCGTCACTGCTTGCGGCAACGCTACCGCCAAGACCGGCACTGCTACCGCCAAGACCGCCACCGCCACCTCCTCGGTGGATTGGAGTGACCGGGCTCCGTGACTCGGGAGTGATGCCAAGACCGGCACCACCACCAACGGATGATCCACCGGTTCCCTGGATGTTTGAAAAGACATGTTAAGGGGATATATGATTGTGTTGAATAAACGGTAAGCGGTGGTTGAATAGTTTGGGGATGTACTAACCACCGTAGTCTCCATGTGCTGTGCCAGAAATTCCTCAAAGGTAAGCAGCACTGGTTGTGCTCTAGCAGGTGGTGGTGGTGGTTCCATTACAGGAACCGTGCCGGCCGCCATGCTCTCAAAAACGCGCTGCATGTTAATTGACAAAGCAAACACGAATGTCAGAAGAAATGAAAGTGCAAATATGGAAGAGAAATGAAAGGGGCTAAACTAACCATCATCATGCGAGTGCTGTGGTCCTGGACTGCTGCAACTCTCGCGCTCCACGCCATGGTCTCCTGGCGTGTGTACTCCATGTAGGCCTATAATATGACATGATGGAACTCATAAAACATCTCAATGCGGAAAATAAAGTGAGCAATGAAGATAAGAGGGAAAATACTTACAGAGTGTCGCTCGGCTAGGAGGGAGTGTGACTGCGCACTGGTCGTGGTCGTGCTCGTGCGCTGGCTCAGGCTCGGGTCGGTAGCTCGGAGCTGTGTGTAGGAGATAGAAGGAGTGAGCACGGCATCCAGAACCGGCTGCCGACCATGAAGCCTCGGCCCCATGCCCACCACCACCCTGTCGTCCAGAGCCGCCTTCATGGGGTCAGCTGTGTCAGGATGTAACCTCAGATACTCCTCCTTGTAGGCCTTCTTCTGCGCGGTCTTGCCGTAGTACTGGCCCTCGCCAGCCTTGGGCTTCCTCCGCGTATGGGCGATCTCCCACGCCTCCATGTGTGAGAGTGGCCGCTTCAGTTTCTCCTCCTGCACCACCAAACAGAGGTTAGTCATACATAAGAAAGTGACGGTAAATAGAAGAAGAATGTTTAATGTACATAGATATACCTGAAGTTTCTTGTGGACAAAGTGGTTCCGGTTTCCCTGAGCATGTACTCCCTCAGTCCCTCGGTTAGCCCTGTTTATCATGCTCTTAGCAGCCCACTCTCCATCCTGACCGAGCCACAGATCCACCAATGCCGCCCATCCATCGTCTTTTCCATAACACCAACCAGGACACACCTACATAATGAAGGCATAATGGCATGTCAACAAGAAAAGATGAAATTTACCAAAAACGTCGGAATGAAAAAATCTGTTATACTTACCATCAAGTATTCCTCCCTCTCCAAGGTAAGCTTCTGCCTCCGAGCCTCTTCCTTGGTCATCTTCTCTCCAAGAGCGACGTGATAATATTGCGAGATGGCCACCCAGCGCACCTCGTACTGCAGCTGGCGGGCCTTCTTCCTCGCTTGGCGCAGCACGATCTCGTCGGTAGTGGACTTGTTCTCCTCAAGAACTCGATAGTATTTCTACAATCATTCAGAAAACCAGAATGGAAGAAGCCATGAGTTAAACCATTCGATGATAAACTACGAACGAAACTCAAGACTCGTGCTTCTGAAGAGAACTCACCCAAAAATTTGTGATCACGGCCTTAGCATGCGTATCATGGTCCGGGTGGGGGGCCGCTTCCCAGTGGTCCCAGCTCGTGGCCAAAACCCAGAGATCCGGCTACCTGACTGGATCCGGACGGAACAGCCCCGGCCAGTGTTCCTTCAGCAAGACGGTGATGAGGCCGTTTGGAAGACGGGCCCCATTAGGAATTATCCAGTTGCTGCAAAAGATATAAAGAATGAAAATATTAGCATGTGTACAAGCAAAAGAATTAAATTATGATTGAGTGGCACTTACTGTTTCCCCGTGGGCTCAATGAGCCACTTTTGCTCCTCGGTAGCAGGAAGGGTAGGGAGCTTTGCACTGCCGCGCAGCCACCCCTTCTTGTTGCCAACCCCCTCGCTGCCTCCACCATCCTCCCCGCCACCACCATCCTCCCCGCCACCACCATTCTCCTCGCCTGCCTCCTCCTCTTCCTCGTCCCCTTCCCCAACCTCCTCGTCCTCCTGAACCTCCTCGCGAACCTCCTCCTCCTCCTCCTCCTTGTCGGTAGAGGGTACCTCACTAGAGGAGGGCCTCGAAAACAACACCCCTAAGTCGGTGAGGGCGCGCTGTTTCTGGCTCCGACCCCTTCTAGTGGCTCTCCCCCCACCCCCTCCCCCTCTAGGGGCTCTCCCCTCACCCCTCCTCCTCTAGGGGAACCTCTCCCTTGACCTCCCTATGAGGAGTCATCCTCAAGTAGTCGGGGGGGGGGGGGGGGGGGGGGAAGAGTAAGGGGTCGACCACTCCGACTAGCCATGCCGACGACCTTGCCTAGGAAACCCTTGCCGTCGGCCTTCCCCTTGCCCATGTTTCGCGAACCTGCATTGAAAAGAGAATAAACAATTAGTACATTAATAATCAAGAAAAAAGCATAATAATAAGGAATAAAAAACACATTAACAAATAAGCATAAAAGGCATATTCCTAAACCATAGAAAAAAGACATGAAACGTACATCTGCTAGAACCCATACGAATCATCACTGTTGTAACCGATTCCTCGATCGGTCTCATCATCACTATCACGCATATCATCTTCGTTGTCTGATGGAGGCTCCGGCCCTTCCTCGTCGTCAGAGTCTTCGTTTAACTTTTCTAGCATAAGTATGTCATTTTCATTAACAATGGTCTCACCATCATTCCGTGCATCGTCATCATTTGGATCCACATCATCATCACCCAAGGCATCAGCGTCATCGTTTCTGACCACATCATCATCAGGTTGCTCTTGATAGAACACTCCCTCGTATGTCATGGGGTCTATGTTGTAGTAATAATCGTCTTCGTTCGGGTCCGGTAGCTTACCATGTGGCGACACCTTGAACACAACTTCCCAACCCTTTAGGTACTCTTTCTGGCATGGGTAAGGCAGATAATAAACTTGTGTGGCTTGGGTAGCCGCAATAAAGAGATCGGCTCCGGCATAGACGGTTGATGGTTTAACTTCGACCAAACCAATGGAAGGCGTATGTCTCAGCCCCTCCCGCGGGTCGAACCATCGGCATTTGAATACAGGGAGACTTAGGGTTTCGCGCCCTTTGCTGAATGTAAGCTCGTATATTTTTCCTACCTTTCCGTAGTAGTCAACTGAATTTTGACCGGGGGTGTACACTCCGGTATTTATAGTTTTGGGATCAGGCCGGCTCTTCTGGTGCTCCTCTGTATGGAAGCGATACCCATTCACATCATACTTTTTACATGTCATGACGGGGAAACCCATCTCAATTCGTCATCCATAGATATGTTCCGATCTTTTCCCTACAAGTTTAATTGAAATTGTTGGGTGCATTAGTTCGGTTAACTAATAAATGTTGAACTAGGTATTTAATAGGGGAATGTGAAAAATTACTTTCTCCATAAACCAAGCAACAAAATTTTTACGTCCAGGGTTTCCATGCCAGAGAAGAGTAAGTGCCTCCGCCTCAGTAGGAGGAATCATTCCCGTCCATTCCTCTTGAACGAATTCACTAAAAGAAGAAAAAGCGTTGTTAGACCGGGACTAAGTGAACATAGAACATGATGTTGTGCAAGACATAAAGGAATGGTGTAGTGGTATTACCTCATCCACACATCCTCAACTTCCTTGATGTTGTGCAAGACATAGAACATGAGGTCCTCCCACTCTTGTTGTGGCATGTTATAAGGTGTCGAGCCCCCAGCCCTGCCACCTTGCCCGCTGAATAGATGGAGCTTGGGTTTATACTTGGGCTCTTCTATATTGTATCAAGGCACCTTATTATGCAGAGTGGGAACGTGGTCTGGATAGTACGATGTCCTGAGGTCTGACACCTCCTCTAGGATAACTGCCTCAGCTATGGAAGCTTCAATCTTAGCTTTGTTTCCACATTTCTGTCGGAGATGCTTGTTCTGTCTCTCAGGGCCGTACTGCCAACGATTCTGCACAGTCCCCCCCAACAATACCTCGTTCGCGAGGTGCAAAATGAGATGTGTCATCGGAGTAAAGAAGCCTGGCGGAAAGATCTTCTCTAGCTTGCATATCAACTCCGGTGCCTTCTTATGCAATTGTTCAATCACGTCTTTACTTACTTCTTTAGCACAGAGCGTGCGGAAGAAATGGCTTAGCTCGGCAAGCACTCGCCAGGCATGCTCGGGGACATAGCCTCGAACCATCACCGGCATTATCCGCTCAATCCATACATGATAGTCATGACTCTTGAGCCTGGTCACTTTGCCCGTTGAAACATTGACTCCCTTACTTATATTCGATGCATAACCATCAGTGAACTTCACTATGAGTTTGAGCCACTTCAATACCTCTGTCTTTTCTGGCTTTTTAAGGACGAAGTCAGCATCTGGCTTGAACCAGTTTATTCGACCGCCTGTGGGAAGCTTCATGTTTAGACGTGGTCTATCACAAATTTTCTGTTGATCGGCTCTAGCTTTAACGTTATCCTTCGTCTTATCAGGAATGTTGAGGATCGTGCGGAAAAGGTACTCTGCGACATTCTTTTCGGTGTGCATCACATCGATGTTGTAAGGAAGTTTGAGGTCCTTGAAATAGGGAAGCTTCGTGAAGGGGCTAATGTGAGTCCAGTTGTGCGTCTCACCATATCCCTCGAAGCCATTGGCTTTCCCTTTGCCTTTGCCTTTAGCCTTGAGAGTTTTTAGCTGAGCAAGAACATCTGCCCCCGAAAACGTTGAAATCTCGTTTACTTCATGGACAACCCGGCCTTTCGTGAAGTTCTTCTTGTCTTCCCTGTCTGGATGGTCTGGAGGGAGGAACTGTCGATGCAGGTCAAAGGCTACATACTTGCGACCCTTATTCAGCCAAATCAAACGTAGAGCCTGCATGCACACTGGGTATGGCATCTTCCCTCTTGTACACCATCCACAGAATAGGGCATAGCCGGGAAAGTCATGCATGCAATAGTGCAACCAAAATTTCATCAAGAAATTTCTCTGCAGATCCCGGTCGTATGTCAACCTCGGGAAGTACCAAGAATGGTGCAAATCATCCACCAGCGGCTGCATAAACACACCCAAATTCTTCCCCGGGTATTCAGGCCCCAGAATGATGAGCGACAAGAACATGGTCTTGCGTTGCATTAGGGCACCGGGAGGGAGATTGAGCGGAATAACAAACACGGGCCAGCAGCTGTATGCATTGGATGACATACCATATGGATTGAACCCATCACCTGATATGGCAATTCTGACATTCCCAGCCTCGGCTGCTTCCTCGGGGTATTCTTCATCGAACGACTTCCATGCTTTTGCTTCCGATGGATGTACAATTTTATTTGGATGGTACCTTATACCTTCCTTGTGCAACTTCATCATTTTGGCAGACTCCTCCGTGATGAAAAGGCGCTGCAGTCTTTCTATGAAATGGAGATACCGAAGAACCTTTGCGGGGATGGCTAGCTGCCTCTTCTCACCATCCTCACCAACCACCTCAAGGTACCGAGAGGAACCGCACTCCCTACAGTACTTGTCATCCGCATACTCGTGCCTAAACAAAAGGCAATTCTTCAGACAAACATGTATTTTCTCATAATCCATAGAGAGTGACTTCATGATTTTCTTTGTAGCGTACATGCTTTTCGGCAGTTCATGACCCTCAGGGAGGCTGTTAGCCCATACTCCCAGAAATGCTTCGAAGCATTTCTGGCTACAGTCGTACTCAGCCTTGACTGCAATCAGTTGTGAGATGGCATCCAGCTGAGATAGTTTGGCACCCGCATAAAGAGGTTTCTTCGACGAGGCCAAGACCTCCAAGAAGGCCTTTGCGGTTGCCTCCGGCTCCTCCGGTTCATTCTCTGAAGGTGTCGCATGTGCCGTTTCTGCAGCAATGACATCATCTAGCATGTCTCTGACCCCGTCGTCCGCATAACCACCGATGCGTTGTCGCATCACCTCCTCTCTACCACGGTCCCGCTCGGCAATGTTTATCGGCGGCATGTCAAAGTTTGGCATATATCCGTGCGTGCGAAGGTGCTCAGTCATGTCCTTCTGATTTCTACGGTGACGTCTGGCACATTTCACACAGGGGCATGGTGGGATAATTCTCATTGGACGACGGAATATCTCCTTCAAATACACATCAGTTTTCGCGACCCACTCTAGTGTTACTCGATACCGACGGATAAAACCACTGTACATCCACTGATTATCTGCCATCCTCTGCTTTATTGGGAGCCACACAACAAAATTAAGGATTCATTTAAATTAATCACATCAAAATTTTATTTTCTACCGCGTTGACGGCATTGAATCCACCTACATCTCTAATAGGTAAAGATGGGTCCTAATCCCACCCGAGGATGTGTAGATTGAGTACGTTCTCCATGCTCTACCCCGTTTCGAGACAAAATTTCGGCAGCACCTCCCCGCTGTTCTCCAGATACACGTCTCGGCAAAAAGCCGAGAGAATGTGCTCCGGAGAACAACAGGGAGGCGCGGCCGAAATCCTGTCTCAGAACGGGGTAGAGCATGGAAAACGTACCCAATCTACACATCCTCGGGCTGTCCGTGGAAAACGCTGGACAATTCGAAAAAGTTGCGGTGATAAATATGCAATTGAATGCATATTTATCGATGCAACCCTTTCGGACGGGAGACGCCTAGGTTACGCGACTTGACGTGAAAATGAAATCTAGTGACATAATTAAAAGAGCATAGGAGGTGAAGGTGGATTCGTAGCTCACCCTCGGCTGTAGAGGAAGTAGTCCAACCGCGGCGGGATGATCGGGGACCAACAGCTCTGACGACGATCACTGCAGGAAGATGCAACACCACAATTCTTGTAATTACCACCGAGTGAAAAATTTAAACCATCACATCTCACATAACATTGACCATTCAAAGCAGGAAAAAATCATAGTGATAATGACACTGAGTGAACAATGATCATCATGATACTTCAAATCCTAATTTTGTTGTCAAGTGTAAAAAACAATTCTTCGAATTTTTAAACAAGATCATCATGATGATGTACCGACTCATCTTGATCCAAATTTTAACATTCATCTATATATCTAAAAAAACTACAAATAATTGTTCTCTTACATCTCATCCATCTATCTTTCAATATACTCCACAAAACATATATCCATCACATCGAGTATGTATCTAAAAAACTACTAAAACTACACAAAACATACAAAAAAACCACCAAATATATTTTTTCTTCACATTTTTACTCTTTTCCATTTCATCCATCTATCTATTCATCTATCTAACTATCTATTTCTATCTATCATTTCTATCTATCCATCTATCTACAAAAATTGTACACAAAAAAAGGAAAAAAAACACAAATAAAAAACCTCACCTCTGTGCTAGGCCGGGATGGGGTTGGGGAGGCAGAGGGGAGCTCGGGCCGGGGCTAGGCCGGCCGGAGCAGCGGCAGAGGAGGGCCGGTGGAGCCTAGCCGCGGGCCGGAGCGAGGGTGGGGCGGCGGTGCGGGCGGAGTGAGCTCGGGGAGGTCCGGCCGGAGCAAGCTCGAGGAGGGCGGGGGCGAGGGGTGGCCGGGGCGAAGTCGAGGAGGAGAGGGCGGTGGGGCGGCGTGAGTCGACGAGGCCGGGGCAAGGGACGGGCGGCGGCGGCGGTGGGGCGGGCCAGACCGAGGGTGGGCCGGCGGCGCGGGTTGAGTCGACGAGGTCGGGGCAAGGGACGGGCGGCGGCAGCGGCCGAAGAAAGGGAAGGGAAGGGCGGCGGCGGGCGGAGCAAGGAAAGGGAAGGGCGGCGGCGGGCGGAGCAAGGGATCGGGCGGCGGCGCGGGTCGACGCTAGATGGGGATGAATGAGTGGTGGGGGGCAAACCGCAACGGATAAGGCCGATCTATGAGATAGGCATGCCACGTGTCAATCTATGCCGACGGCAAAGCCGTCGGCATAGATACTCTCCATTTTTTTCAATATTTATTTTGCTTTTTTATTACACATACATACATGATATATATATGTGTATGAGTGTTAAAAAAAGTTACTACATTCTACCCATCTACATAGATACTTTTCTAACCGAGAAAGTTTCCCTCTCCTCTGTGCGACGGCAGCAGCGACATTCATGAGGGGGGTCACACTCCGGAGCCGCGTGCCGGGTGCTTGCACCTGCCACCACGCTTGCAGATGTGTAAGAGGGCCCAGCGCAAGACCTGGCGGCATAGCTACCCCCCTAAGTACCCCGTCCCGTCTAACCCTGGCGCAGTTGACCGGCGGATCTAGGCCTTTGACTTTCGCCGGACGGGGTTTGACCGATGGACCTTTTCACCTGGTTGAGATAGGCCAGCCCATAGGTACCTTTCCGATCAAGGTCCGGGCCCAACACACCGCAAGATTCCCTCCGTGTCTGCCCGACGTGGCCGTTTCCCCCCTTCGTGCGACGGCGGCAGCGACGTCCGTTAGGGGGGGCACACTCCGGAGCCGCGTGCCGGGTGCTTGCACCCGCCACCACACTTCCATACGTGTAAGAGGGCCCTGCACAAGATCTGGCGGCATTGCTACCCCCTGAAGGCCCCCGACCACACTCGTAGACATGCGAGGAACAATCCGGAAAGAGGAATTTTTCCACTTACTTCTGCGTCTCAGAAAATTATGAAAAAATTGCCATGCATCTTATATCGCGTGTGTCTGCAACGTGTAAGAAACTAATGATTTTACCACGCTCCGAGTGTTCGGCGTAATTCATGCAACAGTAGAACCGCAGGACGTTACTACGGTGTCATCGCCGTCCGTGAGGGGGGACCACACCCCGGAGCCGCGTGTTACCTCTCCATACATGCCACCACACCTTAAGACATGAGGGAGGGCCCGTCGTGATGCTCTGGTGGCATTGCTACCCCTCCAAGCCTCCCGGCCGGCCTAACCCTGGAGCAGTTGACCCGGAGATCTAACCCTTTGACTTTCGCCGGACGGGCTTTGACCAATGGACCTTTTCACCTGGTTGTGATAGGTCAGCCCATGGGAACACTTCAGAACAAGGTCCGGGCCCAACCCACCACAAGGTTCCCTCCGTGTCGACCCGACGTGGCTGTTTCCCCCTTCCAGGTGACGGCGGCGGCGCCGTCCGTGAGGGGGGGCACACTCCGGAGCCACGTGTCGGGTGCTTGCACCTGCCACCACACTTGCAGACGTGTAAGAGGGCCCAGCGCAAGACCTGGCGGCATAGCTACCCCCCCAAGCACCCCGTCCCGTCTAACCCTGGCACAGTTGACCGGCGGATCTAGGCCTTTGACTTTCGCGGGACGGGCTTTGACCGATGGACCTTTTCACCCGGTTCTGATAGGCCAGCCCATAGGTACACCCCCGATCAAGGTCCAGGCCCAACAAACCGCAAGATTCCCTCTGTGTCTGCCCGACGTGGCCGTTTCCCCCCTCCGTGCGACGGTGGCAGCGACGTCCGTGAGGGGGGGCACACTCCGGAGCCGCGTGCCGGGTGCTTGCACCTGCCACCACACTTGCAGACGTGTAAGAGGGCCCAGCGCAAGACCTGGTGGCATAGCTACCCTCCCAAGTACCCCATCCCGTCTAACCCTGGCACAGTTGACCGGCGGATCTAGGCCTTTGACTTTCGCCGGACGGGGTTTGACCGATGGACCTTTTCACCTGGTTGTGATATGCCAGCCCATAGGTACACCCCCGAACACGGTCCGGGCCCAACCCACCGCACGATTCCCTCCGTGTCTGCCCGACGTGGTCGTTTCCCCCCTCCGTGCGACGGCGGCAGCGACGTCCGTGAGGGGGGCACACTCCGGAGCCGCGTGCCGGGTGCTTGCACCTGCCACCACACTTGTAGACGTGTAAGAGGGCCCAGCGCAAGACCTTGCGGCATAGCTACCCCCCCCCCAAGTACCCCGTCCCGTCTAACCCTGGCACAGTTGACTGGCGGATCTAGGCCTTTGACTTTCGCCGGACGGGGTTTGACCGATGGAGCTTTTCACCTGGTTGTGATATGTCAGCCCATAGGTACACCCCCGAACACGGTCCGGGCCCAACCCACCGCAAGATTCCCTCCGTGTCTGCCCGACGTGGCCGTTTCCCCCCTCCGTGCGACGGCGGCAGCGATGTCCGTGAGGGGGGCACACTCCGGAGCCGCGTGCCGGGTCCTTGCACCTGCCACCACACTTGCAGACGTGTAAGAGGGCCCAGCGCAAGACCTGGCGGCATAGCTAACCCCCCAAGTACCCCGTCCCGTCTAACCCTGGCACAGTTGACCGGCGGATCTAGCACTTTCAAGATTCTTATAAAAAACATATAAAACTTGTCAATTTTTTTTTGTAATTATCAATTGTTTGTGATTTTAATAAAGTATAGGGACCTATATGCAAAAGAACATGAGGTCACATTACTAACATACTCGAAAACAAATACAAACTACATATTCATAATCTATGGAAAATTCTACACCAAATCTATATATAATTTATGTATGTTTATGTTTAGATAAGGCACATTTAAGTTAATCAAATTTTAATTTAGAAAAAAAGATAAAAATCAAAAATGAAAAAAAAACAAAAAAAAAACAACAACAGATAATACAAGCCGTCGGCATAGCTATGCCCCCGGATCGATGATGTGTGCCCAACCGACACGCCTCGGATCGATGACGTGGCAGGTGCCGCGGATCGATGACGTGGACCAAGCATATGCCGACGGCTTTACCGTCGGCATATCTATGCCGACGGCACTAACGGCGGCATATGTCCATCTAGGCCCGTCAACCACAGGGTCACCGGGCCCACGTCTATGCCGACGGCCCATCTAGGCCGACGGCCACTGTAGGCGTATGTCCAGATATGCCGACGGCCTGACTATGCCGACGGCCACCGTCGGCATATTTGGAGGTATGCCGACGGCTTGCCCTAGGCCGTCGGCATACCTCCATATATGCCGACGGGGGCCGTCGGCATATCATAGGCCGTCGGGATTAGGGGGTAATTCCGGTAGTGAATCTGGCATTTCTCCCATTTCCAGTTTGTTTCTTAGGGCATGTGTAAAAGATATTTGTAACTTCGACCAGACCAAAACTGTGAGTCCCCAAGTTTGTGTCTGACACCGGAGCAACATTGCTTTCTAACATATTTCTTCAACAGAACAGTTTTGTTGTAGCCCCTGTTTATAATCAAGACTCCAAAATCATTTGGCAAGCAATGCCTATTCATAAATCACAATGTCAACTAGTCTTGATTTGCTTGCCACGCAGTTGTTGCTCTAAAGAAATCAAGTCTTTTCCTCCCTCTTGCTCTAGAGAAATCAAGTCTTTTCCACACCCTCCTACAAGAATGATGCAAAGGACATCATGGACAATGAAATATTTCCTTAAGCACGATTGTACCCGGACCAATCCTCATTAAGCTTTTTTTGTGTGCGGGGGAATCCTCATTAAGCTTAACGGTCAGTTGACAAAGTTAGCTTTCAACGAAACATCTTTCTTCGTTTTCTCCCTAGCAATGAATGCATGGAGAACCCACACACACAGACACACACACACACACACAGACGTCGGATTTCAGAAGGACCATGCCCCCCCCAAAGCCACAGAAATATCAAATGATGCATGTATTATGCATGCATGCTACTGCTGCTAGTTGCTTGCGTGTCACCGGTCGATGGCACGGTACGGCGTACCCATCCAGCCCCTGGATGCGTACGACCCGTCGACAGCGGCCTGTCATTTGCACGGTGCGCCGATGATCGATGGAGCCAGAGCTGGCGCTCTCGCGAGGGGAGCCCAGCCACATCATCCATCAATTGGGCCGGCCGAATGCACGCGACGTCGCTACGTTTTCCTCTTCTAGATTTTGTACTCATTAGCACATCAAGCGGAATATGATTCTTGGCAATGAATCAATGATGATGTGCGTAGAAGCACAACACGGCACACGCAAGACAAGAACGGCTGCAACGGAACGGCGAGCCAATCTGATCTGCATGGCTATCATCATACAGGCCGGGAGGGAGATGAGACGTGGCTACAGCGGCGAGTCAAGGGGACAGGCAACTGCACGGCGACCCCCCTCTCCCACGTGTTGCTATGCACCACCGGAGACGGAAATGAAGGTAAGACGAGAAAGTAAACATATTGTTGCTGGTAAAAAAACAAGGGTAAAAAAACAAGGTTGGGTTTCTATGGTCTGTTCAACTGATATTCACCTGCTTTAAGAGTAAGCGACTACCTAACCATTTGGCCGGAACAGCGTTAAATATATACTGTATGAAATAAAAAAACAATACTCTGGTACAACGTAAATGTACAACTTTAAATTCCGGTAGGGCAGGACATAGTAGTAGGAGTGTACAAATCTGTCCAAGCAGGGGAAAGATACACTACATGACACCATTTAAATCACGAGTTATCACTGTGTGTGCCACCTTCCGTTTCAAAAAAAAAAAACTGTGTGTGCCACCTCAATTTTCAACCCATGTACAGCAGACCGAACTAAATCATGCATGGTAGTACAAAGTCCATCTCAAACGCTGCATTTGAGAGTATACTACACACAAGCTTGACCAGAATTTCAGAAGAAACGGCCCAGTTACAGTGAGGAATTGAGAAAGGGACTGGCTAGCAGACAGTCCACTGAAAACATTATTTGGGTCAGTCGATTGACCACAGCTTGGTTCAGTCGATTTGTGTACTAGCCAAGTTTTTCTTGGGTGTTACTGGATCGCCCGGTGCATGCTGCTCCTTTCACCAACTAACGGTAACGCTGCGTCGCCGAATACTTTAATTCCACAGTACTGTATCATAAGCAAGTTGTGCTATGACGAGACATGATTAGATCCAGCACTCATTGGTGCATGGTACGAGATGTTATACATACGTACTGGAAGATTGCTAATACATACTTCCAGCTGAGATTGCACCAAGTTGACCATAATCACTAAACAAAAACTAAAACCAAAGGTAATACAAAACTAAAAATAAACCAGATTTTTTTCAAAGAAATAATGAATTAAGGACATTGGTATTACATAAAAGAAGAAAGAAAATGTATAAACACATAAAACAAACAATGATAGAAAATTGCACACGATTGGCATAGAAATTGCACTGTTTCATATTATGTAAAATAAGCATATAGTAATGAAATTTTTAGACAACGGTATGAACTGCACACACATTGCATAAAAATTGAGCGGGGGTTTATCCATGTTACGAGGGCAATTATTTGATAGGCGCCTAATTTTCTTGAGCGTTTAGTCAAATAGTCTCCACCACCCGATCAAGATCCAAATGCTCAACGCCTTCTTCTTTCTCTAGTCTTCCTCTTCGCCCTATACTAATACTAAAAAAAAAGTAAAATAGTCAAAATAATGAAGTTTTCTAATGAAGAATTAATTAGTGGTATTGGTATTACCCTTTAAGAAGAAAGAAGATGAAACAAAAAACTAAAACTAAATCAGAATAATAAAGGTTTCTAAGTAAGAATGAATTAGTGGCATTGGTATTACCCTTTAAGAAGAAATAAAATGAAATAAAAACTAAAACAAAATCAAAATAATAAAGTTTTCTAAGGAAGAATGAATTAGTGGCATTGGTATTACCCTTTTAGAACAAAGAAATTGAAATAAAAACTAAAACAAAATCAAAATAATAAAGTTTTTTTAAGAAAGAATAAATTAGTGGCACTGGTATTACCCTTTAAGAAGAAATAAATTATTAAAAAGTAAATCATACAATGACAAAATTTGCACATAATATACACAAAACTATGCTTTTCTATAATGTGCAAGAATAAGCATACGATAGTGGAATTTTCACAAAAAAGGAATTTCACAAGAAGGAATAAATTAGTGGCATTTGTATTACTCTTTAAGAGAAATAAAAATAATAATAACTAAAAAATCAAAACAATGAAGTTTTATATGGAAAAATGAATTAGTGACACTGGTATTACCCTTTAAGAAGAAAGAAAATGAAATAAAAACTAAAACAAAATAAAAATAATGAGATCTTCTAAGGAAGAATGAATTGGTGGTATTGGTATTACCCTTTAATAAGAAAGAAAACCAAAAAACATATAAAACAAACAATGACAAAAGTTGCACACAATATAAACAAAATTTGTGTTTTCTAAAAATATGCAAAAGTAAGCACATAATAGTGGAATTTTCACAAACAAAATTCCTAAGAAGGAATGAATTAATGGCATTGGCATTACCCTTAAAGAAAGAAAAAAAAATAGTAACTAAATCAAAATCAAATTAATGAAGTTTTATAAGGAACAATTAATTATTGCCATTTTTATTAATTTTTAAAAAAATAAAAATTAAGTTTTCTAAGAATTAATTAATTAGTGGCATTGGTACTCGCCTAACATCTGGAAAAAATTACACACTAATTGTAAATAATTTGCATGTATACATTCATGTTATACTCCGTGTTCAAATAACAAAACACCAATGACGAAGATCAATCGTCTCTCAACATATTAAAAATAAATTGCATTTTATATTGATGGCGGCATCTTCCTGAACACGAACGCTAACACGCGCGCGCACACACACGGAAGAACTGAAATGAAAAAACAATAATGAAGACAAAAAAAAAAGGACATAGAAAACACATGCGGATTTGTACATTTACACGATAGAGAAAATTCATAAAAGTATATTTAAATTCAAATCAAAACGAGCTTGTTGGATTGATCTAAATTAGTCTGCACTAACACGCCCTATTAATGCTATTGGCGGCCGCGTCACCCCTCCTGCACGCACTAGCTGCAAGTTGCATGCATGGATGCGGTAGTGTAGGTGTGCACAGTTTGGAGAAAAGAAATCGACTGACGCTATTGAGAAAACAGTCCCGTGTTCCAAGCACTGGTCGAAACGGAGTATTAACTTTACCAGAATTTCAGAAGAAACAGCTCAGTTTCATTTCAGCTGAGCAATCGATCCAGCGTTGCAAAACAGTGCTTGAGAAGCCCATTTATCTGATGGTGATCTCCAAGGCGGTCGATCGAACGGCTGGTGAGGGCATCCTGCCATGTGACTGACGGTGCATAGGCATCTTTCTCGGACACGAGGGCGCGCGCGGCTCCCAACCCAATCATAAAGTCGTCAGCCTCGTAAAAGTTTTCACCTTTCTTCCTTCTTCCCATCCCACCTCGCTCTGCCGACCGCCCCCACCTCCCCACTCCTCTCCTCCTCCCGCGACCGCGAGGCCACGCCATGAACGAACCCGTGGCCTAGGATAGCACGCCGTGAAGCAACCATGGGCCGTGCGAGGGCCAAGGACGCCGGCTACGGGGGCATCAAATCGTTCCCGTCGCCGGCCTCGTCCTCGGCGTCGTCCTCGGAGTTCGAGTTCACGGTGACGCAGTCGCCGGGGTCCAAGCAGCGGTCGGCGACGCAGCTGTGCCCCGCCGACGATCTGTTCTACAAGGGCCAGCTCCTGCCGCTGCACCTGTCGCCGCGCATCTCCATGGTGCGCACGCTGCTGCTCGCGTCGGCGTCCACGTCGTCCGCCTCCGCCTCCGACTCCACCTCCACCTCCAACTCCTCCCGCGACTCCAACGGCAGCACCTCCTCCTCCTTCTCCACCGACTGCGCCGCTCTCCTGCTGCCGGACTCCGCCCCCTCCTCCTCCCGCCCCAGCTCCGCCACCGACGACGACCGCCACCTCAACCTGCTCCGGGGAACCGCCTCGTACGCTGGGCTCCCACCAGCCAAGCGCACCGGCAAGCAGTACCTCTCGTCCTTCGCCACTCGTTTCTCCTCCGTCTTCCTCCACCGCGGCGGCGCGCCGGCCGCCAAGAAGCCGTCCAACAAGTCGCTAGCCAAGGAGGTGATCAAGAAGTACGCGAAGAAGGTGAAGCCTCTGTACGAGAAGCTGTCCCAGATCCCCAAGAACCAGAACAACGGCAGCAACCAGCCTCAGCCGCAGCCCCCGGCTCAGCAGCAGTGTTTCAAGAAGCCGTTCAGTTTCTCGATCCGGAAGAAGAGGGGCGACGAAGACCACGCGGCCGCATCCGCGGCGGCGGCAGCGGCCGAGGTGAGCGCCGGCAAGTACGCGAACTCAAACTCGTTCTCCGGGAACCTCCGGTTCCCGCGTCAGAAGCGGTGCGCGGCGAGCTGCCCGTCGTCGATGCGGTCGTCACCGAACCACTCCGGGATGCTCTCCTTCGGCGGCGCGGGCGGCGTGGGCTTCCCCGACGTGCCGATGGCGGGCATCATTGGCATGGGGCCCGTGTCGCTGTCGGCGGCGTCGTCGTCTTCGATGGAGGAGCTCCAGAGCGCCATCGAGGGCGCCATCGCGCACTGCAAGAACACAATGGGCGGCGTCGTGTCCCTGTGCCCGCGCAAGGGGACGGCGGCGGCCGGCGAGATCTGCGCGTTCTGAGCGCGCGGATGCATGCATGCACTAGGATTCGTGCGGGGAGCTAAGTAAGGCTGATTAATCAGTGGTATCCATGTGTTAATTTTTGTTCGTTTAATTAGCTTTGTGTCCTTTGGGTAAGACTTTAAGATGATGTTGGTAAATAAGGGTAGTTCCAAGGGGTAAAATGAGACTCTAATCCTTCCTTTGGACGTCTTTTCTCCCGGAGTGTGAAATTTGCATCGGTGTCTTCCAAGATAAATACACCAAGCCCATCTAAGAAGCATAAAAGTTGCAGGAAATGTCATAAGATAGGTTGGGTGTATTTCAGTGCAAATATCCTAGAGAGCATTAAGTTGGGTATTCAGTGAAAATATCATCTTTTGGAAGGTTCACATGCATGGCAGCTTTTTCATAGCCGTGTTTTAAAATAAATTTTTTGCCAAATGAAACCCATAAAGAGTAGGTTTGAGAAGTGAGGATTTGCTAGCATTCTGTACCATCAAGTTTGGAATATGAATCTGCCAACTTAAATTTGTGATAGAGGTGCCGATGCAAGTACTTCATTCTCCGGAGAAGAGGTGTGCATAATCCTTAGTTACCCTTCCAAAAGGGCTAGGAGTGGGATTTTGGTCTAATGATGTGGCCGTCTCAGCTAGTGGTGTCAAATTTTGTTTTGTAATGCTGTCTCAAGACAAGTGTTTATTCGGCTAATCCTAATATAGTTTGTCTCCTGCACTTCAGATTTCGTGTATGATTGGTATTGCTTCCCAAAAACATTGCTATGATTTGTGCTCCTCCTCTTTCCATGTTTTCACTTTTTGTAAATATTTGCATCATCGCTTACAAAGTTATACCACTACAAGCTGACAATGAGCCATTAAAAATCTATCATAAGCACTTTCCATCAGCTCTAAGGCTGCCCGTAATGAAGCTACTAGTATTAAATTCCTCGCAGATCCTACATTAGGCCGTTGTAGCTTGTCGTGGGAGAGGAGAGGAGAGGAGATGAGCATGAGCTTGAGCAGCAGTGGATGTGGATCCGAGCAGGCGGCACAAGAAGTTAAAAGTGGTTGCAACGATTGCCTCGCTAGATCTGGCTCTCCACGTATGTCCTTCCACATGTGCGGGCTCGTTAAAGTCAGATCTTAGCTTGAGATTAGACAAGGCATGTTTGACTGTCTCTGTTCAAGCTAAGATAGATAGATAGATAGGTGAGGAATCTTTGGAGGGGTCATTCAACAACCAGGACGACGACACATGATTAATTTTCCTGCCTACGCTTGCCGTCCTCTCATCGTATTGCCTAATAAACTAGCACAAATTGGGTAGGGTGTGACATTGACACGTTAAGCCACAGTAGACAAAGTTGCTCTACTGTGGTGGTACTCTGGTGGTACATGGAAGATCACGTTCAAGGGCAGTGTGCGATTTAATCCTCTGCGATTAGATGCTATAAAACTGCTGCTGTTAGCTGGACCGGCCAGCGTTGGTTAATAGCACTAGAAATACTATAGAAGTCCTTGTGGTCGTGGTTATGGTTAGGGCTGTTGTTAGTACTAGTACAGTACTCCTATAGTGACTAGTGTGAAGAAATTACAGGGCCTAGCTTAGCTTAGCCCCATGCATGTTGCTGTGGGCAGTGAGGCAGAGAGATTCCTCCCTAGTAGGAGTACGTGTGGAGACGCCGTTGCCGAGGCGAGGTGGCACATGCAGGCAGCTGGCTGGCCGTGTTGCCCGAGGACGTAGAGTGAATAGGATTACTGGCCAAGACAGTAGATGCACGTTTTTTTTTTTGCGGGAAGGATTGAGAAGGATTACTGGCCAAGACAGTAGATTACTGGCCGTGTTGCCCGAGGACGTAGATGCACGTTGACGTTTGAACAGAAGGATTGAGAAGGACGCGTCAAGCCGTCAACATTCATTGCAGCGAAAGGAACCACAGAAATTTGCTGTGCAAGATCCATGGCGGCGCGGGGGTGGGGATGAGATGTCTTCAGCATTCAGGTTCAGATCTCGACTCTCCGCTCAAGCGGGCCGCGGACACTGTGAGTCCGGTTCAGGGTGTGGGAGCTGGGATTCGGCGGAGGCAGCTCCCTGAGGCCAATCTGAGGTGAAACTCGCCGGAGAACCTGGTTACCACGGTGGGAGAGATCCTCTGCTTTGCTGAAGATGAGCTGCTGCGGGGCCCCCGTGTCGGCGGGCGAATGCGAGCTGGGCTAGCTGTGAGCTCAAGAGCGTGCGGTGCCGCTGAGGTGGAACGGCCACGTGAGGATGACGAGGATGCCATCAGGGCGCATTTTGGCCAACTGTGGGTGGACAGCGAGTCTACAAACCCTGAGGTGAACCCTAATTCCCCCACAGTTCTAGCCTGGATTGAGAAATCCCTACTCCGCAGCCGTAGATTCACAGCCGCCGACTGCCATCCTGCTTGGGATCCAGGCCGAGCCCGTCCGATCCTGCCACCAGCGAAATTCCTGTCAATCTCTAAGAGTGTGTGGGAGGGAGAGCCACCCAAGTTCTCGGACCTGGTAGCCATGGCAGATGGGCAGGGGCGCGGGCGTGGGCGCGGTAAGCGCGACGCCGGCAGGAACCAGTGGGGTGGGGATGGGCACCAGAATCAGGCCGATCTCGTGGAGTCAGGCCAGAGTCAATGGAGGCCACAGTTTGATCTGCAATTTGGGCATCCGCCACAGCAAATTCCCTATGGTTTTGGTTTCCAGGGTGCCCCTCCCCCTCCATGGTTTCAAGGTACGTTCCTGCAACCGCCCATGTTGAATCAGTGGGGGCCCCCTGGTAACTGGGGGCATGGACCTATGCAAGGCCCAGGCGGTGGCCAGCAACAGAATGTTGCTCAGGGGCAGCAGTTTCAGGGGCCAGCGCCAACTCAGATGCAGATCCAGGGGCAACAAGGACAGCAGAATTCTGGGCAGTATGGAGGAGATGGCAGTAAGGGGAGCAGTACTCATTCACAGCAGCAGAAGAAGAACAAGCCCCAGGGCAGAAACAAAGCTGTCAGCAAAGGCAAGGAAGCTTCAGAAACTGAATACAGTGATGTTACTTGCTACACCTATGGGGAGCCTGGTCATCACAAGGCACAGTGCCCCAAACCCCCATCATGCTTCATCTGCAAGATGGTTACACACAAGGTTGAAGATTGCCCAGTCAGGAAGAAGCCAAGAAACAATGCTAAATATGTGGGGAGTGCAGCATCTGGTCTGGGGTTCTTCAGAATTGATGTACCAGATGTAAATGAGCAGCATGTTGGGAATAGGAAAAATGTTGGGATAGTTTACATTGAAGCTGGCCAAGTTACAAAAGAAGAATTAGCTCACAACCTGTCTGCAATCTATAAGACCAATTGGCCCTGGCACATCAGGATGTTGGACGACTGGACCTTCCTGGTAAAATTCCCACCCCACATCCCAGTTGAGACAGTAGCTGGATACCCTAATTTTGGTTTACCTGAGATTGAGGGGGTGACTGTGAATGTGGAGATGTGGAAGGGGGAAATGGAGCACTATGCTGAATTGCAGACTGTGTGGCTTCAGTTAAGAGGAGTAGCACCTACTTGGGCGGAATGGTCAGTCTTAGAGCAGTTTGCCTCTGTTTTTGGTACTCTGATAGATGTGGACTGGCAAGGGAATTTCAAGTTCTTTTTTGAAGTGCTCAGGATTAAAATCAGGTGCAAAGATTTTACCAAGATCCCAGCTGAAAGAATCTTTGGAATTGGAGATAAGTTGTATAAGATCAAAGTGGTGGTTGAGCCTCTAGTGGATGATTTAGAAAATGATGATCTGCTGGATGAAGACAATGCCAAAAGTAAAGAAAAAGATGGGCAGAACACCACCAACAATGGTAATGGAGATGCAGGCTCTACCTCTGTTCCCAAGACTCTCCCTGCTCAAACTGGTGGGAGTGGTTCCAGCTCAGTGACCTCCCAACAGGTCAGGCAAAATGTGTTGGGCTACCTCCAACAACTTCAAGATCCCATTACACTGGATGAAAGTTACAAACTGCTGCAGGAAATGGAGATTGGAGAAGAGGAGGAAGAGGACAACAACATTATACCTGATGAGCAGATGGGTGGAGACCAAGATGTTGAAGAGCAAGATGAGGTGGTGTTCAGTCCAGGCCTTGCAACCACCATAAATCCAGCTCCACCCATGCACCAGAAGTGGGGCCCTGTCCAGGCTCAAAGGAAGAGCTCGAGGATTGACATTGGAGGCAGAACCATTATGGAGATAGCGGTGGGAACCAAGAAAGTTCAAAACCTTGAAGAAGCCAAAGGAAACTTCAAAGGTACTATCAGAAAAAACTCATTTGATAACTTTCATGATCCTGCCTTCATTTCTGTAGCAAAAAAAGTAGGGGTAGAGGTCACTGAGCAGAGTACTTCTTATGCTTCCATAGTTACTAGAAATCATCCAGCTCAAGGGTCTGTGGGGCCCAAGCATATAAAAAATAGGTTGGTTCATGATGATAGTGGTAAGAATTTTGATAAAGATGTCTTAGGTGGTATTGATAGAAAAGATAATCAGATACTGGACAAACCTGCAGGGTTGAGCAGTCCAGAAGCTGATATAGGATCTCCTAGCACACCTGAAGGGTTGAGGGGTATCTCTTCTGTGGCTGATGATCAGAGTCAAATCTGGTCCAAAGTCTCTAAATATGGGCGGGGCAAGCACCCCAAGAAAGCATTGTTTAGATGAATTGTCTATTCTGGAATATTAGGGGTATTACTACCCAGGGAAAAAACCCTGCATTGTGGACACCCTCAATAAGACTAATGCTAGCATAGTAGCTTTCCAGGAGACTAAAAAAGAAGAGCTCTCTGCTACCTTCCTTAAGTCTATTAGTGGTAACAAAAAATTTCTCTGGCATCATCTCCCTGCTGTAGGCTCTTCAGGAGGTGTGCTGGTTGGAGTTGATGCAGATATTTTTGAGGTCCTTCAGTGGAGCTCTCTTACTTTTTCTGTGTCCTGTAATCTTAAGATTAAATCTAGTGGAGTTTGTTTTAGGGTAGTGGCTGTCTATGGGTCACCTTATGATGAGGGCAAGGATGCATTCATCTCTGAACTTCATAGCCTGTTTGTAGATGAACATCTCCCTACCTTAATAGGAGGTGACTTTAATTTAGTTAGATATCAGGATGACAAAAGTAATGGTAATATCAATCACCACTGGGCTGATAAGTTTAATGCTTGGGTGGAGATCTGGAGTCTTCTAGAAATTAGGATGTCAGGCAGGAAGTTCACTTGGGCCAATAACCAAGAGAATGTCATCATGTCAACAATAGATAGGATCTTTTGTAGCACTGAGCTGGATGCTATTTTCCCTATGAGCACATCCCAAGCTCTTCCCAGGACAGGTAGTGATCACACTCCACTGCTTTGGGATTCTGGCTTGGGGTGCCCTCCTAGACCCTCTAGTTATAAGTTTGAAAAGTGGTGGCTCTTGCATAGTGATTTCAAAGAGCTTGTTGCTAAGAATTGGTCGGCCCTAGTCAAAATGACCAAGCCAATAGATGTGTGGCAGGAGAAAGTTAGAAGGTTTAGAAAATTCTCTAGAGGTTGGAGCAAAAACATAGAAGCTGAGCTTAGGAAAACAAAGAATGCTCTCACTAAAGAGTATGATGATCTAGATATCAAAGCTGAAACGGCTCATTTATCTGAGGTTGAGAGTGCTAGAATGAAAGACATATTAAAAGAACTCCAACTTATTTGGTTAAAGGAAGAGACCAAAGCTAGACAGAGGTCTAGGGATAGAGATGTCCTTGAAGGGGACAGAAACACTAAATATTTTAATGCTGTAGCCAATCAGAGGAGGAGAAAAACCTTAATTCATGCCCTTGATGACCCTGATGGTTCTACCTCAGACATCAAAGGCATGCTTAAGATAGCCTCTGATTTTTATAAAGACCTTTTTAAAAAAGAAGATAGGGAGGGTTTCAATTTGAGCCAAGACTTTTTCTCTCCTCAAGAAAAAATTTCTGAGGATAATAATGAGGCTCTGCAAGCCCCTTTCACAGAAGAAGAAGTGAAGGAAGCCATCTTTGGTTCATACTCTGAAGGAGCCCCTGGACCAGATGGCCTTTCCTTTCTTTTTCTACAGGAATTCTGGGAAGTCATCAAACTAGATGTGATGGCCCTGTTTGAAGACTTTCATGCTGGTAATTTGGACATTTATAGATTGAACTTTGCTATAATTACACTCATCCCTAAAGAGGAGGATGCTACTAGTATTAGGAAATTTAGGCCAATTAGCTTGTTGAATTGCATATTTAAAGTTTTCACAAAAGTGTTGACTAATAGGCTTGCTGTTATCATGAACTTCCTCACTTCTACTAACCAGTCAGCATTCATTAAAGGGAGGTTTATCCTTGAGAGTGTTGTGACTGCTCATGAGGTTTTACATTCCACTTATCATTCTGATAACTCAGGTCTTGTACTCAAGCTAGATTATGAGAAAGCCTTTGATAAGGTCAATCTAGACTTCTTAATAGAGATCCTCCATAAAAGGAACTTTGGTCCTCTATGGATTAGATGGATTCATCAAATCACCCATATGGGGTCTGTTGGTGTCAAAATTAATGGGGTTGAGGGTGATTTCTTTACTACTAGTAAAGGATTGAGGCAAGGAGATCCTATATCTCCATTACTCTTTAACCTAGTAGTAGATGTTTTGACCAGGATGCTTGTGAAAGCATCCTCTCATGATCTGATCAAAGGTCTGTGCTATGATCTCATCCCTGGAGGGGTCATCTGCTTGCAATATGCAGATGACACCATCCTCTTCATGGATGGTGATGAGAGCAAGGCCTCTAATCTCAAAACAGTCCTAACCTGCTTTGAAAAAGTCTCAGGCATGAGAATAAACTATGCTAAGAGTGAACTCATCCCCTTGGGGATTGAGGCTGACAAGCTAAAATCCTTTGCTGATATCTTTGGATGTACTGTAGGTACATTTCCCATTAAATACTTAGGAATACCACTACATTATGATAAGCTTAGGAGAGAGGATATTCAACCTCTCATTGATAAGATTCTGAAGAGGATGGCTGGATGGAGAGGAAAATTACTGTCATATCCTGCTAGACTAACTCTTATCAAGGCATGTCTGGCTAGCATACCTGTCTACCTTCTGTCTTTCTTCAAGTTCCCCAAATGGGCCCTAGATTTGATTAATAGCCAACTTGCCCATTGCCTGTGGAGTGACTTTGAGGGAAATAGGAAGCTTCACTTGGCTATTTGGCATTTGGTCTGCATGAAAAAAGAGCATGGAGGCCTAGGTGTACCCAATATTAAAGATGTCAACTTATGTCTGTTAGGGAGCTGGGTTAAAAGATATGCTCAGGATGATGGGAAAATCTGGAAAACCATCATTGATAATAAATATATACAAAATGCTCCTAATATCTTTGCTAGCAAACCGCAAGCTCCCTCCAAAATTTTGGCAAGGAGTGATGTGGGCAGCCAAAGCCCTTAAATTTGGTTATAGATGGGTAGTAGGGAGTGGTAGGAAAACTAGATTTTGGGAGGATATCTGGTTTGGGACCTCACCTCTCTCTGTGCAGTTCTGGCCCCTGTACTCTATCTGCCACCAACACTGTGTGACAGTTTCAGAGGTCTGGGATGGAGTGGATATTAAGCTTACTTTTAGGAGGGTTTTTACCCCTGCTATGATGGAAGAGTGGTACTGCCTTGAGCAAATCATTAGAGAGACTGTTCTCTCTAATGAAGAGGATGCTATGATTTGGCAGTATGAATCTAAGGGTGTCTACTCCTCTAGCTCATTATATGCTATTATTAACTTTAGGGGTGTGCAACCCATCTATATCCCTTCTGTTTGGTCTATTGTTGTGCCTCCTAGAACCCAAGTTTTTCTTTGGCTTTTGGCTCACAATAAACTGATGACTAAAAATAACTTGCTTAAGAGAGGGATTGAAAAGCCTCCAGATTGTATGTTCTGTTCTGAACATGAAACTGTTGACCACCTGTTCTTTGAATGTGTGGTTGCGAAGAAAATCTGGAGTGATGTTTCCTCTTTTTTCTCTACCGAACTAGGAACTAATTATATCTCCATTGCCAAGTTTTGGCCTGCTACCAAAAAACATAAGGATATGAATGCAGTCTGTGCTTGTGTTTTGTGGTGCCTTTGGAAAACTAGAAACAGTCTTGTTTTTAACAATGCTGTCTGGTCTGATATGAAGCAGATCTAGTGGCTGATATGGAAGACTCTCAAAAGGTGGATGATACTGTACAAAGGGGATTCGTTGGAAACAATGCAGAAGGTCTCTCTCTGGATTTCATGCATTCTAAGAGCCCCTTTCCAGTTGACAGTGAGGTGATTGGGGGTGTGGTGGATACTGAAGGTGTCTCCCAGACCTTCCTTCTCACTAAACTGTCGCTTGGGGGGAGGCTGGATTCCCAACCTCCTCGATATGCTGACAATCCACTGTTTGGAAGTCCATCCCTGAAGAAGATGCCTCAAGCGACAACAAGCCTAGTTACACCTCTGGATTTACCTGGCTCGCCGGTTCAACCTCTCAAGAAGATGAAGAGCGACGCTCTGGAACAGGTTAAGAGGGTGACCTTGATGCTCGCTGCTGAAAACAAAAGGATGCTGGCTGGTGCCCAGCAGGTTCTATGACTGAGTTCTTTAAATTCCCTTCGAAAAATTGTTGCAGTTTGTTTTGATTCTGCATTAGTAGGGTGCGTTGTCACCGGGCTGGAGGCCTAGAGATCAGATGATCTGTCCGTTTTTCTTTCTTTTTGCGTCGTTTTCAGTTCCTGGACATGCTTGGTGGATGAGCGTGCTGTAAAACTATCTGGTTTCATTTGCTAATGGAACTGGGGGGGCTGAGCCCTCCTGATGATCTAAATTTGTTTTTTGCTGTGCAAGGAAACTCGATTCAGACAAATTTGAGAAAATTACATCTACAGTAACTGGACTTGTCTCTAGGGTTCACTTTGATCACTCACTGTATTCACGAAACAGAAAGTTACGGTCACTCTGCTCGTTGAACCGGGTCAGCGTACGGTAACTCGTACCGTTTCGGCTCAAATTGTGCACACGTGGACGTATTTGACCAAAAAAACGGTTTGACTGGCCACCTGGACAGGACACGTCGTCCATTTCATAAAGCCGATTCCACTCTCCTCATCTCTCAAATCCCTAGCTCCTCCCCCTCACCTCTCCTCAAATCCCTAGCTCCTTCCTTCTCTCTCTCTCGCCGAATCTCGTCTCTATTCATCACCAACCAAGGGCGGCGGCGTCAAATCCACAGCGGCGACAAATCGAGGGCCGCCATGCCGGCACGGGTAGCTCATCAGGTGTTGTCATGGTCGCTGAGGGCTGGCTCTCGTTGATCCAGTGCCCTGACTGTAAGATCCGTCAGATCAGGCGGTTTCAATCTGGCACAGAGAAAAATTCAGGGTGGATATTTTACAAGTGCATGAATCATAAGGTTAGTAAGGAGAGCAATGCCTGCATGTTGTTTTGAATCTGTGTTTCCCTTTCGGAATTCTTTTCTCAAATTTGTTCTTCATTTTGTGAAATAGGTCGAGAAAGCTCCTTGCGACTTTTGGCATTGGGAAAAGAGTTACATTCAATATTTGAAGCAGCATGGACATCTCATATGTGAATCTGTTGGCAGTGAGGAAGTAGAGATGGCAAGAAAAGGGAAGAATAAGATGGAAGTGGAACAAGTCTGTACTGAAGAGATGGTGAAGATGACAGTGCTGTTGAAATCACTGCCAGGAAGTGTTACAGATTTGGTTGCTCTTATGAAGATGGTTGTGTTGTTGTTATTTGCAATTCTATTTGTGTTAGTTTTAGTTCTACCTAGGATGTGAGTGGAAATGTGAGTGCTTGCTCTATCATGTAAGAAGTTGATGCAAATTTGTTATGAGAGAAAATCTTTTGAGAAGTGCAAATGTTTATGAGTTCATTGGATATTTGCACTCTGCAATTTTCAAGATTACATGAAATTCACATCTATTACAATATATATTTGAGGACCTGAACACTTTAAAATATAGAGCTACAAAATTGAACTTAAAGAGCACCATTTGCACCGCATAATTCACATCATTTACAGTCTGCATTTGACAGACAAAAACTGAACTTAATAGCAACATTCACACATTTTCAGTACATCAATGAACAATGAGCACCATTTCTTTAGTTGAACAGTGAATTAAATAAGAAAGTCAGAACTTCCTAACATTCAGAAAATTCAGAGCTTCTTGTAACATTTGAACAGTGACAAAAATTGAACATGAACATGAACAGAGCTTCATACACACACATAAATGGTTCAAAAGAGTACCAAACTGAAAGTTCAAAGTAAGGTTCATAGTTTAACATCCAGAAACAAGTTCCTAAGTGAACAAATTGCAAAATACTTAATCCATTACATGAAATGGTCATTCAAGAACTGAATTCATCAAACATGTTAAATTTCCTGGGCTTCTTTGCTGAAGTTGCTACTTTCTTCTCTTGTAAATCCCTCTTCTTTGCTTCAGTTGCTACTTTCTTCTCTTCTAAAGCCCTCTTCTTTGCATCAACTGTTGCTTTCTTCTCTTCTAAAGCCCTCTTCCTTGCTTCCTGTAGTGCCTCTTTCTTAGCTGCATCTACAACTTTCTTTGCTTCAGCTTCTGCCTCTCTCTTTTTCTTTGCCTCTGCCTTCAGTGCATCTTTTTCAAGTGCTTTTTTAGCCTTTTCTGCTTCTTTCTTGGCAAGGGCTTCACCTGCTTTTTGCAAAGCAGTTGCTTCTCTTTGTTCCAGGATTTTAGCACACCTCTGTTCATGCAAAAGTTCATTGGCATGCTGCTTGGCCTCCCTCATCACTTCAACTCTAGTTGTAAGACTACCTAGTCTTGTTGCAGTGCTGGTTCCTACAGATGGCATTGCTTCTCTAGCTTCTCTGAGGAAAGAACTTTCAGGCAATGGTCCTGGCATCTTCCTTTTATTTTGTTTAGGAGCCTGCAATAATTTTCTTACAAGTTAGGTACACCAACTGGTTATAACCTGCACAGAAAGATGTAAATTCATTGAAAATACCTCATTTCTCATGATTTCCATCATTAAATGTGGATGAAGAGCTCCAATAGGAGGCATGTCATGTTCCTGTGTGACAACAGGCTCCTCACTTGCCTGGGTCATTGAGGGTCCAGGGGCTTGTTCTTCTGCTGTGGCCTCATATTGCTGCTAAAAAATAACAAGTCCAAAATATTTGTCACTCAAACGGATGTATCAAGCACTGAAAAATAGTAGTCACTACAATGGATGTATCGAGCATTGAAATACTTGTCGCTCAAATTGATGTATCGAGCACTGAAAAATAGTAGTCACTACAATGGATGTATCGAGCATTGAAATACTTGTCGCTCAAACGGATGTATCGAGGTTACCTATGACATAGTAGGTTGAGGGTCTTCTTCTTCAAATGTTGTTCTTGACCTCTTCCTCACTTGCTTCTGCATAGGTTTTGCTGCAGGTAGGCCTTGCTTGAAAGCAGAGCATCCTTTTTTGTTATGTCCAGGATTGTTACAATGGCTACAATGAATAATTGTACCATGTCTTGTGATCTTTTCCCTCCTTTATTTGCTATGACTTCCTCTGGCTGCATTCTCCTATTCTTGGCCTTTCTTCCTCGTTTCTTCTCATACAAAGGAGGCTTAATTACACAACCACCCATTTTCTGCCACCCCCTCTTGTCTTTGCAAGGCATAATAATGCGAGCATATGCTTTGGAGAAATTGCAAAGAGCATAACACTTCTGCACCATTTCCTCAGGATCAATTAGTTCATCTCTATAGCAGGATATGGAGTGGGGGCAGGGAATGCCAGTTAATTGACATCTTCTGCATGTGCATGCCTTCAACTGCAGCTCCACAATGTAGTCCCTACCATGTGAAGAAACTTGGAAGATTCCCTCTCCATCATTAGTGGGGTAACAACTGTTAGACCATTCTATGTGCTTCAGAAGCCTTTTCTTGATCTTTGGGCAGATTGGACCATTAAATTTCTTAGCCTCTTGCTGCTTGTTATAATGTCTGCTTGAAAGTTGTGACTTGATTCTATCAATCATGCTGATGATTGGCAAGTCTCTAGCATCCAAAATATATCTACAAGTAATTGAACACATAACAATACTTAATTCAGTATGAAGAACACATAGCAAGTAAATGAACAAATGAAGAACACATAGCAAGTAAATGAAGAACACATAACAATACTTAATTCAGTATGATAGTACCACTTACTTATTAAAAACCTCACAATTGTTGTTTAGTAAAATATCACATTTGGGCAGATCAGTCTGGAATGCCCTAACCCAAGTGTTAGGCCTCTTCTCTGCAAGCCAAGCATGAGCCTCAGTGTCAAGCAGTCTCATCTCTTCCATATATTCTTCATACTGATCAGCTGTGGTGCACCTAGCTATCTTCCAGAGCTGGGTTTTCAGAACATCTCCTCTGAATGTTTCTCTGAAATTCTGCCAAAGGTGCCTGACACAGAATCTGTGTTCTGAGTCACGAAAATGCTGCTTTACAGCATTTATTAGGCCCTGCAAGTTTTGTAAGTCCATAAGTAAGTAAGTAAGTAAGTGCTACTTTGTCAAATTACCCATTTAGATGTCCTTACCTTTTGCTTATCAGACATGACAGTCCATGTTGAAGTGTTCTGAATCCCAAGATCCTGTTTTAGTGTTCTCAGGAACCAGCTCCGGCTGTTAGTATCTTCAACATCTACAATGCATTGTGCCACAAGATAGATACAATCATTAGGATCCATGCCCACTTCAGATAGAAGCACACCTCTATACTTAGTTTTCAAATGGCATCCATCAAAACAAATTATGGGCCTACACCCTGCAAGGAATCCTCTTTTACATGCATCAAAAACTGAAGTAGCATCTGTGGAACCTTGATTCATTGTCCAATTGAATGAAAAATGTGCTGCCAAAGTTGGATCTTCTAACTTCATTTGCATAATCCCAAAGCATGTTGTACTGTGCCTCCTCATCTCCATGGATTATCTTCAATGCATATCTCCTTGCTTTGCTTAGTTTACTACAAGAAGTTGTCATATTCCAGTCCTTTTGCACTAACCTCCCAAAATTTCTCAAGTTCATTCCTTGATCTGCCCTGAAGTACTCCAAGTACTTTTCTGCAAGACATCTAGAAGTAAATGCCTTTACTTTCCACTTCTTAGAACATTTGTGCTCATCATTGTAGCTCTTGATGACCATGCAATTTGTTCTGCTATCATAACTACACCGAATGTTCCAGGGGCAGTGAGGCTGACATTTTGCTGAAATTCTTTTCCAGTCATTTACTGGCAATTTGATGTCAAATCTGTTTTTGCAAGCATATTCTCCCACTGCTTTTCTAAACAATTCTGGTGACTGGGAAACTTGTCCAATTTTGAATTGTGGATCATGCAAATCTTCTTTCCTAAAGCTTTTAAATTTGTACTTTGCATCTGCTTCATCATCAGAATCTGGTAGCTCAAGTTCTTCTTCATCTGATCCTTCTACAGGGTCTGGCTTTGCTCTAATATTAACATCAGCAGGCTCCTCCACTGTGTCCTCTTTAAGATCATCATCTAAATCACTGACATCATAATCACTATCTACAATCTCATCAGCATAGTCTGATCCTTGTTCACTCCCATTTACTTCAGCATCAGAAACTTCTCCCTCACTGTCATCTGCATAAACAGAGCCCTCATCTTCACCCTGCTCCTCCACATGTTCCTCCTCATCTGCAATTGCTTCTTGTGCTGCTTGCTGTGCATCTGCTTCTTCTACTGCTTGCTCTGCAACTGCTTCTGCATAATTCTGCTCTGCTGCTTGCTCTGCAACTTCTTCTTCTGCAGAATTTTGCTCTGCATTTGTTCCTTCTGCTGCTTGCTCTGCAAGTGCTTCTTCTGCAGCTTGATCTGCACCTGTTCCTTCTTCTTCTTCTGCTTGGTCTGCATCATCTGCAATGGTGACATGAGTGACACATTTACACTGCATATTTTGCACTGCTTCCTCCTTAATTTTCCTGTCCAATAAATCCTTCTGAATCTTCTGGTTCTGCTTCTCTAGTGCTTCCTCCTTAATAATCTGAATTGTTTTGATAGGGCTAACAACAATAGGCAAGTCTGCTACAGGAAACTCTATCACATCATCCCAATCAAACTGCCTCAAGCTCTCATCATGATCAAGATACATTTGCAAAAACTTGTGTCCAAATGTTACATGTGCCCTCATGTTAAGACAGTTGTCATTGCAAGTTATCTTCACCAGACCACCTTCAGTCATTGGTTTACCAGGCATAGAGTAATACATTTGCAATCTTCCCTTCACTTCATAGCCCAATTCTTCAACCAGGTCTTCCAACTTCTCCACAGTCAGTGTATCCCCCTCAACATAATCATACCACATGTTTTCTCCATTGACATATGCACGATTTTTACCAACTCCAAGGAAATAACCACCAAAATTGATGCAAAGACTGAAGTTTGATGCATAGTCAATTTCATCTGCAGATTGGCATAAAACCCTAGATTAACCGCCTAAAATCCATAGCAGAACGAAAACCCTAGCAGTAACATCAAAATCTAAAGACAAATAAGAGCGTGCAACCACCTAATCGACCTCAAATCACTAGTTTCGTAGAGAAAGGGGGGGGTTTACAGAGGTTCAGAGAGGAAAAAGGGGCTTACCATACACAGGTGATGGGTCTCCTTCTGCTCGGCAACGAGGAGCCATGGTTCAAGTCGTCGACGAACCCGCTGGCCGCCGTCGCTCCGTCGGCGGCGACGAAACCCTAGCCGATCACCGCCGCGATCGCCTCCCCTTTCCTTTCTCTTCTCCTCTGCCTCGGAGGCGTCGATGAAAAGGTGAACCGTCTCGAACGAACAGGGAAAAAAAATGCAAAATAGCGCGGTGGCCGCTCGGCTTCTTTAAGTTTTGTCGACGTGTCATATCCAGCTGGCGAGTCAAAGCGGTTTTTCTGGTCAAATGGGGGCCATACGAGCCGAAACGGTACGGGTGACCGTATAGTGACCCGGTTCAGCAAGCCCGGTGACCGTAACTTGCGCTTTCGTGAATAGAGTGACCAAAGTGAACCCTAGAGTCGAGTTCAATTACTGTAGATGCAATTTTCTCGACAAATTTCGCCCCAACTTAACTCCAGCAGTCGTACTAGCCGCTTGTGCAAAAAGTCGTAACTGATCGCCAAGAATTGATGAACTAGCATTGATACAGGATTGTCCTTCATGTGTGTCATGTGTAGGTTGCTACCAGACGACTTGAATGATTATGTTCTTTTTCTATATTCCACGGTCTATGAATTTCAACGGTATGTTTTCTTTTTGAGGGAAAATTTTCAACGGCACTGGTAGCTATTTGCCGAGACATTCTTTGAACGTTTGTTAAACCATCCGATCCGACTGGGGGCTCACTGATTCAACGCGTCGGTGCGGTGCACCTACGTCGCGTTTCTAACTTAACCGGATGAAGTAGCCGTCACTCACGACTCACGTCATCAACACGAGAATAAACAATCACTTGGAGTACCGGGTGCAAACTACACAAAGCGTCCATGAGCCCCTGATTTGCAATCTTGGTTCTTGTCTCTTCCTTGTCATATCGACTTTTCAAACTAGCCAGTGATCATTAACCAACGGACGGAACTTTTCAAGCCCAGCAGTAGCGCTAGTGGAGCTGGTAGAAAAGTGGATGCGTAATCTGGTCCCACTGGCAGTACTAGTAGTCCCTGCTGCTCGCCTACGTGGTCGGTCTGAATTCTCCTACAGCTGAACTAACAAAGCGCAGTGCCACCATGTACTGTCATACTCTCTCTCGTCAGATGCAACTGCATGATTCGTTGTGTCTGCGACACAACACAGTGACATCGGGAGCTGGCTTCTGCCTCAGCGCCTCGTGGTCCAAACCCGCTTATTGACAATCTCCACTCCAGCAAGCAATTAGTCTGACCCAATAGACAACCGCTCGCGTGAAGCAGCCTGGCCAAGTTAGGGGTTTTTTGATTTTTAGCCACCACTTACTTTGCACTTTTGATAATTTGCCACTTCTTACATTGTAATTGATCTGTTGCCGCTCTTTACTTTAGACTTTGATCTTTTGCCATTTTTTATAAAAAACAATACTTCAAAATGATTGACACAATGTACACATAAATCAGTGGACCAAAATAGCCTTTGTGCTAGTTTCACCAGTGCCAGCCGATTCACAAAGAGGCGATGAACCAGTACACCCCCGACGCCGCCGCCCTTTGCTGATGGCCGCCTCCTCGCGCCGCTCTCCTCCAGTCTTCAGCGGCCGCGGCGCCGGAGTACCAGATGCGGTCGGTGACGTGGGTCGTGCTGCTCCCCGCCCCGTGCTGCTGCTCCCGGCCGTCGGCTGCTCACGGTCGTCGCCTCTGCCTCTCCATTGTGGAGTTGTAGCTTGAATCGATCTCTTTTCACGTGCGTACGTGTCTCGGCGGAATCGATCTGTTTCCGCGTGCGTCGCCTGCGTGTTGCATTACTCGCCAGAATCAATTAAGCAGCTTAGGCAGTTGCGTACGTGTAGCTTGTGTACGTGCTTGTCTTCCAAAGAATCGATCAATAGCTTACCTTGGCTAGCTTGTGTATGTGTAGCGTGCACATGCTCGCTGCTGCGTGCTGCTGCTGCTTGTGCTCGACGGAGTGGAGAGGGGAGCGGCGCCACAGTCCATGGAGAAGCAGCAACGTGGTCGAGTGCGGCGGCAGTAGCAGCTCTTTCCATCGTCGCCTTGTCAGCGACGAGGCAGTGGATGTGCGCGTGACAACGGCCGCGGGATCCACTCCGCACGCGCCAGCGCGGCTGACGGGCGCGCTCCGGTCGCTGAAGCACCGCGCGCCGGGCCAGCGTGCGCTCCCTCCGGTGCCCGCCCAGTGCCTGTCATTACTCACGGTTGCCGCCTTGCTGGGCCACGGCCATGGCGCGGGTCGAGGGAGGGAGGAGGCAGAACGGGGCTTGGCCGGGGATGGCGAGCGCCGCCGCCGTCTCTGCCGTCGTTGCGGGCGAGAGGGTGGGGATAGTCAATCTGTAGGGCAGGGATGCTCTAGTCATTTTACATGGGACCCACTTGACAAAGGGCAAAAAATCAAAGTGCAAAGTATTGAGTGGAAACAGATCAATTACAATATAAAGAGTGGCAAATTATCAAAGTGCAAAGTAAGTGGTGGCTAAAAATAAAAATAAAAACCAAGTTAGCTGGGTTGTCGTCGGTGCAGAGAAAGGCACCAGGCCGGGCCGTCGTCTTACGAGATCCCTTTTGTTGTTTTCGTGCGCCGCGTCGGGACCAACGGGTGCGGCATGTCTCTCCCAGTAGGCTCGAACGACGACGACGGGTTTGAGCTTGGACCCCGTGTCAGCCGTGGAGAGGAGAAAACGAAGTATTGGAAGGCCCGTATAAGCCACAGGAGACACAGGCACGCAGCGCCCTCTGCAGTTGCACGATCGTGGTCGATCGCCTCGAGGCGTCGGGGTTTGACGTGCACGGTTTGGAATTCGGAGAAGAAGACAACATCGTAGGTGTTGTACGCGTAGGGGGTGGGACCAAAGCGGCCAATGCTATTCCTAAAGAGTGCTCGTGCGGATGCGGCTATTCTGCACCCGGGCTCAGATGAGCCGGGCGTGAATAGTAAAATCGACTTTTTTTTTCTGAGGATAGATGTCGAGATACAGTCAGCTGGCAAAAGCTCAGCGATACAAGATGGGCAATCCTGTAGCCAACAAGCCGTGCTACACTCTATTCTACCTTAGTTCGACAGGCGATCTGCTACTCTGTTTTGAGCTCTAGAATTTTTTAAGGAACAAACTCTCTACCAACAAGTAGATGCTTAATCTCCGAAACTAAATGGCCGTATGTCGATTTATCAAGACTATCCATGGACAAGGAAGAAAGTGTCATCGAACAATCAGATTGGATAATCACCGGAAGGTTTGATCGTTCCAAAGCCTACGCGAGTCCCTCTCTTATTGCATGTAGTTCCGCTTCCAAAGCGTCATTGCAGAAAAAGAGATATTGATAAGCAGCAAAAATCATATGTCCATCTGAGTCTCTGAGAATCATTTTAAGAAATCGATATTTTTTGTGCTACAAGATGCTCATGTGCGTGATGCCCGTGAAAAATTTGGTGAAGTTTGGACATTCGAGGAGCTCGTGGCAAAAAAGACAAATGGGTGTTTGGGAAACTTTTGAAAATAGTAGTGTTCACACTCAATTTTGTCTTTTTTGCCACAAACTCCTCGATTGTCCGAGCACCCAAAATTTTGCACGAACATCACACATTTGAGCATCTTGCACCATAAAAAAATCAGTTTTTTTTGCTATTTTATTGATTTTACTGTTCATTGGGTGTGGAGCAGACGTCGGGCGTGGAGCAGCTCTGTGCCCGCAAGTTGTTCGCCGGTATGTTTCAACCGGGCAATCCGTCGTACGATGACGCGGATAGGTAGTTGTTTGAGATGATACACGACGGAGGCAGAAGCGAAGGCTGCTATGAGGACGGGCAGGTGGATGACTCGGAATCCACACAGCCAGGCACGTACACGACGCAGCTGGCACGTACACCTAGTCCATCACGTACACCCCACAGCCGGATTGGGTTATCGGCCGGCAGGAGCAGGAGGAGGATGACATCGACGACCTTGATCCGGATGAATTTGTTGTCGATCCGAAGAAGAAGAGTAAAGGAGAAAGCTTCAACACGAGAGAGGATGAGCTATTGTGCGATGCGTGGTTGGTCCCGGCCATCGATTCTATCCATGGCACAGAGCAAAAGGGCGCAACATTTTGGGCAAACATTCATACTTGGTTCCATGAGCACAAGCATTTCGAGCCCAGCGCCGACGAACTAATCCGGGAGCATGGGGTAAAGTCGCTCAACCATCCATGGTACATCATCAAAGAGGCCATGTCCAAGTATTGTGGCCATTTGAAACAACTAAACGGTCGGTGGCCAAGTGGTGCGCAAATCTTCGAGCAAGTAAGTTGTTATATGTGTTGGTCATTTGGCCGAATATGCAACTTGTTGGTCGGACATATGTTGGTCATTTGGCCGGATCGGATATGCAACTTCTTGATAATGTGTTTTCTCTGTAGCCTCCCCGCGCTCTTGAAGTTGGAGAAGAAGAGCTTCGTCCTCATGCATTATTTGTTGAAGTTGAGTGGGCAACCCAAGTGGAAAGTATTCAATGCCAACTCCGCCAAGACCACTAACATCGACACTGAGGAAGAAACGGGTGATCCAACCGACCCAACAAAACATCATCGAAGAAGGTTAGAAGAGTGTTCCGGGGAAAGAAGTGGGAGGAGGAGAGGACGAAGCGAGAAGGGACGGCGGCCAAGATGACGGGAGATTCGATGACATCTTGGCGAAGAAGGAGGAGGCATATGTCAAGTGCTCGGATGTCAAGGACGAAAAAAAGTCTGAGAGGTTTAACATGTTGATGGCAGCGACCGAGAAGAAGCTCAAGCTCGAAGAGAAGAAGGTTGAGATCGCTACTGTCTCGGAGGACATGAAGATGTTCAACTTGAAGATGGAGGATTTGGATGATGATGCAAGGATGATCGTGGAGGCTGTCCGTGTTAGGATGTTGAAGCACATTGTGGCCGAGAAGGAGGCAGATGGTGACAAGGAGCTGGCGGCAGAGTGAGTGTGGAGGCTCGGAGAGCCGGTCTGGCGGGGCAAAAAATCCAATTTTTGGACGGACTGTCGGGATAAGATTATTTTATGAACAGGCATGTAGGATCGAGAGTATATCGGCGAGAGGGGGGTGAATGGGAGATTTAAATGTTCTTGAAAAACTTCAAATCTTTAGACGCAAAAATAGCAGAAGTAAATGTACTACAGGAACACAAAAGCTAAATTGGAACAAACACACGAAGATAAAATAGGATATACTAGTAAGGCTAAGCAAAACTTTCGATGAAAGCGATGATAATCTTCCTAGTGTATTAACAGAGTACTTTCAAGATAACTATGGTGACACACATAAAGGAAACAAGGCAACCAACATAGACAAATAATTGTGACCGAAGTAGATAACAAAACATAAACACTCTATTGAGAAATGTTCATCAGAGCATAATTCAGCTGGAATACAAAGTAACACCAAAGGATCAACAAATGTGTATACAGACAACTAGCTTTGAGCACTACATATTGAAATACACTCGACAACATAGCAAAGATACAGATAATGAACAGAGGCGGATATATGATCCGAAAGATATCTATCGATACATAGAGCACTGAAGATAAATTACTTAAAGTATTGCAGTAGAGTAGAAGTGACCAGTGGTGCTAGATGGCGACAGATGATTTGGTAGACCAGTTCACTCTTCTACAAAAGCGCTATGTCTAGTTGGAGGGACTTGTGATTGAACACAGGAGCAAAACTCTCTCCGTCCTATTATCCCGTAACGCAAAGCTGATCAGACTTGGGTTGATTTCACTCGGGGTAGATGCTTATCGGTGATATCCAAACCTTCGACAGACTTGCTTCGCGAACCACAATTACTCTTGGTTGCTGAAGACTTTGACTTGGTGAAGACAATTACTCTTCGACACTCAAGTCCACACCTATCCGTCTAGAGAGTGTGCAGCTCTCAAGAGTAATAGGTACAGGAACTCTCAACTCAGATTTACTGTGATGCACAACCATTATCTAAGTTTCGGATCTTGATTTTATCTCAGTGGATCTTATACTCAAATCTCTCAGAGAGGGGTGCTCGGACAATCTTCTCAGAATCTCAAGTGGAGCAGCCAACGAAAACCGTTGGAGCGGGGTGGCTATTTATAGCTGCAACCTTTCGCAGATGGGAAATGGCCATTTAGGACAAGCAGTCCAGCCAATGGCCAACCGACACATTTCCAATGGTCGGATTTCAAGCACATCGGAACTTTATTTGAGGAACAAGTAAAGCCGACTCCTCGGTCCGAAACATCTCTTGTAGCCCAAAAGAATAACGTCTCTGGCTGGCAAGTAAAGTTTTGAAGCACAAAGAGGTCTCTCTTAGTCTTTCATAAGTTTCGGCTAATCATCACAACAGACTTAAGTCTCGAATACATATATCCCTCTTAATAATATGGTGGTCCTATGAATCAGATAAGAGAGAGAGAGAAAGAGAGAGAGATATCGAGACAAATACTATGTCTTCGTTCCGCTTTGAATTTTCTCGACTGCAGTCATTCTTCTTCAGACACACCGAAGAAAAATTGCCTCACTTCAGAAATATTTTAAGGGGTCAACTTCATCACACAATCTTCACGGTATTGTTTCTTCTCGAAACTTATCTCTCTCTTCTCTACAACGCAGATACTTCCAGGTGAAGTTCTTCAAACTTCTTGTCAGAATGTGGCATTCTTCTCGATACGCCAGGGACCATTTCTCTCTGTGTGCACTAGCAATCAAATCAGTCCCTTACTGTTTCTGACAATAATCTCCAAAATCAAAGGGGGCAAGTCATTGCACCAACAGGGATTGTAAAAACTATGCATACTTGCATCTTTTTCGTTGTGATCGGGCGCGCTATGTGATCTGGCGCTATGCATTTGAATTTGAAATTGGCCGGACCTACACGAAAGTTTAGGGGAGATGGTTGGATAGCCGGCTCCTGCATCATTGTACACGGACTGGTCTCCACCGGTCGCGGACGGATACGGTGGAGATGCCCTTAGGGCGTCTCTAACGCTGACCCACAAACCAGACACCACATTCGTCCGCGGACAGGAGGGACCAGTCCCCGGACACGGATGCGAGAGGCAGCTATCCGACGCTATCCGCATACATTTCAAACCGCAGTTCAACTATCCGGACAAAATTCATGAAACACGACGGAATTCATCAAAGTTCAGATAGAAAATAGCACAAATCATCCATACATAGCATGCAAATAAGTCTAGTACAACAATAGTTCAAATTCAACGAGATTAACCGGATGTCAACAAGTTTTTCATGAACCGAACATGTCGTCTCACACATACTACCCCTTGAGCTTCATCCAATAGTGCATGTGCATAAATGGTCTGCCCTCTATCCTGCGGTACATCATGGCAACGCGTACCGGCTACACAATGTGTGGAGCAACATTGAGTGAATGATTGAATCAATCAACAAGTTGAGCAAGAAGAAGCAAAACTTATAATCTTCTTTAGGGTTAGGGTTTAGTGCTTACAGTATACATCACTCATGTAGTCAGGGTCTAGGGTTTAGGGTTTACATTTCTTTTTTTAATTTCGCAACAGTATCAATGGCATTACTAATTCACTGTTTACTATTAGGGTTTTAGGGTTACAGTTTTTTGATTTAGATTTCCTTTTGTTAATTTGCAGCACTTGCGATGCCATTACTACTTGTACCTTGTAATTACCTAGTTGCAAACATTCTTCTTTCAATAGTTTTCACTCCCAAATATACATTATACTCAATCACGCAACACAACTATTTTTACTCATAATGATATTGCAATATTGATCTACGACTCAATTAAATTTACGTAATGTTTAAGTTCCATAGGAAGAAACATGGATTTTAAAGTTCGTAAAATTCAATTTCAGCCTCAGTAACTTGTCAAAATAGATTCAATACACATACATGTGCTTCCACTATTTACAGACAGATCATAAGATTCCAGTTCATACAATTTCAAATTAAAAATAGTCAATATGTCGGACAGAAAAGCGATACCAAATGACCAACCCTAACACTGACACTATAAAGACAGAATGACCCACTATACAACACATTAAACGCTTGTTCTTGAATAAACAAGATCGTTACCAAGCACTAAACAAGAAAATCAAGCTTTGCGGTCGAATCTGTACCTATTAGCAGCAAATATTCTGATGCGCGCCTTCTTATCTTGAAAGTTTCAATCTATGAGCACACATGATCATCTCTTTTCTTTCGTGTAGTCGACTGATCCTTCAAGGTGCATATTCTGTTTTGATGAACAGAAGAGAAGAACAAAGAGGAAGCAAGAAGAGTGCGAGAACTATGGCATGGTGAATCTTTTTTCTTATTTATTCTATGAGTGTTTCTTATTTCCCGTTTTCACTGTTAAGGCTCCCCACGGAACGGGTATACGACCCCACACGAATAGGTATACCCGCGTGATAGACGAACACATTACAGATAAAAGCGAAAATAGAAATCTGTCTATACATCGCCAAATATGCAAATCTTGGCGCAGATGAACGGCATAGAATCTGCGTGCCCCCACACTTGCGTGCCCTAAATCATCTCCCCTTCCTAATGGCATCTCCAAAGCTAACCCTCAAACCACCCGCAAACGTCTGGACCATGCGGTCTGGACGTGTTGTGCCATCCAACGCGGGCCTGTATCGGTCCGCTCGACGGTCCAGATGCACTTTCTCCCGCAAACCGGAAACAAACTAGGAGGCATTGCGAGGGTCCGGACAGCAGCCACACCCGCTTCTGACCACCCTGGCACACCCAAAACCCTCCTCTCTCGCCCGCGCGCGTTCCCGCCCGGTGCCAGTTGCCCGCATTCATCCCGTCAGCCCGCTATTTAAAAAAGGCTAGACGCCGGGCAAGAATCGCACCACAACTCTGCTCCCCATCTCCTAGTTGCACCATTTTCTCTACACTGTCCATGGCATCCATCGAGCAGGAAGAGTAGTTCTCCAGCATAAGTTGGCTGAGTGGGCCGCCGAGCCCGTCGGATACAAGCCAGACAACTCGCTGCTCCACCTCCCTCGCCTAGCCCGATGGAGCAAGTTGCCACTCCAAGTCGGCGCGCGATTCAGCAACTCACCGCTCCAAGCCAACTCGCGGAGGAGTGGCAAGTTGCTCCAGGTAGGCACGCGGGGGAGCACGGCGGAACGGGCATCGTGGCTGCCATGGACGAGGCCATCCGCCGTCAACATTGGCGGAACCGCGCCCGGTCGGTGGAGAAAGAAGCCGGCTACTGATGTCTACTACGCAACTTTTATTCTTGTAGACGTTGTTGGGCCTCTAAGTGCAGAGTTTTGTAGGACAGTAGCAAATTTCCCTCAAGTGGATGACCTAAGGTTTATCAATCCGTGGGAGGCATAGGATGAAGATGGTCTCTCTCAAACAACCCTGAAATCAAATACAAGAAATCTCTTGTGTCCCCAGCACACCCAATGCAATGGTAAATTGTATGGGTGCACTAGTTCAGCGAAGAGATGGTGATACAAGTGTAGTATGGATAGTAGATATAGATTTTTGTAATCTGAAAATATAAAAACAGCAAGGTAGCAAGTAGTAAAATTGAGCACAAACGGTATTGCAATACTTGAAAACAAGGCCTAGGGTTCATACTTTCACTAGTGCAATCTCCCAACAATGCTAACATAATTGGATCATATAACAATCCCTCAACGTGCGACAAAGAATCACTCCAAAGTTCCTATTAGCGGAGAACATAAGATGAAATTGTTGTAGGGTACAAAACCACCTCAAAGTTATCCTTTCCGATCAATCTATTGAGCCATCCCTATAAGTGTCACAAACAGCCCTAAGCTAGAGTTCGTACTAAAATAACACCATATGATACGCATCAACCAACTCTAATGTCACCTAGATACTCCAATGTCACCACAAGTATCCGTGAGTTGATTATTCGATATGCATCAAACAACTTCAGATTCATAATATTCAATCCACACAAAGAACTTCAAAGAGCACCCCAAAGTTTCTTATCGGAGAAAAGATAATGAAAACGTGCAACCAACCCCTATGCCTAGATCACCCCAAGGTCATGGGAATCCGCAAGTTGATTACCAAAACATACATAAAGTGACTCAATAGAATACCCCATTGTCACCACGGGTATCCACATGCAAGACATACATCGAGTGTTCTCAAATCTAAAATATTCAATCCGACAATAACAAAACCTTAAAGGGAAAAGACTCAATTCATCACAAGAAGATAGAGAGGGAAGAAACACCATATGATCCAACTATATTAACAAAGCTCGCGGTACATCAAGATCGTGCCAAATCAAGAACATGAGAGAGAGAGATCAAACACATAGCTACTGGTACATACCCTCAGCCCCGAGGGTGAACTACTCCCTCCTCGTCATGGGGACCGCCGGGATGATGAAGATGGCCTCCGGTGATGATTCCCCCCTCCGGCAGAGTGCCGGAACAGGGCTTCGGATGAGATCGCTTCGGTACAGAGGCTTGCGTCGGTGGCGTGGGAGTTTTCGGTTTCTTTCTGGGGTTTTCTATATTTATAGGAATTTTTGGCGTTGGATTCACGTCAAGGGGGCCCACGAGGGAGCGACAAGCCTGCTCCACGCACCCTGGGGGGGAGAACACGCCCCCCAGGTTTGTCTCTTCCTCATGAGGCTTCTGGTCCTTCCTCCAAGCTTCGGGGGTCTCTTTTGGTCCATAAAAAATCACCGTAAATTTTCAGCCCATTCCGAGAACTTTTATTTCTGCACAAAAAACAACACCACGGTAGTTCTGCTGAAAACAACGTCAGTCCGGGTTAGTTCCACTCAAATCATACCAAAACCATATAAAATTGTTGTAAACATGGCATGAACACTTCATAAATTATATATACATTGGAGACGTATCTGCTACGCGGAGATCGATTAGTCGGTGACCAGCGCGTCCACGTCTACCGCCAACATCGAGGAAAAGTAGAACATGGGAGGCCGCCGCCGCTTGGTTCCCAGGAAGGCCATCGCCGACGCGTCGCCGGTGTGCACAGCCGGTGACTTGCCTGGTTCAGCGCAGACCATCGTCGACCCCGCCTCGGCTTCACGAAAGCGAAGGAGCCCCCCTTCCCCTCCGGCTGAAGCACCCCCTTTGCCACTCCGATGAGCGGCGCAGCCAGACATAGGGAAGATGCAGAGGAAGAATATACCTCCGGGGCTCCCGGCAGTCCGATGAGAGAGTTGCCGGACATGGGGAAGACAAAGGGATCCACCGCAGCCAGCCGTAGACTAGTGTAGTGTATCCGTGTCGTGGGAATGGAGCTCCGCGTGGCCGGACGTGCACATAGTTTTATCTTTTTTTGGTTAGAATATGTCCAAAATGTAAATATTTTCGTCCAGTTTGTATTAAATCCGCTGTGTTTGTATGAATTTTATCCGGTTTGTTGAGAAAGTATTTGAAATGTATGCGGAAAGTGTTGGATCGTCGGCTCCGACATCCATGTCTGATAACCCACAAGTATAGGGATCAATTGTAGCTTTTTCGATAAATAAGAGTGTCGAACCCAACGAGGAGCTAAAGGTAGAATTAATATTCCCTTCAAGTTCTATCAACCACCGATACAACTCTACGCACGCTTAACGTTCGCTTTACCTAGAACAAGTATAAAACTATTTTGTAGGTGATAGGATAGGTTTGCAAGAATAAGACTAGAAGTACTTTGCGAGAATAAAACTATGAGTAATTTGCAAGATAATAAAAGTTAGTTGTTTAGTAGAAAGCTTTTGTAACACAAGAGAATGATTTGTCCCTAGGCAATCGATAACTAGACCGGTAATCATTATTGCAATTTTATATGAGGGAGATGCATGAGCTAACATACTTTCCGTACTTGGATCATATGCACTTATAATTGGAACTCTAGCAAGCATCCGCAACTACCAAAGATCATTAAGGTAAAACCCAACCATAGCATTAAGTATCAAGTCCTCTTTACTCCCATACGCAACAACCCCCTTACTCGGGTATGTGTTTCAGTCGCTCACGCCACCCACTATAAGAGAATTATGAACATATTGCAAACCCTACAGCGGGAATCCCTCACGCTTGCGCGACACGGAGGGCACCATAGGACAGCACCAAAATAAAACATACAACTCAAACCAATCACGATCATCAATCAACCCATAGGACAAAACGAATCTACTCAAACATCATAGGATGGCCACAAATCATTGGATAATAATATGTAACATTAAGCACCATGTTTAAGTAGATATTACAGCGGGGAGAAGAGGTGTTACACCGCTGCATAGAGGGGGAGAGAGTTGATGTTGACGGCGGCGAAGTTGTTGGTGTAGATCGCCGTCACGATGTTTCCCCCGGTGGCGCTCCGGCGGCACCGGAAGAGAGGGGGAGAGAGCCCCCCTCCTTCTTCTTCTTCCTTGCCCCCCCCTAGATGGGAGGAGAGTTCCCCCTCTGGTCCATGGCTGCCATGGCGGCGGAGGGGCAGGAGCCCCTCCGAGATTGGATCTCTCTCTCTGTTCGCTTCTGTTTTGCGTTCCTGTTCTCTAGCCCTTCACCGTATCTTAAATTCCCGGAGATCCATAACTCCGATTACGCTGAAATTTTAACACGATTTTTTCTGGATATTAGCTTCCTTGCGCCCGAAGAAGAGCTCCAACCGACTTACGGTGTGCCCACGAGGCACCACCACGCGCCAGGGGGGAGGCGCGTCCATGTGGCTTGTGAAGGCTGTGGGCCTTCGTTTGCGTTGATTCCACCTCCCAAAAATCACATATATTCCAAAATAATTCTCCGTAAAATTTTATTGCATTTGGACTTTGTTTGATATGGATTTTCTGTGAAACAAAAAACAAGCAGAAAACAGGAACTGGCACTGGGCACTGGATCAATATGTTAGTCCCAAAAATAATATAAAATGTTGCCAAAATTATATGAAAGTTGTAGAATATTGGCCTGAAACAATCAAAAATTATAGATACGACGGAGACGTATCAGCATCCCCAAGCTTAATTCCTGCTCGTCCTCGAGTAGGTAAATGATAAAAAAGATAATTTTTGATGTGGAATGCTACCTAGCATAATTTTGATCATATAATCTAATCATGGCATGAATATTAAGACACGAGTGATTCAAAGCAATAGTCTATAATTTGACATAAAGACATCAATACTCAGGCATCCCAACAAACAATCATGCCTTTCAGAATAAAAATGCTAAAGAACGCTATCCCTACAAAATCATATAGCCTTGTCATGCTCCATCTTCTTAACACAAAATATAAATCATGTACTACCCCGGTGTCAGCCAAGCAATTGGTTCATACTTTTTAGCGCGCTTCAGCTTTTTCAACCCCCACGCAATACATGAGCGCAAGCCATGGATATAGCACTATAGGTGGAATAGAATGATGATAGAGATTAATAAGGGGAAGTCAAAAAGGGAGAAAGTCTCACGTCGACGCGGCTAATCAATGGGCTATGGAGATGCCCATCAATTGATGTCAATACGAGGAGTAGGGATTGCCATGCAACAGATGCACTAAGAGCTATAAGTGTATGAAAGCTCAAACTGAAAACTAAGTGGGTGTGCATCCAACTTGCTTGCTCATGAAGACCTCGGGCATTTGAGGAAGCCCATCATCGGAATATACTAGCCAAGTTCTATAATGAAAGATTCCCACTAGTATATGAAAGTGACAACATAGGAGACTCTCTATATGAAAAACATGGTGCTACTTTGAAGCACAAGTGTGGAAAGGATAGTAACATTGCCCCTTCTCTCTTTTTCTCTCATTTCATTTTTTTTCTTTTCTCTTTTTTCTCTCTTTTTTCTCTTTTTTCTTTCTTTTTTCTTGGGCTCTTTTTGGCCTCCCTTTTTTTTTCCTTTTTTTTCCTTTTTTTTTATTTTTTTATTTTCGTCCGGAGTCTTGTCCCGACTTGTGGGGGAATCATAGTCTCCATCATCCTTTCCTCACTGGGACAATGCTCTAATAATGAATAATGATCATCACACTTCTACTTACTTACAACTCAAAAAATTACAACTCGATACTAGAACAAAGTATGGCTTTATATGAATGCCTCTGGCAGTGTACCATGATGTGCAATGATCTAGCGTAGCAAAGATATAAAAAAATGGACAAGCCATGAAAAATATCATGCTAGCTATCTTACGATCATGCAAAGAAATATGACAATGAATGCTCAAGTCATGTATATGATGATGATGGAAGTTGCATGGCAATATATCTCAGAATGGCTATGGAAATGCCATAATAGGTAGGTATGGTGGCTGTTTTGAGGAAGATATAGAGAGGCTTATGTGTGATAGAGCGTATCATATCATGGAGTTTGGATGCACTGGCGAAGTTTGCACCACATTCCAAGGTGAGAAAGGGCAATGCACGGTACCGAAGAGGCTAGCAAATTGCGGAAAGGTGAGAGTGCGTATAATCCATGGACTCACATTAGTCATAAAGAACTCACATACTTATTGAGAAAGTTTATTAGCCCTTGAAGCAAAGTACTACTACGCATGCCCCTAGGGGGGAGGTTGGTAGGAGTTAACCATCGCGCGCCCCGACCTCCACGCAAAGGAAGACAATCAATAATAACTCATGCTCCAACTTCTTAGCATAACGAGAGACTATACGTGCATGCTTCGGGAATCACAAACCTTAACACCAATATTCTTACTAAACCACAATTATTCACTAGTACCTCCCACATATTATCATCTCTATATCGCAAAACTATTGCAAGGAATCAAACATATCATATTCAGTGATCTACAAGTTTTATGTAGGATTTTATGACTAACCATGTGAATGACCAATTCCTGTTGACTCTCTAAATAGATATAAGTGAAGCAAGAGAGTTTAATTCTTTCTACAAAATACCATGCTCTTAACAAATATAAGTGAAGCAAAAGAGCATTCTACAAATAACGGTTTTCTATATGAAGAGATCCAAACTTCAAATGATATAAGTGAAGCACATGAAGCATTCTATAAAGCCATACTCAAAAGATATAAGTGAAGTGCAAAGAGCATTCTATAAATCAACCAAGGACTATATCATACCAGCATGGTGCATAAAAGAAAAAGGGAAAAATAAACACAAAAGATGCTCCAAGAATTTATGCATATCATGTGAACAAAACAAAAACCGGGACATACCGATAATTGTTGAATAAAGATGGGATGCCTTCAGGGGCATCCCCAAGCTTAGACGCTTGAGTCTCCTTGAATATTTACTTGGGGTGCCTTGGGCATCCCCAAGCTTGAGCTCCTGCCTCTCCTCATTCTTCTCATATCAATACCTCCTCGATCTTTGAACACTTCATCCACACAAAACTTAACAAAACCTTCGTGAGATCCGTTAGTATAATCAAGCAAATCACTACTTTAAGTACTGTTGAAAACCCATTCATATTTTATTTTTGCATTATACCTACTGTATTCTAACTTCTCCATGGCTTATACCTTCCGATACAATCCACAGTTTCATCAAAACAAGCAAAACAATGCATCAAAAATAGAATCTGTCAAAAACAGAACAGTCTGTAGTAATCTGAACATTGACCATACTTCTGTAACTCTAAAAATTCCGAAAAATTAGGAAAAAATAAAAAATTTGCATATAAGTACTGTGTAAAAATTTCAGAATTTTTGCAAGTTCCAGTAAAAAAATGTAAATTCACGCACTACAGCAAAAGTTTCTGTTTTTGCACTGCACATACCAAACAAGCAATTTAAACATCCTAACGGTAAATCTTGGCACATTATTTTTATAATACAATGGATTTGTACAAGGGGATAATTATTTTTGTTGAAAATTTTATGTAATTCAAGATTCACAAAGTTTCCATGGGCATGAACAAAGTTCAAGGAGCTCCCCCACTTCAACGGTGCTCGTCTTTCTTACTTTCACTTTTCTTTTTGAAAAGTTTTAGGTTCCCCTCTATATTTTTTGTTTTAAAACTTTATAAAAGCACTCAACAGAAATAAAATGACTCTCTAAAACTTCCGGGTTGTCTCCCTGGCAGTGCTTTCTTTAAAGGCATTAAGCTAGGCATAAAGTGCTCAAGTAATTGATCCACCCGGATCCCAAGGTATATCAAAGTTAATTTTAATTAACAATGATTTGTATTTTAGTAGTGAGCACAGAGCAACATATATCATGCAATGACGAAGTCTAACTCTCTTCCTATGCATTGGCATGTCATAAAAGAACAATTCATGCACATCAAGTAAAGGCCAATGCATAGTATAAACAGTTTCTTGCAATTTTATCGTATTGGAAACATAGAGAGGTAGAGATGTAGTTCCTTTCTCATAATAATTGCAAGTAGGAGCAGCAAGCACATGCATATTATATTCATCAAAATTATCATGTGTAGTAGTAAAACGCAACCCATCAATATAATCCTTAATAAGAGCAAACTTTTCCGATATAGTGTAGTTGGGAGAATTCAAAAAGATAATAGGACTATCATGTGTGGGTGCAATAGCAACAATTTCTTTTTTAACATAAGGAACTATAGCAAGTTCATCTCCATGAGCATAATTCATATTGGCATCATGGCCACAAGCATAGTAAGCATCAATTTCATCAAAAAGGGATATTTCAAACGAATCCAAGGGATCATAGCATTCATCCTTCGGTAAGCACGAAGGGAAATTAAACAATGTATGGGATAAAGAGTTACTCTCATCAGAAGGTGGGCACACGTGATCAATCCGCTCTTCCTCCTTTTGTTCTTCGCTCTCCTCGTCATCTTTTTCATCTAATGAGCTCACAGTGTCATCAATTTCTTCTTCCATAGATTCCTGCAAAATATTAGTCTCTTATTGGACAGCGGAGGTGTCCTCAATATATTCTTTAACATAAGCATTAGAAGCATAGTTTTCATAGCAATATTTAAGTATGGCAAAATTTTCAGATTTGTAAAGAGTAGCATCACACTTTTCTATCAAAGAAGCAATTTCATATGCACCCTTAAAAGCAACAAATTCTTCAATTTCTTCAATATCATAGTAACTATAAGCACCTTTGGCATAAGAAGATAAGATTCCATTATCCTTAAACTCACATTGGTACTGAAGGTGTTATTTAGGGTCTTCAGAACAGCAAGTAAAATCATGTATTTCACATAAATTCCAAGCATAGCAATTCAAACTATTAATATGATGCCATAAAAGTTTCCCTTTTTGAGACAAGCGGTGTCGCACAAAATAAGCATGCTCATTTAATGATTTTCCCTCAACTAAGCTAGTTGGGGTTTCAGCACTAGCACATAGGGATAGAAGATGATCCAAGTAGAAAGCTTCAGCAGTATGATAGATTTTGGGTGGTTCTTCAACCATTGGTTTAGCAAGTACAACTAATTTTTTTGGTATTTTACGTTTCCTACCCATAACTAAAGATAGAAAATAGGAGCACAAAATAAAAACTACTTAGTGATAAAGCAAACAAGCACACACGAGAATATCAACCCCATGCTATTGCTCCCCGGCAACGGCGCCAGAAAAAGGTCTTGATAACCCACAAGTATAGGGGATCAATTGTAGCTTGTTCAATAAATAAGAGTGTCGAGCCCAACGAGGAGCTAAAGGTAGAATTAATATTCCCTTCAAGTTCTATCGACCACTGATACAACTCTACGCACGCTTAACGTTCGCTTTACCTAGAACAAGTATAAAACTATTTTGTAGGTGATAGGATAGGTTTGCAAGAATAAGACTAGAAGTACTTTGCGAGAATAAAACTTTGAGTAATTTGCAAGATAATAAAAGTTAGTTGTTTAGTAGAAAGCTTTTGTAACACAAGAGAATGATTTGTCCCTAGGCAATCGATAACTAGACCGGTAATCATTATTGCAATTTTATATGAGGGAGAGGCATGAGCTAACATACTTTCCGTACTTGGATCATATGCACTTATGATTGGAACTCTAGCAAGCATCCGCAACTACCAAAGATCATTAAGGTAAAACCCAACCATAGCATTAAGTATCAAGTCCTCTTTACTCCCATACGCAACAACCCCCTTACTCGGGTATGTGTTTCAGTCACTCACGCCACCCACTATAAGAGAATTATGAACATATTGCAAACCCTACAGCAGGAATCCCTCACGCTTGCGCGACACGCAGGGCACCATAGGACAGCACCAAAATAAAACATACAACTCAAACCAATCACGATCATCAATCAACCCATAGGACAAAACGAATCTACTCAAACATCATAGGATGGCCACAAATCATTGGATAATAATATGTAGCATTAAGCACAATGTTTAAGTAGAGATTACAGCAGGGAGAAGAGGTGTTACACCGCTGCATAGAAGGGGAGAGAGTTGGTGTTGACGGCGGCGAAGTTGTTGGTGTAGATCGCCGTCACGATGTTTCCCCCGGTGGCGCTCCGGCGCCACCGGAAGAGAGGGGGAGAGAGCCCCCCTCCTTCTTCTCCTTCCTTGGCCTCCCCCCCTAGATGGGAGGAGAGTTCCCCCTCTGGTCCATGGCTGCCATGGCGGCGGAGGGGCAGGAGCCCCTCCGAGATTGGATCTCTCTCTCTGTTCTCTTCTGTTCGCGTTCCTGTTTTCTGGCCCTTCACCGTCTCTTAAATTCCCGGACATTCGTAACTCCGATTGCGCTGAAATTTTAACACATTTTTTTCCGGATATTAGCTTCCTTGTGCCCGAAGAAGAGCCCCAACCGACTTACGATGTGCCCACGAGGCACCACCGCGCGCCAGGGGGGAGGCGCGCCCATGTGGCTTGTGAAGGCTGTGGGCCTCCGTTTGCGTTGATTCCACCTCCCAAAAATCACATATATTTCAAAATAACTCTCCATAAAATTTTATTGCATTTGGACTTCGTTTGATATGGATTTTCTGTGAAACAACAAACAAGCAGAAAACAGGGACTCGCACTGGGCACTGGATCAATATGTTAGTCCCAAAAATAATATAAAATGTTGCCAAAATTATATGCAAGTTGTAGAATATTAGCATGAAACAATCAAAAATTATAGATACGACGGAGACGTATCAATGTCCGCAGATGGATGCGGGAGCAAATTTGTGGGTTAACATTGGAGATGCCCTAAGAGCAACTCCAATGCGCCGACCCAAACGGACGCGCGCTTTGTCCGTTTGGGTCGGTTCATCCGCCCCCTTCTGCGTTTGGGTCGGTCGTGCGCCCAACGCGCCGACCCAAATCTCGTCCGCGCAGAAAACAACATGAATTTTAAAAAGGCCCGTGGCCATAGATCATGCCAGTGGCCATGCCATCGCCCAGAGTTCATGCCGGCGCCATACCAGTGGCCGGCATACATGCCAACCTCCAAAAAAAAACCACAGTTCATGCTGGTGCACTTGCCAGCGGCCGACACACATGCAAGCACACAAAAAGGGGCGGGAGTTCAACCACGCCATCTCGGCCGTGGTCATGCCGGCACACTTGCCGGCATACAAAAAAGGATGGCGCTCTCCGCCATAGATCACTCGTCAACGAACTTGAGCATGTCGGCCTGCTGATACGTCTCCAACGTATCTATAATTTTTGATTGTTCCATGCTATTATAGTATCAATCTTGGATGTTTTTATATGCAATTATATATAATTTTTTGGGACTAACCTATTAACCTAGTGCCCAGTGTCAGTTGCTGTTTTCTGCTTGTTTTTGGTTTTTCTGGAAATCAGTATCAAACGAAGTCCAAATGCCACAAAACTTTTTGGACATTTTTTTCTGGACAAAAGTGATCCCGGAGACTTGGAGAGGAGGCCAGAAGGTTCACGAAGCGTCCACAAGGCAACTGGGCGCGACCCCAGGAGGGGCGCCCTGAGGCCTTGTGGGGCCCTCGTGGCTCCGTTTGACCTAATTCCACTTCTATAAATTCTCAAATATTCGGAAACCAGCAGAGAGCCACCCCGAATAACTTTTACGCTGCCACAAGCCTCTGTTCTTCCGCGATCCCATCTGGAGGCCTTTTCCGGTACTCCGCAGGAGGGGGAATCAATCACGGAGGGCTTCTACATCAACCTTGCTGCCCTTCCGATGATTTGTGAGTAGTTTATCACAGACCTACGGGTCCATAGCTAGTAGATAGATGGCTTCTTCTCTCTCTTTGATCTTCAATACCATGTTCTCCTCGATGTTCTTGAAGTTCTATCCGTTGTAATCTTCTTTTGCGGTGTGTTTGTTGGGATCTGATGAATTGTGAGTTTATGATCAGATTATTCATGAGAAATATTTGAGTCTTCTCTGAACTCTTTTATGCATGATTGTTATAGCTTTGTATTTCTCTCCGATCTATCGATTTGGTTTGGCCAACTAGATTGGTTTATCTTGCAATGGGAGAGGTGCTTTGTGATGGGTTCAATCTTGCGGTGCTCAATCCCAGTGACAGAAAGGGACATGACACGTATTTGTATTGTTGCCATTAAGGATAAAAAGATGGGGTTTAATCATATTGCTTGAGTTTACTTTGTCTACATCATGTCATCTTGCTTAAGGCGTTACTCTGTTTCATACTTAATACCCTAGATGCATGCTGGATAGCGATCGATGGGTGGAGTAATAGTAGTAGATGCAGGCAGGAGTCGGTCTACTTGTCTCGGACGTGATGCCTATATACATAATCATTGCCATGAATCTGTCATAATTATTTGCTTTTCTATCAATTGCCCAATAGTAATTTGTTTACCCACCGTATGTTCTGCGCTTGAGAGAGAAGCCTCTAGTGAAAACTATGGCCCTCGGGTCTACTTTTATCATATATTAAAAACCAAAAATACCTTGCTGCAATTTATTTACTTTTCTTTTATTTAGTATTTTAGTTTATCTATCTATCACTATCAGAATTAATCATTGCAAATAACCGCTAAGAGGATTGACAACCCTCTTATTTGCGTTGGGTGCAAGTGTTTGCTTTTTTGTGTGCAGGTGCTGCTAAAGGGATTTTGCGTGGTTCTCCTACTGGATTGATAACCATGGTTCTTAACCGAGGGAAATACTTATCTCTACTATACTGCATCATCCTCTCCTCTTCGGGGAAATACCAACGCAGTCTACAAGTAGCAGGAATAATTTCTGGCGCCGTTGCCGGGGAGACATCACCAAAATTTATCAAGTACCTTCGCACAAACTATCATCCACTTGCATTTATTTTATTTGCCTTTTTATTTGCATTTGCCTCTTGTTTTCATCTGCCCCACTTCTAAAACAATTTTAGAAAAACACAAAAATATTTTCGTTTGCTTGTTTGCTAGTTTGCTTGCTTTGTCGCGATGTCTCAAGAAAACACAAAATTGTGTGACTTTTCCAATACTAATAATAATAATTTTATTAGTACTCCTATCGCTCCTCCCGCCACTAGTGCAGAGACGTGTGACATTAATGCTGCTTTGCTTAATCTTGTTATGAAAGAACAATTTTCTGGTAGTCCTAATGAAGATGCTGCATCCCATCTAAATACTTTCGTTGAACTTTGTGATATGCAAAAGGAGAAAGATGTGGATAATGAAATTGAAATTATTTCCGTTCTCTCTACGAGATCGTGCTAAAACTTGGTTTTCATCCTTGCCTAGAAATAGTATTGATTCTTGGGATAAGTGTAAGAATGCTTTTATTGTCAAGTATTTTCCTCCCGCTAAGATTATTTCTTTAAGAAATCAAATTATGAATTTTAAGCAACTTGAACATGAACATGTTGCACAATCTTGGTAGAGAATGAAATTAATGATAAGAAATTGCCCAACACATGGTTTAAGTTTATGGATGATCATACAAAAAAATTATGCAGGGCTAAACTTTGTTTCTAGAAATTTGCTAGACTCTGCCGCAGGGGGTACTTTTATGGAAATTACATTGGTAGAAGCTACAAAACTTCTTGACAATATTATGACAAATTATTCTCAATGGCACACTGAAAGAACTCCAACTGGTAAGAAGGTAAATTTTGTTAAAGAAATTAGTACTTTGAGTGATAAGATGGATGCTCTTATGAAATTGGTTGCTAGTAAAAGTACTCATATTGATCCTAATGATGTGCCATTGTCTACTTTGATTGAGCAAAATAATGATACTATTGATGTGAATTTTGTCTCTAGAAATAATTTCAACAACAATGCTTATAGGGGTAATTTCAATCCTAGATCGTTTCCTGGAAATTCCTCTAATAATTATGGTAATTCCTATGGTAATCCATATAATAATAATAATAGGATACCCTCTGATCTTGAAAGAAATATTAAAGAATTTATTAATTCTCAAAAGAATTTTAATGCTATGATAGAAGAAAAATTGAATAAAGTTGATGAATTGTCTAGGAACATGGATAGAATTGCTCATGATGTGGAAGATCTCAAAATTAATTTTTTTCCACCCAATCATGATATAAATGAGTCTATTAAAGCTATCTATGTCTCCATTAATGAAAGTAAAGAAATGACCGCTAGGTTGAGAGCTAAGCGAGAATTTCTAGAAAAAGCTATTCCACCCGGTTTCTATCGTAGTAACGATAAAGATATTAAAATGATTGGTTTATCACCTATTGAATCTATATTTAGTAATATAAAACTTGATGAAAAAGGGACTGAAGATGAGTCAAATTTAGCTAGAAGGCGTTCCAATGATTTGGAGGGTGATAATCTTAATGATAAAAATGAAAAAAGTGGGTTTGGAGAGGTCAAAACTTTAAATAGTAATGCACCCACTACTTTGGATTACAATGACTTTAATTATGATAGTTGCTCTTTAATTGAGTGTATTTCTTTGTTACAATCCATGATTAATTCACCAAATGCATATAAACAAAATAAAGCTTTCACTAAACATATTGTAGAAGCTATGATGAAAGCTCATGAAGAAAAAATTGAGTTGGAAGTTTCAATTCCTAGAGAATTACAAGATGAATGAGAACCTACTATTAAAGTTAAAATTAAATACTATGAATGTAATACTCTTTGTGATCTTGGTGCTAGCGTTTCCACTATACCAAAATCTTTGTGTGATGTGCTAGGTCTCACTGATATGGATGCTTGTTCCCTTAATTTGCATCTAGTGGATTCCACTATTAAAAAGCCATTGGGTAGAATAAATGATGTGCTTATTCTTGAAAATAGAAATTTTGTGCCCGTGTATTTTATTGTCCTTGATATTGAATGCAATCCTTCTTGTCCTATAATACTTGGTAGGCCTTTCCTACGAACCATAGGTGCTATTATTGTTATGAAAGAAGGTAACATAAGATTTCAATTTCCATTAACGAAAGGGATGGAACACTTCCCTAGAAAGAGAATTAAGCCACCTTATGAATCTATTATGAGGGCCACCTATGGAATTAATATGAAAGATGACAACACTTGAAACTATGCATTATGCCTAGCTAGGGGCATAAAACAATAGCGCTTGTTAGGAGGCAACCCAATGAATAAAATAAATTTTTGTTTTACCTTTTGTTTTTGTGTGTTTACATAATTATATCCTCTGTTATGATTGTGTTTCTATATTTTAATTAGTGTTTGTGCCAAGTAATATCTTTGGGATGATTTGGAAGATAGTATAATTGATGCTGTTTGAAAACAGAAACTTTTGCGTCCAGTGCTGGAATTTTGATTTTTCGCTGGAAGGTCAGAACCTTCTGAATGTTTTACACAATATTGATATATGAATTTACCACGTTCTCCTAATTTTTCAGAATTTTTGGAGTTACAGAAGTATGACATTAATTCAGATGTTTATAGACTGTTCTGTTTTAGACAGATTCTGTTTTTGTTGCATAGTTTGCTTATTTTGATGAATCTATGGACCGTATCGGGGGGTATGAGTCATGGAGAAGTTGGAGTACAGTAGAATTATGCCAATATTAAATATGAATCAATTTACAATAGTACATAAAGTTTAAGATTTGTTTGTTATACTAACGGATCTCACGAGGTTTCTGTTGAGTTTTGTGTGCTGAAGTTTTCAAGTTTTGGGTGAGACTACGATGGATAAAGGAATAAGGAGCGGCAAGAGCCTAAGCTTGGGGATGCCCAAGGCACCCCAAGGTAATATTCAAGGAAGACTCAAGCGTCTAAGCTTGGGGATGCCCCGGAAGGCATCCCCTCTTTCATCTACAATCTATCGGTAACTCACTTGGATCTATATTTTTATTCATCACATGATATGTGTTTTACTTGGAGCGTCCTGTGATATAGTTTGTTTGCTTTTTAGTTTGTCACAATCATCTTGCTGAACACACCTTTTTGAGAGGGACACACATTATTCGTGATTTGTTAGAATACTCTATGTGCTTCACTTATATCTTTTGAGCTAGGCAGTTGCTCTAGTGCTTCACTAATATCTTTTAGAGCACGGCGGTGGTTATATTTTAAAGAAATAGTTGCACTCTCATGCTTCACTTATATCTTTTTGAGAGTCTAATGAATAGCAATGGTAATATGCACGGGTTATGAATTTGGTCCTAATATGATAGGTATTCAAGAGGGATATAATAAAAACTTTCATGTAGATCACTGAATACGATAAGTTTGATTCCTTGAAATAGTTTTGTGATATTAAGATGGTAATATGTGGGAGGTGCTAGTAGATAATTGTGGTTTAGTAAGAATATTGGTGTTAAGGTTTGTGATTCCCGAAGCATGCACGTATGATCTGTCGTTATGCTAAGAAGTTGGAACATGATTTATTCTTGATTGTCTACCTTATGAGTGGCGGTCGGGGACGAGCGATGGTCTTTTCCTACCAATCTATCCCCCTAGAGGCATGCGTAGTAGTACTTTGCTTCGAGGGCTAATAAACTTTCGCAATAAGTATGTGAGTTCTTTATGACTAATGTGAGTCCATGGATTATACACACTCTCACCTTTCCGCAATTTGCTAGCTTCTTCGGTACCGTGCATTGCCCTTTCTCACATCGAGAGTTGGTGCAAACTTCGCTGGTGCATCCAAACCCCGTGATATGATACGCTATATCACACATAAGCCTCCTTATATCTTCCTCAAAACAGCCACCATACCTACCTATCATGGCATTTCCATAGCCATTCCGAGATATATTGCCATGCAACATCCACTGTTCCGTTTTTATGACACACATCATCATTGTCATATTGCTTTGCATGATCATATAGCTGACATAGTATTTGTGGCTCAGCCACCGTTCATCATTTTCATGCATGTTACGCTAGTATCATTGCACAGCCTGGTACATCGCCAGAGGCATTCATATAGAGTCATATTTTTTGTTCTAGTTTTAAGTTGTAATTTTCTTTTGAGTTGTAAGTAAATAGAAGTATGATGATCATAATTATTAGAGCATTTTCCCCATGAGGAAATAAAAAAAGGGAAAAAAGAGGCCAAAAAGAACCCACAAAAAAAAAGAAAAAAAAAGAAAAAAAGAGAAAAATAAATAAATAATAAAATGAGAGAAAAAGAGAGAAGGGCAGTGTTACTATCCTTTTCCATACTTGTGCTTCAAAGTAGCACCATGTTTTTCATATAGAGAGTCTCCTGTTTAGTCACTTTCATATACTAGTGGGAATTTTTCATTATAGAACTTGGCTTGTATATTCCGATGATGGGCTTCCTCAAATGCCCGAGGTCTTCATGAGAGAGCAAGTTGGATGCACACCCACTTAGTTTTCATGTTAAGCTTTCATACACTTATAGCTCTTAGTGCACCCGTTGCATGGCAATCCCTACTCCTCGCATTGACATCAATTGATGGGCATCTCCATAGCCCGTTGATTAGTCGCGTCGATGTGAGACTATCTTCTTAGTTTTGACTTCCCCTTATTAATCTCTACCACCACACTCTATTCCACTCATAGTGCTATATCCATGGCTTGAGCTCATGTATTGCGTGGGGGTTGAAAAAGCTGAAGCGCGATAAAAAGTATGAACCAATTGCTCGGCTTGTCATCGGGGTAGTGCATGATAAATATTTTGTGTTAAGAAAATGGAGCATGACAGGATTATATGATTTTGTAGGGATAACTTTCTTTAGCATTTTATTTTGAAAGACATGATTGTTTATTAGTATGCCTGAGTATTGATATCTTTATGTAAAACTATAGACTATTGTTTTGAATCATTCAGATCTTATTATTCATACCGTAAGAGAGAGATTACATGATGAAACATGTTAGGTAGCATTCCACATCAAAAATTCAATTTTTATCATTTACCTACTCGAGGACGAGCATGAATTAAGCTTGGGGATGCTTGATACGTCTCCAACGTATCTATAATTTTTGATTGTTGCATGCTATTATAGTATCAATCTTGGATGTTTTTATATGCAATTATATATCATTTTTTGGGACTAACCTATTAACCTAGTGCCCAGTGCCAGTTGTTGTTTTCTACTTTTTTGGTTTTTCTGGAAATCAGTACCAAACGAAGTCCAAATGCCACGAAACTTTTTGGAGAATTTTTTCTGGACAAAAGAGACCCTGGAGACTTGGAGAGGAGGCCAGAAGGTTCACGAAGCCTCCACAAGGCAACAGGGCGCGGCCCCAGGAGGGGCGCGCCCTGATGCCTTGTGGGGCCCTCGTGGCTCCGTTTGACCGAATTCCACTTCTATAAATTCTCAAATATTAGGAAACCAATAGAGAGCCACTCTGAATAACTTTTATGCCGCCGCAAGCCTTTGTTCTTCCGCGATCCCATCTGGAGGCCTTTTTCGGTACTCTGCCGGAGGGGGAATCGATCACGGAGGGCTTCTACATCAACCTTATTACCCTTCCGATGATGTGTGAGTAGTTTACCACAGACCTACGGGTCCATAGCTAGTAGCTAGATGGCTTCTTCTCTCTCTTTGATCTTCAATACCATGTTCTCCTCGATGTTCTTGGAGTTCTATCCGATATAATCTTCTTTTGCGGTGTGTTTGTTGGGATCCGATGAATTGTGAGTTTATGATCAGATTATTCATGAGAAATATTTGAGTCTTCTCTGAACTCTTTTATGCATGATTGTTATAGCTTTGTATTTCTCTCCGATCTATCAATTTGGTTTGGCCAACTAGATTGGTTTATCTTGCAATGAGAGAGGTGCTTTGTGATGGGTTCAATCTTGCGGTGCTCAATCCCAGTGACAGAAAGGGACATGACACATATTTGTATTGTTGCCATTAAGGATAAAAAGATGGGGTTTAATCATATTGCTTGAGTTTACTTTGTCTACATCATGTCATCTTGCTTAAGGTGTTACTCTGTTTCATACTTAATACCCTAGATGCATGCTGGATAGCGGTTGATGGGTGGAGTAATAGTAGTAGATGCAGGCAGGAGTCGGTCTACTTGTCTCGGACGTGATGCCTATATACATGATCATTGCCATGAATCTGTCATAATTATTTGCTTTTCTATCAATTGCCCAACAGTAATTTGTTTACCCATCGTATGTTCTGCGCTCGAGAAAGAAGCCTCTAGTGAAAACTATGGCCCCCGAGTCTACTTTTATCATATATTAAAAACCAAAACTACCTTGCTGCAAATTATTTAATTTTATTTTATTTAGTATTTTAGCTTATCTATCTATCACTATTAGAATTAATCCTTGCAAATAACCGCTAAGAGGATTGACAACCCTCTTATTTGCGTTGGGTGCAAGTGTTTACTTTTGTGTGTGCAGGTGCTGCTAAAGGGATTTTGCGTGGTTCTCCTACTGGATTGATAACCTTGGTTCTTAACTAATGGAAATACTTATCTCTACTATACTGCATCATCCTCTCCTCTTCGGGGAAATACCAACGCAGTCTACAAGTAGCACCTGCATCTTCTCGAACCAAGGCCTCTTTCTCGGGGATGCCGTGCTCAAGTCAACCTTCATTATCTCCACCCCCGTCGCCATGCAAGCGAGCGCCACTTCTTTTTCTTTGGTCTTGGCATTGGTGGCCTCGATCTCGAGCATCTTCCTTTGCTTCTCCGCCTCCATCTCGAGCTTCTTCGTTTGCTTCTCCGCCTCCATCTCGAGTCTCTTCCTTTGTATCTCCATGAAGGCATTCATTTTCTCTTCTTTGTCTTACTGGCACTTCTCCTCCCTTGTCTCCTTCTTGGTCATCATGCCTTCCAAAGTTGCATGCAAGGCAATCGACGCCACATCACGCTTGTCCTCTTTCTTGGAGTTGGTCTTCCCCCGTGGCCGCAGCTTCTCTCCCTCACCATGGTTCTCGATGGCTTCATTCCCTCCACGCGCCTTGAGGGCAGCATATTGCGCCTTGAACTTCTTGTCCCCGTTGATTATCATCGAACAATGGGTGAGGTTGAACGACTTGTTCCCATGTTGGGCCTTGAATGCTTCCAAAGCTTGGAATGCCTACAAATGAAGAGCATACAAGCATCTGGGCAAATGGACATGCAAGCATCAAACAACGGAAACAAAGATGGATGCATGTATACCATGTCTTTGATGCTGAGGCCACTCACGGGACGTCCCTCGATGCTCTCAAGGGTGGCACAAAACTTGTTGCACTCTTGTTGTATCACCCTCCAACGCTTTGAGAGGGACACCCACCCACGCTTGCTCTCGATCTTGAACGGCACAAACTTCTTGCGTTCATGATATTCGTGAGGAACAGGTAGCCAAAAGGTTGATGCCTTTTGCTCGGTGCCGACCTCCGGGTCTTGTCCAACGTCCCTCCAACATTCACAAAGGAGCTTGTCCTCATCCTTTGTGTATGCCTTTGTTCGAATGCTTTGGCGCTTCTTGTTTGCATTGGCTTGGGTGGAGAGCTCGTCTTTGAAAAACAAAGGCTCTCCGTCGATGTCCATTTCATCTTCTTCTTCTAGGCCATAGTCTTTCGGGAATTCGTGGTCTTGTGGGAAAGTGATGCCCATGCCATCTTGGCCTTGCGCGGAGGGGTCGGCCATGCCCTCGTGGCCGGCCATGAAGGGGCCTCAGCCGTCTTGGCTTTGGATCTCATCGGGATCGAAGGCCACGGCACCCACACCGCCTTCGAAGATCATGTTCTCCGCGATGAAATGGTTGGCCGCCTCATAGTCCGTGGCCAACATTCTGTCGAACAGGTTGCGGGTGTCGGGATGCATGTCGGCTGGGATCTCCCGCGGGCATTTCCTCTGGCCTCCGGTGGATGATCCACCGGCCACAGGTGTCGCGTTGAGGTCGATGGCTGATATGTCTCCAACGTATCTATAATTTTTGATTGTTCCATGCTATTATAGTATCAATCTTGGATGTTTTTATATACATTTACAAGCAATTATATATCATTTTTTGGAACTAACATATTAACTTAGTACCCAGTGCCAGTTGCTGTTTTTTGCCTGTTTTTGGTTTTCCAGAATATCAGTACCAAACGAAGTCCAAATGCCACGAAACTTTTTGGAGATTTTTTTTCTGGACATAAGAGACACTAGAAGCTTCGGGAGAGGGCCAGAAGATAGAGGAGGTGGCCACGAGCCACCAGGGCGCGCCCTGGTGCCTCGTGGGCCCACCTCTGTTCCGTTTGACCTAATTCCACCTCTATAAATTCTCTAAAATCAGGAAACCAACAGGGGAGTCCACAAAATACTTTTTCCGCCACCGCAAGTTCCTGTTCTCGAGAGATCCCATCTGGAGGCCTTTTCCGGCACTTCGCCGGAGGGGGAATCGATCACGGAGGGGCTCTACATCATCCTTGCTGCCCTTCCGATGATGCGTGAGTAGTTTACCACAGACCTTCAGGTCCATAGTTAGTAGCTAGATGGCTTCTTCTCTCTTTTTGATCTTCAACACAATGTTCTCCTCGATGTTCTTGGAATTCTATCCGATGTAATCACTTTTTGCGGTGTGTTTGTTGGGATGGGATGAATTGTGAGTTTATGATCAGATTATCCATGAATATTATTTGAGTTTTCTCTGAACTCTTTTATGCATGATTATTATAGCTTCGTATTTCTCTCCGATCTATTAATTTGGTTTGGCCAACAAGATTGATTTATCTTGCAATGGGAGAGGTGCTTTGTAATGGGTTCGATCTTGCGGTGCTCAATCCCAGTGACAGAAAGGGACATGACACGTATGTATCGTTGCTATTAAGGGTAAAAAGATGGGGTTTATTCATGCGTGAGTTTACTTTCTCTACATCATGTCATCTTGCTTAAGGCGTTACTCCGTTCTTCATGGACTTAATACACTAGATGCATGCTGGATAGCGGTCGATGTGTGGAGTAATAGTAGTAGATGCAGGCAGGAGTCGGTCTACTTGTCTCGGACGTGATGCCTATATACATGATCATTGCCTTGGATATCGTCATGATTATTTGTTTTTTATCAATTGCCCAACAGTAATTTGTTCACCCACCGTATGCTATTTTCAAGAGAGAAGCCTCTAGTGAAAACTATGGCCCCCGGGTCTACCTTAATCATATATTGAAAATCCTAAAAATACCTTGCTGCAATTTTACTTTATTTATTTTATTTTGTATTTTTGTTTGATCTATCTATCTATCACCATACAATTTAATCTTGCAATTAACCGCCAAGGGATTGACAACCCCTTGTTCGCGTTGGGTGCGAGGATTTGTTGTTTTGTGTGCAGGTACTGCTAACGAGTTGTTGCGTGATTCTCCTACTGGATTGATAACCTTGGTTTCATAACTGAGGGAAATACTTATCTCTATTGTACTGCATCAGCCCCTCCTCTTCGGGGAAATCCCAACGCAGCTCACAAGTAGTAGGAAGAATTTCTGGCGCCGTTGCCGGGGAGACATCATCAACATCTATCAAGTACCTACGCATAAACCTTCAGCTCCTTGCACTTATTTTATTTGCCTTTGCCTCTCATTTTCATCCCCCCCACTTCTAAAAAGTTTTTTTTTACAAAAATACAAAAATATTTTTCGTTTGCTTTTTTCTTATTTGCCTCTTTGCTTGCTTGTTATCTTGTTTGCGTAGCGACGATGTCTCAAGAAAATACAAAATTGTGTGATTTTACCAATACTAATAATAATGATTTTATTAGTACACCGATTGCTCCTCCCGCCGCTAGTGCGGAGACTTGTGATATTAATGCCGCTTTGTTAAATCTTGTCATGAAAGAACAATTTTCTGGTAGTCCTAATGAAGATGCTGCATCCCATCTTAACACTTTCGTAGAATTGTGTGATATGCAAAAGAAAAAATATGTGGATAATGATATTGTGAAATTAAAATTATTCCCGTTCTCATTGCGGGATCGTACAAAAATTTGGTTTTCATCTTTACCACGAAATAGCATCGATTCTTGGGATAGGTGTAAAGATGCTTTTATTACCAAGTATTTTCCTCCCGCAAAAATTATTTCCCTTAGGAACCAAATTATGAATTTCAAGCAACTTGATCATGAACATGTTGCTCAATCTTGGGAAATGATGAAATTAATTATAAGAAATTACCCTACTCATGGTTTAAATTTGTGGATGACCATACAAATTTTTTATGCGGGATTAAATTTTGTTTCTAGAAATCTTTTAGATTCCGCCGCGGGTGGTACTTTTATGGAGATTACATTGGGAGAAGCTACTAAATTGCTTGATAATATTATGGCAAATTATTCACAATGGCATACTGAAAGAGTTCCTACTAGTAAAAAAGTGAATTATGTTGAAGAAATTAGTACTTTGAGTGATAAAGTTGATGCGCTTATGAAATTGGTCGCTAGCAAAAATACTCTGAAAGGATCGATATGGTTGACTAGAGGGGGGGGTGAATAGGCAACTACCAATTTTTAGCTTTTCTTAACAAATTAGGGTTAGCAACAAAATAGGTTGTCTAGATATGCAACTAGGTGAGCAACCTATATGATGCTAACAATCACAACACACGCAAGCAAGCAAGATACAATACAAGTAAAGCATGCACAAAGTAAAGGTAAGAAGTAACCACAAGTGGAGCCGGTGAAGACGAGGATGTGTTTCCGAAGTTCCTTCCCTTTGAGAGGAAGTACGTCTCCGTTGGAGCGGTGTGGAGGCACAATGCTCCCCAAGAATCCACTAGGGCCACCGTATTATCCTCACGCCCTCACACAATGCGAGGTGCCGTGATTCCACTAGTGGTGCCCTTGAAGGCGGCGACCGAACCTTTACAAACAAGGTTGGGGCATTCTCCACAACTTAATTGGAGGCTCCCAACACCACCATGGAGCTTCACCACAATGGAATGTGGCTCCGAGGTGACCTCAACCGTCTAGGGTGCTCAAACACCCAAGAGTAACAAGATCCGCAAGGGATTAGTGGGGGGAATCAAATTTCTCTTGGTGGAAGTGTAGATCGGGGCCTTCTCAACCAATCCCTAAAGAATCAACAAGTTTGATTGGCTAGGGAGAGAGATCGGGCAAGAATGAGCTTTTGGAGCAACAATGGAGCTTGGGGGAAGAGGTCAACCTAGGAAGAAGAAGACCCCCTCCTTATATAGAGGGACAAAAATCCAACCGTTTTCTGCCCTCTGCCCACAGCCAAGCGGTACTACCGCTCCTAGGAGCGGTACTACCGCTTAGGCGGTACTACCCCACACACGCCTGAACTGCACAGAATGCACAACGGTAGTGCCGCCAGAGCGGTACTACCGCTGCCCCTGGCGGTACTACCGCTTAGGGAGTTTAGACTAGGTGAGGCAGCAGTAGTAGAGGCAGCTAGGGCGGCAGTACCGTGCGAAGCGGTACTACCGTCCTAGTACCGCACTACTACCGCTTAAGGGAAAATGGAAACAGAAGCACGCATGGAGGAAACCCCGCAAGCGGTAGTGGCGGCGGTAGTACGGGCGGTAGTACCGCCAGAGCGGTACTACCGTTCTACTACCGTGCTACTACCGTGAAATGCAAACCGGCAACAGAGAGTTGCACGCTCGGGGAAACCCCAAGCGGTAGTGCCACGGAAGTACCCAGCGATACTACCGCTTGCATAAGCGGTACTACCGTTGGTACCAGTGGTACTACCACTTGCATGCCACTGAATATCCACAGAAAACATAGGAAAGGCTCCCGAGAAGGGAAAGGAAGCTGTGGGTGCATATGGGGCTGTGTACGTGTTGATTCCACCCATACCTTTCCAACGCGGACCCCCTCTTAATAGTACGGGTTTCCTACGACTCAAATCCACCAAAAAGAAATCGTCGGAAAATAACCGTCTTCACTCTTTACCATCGAGGGGAGATAAACCGTCTCGTGCCTATCAATATAATCTCTGAAAAGGTCAATGCACACGATTAGTCCGCAAAACGCATTGTCATCAATCATCGAAACCACTGGGGTAAAATATGCCCTAACATACTCCTATTGATCCTAATGATGTGCCTTTATCCACCTTGATTGAGCAAAATAATGATCCCGTAGATGTGAATTTTGTATCGCGAAACAATTTTAATAATAATGCTTATAGAGGTAATTTTAATCTTAGGCCGTTTCCTAGAAATTTCTCTAATAATTATGGCAATTCCTATGGTAATCCTTATAATAATAATAATAGGATGCCCTCTGATCTTTAAAGTAATATTAAAGCATTTATTAGTGCTCAAAAAGTTTTCAACACTACGATAGAAGAAAAATTAAGTAAACTTGATATGTCTAGGAGCAATGATAGAATTATTCACGATGTGGAAAATTTTAAGACTAAAATTTTGCCACCCAAAATTGATATTAATGAATCAATTAAAGCTTTATATGTCTCCATGGATGAGAGTAAGAAAAAAACCGCTATGCTAAAAGGTAAACGAGAATTTTTAGAAAAAGCGATTCCTCCCGGTCTATCGTAGTAATGATGAGGATATTAAAATGACTGGTGTTTCATCTATTGATTCCTTGTTTAGCAATATAAAACTTGATGAAAAGGGGAATGAAGAAGAGTCAACATAAGCTAGGAGGCGTCCCCATAATTCGGAGGGTGAAAATCTTGATGAAAAATTTGATAAAAGTGGGTCTGGAGAGGTAAAATCTTTAACTAGCGATGTGCCCACTCTCTTGGATTACAAAGACTTTAATTATTATAGTTGTTCTTTGATTGAGTGTATTTCTTTATTACAATCCGTGCTAAATTCACCCAACGCTTATGAACAAAATAAGGCTTTTACTAAACACATTGAAGAAGCAATGATGAAAGCGTTAGAAGAAAAGCTAGAACTAGAAATTTCAATTCCTAGAAAATTATATGATGAATGGGAACCCACCATTAAAGTTAAAATTAAAAATTATGAGTGCAATGCTTTATGTGATTTGGGTGCTAGCGTTTCCACAATTCCAAAATCCCTATGTGATGTGCCAGGTTTTACCAATATAGATGAATGTTCTCTTAATTTGCATCTTGCGGATTCTACTGTTAAAAAGCCATTGGGAATAATTAATGATGTTCTTATTCTTGCAAATATAAATTATGTGCCCGTTGATTTTATTGTACTTGATATTTATTGCAATCTGTCTTGCCTCATAATACTTGGTAGACCATTCTTACGAACTATTGGTGCTATTATTGATATGAAAGAAGGGTATATAAGATTTCAATTTCCACTAAATAAAGGGATGGAACACTTCCCTAGGAAAATAATTAAAGCACCTTATGAATCCATTATGAGGGCCACTTATGGAATCAACTTGAAGGATGACAATACTTGAAAACTATGCATTATGCCTAGCTAGGGGCATAAAACAATAGCGCTTGTTGGGAGGCAACCCAATGAATAAAATAATTTTTTTGCTTTTTATTTCTGTTCTTGTGTGTTTACACAATTATGATACAGTTATTATTGTGTTTTTATGTTTTAATTAGTGTTTGTGCCAAGTAAAGCCTTTGGGATGATTTGGAAGATAGTATAATTGATGCTGTTTGGAAAACAGAAAGTTTTGCGTCCAGTGCTGGAATTTTAATTCTGTACTGCTGCTTCAGAAAAATCTGAAATTTTTACAAAGTATTGGTATATGAATTTCCCACGTTTTACTAATTTTTCAGAATTTTTGGAGTTACATAAGTATAGCTTTTAAATAGATCTTTACAGACTGTTCTGTTTTAGACAGATTCTGTTTTTGTTGCACAATTTGCTTATTTTGATGAATCTATGGATCGTATAGGGGGGTATGAGTCATGAAGAAGTTGGAGTACAGTAGTATTATGCCAATATTAAATATGAATCAATTTACTACAGTACTTAAAGTTAAAGATTTATTTGTTATACTAACGGATCTCACGAAGGTTTTGTTGAGTTTTGTGTGATTGAAGTTTTGATGTTTTGGGTGAGATCACGATAGATGAAGGAATAAGGAGTGGCAAGATCCTAAGCTTGGGGATGACCAAGGCACCCCAAGGTAATATTCAAGGAAGACTCAAGTGTCTAAGCTTGGGGATGCCCCAGAAGGCATCCCCTCTTTCTTCTACCAACTATCGGTAATTTTACTTGGAGCTATATTTTTTTTCATCACATGATATGTGTTTTACTTGGAGCGTCGTGTATTATATGAGTCTTTGCTTTGTTTGATTTTTAGTTTGTCACAATCATCTTTGTTAGACACACCTATTTGAGAGAGCCACACGTTTATCAAGATTTGTTAGAATACTCTATGTGCTTCACTTAAATCTTTTGAGCTAGGCAGTTGCTCTAGTGCTTCACTTAAATCTTTTTTAGCACGGTGGTGGCTATATTTTGAAGAAATATTTGAAATCTCATGCTTCACTTATATTATTTTGAGAGATGATAAGATTAAAATTTTGTAAAAATATTTGAACTCTCGTGCTTCACTTATATTATTTTGAGAGTTGATAAGATTAAATTTTGAAGAAATATTTGCACTCTCATGTTTCACTTATATCTTTTTGAGAGTTGATAATAGTAATGGTAATTTGCACAAGATATAAATTTGGTCCCAAAGTGTTGAATATTCAAGAGGGATATAATAAAAACTTTCATGAAAGATCATTGGATATGATAAGTTTGATTTCTTGCAATAGTTTTGCGATATGGAGATGATAATATGTGAGTCATGTTAGTGAGTAATTGTGATTTAGTAAGAATATTGGTGTTAAGGTTTGTGACTCCCTATGCATGCACATAAACTCAATAGTTATGCAACGAAATTATATCCTACTATCAGATATTGGGAACCGCCTATAATGTGTCTAGCATGGAAGATATTGGGAATTCTCGGTCGTGTGGATGAAGTTTTTAAGATTTATAGAAACCGTGATATGAGAGGAATTAAGGAGACACAAAAGCTCAAGCTTGGGGATGCCCAAGGCATCCCAATATAATATTTCAAGAAGTCTCAAGCATCTAAGCTTGGGGATGCCCCGGTAGGCATCCCACCTTTCTTCATCAACAATTATCGGTCAGTTTTGGTTGAGCCTAAGTTTTTGCTTCTTCACATGATATGTGCTATTCTTGGAATGTCATTTTATTTTGTTTTATTTGCTATTTTAATAAAATAATAAGATCTGAATTTTTTTTGAGAGAGAGTCCTCACATAGCTACCTATTTACTCAACTACTCATTTGATCTTCACTTATATCTTTTTGGAGTAGTTTGTCATTTACTCTTGTTCTTCACTCATATCCTATGAGTAAATTGTTGAAATGAATTGAATATCATAAAGTTGAAATTTATATGCTTCATATGCTTGTCCCATGGGGAGTAGTGACTTCACATACAAGAAGTATAAGTGATAAAATTTATTGAAAGTTAACAAACATAGCATTGGTCACTTGAACAATTCATGAAAGAATTTTGAAGGAAGAGAAATTTCACATATAAATATACGATCTTGGACATCTTCTATGATTGTGAGCCCCCATTAATTATTTTCAAGCTTGATCAAGTAGTTGATGTTGGACAAGGAAGACAACGTAATGAGTTATGTTTGTTTATAGTCACATAGAAGTTATATTGTCATGGATCCTCTAACATGTGGTGCTTGCTTAGGATCTTTTGCTAGCCAAAAATTCATACTAAGTAGAGATACTACTTGTGCATCCAAAAACCCTTAAACCCAGTTTCTTGCCATGAGTGTCCACCATATCTACCTATGGATTGAATAAGATCCTTCAAGTAAGTTGTCATCGGTGCAAAAAGCAATAAAAATTGCTCCTAAAATATGTATGATCTTTTATTGCAAGGGAAAATAAGCGTTGTACGAACATATGATGGTAAAGAAATAAAAGCGACGGACTGCATAATAATGGTTGCTATCACAAGGGGCAATATAACGTGACGTTCCTTTGCATTAAGGGTTTGTGCATCCAACAACAAAAAGCGCATGACAACCTCTGCTTTCCCCTACGAAGGGCCTATCTTTTACTTTTCTGTATTTACTTTTATGCAAGAGTCATTAATGTTCATCCCTATTCCGCTCTATTTATTCTTTAGTTGGCAAGCATTATGTGGTAGGGAAAGATCCAGGCACATATATCCAGTTTAATATAGGTGATCATGAGTTATTATTGTTGACATTATCCATGAGATAAATAAGTTGGGAGGCAAAACATTAAGCCCCTATCTTCCTATGTGTTTGACTGAAACGGTTTGTTCTAAAAATATGCTTTGAGTGTCAGCAATCATGGAAGACTAAATGATAGTTGAGTATGTGGAATTTGCTAGATCAAAGCTCTTACATAGACCCTTCCTGAAAATAAGATGAATTGCAATTGTTTGATGACTGAGAACATAGTTTGTTAGTTTTCAAGAAAGTTTATGGCCTATACTTTAAACATGTGAATAGCTTGCTACTTGATCATGAGAAGTTTTATGAGATGAACTACTGATTATGATATGTATTGATGCTAGAAAAGGTGATTGAAATTATCATTGATCAAACTTATGCACTATGCTAGCATTCACACTTTATAAATTATTTCTTTTATCATTTACCTACTCGAGGACGAGCAGGAATTAAGCTTGGGGATGCTGATACGTCTCCAACGTATCTATAATTTATGTAGTATTCATGCCATGTTTATTATAGTTTTGTATGAATTTGGTGCACTTTTATATGATTTTTATGGACTAACATATTGACCTAGTGCCCAGTGCTAGTTGCTGTTTTCTGCTTGTTTTTGGTTTTCCAGAAAATCCATATCAAATGAAGTCCAAATGCAGCGAAACTTTTTGACGATTTTTTCTGGAAGGAAACAGACCCAGGAAACTTCGGAGGAGCAGCAGAAGAGCCACAGGGGCCCCATGAGCCACCTGGGCGCGCCTGGGGGCTGGTTCCTCGTGGGGCCCCTGTGGCACCTCTTCGCTTGATTCCAACACTGAAAAATTATATATATTCAAAAAAACCCGAAAGTTAACCCAGATGAGTTTTTACGCCGCCGCAAGCCTGTGTACCTCCACGATCTAATCTACAGCCTTTTTCTGGCACCCTGCCGGAGGGGGGAATCATCATCAGAGGCCATCTTCATCATCCCGGCGGTCTCCATGACGAGGAGGGAGTAGTTCACCCTCGGGGCTGAGGGTATGTACTAGTAGCTATGTGTTTGATCTCTCTCTCTCTCGTGTTCTTGATATGGCACGATCTTGATGTATCGCGAGCTTTGTTAATATAGTTGGATCATATGGTGTTTCTTCCCTCTCTATCTTTGTTGTGATGAATCGAATCTTTTCCCTTTGAGGTTTCGTTATTGTCGGATTGAATATTCAGATTTGAGAACACTTGATGTATGTCTTGCATATGAATACCCGTGGTGACAATGGGGTATTATATTGATTCACTTGATGTACGTTTTGGCACTCAACACGCGGATTCCCGAGGTGACATTGGGGTAATCTATGCATAGGGGTTGATGCATGTTTTCATTAGCTTTTCTCCGATAGAAACTTTGGGGTGCTCCTTGAAGTTCTTTGTGTGGATTGAATATTATGATTATGAAGTTGTTTGATGCATATCGTATAATCAACTCATGGATACTTGTGGTGACATTGGAGTATCTAGGTGACATTAGGGTTGGTTGATGTGTATCATATGGTGTTATTTTAGTACGAACTCTAGGGCTGTTTGTGACACTTATAGGAATGGCTCAATAGATCGATCGGAAAGGATAACTTTGAGGTGGTTTTGTACCCTACAAACAATTTCTATCTTATGTTCTCCGCTAATAGGAACTTGGGAGTGATTCTTTATCGCACGTTGAGGGATGGTTATATGATCCAATTATATTAGCATTGTTGAGAGATTGCACTAGCGAAAGTATGAACCCTAGGCCTTGTTTTTAAGCATTGCAATACCGTTTGTGCTAACTTTTGTTACTTGCTACCTTGCTGTTTTTATATTTTCAGATTACAAAAACCTATATCTACTATCCATACTACACTTTTATCACCATTTCTTCGCCGAACTAGTCCACCTATACAATTTACCATTGTATTGGGTGTGTTGGGGACACAAGAGATTTCTTGTATTTGGTTGCAGGGTTGTTTGAGAGATACCATCTTCATCCTACGCCTCCCACGGATTGATAAACCTTAGGTCATCCACTTGAGGGAAAATTGCTACTGTCCTACAAAACTCTGCGCTTGGAGGCCCAACACGAGTCTACAAGAATAAGTTGTGTAGTAGACATCAAGCTCTTTTCTGGCGCCGTTGCCGGGGAGGTGAGTGCATAAAGGTATATCTTTAGATCTTGCAATCGAATCTTTTAGTTTCTTGTTTTATCACTAGTTTGGTTTATAAAAGAAAACTACAAAAAAATGGAATTGAGGTTGCCTCATATTATTCATCTTTATCATGTCTTTCTTGAAAATGATGGATCGGAAAATTGTACTCAATTGATAGAAGAAGAATTCAATAAAATGTTTGGCATAAAATATTTGAATGATGAGCATGATTGCAATGTTGCTAGTATGAATTCTTTGAATATCCATGATGCTAATGATATGCAAAGCCACAAGCTTGGGGATGCTATGTTTGATGAAGATGATATTTTTACTCCCCCAAGTTTTGATGAGAAAATTTATTATGATGATTGCATGCCTCCTATTTATGATGATTATATTGATGAAAGTGGATTTGGAGAGGCCATGACTTTATTTAATGATGATTCCACTATTTTGGAAGAGGTTTCAATTGATTATGACAAAAAAGTTGCTATCTATGATGATTATTGTGATGACATGTATGCTATAAAGAATAAGGATAACTATGAAACTTGTCATCATGATTTTAATTTTCAATTGGATTATGCCAATCAAGTGTCTCATGATAGTTATTTTGTTGAGTTTGCTCCCACTATTATGAATGAGAACAAATTTGCTTATGTGGAGAGTAATAAAATTTCTATGCTTGTAGGTCATGAAAAGAATGCTTTATGTTATAGTTATATTGTCAAATTCATTCATGATGCTACTGAAAATTATTATGAGAAAGGAACATATGCTTCTACATATCTCAATAATATCAAGTTTCCTCTCTATGTGTTGAAAGTTTTGAAGTCATGCTTGTTTTGTCTTCCTATGCTAGTTGATTCTTGCTCCCATAAATTATTTGCTCACAAAATCCCTATGCATAGGAAGTGGGTTAGACTTAAATGTGCTTGTCATATGCTTCATGATGCTCTCTTTGTGTTTCAATTCTTTACTTTTATGCGAGCATCATTGAAATCATCATGCCTAGCTAAAAGGCATTAAAGAAAAATGCTTGTTAGGAGACAACCCAATATTTCTACCTACTGTTATTCTGTGTCCACATGATCAAGCTACTGTAGTAATCATGTTTTATATGTTTTCTTTCAATAATGTGCCAAGTAAAACCTTTGGGATAGTGTGGATGCTTGTTGATTTGATTCTGTGCAAAAACAGAAACTTTTGCGTCCAGTGCTGGAATTTCTATTCTGTAGTGGAGCGTGAAAAAATTCTGAAATTTTTAAAAAGTATTGGGATATAAATTGTTTACGTTTTCCTAATTTTTCAGAATTTTTGGAGGTACAGAAGTATGGTTTTTAAATCACTTACTACATGCTGTTCTGTTTTTGACAGATTCTTTTTTCGATGCATAGTTTGCTTGTTTTAGTGTTTCCATAGCTTATATTGAGCAATATAAATTGTGGAAATGATAGACTACAGTAGGCATTATGTGAGAACAATTATGAATCTTGTCTTGACAGTACCTAAGTGGATGATTTATTTTTATCATACTAACCTATCTCACAAAGTTCCGTTAAGTTTTGTGTGATTCAAGTTTTCAAGTTTTGGGTGAGATAACGATATGAGGAGAATAAGGAGCGGAAAGACCCTAAGCTTGGGGATTCCCAAGTCACCCCAAGGTAATATTCAAGGAAGACTCAAGCGTCTAAGCTTGGGGATGCCCCGGAAGGCATCCCCTCTTTCGTCTTCAAAACTATCGGTAACCTCAGTCGGAGCTACATTTTTATTCGTCACATAATATAAGTTTTGCTTGGAGCATCATTTTATTTTGTTGATATTTGCTTGCTGTTATCAATAATCATGTTTTGTATCTTTTAGTTCAATAAAATGCCAATTATAGCCTTTACCATGCTCAGTTTGCAAGTTCATGTGTTGCTGTTTGAAAACAGAAAGTTTCCTGTTATGTCCAGAATATTCCTGAATAGTGAGAACATGATAAAAATATGAAATTTTTACACAGTAAGAATGCATGAGTTCTCTGTAACGTGGTAATTTTTCAGAATTTTTGGGGTTAGCAAAGTATGAATTTTAAATCCCCCTTTACAGACTGTTCTGTTTTGGCAGATTGCTGTTATAGTTGCATTGTTTGCATATGTTTGCTTGTTTAATGTTTCTATTTGAGGATAGGAGTATTAAATATGAAGAGGCATTTAGTATGGAATGTTTAATTATAATTTTTGTGATTTGCTACAGTAGAGAATGTTAAGTTTTTGAGTTGATTTATACTAACTTATCTCACGAGTTCTTATTGAGTTTTGTGTGGATGAAGTTTTTAAGATTTATAGAAACCGTGATATGAGAGGAATTAAGGAGACACAAAAGCTCAAGCTTGGGGATGCCCAAGGCATCCCAATATAATATTTCAAGAAGTCTCAAGCATCTAAGCTTGGGGATGCCCCGGTAGGCATCCCACCTTTCTTCATCAACAATTATCAGTCAGTTTTGGTTGAGCCTAAGTTTTTGCTTCTTCACATGATATGTGCTATTCTTGGAATGTCATTTTATTTTGTTTTCTTTGCTATTTGAATAAAATAATAAGATCTGAATTTTTTTTGAGAGAGAGTCCTCACATAGCTACCTATTTACTCAACTACTCATTTGATCTTCACTTATATCTTTTTGGAGTAGTTTGTCATTTACTCTTGTTCTTCACTCATATCCTATGAGTAAATTGTTGAAATGAATTGAATATCATAAAGTTGAAATTTATATGCTTCATATGCTTGTCCCATGGGGAGTAGTGACTTCACATACAAGAAGTATAAGTGGTAAAATTTATTGAAAGTTAACAAACATAGCATTGGTCACTTGAACAATTCATGAAAGAATTTTGAAGGAAGAGAAATTTCACATATAAATATACTATCTTGGACATCTTCTATGATTGTGAGCCCCCATTAATTATTTTCAAGCTTGATCAAGTAGTTGACGTTGGACAAGGAAGACAACGTAATGAGTTATGTTTGTATATATTCACATAGAAGTTATATTGTCATGGATCCTCTAACATGTGGTGCTTGCTTAGGATCTTTTGCTAGCCAAAAATTAGTACTAAGTAGAGATAGTACTTGTGCATCCAAAAACCCTTAAACCCAGTTTCTTGCCATGAGTGTCCACCATATCTACCTATGGATTGAATAAGATCCTTCAAGTAAGTTGTCATCGGTGCAAAAAGCAATAAAAATTGCTCCAAAAATATGTATGATCTTTTATTGCAAGGGAAAATAAGCGTTGTATGAACTTGTGATGGTAAAGAAATAAAAGCGACGGACTGCATAATAAAGGTTGCTATCACAAGGGGCAATATAACGTGACGTTCCTTTGAATTAAGGGTTTGTGCATCCAACAACAAAAAGCGCATGACAACCTTTGCTTTCCTCTGCGAAGGGCCTATCTTTTACTTTTATGTATTTACTTTTCTGTATTTACTTTTATGCAAGAGTCATTAATGTTCATCCCTATTCCGCTCTGTTTATTCTTTAGTTGGCAAGCATTATGTGGTAGGGAAAGATCCAGGCACATATATCCAGTTGAATATAGGTGATCATGAGTTATTATTGTTGACATTATCCATGAGATAAATAAGTTGGGAGGCAAAACATTAAGCCCCTATCTTCCTATGTGTTTGACTAAAACGGTTTGTTCTAAAAATATGCTTTGAGTGTCAGCAATCATGGAAGACTAAATGATAGTTGAGTATGTGGAATTTGCTAGATCAAAGCTCTTACATAGACCCTTCCTGAAAATAAGATGAATTTCAATTGTTTGATGACTGAGAACATAGTTTGTTAGTTTTCAAGAAAGTTTATGGCCTATACTTTAAACATGTGAATAGCTTGCTACTTGATCATGAGAAGTTTTATGAGATGAGCTACTGATTATGATATGTATTGATGCTAGAAAAGGTGATTGAAATTATCATTGATCAAACTTATGCACTATGCTAGCATTCACACTTTATAAATTATTTCTTTTATCATTTACCTACTCGAGGATGAGCAGGAATTAAGCTTGGGGATGCTGATACGTCTCCAACGTATCTATAATTTATGTAGTATTCATGCCATGTTTATTATAGTTTTGTATGAATTTGGTGCACTTTTATATGATTTTTATGGACTAACATATTGACCTAGTGCCCAGTGCTAGTTGCTGTTTTCTGCTTGTTTTTGGTTTTCCAGAAAATCCATATCAAATGAAGTCCAAATGCAGCGAAACTTTTTGACGATTTTTTCTGGAAGGAAACAGACCCAGGAAGCTTCGGAGGAGCAGCAGAAGAGCCACAGGGGCCCCATGAGCCACCTAGGCGCGCCTGCCCCCCAGGCGCGCCCTGGTGTCTCGTGGGCCCCTTGTGGCACCTCTTCGCGTGATTCCAATGCTCAAAAATCATATATATTCAGAAACCCCCGAAAGTTAACCTAGATGAGTTTTTACGCCGCTGCAAGCCTCTGTACCTCCACGATCTAATCTACAGCCTTTTTCCGGCACCCTGCCGGAGGGGGGAATCATCACGGGAGGCCATCTTCATCATCCCGGCGGTCTCCATGACGAGGAGGGAGTAGTTCACCCTCGGGGCTGAGGGTATGTACTAGTAGCGATGTGTTTGATCTCTCTCTCTCTCTCGTGTTCTTGATATGGCACGATCTTGATGTATCGCGAGCTTTGTTAATATAGTTGGATCATATGGTGTTTCTTCCCTCTCTATCTTTGTTGTGATGAATCGAATCTTTTCTCTTTGAGGTTTCGTTATTGTCGGATTGAATATTCAAATTTGAGAACACTTGATGTATGTCTTGCATATGAATCTTTTCTCTAGGGCTGTTTGTGACACTTATAGGAATGGCTCAATAGATCGATCGGAAAGCATAACTTTGAGGTGGTTTCGTACCCTACAAACAATTTCTATCTTATTTTCTCCGCTAATAGGAACTTGGGAGTGATTCTTTATCGCACGTTGAGGGATGGTTATATGATCCAATTATATTAGCATTGTTGAGAGATTGCACTAGCGAAAGTATGAACCCTAGGCCTTATTTTTAAGCATTGCAATACCGTTTGTGCTCACTTTTGTTACTTGCTACCTTGCTGTTTTTATATTTTCAGATTACAAAAACCTATATCTACTATCCATACTACACTTTTATCACCATCTCTTCGCCGAACTAGTGCACCTATACAATTTACCATTGTATTGGGTGTGTTGGCGACACAAGAGATTTCTTGTATTTGGTTGCAGCGTTGTTTGAGAGATACCATCTTCATCCTACGCCTTCCATGGATTGATAAACCTTAGGTCATCCACTTGAGGGAAAATTGCTACTGTCCTACAAAACTCTGCGCTTGGAGGCCCAACACGAGTCTACAAGAATAAATTGTGTAGTAGACATCAGAGTTCTATCTGATGTAATCACTTTTTGCGGTGTGTTTGTTGGGATCCGATGAATTATGAGTTTATGATCAGATTATCCATGAATATTATTTGAGTTTTCTCTGAACTCTTTTATGCATGATTATTATAGCTTCGTATTTCTCTCCGATCTATTAATTTGGTTTGGCAAACTAGATTGATTTATCTTGCAATGGGAGAGGTGCTTTGTAATGGGTTCGATCTTGCGGTGCTCAATCCCAATGACAGAAAGGGACATGACACGTATGTATCATTGCTATTAAGGGTAAAAAGATCGGGTTTATTCATGCGTGAGTTTACTTTGTCTACATCATGTCATCTTGCTTAAGGCGTTACTCCGTTCTTCATGAACTTAATACACTAGATGCATGCTGAATAGCGGTCGATGTGTGGAGTAATAGTAGTAGATGCAGGCAGGAGTCGGTCTACTTGTCTCGGACGTGATGCCTATATACATGATCATTGCCTTGGATATCGTCATGATTATTTGCTTTTCTATCAATTGCCCAACAGTAATTTGTTTACCCACCGTATGCTATTTTCAAGAGAGAAGCTTCTAGTGAAAACTATGGCCCCCGGGTCTACCTTAATCATATATTGAAAATCCTAAAAACACCTTGCTGCAATTTTACTTTATTTATTTTATTTTGTATTTTTGTTTGATCTATCTATCTATCACCATACAATTTAATCTTGCAATTAACCGCCAAGGGATTGACAACCCCTTGTTCGTGTTGGGTGCGAGGATTTGTTGTTTTGTGTGCAGGTACTGCAAACGAGTTGTTGCGTGATCGTCCTACTGGATTGATAACCTTGGTTTCATAACTGAGGGAAATACTTATCTCTATTGTACTGCATCATCCCCTCCTCTTCGGGGAAATCCCAACGCAGCTCACAAGTAGCAATGGCCACGGGCGCAGGCGCGGCCACGCTCACCTCCGGCGAGCAGTCCCCGGAGAAACAGGAGACTTGCGGGTAGGGATGGAAGCCGTGCATCAGCGGCGTGGTGGACGTGCACGGCGACTCTGGCAGTGGCACACGAGGAAAAGCCGATCGACGAGCCCGTGCTGGCCGCGGCCACGGCGGCGGCGACGAGCCTGTGCTGGCCTGGGTTTAACCCTAGGTACAGTAGGGCCTCCCTCGTCGCCGCAGCGAGGAGGGCCTTGTTTTCCTCTTGTTGTGCGCAGGCGGCCAGGGCGGCGGCGGACGCGGCTTCGTGCTTGCTGGCCTGCACATGCCTTCGGTCCTTCCTCTTGGCCGACTGCACGGCCCGCTGCTCGTCCGTCAATGGCTTCTTCTTCTTTGGCGCCACCGTCTTGCGGACGACACGGGGCTTGCCTTTGGCGGAGGCAAGGGTGGCGAGGCCGGAGGCGGCGTCGAGGGTCGGCGCGTCATCCATGGTGAGCGGCCGGGAGTGCGAGCGAGCGGGAGTTTTTGGGGAAAGAGAAGGAAATGGGGGTGCCTGTGCCGCCGACTGACGGGCCAGGGAGGGGAGTAGGCGGGCGTCGCGCGCGTCCGTTTCGTGTCCTCACCGATGCAAACGAGGCCCAAATTTGGGCCTGAAATAGGTCGCGCGGCGGACAAAAAACGGAGTCCGTTTGGGTCGACGCGTTGGGCCGAGCTTTGTATCTGTTTTGATCCACGCGGACACGTGCGGATGAAATGGGTTCGACGTGTTGGAGTTGCTCTAAGAGCATCTCTAGCAGACCCCTTAAAGTCGCGACCCTTAAACCCCGGATAAGGGCCGAGAAAACCACGGTTTAAAGGCCGAAATCGACTGCGGCGGAACAGAGCCCACAAACCCGAGCGGTAAAAGAGAATATCGGGGGATATTCTCTTTTACCGCTCGGGTTTGCGGGCTCTGTTCCGCCACAGCCGATTTTGGCCCTCAAACCGTAAAACCACACAAAGCAATTGACCGCGATTTTGCCAAATAAAACAAAAATTAAAATCTGAATATTACAATACAACAGCCATCCAAATGAAATGAATGTAAAAATGGTAGGTTTTACTGCCCATGCCTTTGCCAATGGTGCTCAATGAGATCCTCCTGAAGCTGATAGTGGATGTTTGCATCTTCAATCTGCCGGTATGTCTGAAGGAATGCTTGTATGCGGTCAGGGTCTCTAGTTGGCTTCACACGGCTACCGACATTGTTGTAGAAGAACTCCAAGTTCATGTCCCTCTCATCTTCGATGACCATGTTGTGAAGAATCACACAACATGTCATGATATTGCTCAGGGTTCGCTTGTCCCAAAAACAAGCAGGACCACGGACAATGGCAAACCTAGATTGCAAAACCCCAAAGGCTCTTTCAATATCTTTTCGGGCAGCCTCTTGTACCTTTGCAAATTCAACTTCCTTCCTAGTTTTGGGTTTCTTGATGGACTTGACAAATGTAGACCAAGAAGGGTAAATACCATCAGCAAGATAGTAGCCCTTTGTGTACTGATGCCCATTCACCGTGTAGTTGCAAGCAGGAGCATCGCCACTAGCAAGTCTAGCAAACAAATGAGACCGATGCAACACATTGATATCATTGAGAGTACTCGGCAAACCAAAGAAGCAATGCCAAATCCATAAATCCTCGGATGCAACGGCCTCTAGCACAATTGTTGCATCACGAGACTTGCCACAATACTGCCCGTGCCATGCCTTCGGGCAGTTTTTACAAGTCCAATGCATGCAGTCAATGCTTCCTATCATGCCTGGCCAACCTCGCTTCTCATTTGTTGCCATCAACATTTTAGTGTCTTCCTCGTTCGGTGCCCGAAGATAGACAGAACCAAAGACACGGATGATCACTTTGGCCAACCTACGCACTGACTCAATTGTAGTATGTTCGCCAATGCGAAGATACTCGTCGGCATAGTCAGCCGGAATGCCATATGCAATCACCCGCATAGCTGCCGAGATTTTTTAATATGCGCTAAAACCCTTCAACCCCGCGGCGTTTCTCCTTTGGGTAAAATACCGAGAATTGGCCTCGCAAGCTTGTACTATTTTTACGAAGAGGGATCGGCGCATTCGATACCTTCTCCGGAAGAGGTGCAGCGGATACGTAGGTGACGCCGCAAAGTAGTCTTGCATGAGCATCTCATTCCCGATATGGCGGTTGTGAGGGATGCAAAGACGGCCGACGGTCGATCCTCGCCGTCTCTTTCTGTTCCTATCCTCGAGCTCCTTCACGGCGAGGACCGCCACCACCATCTGCTGCCGGTTGTTCTCGAGCAGCGTCTCTATGTCCGAGTCGTCGGACGAGGACGAATCCTCAAGCAAAAAATCCTCGCAAGGGCTCAAATCCATCTACAAATCGCAACGGAGCTCGCATGAACGGAAGTCCTTTGCTAAATCAAACATGAAGGGGGTAGAAAAGGACTCACCGGCGGATCCGGGGCGGGCGGCGACCCGGGGGCGGCTGGGCACGACAGATATGGGGCGGCGGGGACCCAGGGGCGGCTGGGCACGGCGGATCCGGGGCGGCGGCGAAGCGGCTCGCCGGAATCGAAGGCAGCGGGCAGGCGGCGATGGCGGCGGGTGGCTGTGGAAGGGGGGAGGGAACGCGCGCGGGCTGAAATGTCCCTCCCGCCAACTGCTTTCGCAGTATACAGGGCACCGACGGGGCGGGGGGGGCTGTGTTTTCGCGGGTTGGGGGGGGGCAATTTATCGCGCCCCTCAAAAAAAATTAAGGGTCGAGGGCGTTTAAGGGGTTGTTTGGGCATTTTTTCGCCCAAAACTGTAAAGTGACGGTTATTTTACAGTTCGGCCCGATATAAGGGGTCTACTAGAGATGCTCTAAGGTTATACTCCTATATAGTACGGGGCGGCATATGGCCTTGCTGCAGTCTCCATGTCTAGTTGTGCGGATGCATGCATGGTCGATGGATCCACCTCAATACGCATATATATGTACTGAACTATCGGGATCACTCAAATCTCATGGTACAAGAGATTATCCCTCCTCCTACGATCTTATAACAAATCAAACGTCAAACGGAGTACGCGTACACGTGAACCAAGATCCTTCTCCTAGGATCCCATCATCCGTTCACGCGCCCGAGCCGACTAGGTTCGCCGTTCGCGTCGGCCACGCCGTACGTCTCGCAAAGCTCAGCACATGCCAGGCACGTCGCCACGCCGCCACCGCGCGCGCTCTCTACGCGTCAACCACGACCACGAAGAGCCCGAGACGCCCCCCTCGCGCGCGGGCGCATGTGCCGCCTGTTAGATTGATCGGCCCATTGGACCCTTGACCCACGCCCTGATCGGGGGCGTCCAGCCCAAGCAAGGCTGGTGGGCCCCTGTCGCGCAGTGCCATATAGAGGAGGTGGGGACCACGGCACACGGTACGAGGTTCGCCGCCGCCACTGTTCCCCACTCCTAACCCTAGTCCGATCGAGAGGGAGGCGCTGAAGCGACGGGAAGCGCTACCAGCCACTTCACCGTCGACCTCTACGCAGAGCTCCTCGCCGTTCACCACCGGCACTGGAGTTTACCGCCGCCTGGACGACATCGTCACCGCCACCCTCTTCACCATGGCCTCTGGCTCGGCCTCCTCAAGTCAAGGAGAAGGTAAAACCATCGCAAAGTCCTAAGCCTACACGATCCAGAGCCACAACAATGGTATCAGCCAAGTTTCGGTTTAGGATTTCGCTGGAAATAAAAGAATCTTCCCCTCCCTTAGAACCCTAAAGAGAAGGGTAAAGATCTCACCGGAGAGGGCCTCGTGCTCGCCGGCAAAGTGCGCCGCCGCAAGGCCGCGCCGTTCCTCTCGATCCGGACGCGCATCGGCAGGCCGAGGCGTCGGAAGAAGAACTGGTCCACCGCGGCCAAACCGTTCGACGGCGGCGCGCTCACCGCAAGGGAACGCGCGACCGGCGAAAGGGGAGGCCACGGCGACTCGATCGAGCACTCCGCCGTCTGGGCGCACAGAGGAGAGCTCAGCTCTCGTCTCTCTCTGCCACTGGATTCGGTGGATGGGGGAGAAAAAGGGAAGGAGAAAGAAAAGGCAGCCGGACGCGGTGCGGTGGCCGTGCGACGCCGTCGCCGGCAGCCGGCGAGATCCGGATCCGCTGGTGTGCCACGGGCGAGAGACAGGGGAAAGGGGGAAAGGGCGAATGAAAGGGAAGCAGAGAAGGCTCGCGCGGCGCGGTGGTTTCGATGCCAGTCGCCGGCGGCCGGCGCCAGTCGCCGGCGGCCAGGGCGCGGCGCGGTGGCGGGGCGACTGGGACAGAGCGAGAGAGGAGCAGAAACAGAATGGGGGCTAGGGTTCGATTGGGGCGACCGGGCGCGCTGGTTTTGATCCGGCGAAATCGGCGCTGGACCGTTCGATCACGATCGACGGCTCCGATCCAAACCCTAGACCAGAGCAGGCCTTTTGGGCCAAATAGGAGGCAGCCCAGGCCGTGGGCCGGCTTCTTACGCTGCGGGCCTCGCGTGCCAGGCCGAGGCTGGGCTGCGCTGCCTCTTTTCTTTTTATTTTTATCTGTTTTTTGCCCAGTTTTTGGGGCAAATTTTATATAGTTTTTTCTATTCAAATTAATCCAACGAAAATTTGTCTAGAAAATAGAAAAGTAAAGAATTGCTTATGAACAGTGCTATTTTCTTGAATTTTATTCATATTTTCCACTGTGAAAGATTAAATTGTTGCTTCTCTAATTCAATTTTGAACCAACCGGTTAAAATTGCTTATAGAGAGTAAAAGAGTACATAATTGTTTCTGAATAGAATATTGTAAAGTTTCCGCTGCAAAGTAAAAGTTTTATCCTCCAATTAAATTGGAACCAACGGGAAAAATTTAATTGGAAGAACTGTTCTTAGCAATGTTTTTCCCCTGTGGGTGAAATCAGATTCAGATAGTTTCCGCTATGACAAAAGAAAGATATTTGTTTTAAAGCTAAAATATGGTATTGTTATTTTCTGACCAACGTTGATGATAACAGTACTATAATTCTATGAGTCTTATGTTCAAAGCTTAAATCTCTGATAAATTTTGTATCAAAGTGATCAATTTTCAGAGAACAGATAAAGATCAAGAAATGCTCTTGAACTAGAGAAATGTACATTTCTTGTTCCCACTGCAATAAAGTTGATGATGATTATTATTTCTTAGCAAAGTTGTTTAATAGACATACTATCATCACATTGTTTATGAGTTATATGCATTATTTCCATTTCCGCCCAACGGTGATATGGAATTAATGTAGAAGGATGATGTTTTATTCTAATTCTGCCCAACGGTGATTTAGAATATAAAAGAAAGTTTTAAAAGTTTAATGTGCATATTTTTTAACCAGACCAACATGGGGTTATTTTTATGCTCATTATTGTTGATTATTGGCTAATTTTTCTCAGACTAAAAGTTTTCTATGCTTTCATTCGTGAAAGCGAATGGCTAGGTACTTGTGACCCGAAAGATGACCAAGAAAGGTCATAACGTGAGGAAGTATGTTCTCTCTAAAGAATGGCTTCAAAAGAAAAGATATAGATCATTGAGAGTCTTGGTTGACGAATGTGTTTCATGTACTCTCTATGAAGAAGATTTTTCAGTCAACATGATTTGAGATGAAACAAGCAACATGCGTGTTTAATTTGACCAACGTCGAATCAAGCATGTGTGTCAAAGAGCATTCGGATTTATTTCTAAATTTGATGATTGAATATGCAGTCAAAAGAGCCAATTCTGGCATTTATGTCCCTTACAGGGAATTACCCGCATGGCGGGAAAAGATGATTATGATAAAACTTGCATGGCAGGAAAAGTCTGGGAAAATACCTGCGTAACCCGTATGGCGACATAAATTTTGCAAAGGACTTATCCTGTATGACAGGAGAAAGATATGATGACTCATGTGCTTTTAATGTGTCCCACTCTGGGAGAAAAGTATGGAGTAGCTATTATGCTTTCCTAGTATCGACCGTACACCTTATGTGTAACGGTCATTAAGCACTCAATAAATCCAAAGAGAATAAAAGTTATAGACGAACCTAAAGATAAGAATGATATGCAAGTGTGACTTGCAAAAGTACTAATGATAAAGAACTCTGTTGAGTTTCTGAAATGGAATGAGGAAAAAGTACTCCCATACCAGTTAACAGATAACTTCATTTCGTATGAAGTAATCAGATAAATGAAGTAGATAATCGAAGTTTCCTCAATTCACAAGAGTTATGAATGGTTTTTCGAAATTGTGGCAGAAAAGTTCTTGCCACATTTCGAGGGGGAGAAAGAAATATGAGATAAATTATGAATGATGAAACTCCCCTATACTTTAGATAATGTGATGCACATTATGCATCTAAAGTGATCCATTAATGAAGAATGTGATCGTCTGGGGGAGTACGACGGTCATAATAATACCCCTAAAGAAAAGAAATAGCTGTATTCCTGGATCTTTTATAGTTTCGAAAGCAGACTAAGGAATACTAAGACGGTGCTTAAAGTGCCATAAAGAAGAAAGTTTTAACAGAATAAACCCAAATAATAAAGTTTAAAGATACGCCATTTTTAGTGAAGATGGAGTAATCTGGGGGAGCATGGTATGAAAATACCTAAGACTCGAATAGATTGTATCTGGGGGAGCATGTTGTATGACCTATACAACACCTGTTGTTAGCTCTATAAAGGAGGAATGAGTAAACATGGATCTTGTGATACAGGTCCCTGTAAAACCTATTGCCTCTTGGAAATGAAAGACTATAGAATTAATTTGCCTCTTGGCAATGACAGAGCAACAACAACCCCATATGAAAGAAGTGCCAGTACCTGAGACACAAATGGTCTCAAGGAATGAGAAAATCAGATACTTCTGATTACTATAAAGTCTATGTTAGTGAAATTCAAATGGAGGTTGATCCCACCTCATTTAAAGCGCCCAATCAAGCTTTGAGAAGTGTTTGTTTGTCTAAATGATAAGAGATTATATGAGATGAAATAAAATTGGTGAATCCCGACGTTGTTTGGGACTCATAAGTAATTTCCAATGGAGCCAAAACAGTAGGCTGTAAAGGGTCTACAAGGCCAATGTGACCCCAAAGGAAATATGTAAAGGTGTAAAGCGCGACTTAAATCGAAAGATTTTGTGCAAAGAGAATGAATAGATTACAATGAGTGTTAGTGGCACATCATGATCGACATCATGATCTGAGTTACATCAGATGAAAGTAAAGAACACAAGGGATACTGCTTCAAGAAGTCTTTTATGGACTAGAGCAAGTCTCTAGACAGTGGCATTTAAAGTTAAAAGAATCAGATGTTATTTTGGGTTAAAGAAAATGAGAGGACAATTGTATTCATGCAAAGTTATAGAATGGGAAATTAATTTCCTAATCCTGTGCATGTGGATGACGTCCTACTTGCTAGTGGTGATGTCAATCTACTGCAGGAGGAGAAAAGAAGTTCTTGTCCTCAAAGTTCAAAAGAACGTTCTCGGTAGAGTGTCTCTCATTATAAGTATCGAGATTCACCAAGAAAAGAATAAAAGGGGGTATTGGGAATGTCGCATGGACATGCTAAGAAAGGTCTCTAAAGTATGCATGCGAGAAAACCTACGCCTGTTCTTATAGTCAAGGGTAATGGAACTGGAAACTATGGTGTTCCAAAAGTTGATGAGAAAAGATTGAAAACGGATATGGTACCATATGCTTCAGCTGTTGGAAGCTCAATATATTACCCTGACACAGTTCACGTATACGGGTTGTTTTGGCAATGTCCAGTCCATATATAGATCACTGGAATGGAGTCAAAGATATCGGCCTCATGCTGAAAGAAATAAGTGCTCTCAAAAGATTGTGAGTACAAAGACAGGACTTGTGAAATGTATAGCGAAATCCTCAATTGTCGCTAACTTTCACACTTGGAGTTTTTGTATGGAAAAGCTCCAAAGAATGAAACAATTATCATCAATGTGATGCAAAGACATGTTATAGCTTGATATGAGGCTGAGGGACAGGCAAAATGGTTAAGGAGACCTGTACCCGGAGTTGATAATGGTTGACAACAGCGATAACCATTTTAAGTTTTTCGCTCCTATGACAACGAGTCAAGTGTGATGCCAAACACACTGACACAGAGTTATGCGTTGTAAAGGAGAAAGTCCGGAATTATGTAGAAATGATTGAAGCATAAAAGCAACAGACAAGTGTTTGCAGATCTGCTTATTAAAAGGCTTACCGCCCAGTGTGTTCGGAGAACACACAGTCGACATGGGTTTTATGGTATAGTCTAAGATTTCCGAACAATAAAATGGCTCAAGGTTAAAGAATCTGTTTCAAAACAGAGGAGTGTGTAGTAGGTGTTGATTCTATCGGGGATGAACCGTGATGATGAGACATGCTCTACATGCAAATCTGTGATGGAAAGAGTATTTTGAAAAGAGTTATTTCAAAGTATAAAGTTAAAAGTATATGATGAGATCAAGGGGGAAAATGTTAGATTGATCTCTTCCCCAATGGGCCCAACGGCCCATTGGACCCTTGACCCACGCCCTAATCGGGGGCGTCCAGCCCAAGCAAGGCTGGTGGGCCCCTGTCGCGCAGTGCCATATAGAGGAGGTGGGGACCACGGCACACGGTACGAGGTTCGCCGCCGCCACTGTTCCCCACTCCTAACCCTAGTCCGATCGAGAGGGAGGCGCTGAAGCGACGGGAAGCGCTACCAGCCACTTCATCGTCGACCTCTACGTAGAGCTCCTCGCCATTCACCACCGGCACTGGAGTTTACCGCCGCCTGGACGACATCGTCACCGCCACCCTCTTCACCATGGCCTCTGGCTCGGCCTCCTCAAGTCAAGGAGAAGGTAAAACCATCGCAAAGTCCTAAGCCTACACGATCCAGAGCCACAACACCGCCCGCTCGCTAGGCCGATCAGGCACGTCACGCACCCCAGCCCCGCGGCCTCCGGGTGCCGCCGGCCGCGGGGGTCGATGCCCGACGGGAGGCAGCAGCCGCCGATCGGTGACACGGACAAAGGGAACAAGGCCAGCAGACATCATGTGCCAACTTTCCGGCGCCCTGTCCCGTTGAAGAATAGAAAGGTCACCGTGGGCTCGGAATCGGATCCAGACCGTCGTTTGTGCGCTGATCATATTTTGCCTGCCGTCCATTGCTCAATCATCGATGCATTGATTCCAGGTACGGCGGTCTGGCTGGGGTCTTGCTGTCAAGCAGAAAGCCTTGTCTCGGCGCGTACTTGGCGTGATGTGGCTTGACACGGAGCTCAGCTCCAGGCCGGAGGGTTGTCAATCTATAGGGGCTGCTGGGACGGGTGAGCGGTGAGGTGACACGTATGGAGCAGCGAATCCTTGTCAGCCCCGATAGGGATTTCCTGTTGATGATAAATGATTGTTCGAGTCTCTGAATAGAAGTATTGGACAGGAGTAGGGCGTATAGTGGGCTCAGCGGTCAGGATAAGGCTTTGTGTTTGATGTCACCGTCGCCAAATTCACGGGAAAGTTGAAGAGAGATTCATATGTCCATGTCACCGTCGCAAGACACAGTGAGCTACTCAGACGGTAGAAAACAACAATATGATTAGAACTATTAGTAGTAACACCCAAGATTAGAAACATAAATGTTACACTACTGATCATGTGTGCTCTGTTTTCTATCTGATACCCCCACGTCTGATTTGACTGCGAATTAGGTTGAAAAACAAGTCAAGTGATCAATAAGAGCATGCACAATTCAAGTGTTTACCAAAAGTTTTCCCACGAAATGTAAAATGTACTAGATTAGGTGATTATTTTAAAGGACGAGTGAGACAAATATTTAGGAGGTGCTTACACATTTAATAAGATAAATCTTCTGAGCACCCACAAGAGGAGCTTGCACTGCTATATAAGATTAAGATGCTTAATGATGTGGATTGCTTTCATCCACAAAAAACAAAAGTAATACTCCCTCGGTAAAGAAATACATGCTTTCAGAAAGCTGCAGAACAGAGCTAGTCACTCGGTTCAACTGTCATCCATTGATATTGCAGATACAGATTCAGATCAGCACGCCGTAGAACATGTATCATAAATAACATACACATCAGGAAGATCATATCTTAACATGCCACACTTCCTATTCCGCGAGAGTAAGAACCTATGAGTAGGGCATTTTGGAGGCCGAGCTCCATGGAGCCCTTTATTTTGAAAATTTTAAAAATCTTATTTTAAAGTTTTTAAAAAATCTTAAAAAAATCACACATGTTCATATGGATGTATAGTACATATGTATAAAAATTAAAGATGATATGCATTATGGTGAGAGCTAAACAAAAAGGACAAATTCGTGCATTTTTTATAGCGAACAGTGTAAATACTGTTCATCATTTCAAAATCAAGATTTTCTCTTTTTTGTGTAGCTCTCATCATAATGTATATCATCTCCAATTTTTACACATATGTACTGTACATCCGTATGAACACGTGAGATTTTTTTTGAAACTTTAAAATGAGATTTTTAAAATTTTCAAAATAAAGGGCTCCATGGAGCTCGGCCTCCATTTAGCATTTTCATACGGATATAAGCATATATAGTTGCGTAGCTACAGACCTACCGTATATGTCCGCAACACGGTTACGAACTTATAGTTAATCAAGACCACTCAGTTAACCAGGTTTTTAGGGGCTCAGTTAATCAATCGCGTATACTCCATCTACATGAGTCAGTTATATACTCAGTTACAGGTGGCATCTTCTGCAACTTTTGCCTTGCCCTTATCCTCCTTGAGGCCAGGTACAGGGAAATCTTCCTCCGGCTGGCGGTGCCAGCGATAATTGCAGGCCTCGATCCAGCGGGGGTGGAGCAAAAACTTCTTGTTGACAGCAGCCCAGCGGGCCTTCTCCGTTCCAGCATGCACGGCGACCACATGGGTAACGCTGGGATCCACCTCCGAGCAGCAGACGGCGCCCAGCTGCTCGGCCATCTTCCACATTATCTGATCCTGCGGATGGCAATCCGACGGGAACACTCGACTGAAGACTAGCTTGCAGCCATGGAGTACTTCCTGCCGCACCTTCTTGATTACCTGTCACGGAGAAGATACGTAAGCCCAGGCAACAACATTGTGACCAAACAAAATCTACAACAGACAAATAAGACCATGTCACACCGACACAGTCAAAACCTACCTGTCTTACGTCTCGAGAAGAAAGAGCAGTTTCAACACCCTACAGAAGAGATAGCGCAGAAGCATATGGTTAAACGCTTAGGGAGGTTTATGCACAGGGAGAAGACAGTGTAAGGCAACAGGATGATAAACACTGATAAAACTGTAAGTAACCTACCGAGTCAAAGAAAATCGTGTGTATGCGCTTCAGGACATCCAGAATTGTAGCCAGAGCACCATCGCTCTCCCTTTCATCTTGCATCATCTCTGACAAAGATTGGTTGCTAAAACCAAACTGGCGACAGCTTGCAGCAAAATAATGATATCTCTCCATCAGAATCAGGTTTTCTTTATGCTTCTGCCAGACCTGAAAAAATTAGTACCATTGAGGTTAGCTACAGTCATATAGATGAAATCAATAATAAATCTTGTAAAACTGGCAATGAATGATTATACTGTGAAGTCTTCATGTCGAACCAACCAACGTAGCAATAAACTAAATGCATATCAAACATGTTCACCAAACAAAAACACTTACATATTCAGTGTCATCAAGAATGACTGTTACACTGTCAGCTCCGAGAACCACATCAAGACCTTTCTGGTGCCGCTGAGTGCAGTCAGAGTTAGAAATCACTTTTGAATCAAAATAGACATTGCCAGGGTCAAGAAGCTTTGCTATTTCGACTGCATAAGCCTTGTCACCCATGGTATAGATATACATCTCAAACATACTGCTTGCTTCTTCCAAAAATTTACGGACAAAGGGTCTCAACTTTGTAAGCATATGCATTCCTTGTAATGTGAACAAGCTTCCGTCTGGATCATCTGCATTTAGGGAATGTCAGTGGTTTACCACAAGTATAGGTACAAATTACTGGATAAATAAATAACAAATGGTTTCAACAAGAGTGAAAGCCAGTAAGTTGAGGTGCGAGAAAAAAATATATAAAATGGAAGTCTGACATACATTGGAAACCGGTAGTATAGTTATAAATTATTACTGGATAACAACATGTTTCAACAAGAATGAAAGCAAGTAAGCTGAGGTGGGAGAAAACAACTATACAAAATGGAAGTCTGATGTACACTGGAACTAAGTATTGCAAAACAGCTACTTTCGTCGTATAAAAAGTGTTGATTTTATTCTATCATTATCAGTCTACTTGTTGACGTCAACAAAAACAATTGAGGTTGACCAATAGATAACAGTCATACTAAGTGGTGCAAACTGCATTGAACCCACTATTCTATCAAAATAAGCAATGATGGGGCACCAAAGATGACTATCTTCCTGGAAAATTTTAATCTCTAAAGTTAAACTATAAGGATACAATCTAAACAAAGAAAGTCACCATGAACAACGACACAACATTAACTATTCCTTTTTATGGTGTCACTCTATCTGATGGCACAAAATTGTTGGTTAAAGTTGTAATAATACTTCAAAGTAAACCTGAGATCATATCCTTTTTCTCAAGCAACTTTGACCACTGATTCAAACATAAAGTGTCCATACATGTTACAAATTTGCAATGTAGTGAAACATGTGAACAACAAATCTATAATTTCCTTTCCCTGAAGATTTTAAATAATTTCAAATATATTTACACTGAATGAGATGATTTCACTCATACCAGAGTCACATCTATTTTGCACAGAGGCAGTGCCTCCATGTTTATATTCATAAAATATCACACCGTGTATAGAAACAGCTAAGAGTTCTCAAAATTTAATGCTAATAAATACAACTTACTTTTTGATGCAGCAGATTGAATTCCCAGGTCCATCTCAGCGGCAGAAATATCATGGAGTCTGGTTGAGTTAATCAGTGTATGATCCAGATCTAAAATAAGTACCAGTTTTCTGTCACGCAACAGATTCTTCACTTCAGATCCACGTAGCCTGTCCATTTCTGAAGTACCTAGCCTCAAACCCTGCAGTTAAATAGTTCTTCAAAATCCAAGAAAACACTGAAGGTACTTTGCAAGGATAAGTAGAAACAGTAATATAACTCTGAAAATATCAGAACACATTAGAGTGACATTGGTTTCAAAAAAATATGACATTGGTTTAAAAAAATAGGTGATTATGATTTACGCAAGGCAAATGCAATAAAGAAACACCATTATACCTCTCATGTTTACAGAGAGTCGGAGGTTTATGTACCTTGTGGATGTAACCAAAAGCGACTCCTGGGACATCTTCTTCGTCTTGGCTTTTCGCGCATCTAAAGCATAGTCCACCAAAAAATCCAGGATGTGGAGGACATATCTTGATTTGAGCATCTTTAACTGAGCCTGCTACAACATGTGTTCAGTAATTCCACATATCTTGCCATATCATGCACATTCAATGCTCAAGATATGAAAAACTGAGCTGAATCCAGAATGCAGTAGCAGTAATATTTCCTTTCATTTTTTTAAGAGCTCATAAGCCATGGTAGGTTGTATGACAATAAACTTGTCAAACAAAAGGTCCTAATGAAATACAGAAACGAATGTGACATCATATGTGTATTATACGGAGTGGCAAGATTTAGTTAGACAAGCAAGTCAAAGGCTGAGAGCCTGAGATCACAGAAGTCCCCACGAGACTACAGAACCCACTGACAATTATCATAACATATACCCCTTATGGAATGGAGCCTGTAAACTTGCAATTGCATTCAGAAACTGAGGGTCTCATTCTCATATGAAACATAAATTTAAAACAACAATCTTAGTACAAGAGCTACTATAGTTCAATGGCTGTAAAACAGGACTAACAAGCATACCAATGGCATCTTCTTCAGGCCTTGTTGCTGTTCCTTGATCTGGGTGATGTTCCTCCACTCTACGCCTTTTGTTACTGCATATTTCATGCAGTTGACTGTAGTCAGATTCATAGTGCAAAATATACAAAACGAATCATCAAGCGTTCTTTGAAAACACATCATCAACCCGTATTCATCCCTTGCCTCTCCCCTTCCCCACAGTATTCAGTCCCTCATCGAGAATTACATACTATTGCTACCTCAGTACATTAAACCATTTGATGCGGCAATTTTCGGGATGAATGAATTTTATGCAACTACCTACATGTCAAATTTTCCTTCAAATTGTTTTCGTGAATCAACGATTGAACAGAATTTAGATATATATTAAACAAAATAAGATCAACTATTAACCATAACTTCATGGATTGTACCTGGGCCTGTTGGGATGATGGTGGCAGAGCCAACATCATTTCCCCTGAACAATACAATTTTACAAAAGTGTCTGTTTAGTCATCTGAAGCTTCAGGTTGTGTTAAGTCACATCAGATTTACATGTTTAGTCATAACTTCATCATATAAACCCATATGCTAACGATGAGACAAGACGAAAGGGGCCCTTAACTACCACATGCTGAATGGACGGCCTTCCACACGGGAGCAACCTTACTGGTTATCAGATTATGTTGTTTAGATGTGCTTGTTGTTCACAGTTTCACGGGAGCTGAATGAGCCGAAACTGCCAGGCCCAACGATTTGGTGCAAAGCGGGGGCGGAGGAACGAATGCGCGTACCTTCCCTGCCCTACGACGTCTAGTTCGACCACCAAGTCCTCCTCCTCCTCCTCCTCCTCCTCTTCGTCGTCGCTGGGTGACCCGGGGGGCTCGCCACGGGAGGCGGAGTCAGCGGCAGAGGTGAGCTCGAGCTCCGCGTCCAGGATGTCAGCGAAATCGTCGTCTTCGCTCAGGGAAGACAGGGACGACGACGGGGACTCGGCGGCGACGCTCATGATCGAAGCCGCGACGGTGAGGGCGACGGGGGAGGGGAGCAATTTGGGTGGGTTGGGAAGTCGAGAGAAGGAAGGAGGACTTGGAATGTAGGTCGGCACCTGCAAGGCCGCGGTACAGTTCTTTGGGCTTTCGGTTGAACGTAGGTTAGGCCTAGGCCCAGATCCGTGTAAGTCTGGTCCAGATATCTCTTCTGGTTGCTGCTGCAGCGCCGTTTTGGGCTTACGAGACTCACGCCAAATGCAAACATTACGGTAAGGGAATGATGGTGCTCCAGAAGTAACAATCAGAAACTCTGGATACCCTCAAAAAAAAAATCAGAAACTCTGGAGGCACTAGCATGAGCGAGACTGCTAAAAAAAAAACTAGCATGAGCGAGAACATAGACCTGGAAAGAGTACATGTTGCTACCAACTATCTAAGAGTCGTCCGAAAAATTAAAGCGCCAAAGAACCTCGGAGAACATAGGCATAAACAATGCGACTGTAATGGGTAGGCACCGGTGGCGGACCCAGGAATTCAAGTTAGCCGGGGCGAACATGTTAGGACGAAAAAAATTGAAGCACAAGTGCAAGTGTTTTCAACACAATAAATGGCCTCGAAAGATTCAGTTTCAATATGGATAAGATTCGCTACTAAGAACATGGAATATTATATAAAAAAACATCTTAGAAACTACTAACATGGTCTCTTGTTGCCTGAACTCATTGGCTGTAACAACATGACCCAAAACTCCAAGCAAAACCTACAACATGTAAAAAAGAAAAAAAATATGTATCTAAATCTCATTGCCTACTAACATGGTCGTGAAGGTGAGCTAGGGATTGGAATTTGGGAGGCAGTGTGGGAATTTTCTCCAATCGAACAGTACTGAATCGAACGATTCACCAGGCTACAGGCTCGTGTGCGTGGTGTACGTGGTGTGTTGGTTCCTGGAAAATAAAAAATGGGCCTTCCACAACTAACTAAAGCCCACAAAGTCCAGCCGTCTAGGCCCATCTTTTCTTTCTTCTTCCTCATGAACATAACTGTTCGACAGAAACGGATCTCATCGTCAATGGCGCTGCTCCCCTTCGACTAAAACTGAGAGGGGCTGAGCTGGGGTACCCTGCTCCGCACCAGGAGAGCCGGGGCGGCCGCCCCTGCTCGCCCCAATGGTAGGTCCGCCACTGGTAGGCACATAGACTAGCATGTGTGGCTACGTCTCTCGATATAGCCGGGCATGTGTGGCTTGATGCACCACCTGCTCATTTATGTATCCCTGTAAACATTGAACTTATAAAATAAAGTGCGCTGTGATTAAAAAAAAACAGATGAAGGGCAAAGAGGTGGCCACCATTCTGATCGTTGGTCTTCAGAAGATTTGGCTACAGAGAAATGCTCGAGTCTTTGACAATAAATTTTCGCTAGTTCAGAGGGTGGTCGACACGGTGGCAGACGAGCATAGGTTGTGGATCAGAGCTAAGCGGCATCAGGCAGACCACTATGAGGAGTAGGCATGTAGGATGACTTGTGTGGCGGTGTGGAGGTCTCTCTTGGGATGACAAGAGCATGTTTCTTGTTATGCACAGATCTTGTGTATGAAACTCTTTTCTTCTTGATGAAAACAACAGACAACAATTGTTGCTTGTTCTTGAAAAGAAAAGATATGCCTTCTGAAAAGATGATCAGGATGATGTTTTCAAAAAACGAGGGAGCGCCTATACAACACTTCATGCGCTCCGGACAGACGGCCGCTCGCATGATCTCTAGACTGGTCGCGACCCATTAGCTTTGATCGCTAGCAATATCAATTCTGCACCTAAAACTCATTGACTGTTCACGATCTCTACACGTGAATCAGCCGATTTACTTTTTGTTTCAGTCGTTTTTATTAAAATGAATTTTTATTCTAGAATAATAATATAATTTGTAAAAAAATCATGAATTTGAATAATGTTCATGAATTTGAAAAAAATGCATGATTTAAAAAATCATGAACCCAAAAAAAGTTCACGAATCCAAAAAAACTTCACAAATTTTAAAAACTTGTGAGTTTGAAAAAAGGTTCATGATTTTAAAAAAATTCATGATTTTCAAAATTTTGTGATTTCAAAAGAATTCATGAATTTCGAAAAGTTCATGTAACTCAATTTTTTTTCAAGTATTAAAAACATTCATGAATTTCATGAATTCAAAAAATTTCAAATATTTGAAAAAAGTTCATGAAATTTGGAAAGACAATGCTCAAATTTGAGAAAAAGTTCATGAATTTGAAAAAAGTTCAAGACTTCAAAAGTTCAATATTTGGAAGAGTCCTGATAAATGACATAAGTTCATCAATTTGAAAAAACAGATCACAAAAAACTGAGAAGGCTCATAATTTGGAAAAAAGTTCATCAAATTCAGAATAAAGATTCACAAATTTGTGAAAAGTTCATGAATTTTAAAAAAAAACTTTTCAAATTTTAAAAAAAATCGCTCATTTGGAAAAAGAAAAAGGAAGAAAAAAGAAAAAGACAAACAAGACAAGATGAAAATAGAAAAAATAAAATAAAAAACCATACAAAAACCGAGTGAAAAACTAGTAAACCGGAAACCAAAAACACATATAAACCGGTTGGGAAGCTTCTGGAAGCTTCCCAAAACCGGAGAGAGCTTCTAATAAAACAAAACTGAGGACTCTTATATGGGCCGGTCCGTTAGAACGATGTGGGCGAGAGAGAGGGGGTGTGCGCCTGTTGTAAATAAGCCTTTATTTGGTGCTTGCGCCAAATGGGATTTGGGTAAAAAAATGATGTACAGGATGGGAAGTGCCTATGCATCGCATATAGCGACCCCGATCGCAGCATCGCCTGCGGCACTCCCTAAATGGGCTGGCCCAAGAAATGTAGCTGCGTGGGACGCTGCTTCGTTAGCTTCCTTTTAATTATTTTTTATTTTTGCCGTTGAAAAAATTATTTGTATTTAAAAATATACTAAAATGTAAGTATTTAAATATAAAATTTTTATACAATGTAAATATTTAAATAGATTTTTATGCACTGTTTAATAATTTTCTAAAATGTTTATGGAGTGTTAAAAATGTGTTCGTGAAACTTTTATAAAAGTTAATGGCAAGAAGAATGTACAGGAAAAATGATCACCCGTTCTTAGAAAATGTTAACGTGGTGCAAAAATTTGTTAGCGTAATTTAATTTTTTGAGAACATTTAGAAATAATGTTTGTTATATTTAAAACATGTTCACACATATCATAAAAATATTAGTGACATTTAAAAAAATACATTTTAAAATATTTGTGTAATTCAAAAAAAGTCATGTACCTTTTAACAAAATGTACATTACATTTTTAAATATCCACGCATTTCAAAAATATGTTCATGCCATTTCAAAAAATATTTATATAATCGACAAAAAAAATGTTCCATATCATTCAGGAAAATGTTTCAATGTGTATATAAAATGTTCAACACATATTCCAAAACATATTTAAGAACATGTTTTTATAAAAAAGTGTTAATAATGTATTTGAAAAACGTAAATGTGTATAAAATGTTTTATATTTATGCCATAAGTGTACAATGTGTATGAAAATATGGACATCAAAACATGTTTGAAAAAAATGCTAATCATGTATTTGAAAAATATTAAACATGTATAAAAAATGTTTTTGATGTATACAAAAATGTACAATGTGTACAAAATATAGATATGTGATGAAAAAATCAATGAAAACCAAGAAATAAAAAAAACCAAAGAAAAAAGAAAAGCCGTAGAAAGCCGAAAAACACCGCTGCGGACAGTGAATAAACAATAAAGAAACCACAGGGAAAAACTCACACTCCGCAACTACAGTAATGGGCTGCCCAGTAGCGCGCCAGCCAAAGGGTAGACGAAGCTCCGTCTCGAAACGGGTGATACATAGCTCCGGCAGTCAGGATGAACGCGACTTTGTTACACTTGTGGGCTTGCTGCCCCTGACGATTCACATTGTTGTTTTGGTCCAGGCTAATATCACTCGTTCTTCTCAAAAAAAAAAAAAGAGAGAGAGAGGATACGGGTCACTCCAACGCGGATCACCAAAACGAACACACCAAATATCCACAGACAAGTTTGGACCTGTCTGTGGATTGGGATAGGTGAGCAGGCCATTCAACAAATGTCCGCCCTTGGTCCGGCCTTCTCCATTTGACATGCATATATAGATCAATGCCAATTTAAGCATACGTTTTTAATAGTTGCAAACATATGTAATCACAATCAAAAGGCACCAAATGCTCAATAAGTTTTTACATCCAACCGATCCTAAAAATTGTCAGTCCGACTGTCCGTGCCAAAAGCGTCCTTCTTCGGCTCTAGTCCGGATGTCAACAACGACCTCACTCTTTGGCGCCCTCTAAGGGCATCTCCAATGGCGACCCGCAAATTTCCTCCCGCATTCGTCCGCGGACAGGGGGACCAGTCCGTGGACACGGATATGGAAGCCAGCCATCCAACGTATCCGCATATGTCCGGTTCTATTAACTTAAAAAATAGCATTCCGCCAAATCATGTCTGACTCATTATTACAATACTAATGCGTGATTAGTAGTTTTGTTTCACCAAACTCTCATTTTACCAAGTACTTAAAGAAAAAAGCGGCACGTTTGGCGGAAGCCTTTCATCAAGTGGCGGAAGCTACTAATCTAAGTGTTGGAGTGTTGGCGGAAGAAAGCCTTTCACCAAATACTAATGTGCTCAAGTGTTGGCGGAAGGTAGACTTTCACCAAATACTAATGTGCTCAAGTGTTGGCGGAAGCTACTAATCTCAGTGTTCAAGTGTTGGCGGAAGGTAACCTTTCACCAAATACAAAGTGGCTTCCGCCAAAAGGTTTCAATGCCTTCCGCTGAAACGCCAATACGTGGCGGCTTTTGGTTCGTTATGTGGATGTCCGGACTCCCGCAAAGCTTCCCCACGTTTGTCTCCGATTTGCAGGAAAAATAACGTCCAGACCGCGCCGTGGACCGATACAGACCCGTGTTGGATGGCTTCCGCGGTCCGGACAGCGCGGTCCGGACGGTTGCGAGAGGTTTGCGGGTCTGCGTTGGAGATGCCCCAAGCCCCAAGCCACAGCAGAAAACACCAACCAACGCAGATGCCCAGCCAGCCAGCCGCACCGGCTTGTGTGAACCAAGCGGATAAACTCCATCATGCCCCGCCGACCTGAGCAGAGAGCACGCTCCTCCGACACGAGATCGCCCATGGATGCCCCGATCCACCACCACCGTAGCAAAGGTACAAGAAAGTGCAGATGTTTGATGGCATGGAGTGCAGAGATGAGCTGGGTCGCGCGTAGAATGTCAAACGACACGACACGGCATGACACGCAATAGCAACCTTGCCGTGGAATGGTGGCCAAAACCGGTACGGCCGGCCCGAGCACGAGTGCTTTGCCTCCTCCTCTCATCACACAAAGTTGCTAATTAAGGTTTTTTTTTAATTAAGTTGACCTGAGACTGAGAAACACAACTCGTTGGACCTTTTGACAGTCCTGCTCTTTGGAGTACTCCTGGTATTCCCCAAGTCCAAAAACCCCATCCAACTAATCATGAAATTTTTCAAAAGAAATGGCGACAAAGGCACAATGTATATCAATCATGTTGCAAAATAGTATCAACTGCAAATTCAAAACACAAATATAAAAAAGACAAATCCAGCTGTGAATAGTAGCTAATTCAGTTGTAAATCTGAACAATTTCTTTTGCAGGAAGTAAATTCAGTGATTGACAAAATTATCATTGGATTTGTCTTTTTTTTTTCCCGGGCTATATGTTGAATTTGAATTCGATACTTTTTTACATGATAGATGCATGTAATCTTGGTGTTCTGTTTTTTAATCTATAATAACCTTAAGATGAGCCAAAATGCATTGATGCGCCGGAAGAAATAGGTAAACTGGATATAGTCCAGGTTGATGGTAGAGGTATGAGGTTGATCCATGCAGGGTCCAGGTTTTGTCTCACGTTTGCCATGTCAGCAGGGTTCAAAGGCCTCAACTGATGGTTAGCTAGCAGTGGGAGATCTTGCACACTTCTGGGCTCGTGGTCACAATTGAAGATTCAATGGCCTCAAGCGCTGGTTACTAACACTTAGCACTAGTGGCCACAATAATGGAAGATTCTCATTTGGTTCCGGAAAACGTCACTATACAACATCTCGCTTGTCTCCTGCACAATTTTTAGCCACTTCAAATGAAAGGGACATGGATGCAAATATTTGTACTACATAGTATAATCTTTTTTTTAAGGAAGGGTAACTTTGCCTATATAAATATGGTAAGTATAATAAAAATAAATACTCCCTTCATTACAAATATAAGATGTTTTGAATATTCCAATATGAACTACATATGGACTTAAATGAGTGAACAAACACACTAAAACGTGTCTATATGCATCCAATTCACAAAAAGGTAGAGCATATTATATTTGTGAACGGATGGAATATTTGATAGAGGTGTTCCCGTCGACTACGAGGCGTCTGTGGTTACTTTGTCAATCTCAAGATGCTATGCCGGCCCAGTCTCTCGGAGGTGCTCATAGGGGTAGATTATGTGTCCAACTAGGCTCATAGGGGTAAAAATCTGACAAATCTTACTAGACAATCATCTTACTTTCTAATGATGCTCCACCTTGGACTATATCTTAGTATTGATATCTAGGTAAAAATCTGATGTGGCACTACATTTAATATGAAGAAAGAGTGTTACCATATCTTAATCTAGATATAGCTCTTAGCACCAAAACCAATACAACTCATACTTTTTCTCTCTCACAAAACACATTAAATGATAACTCTTTTAGATACAATCATTGGAAGAGCTATATCTAAATACACATTTAATGTTCATGATATAACTTAAGATATACTGCATTGGGACTGCCCTAAGAGGTGAGAATCGGGTACTAGCCTCAGTCCATAATAGAACCCGCAGGGTGCTATTTGCGTGAAATCCACATAAATGTCTCATCTTCTACCTAAACAACACACAATTAAGGGAGGGGTATGTCCCGCTTTAACCGGTTTTCTTTTACTGTCTAAGAGTAACTCTAGTAGATTCGCCATGTCGGCGCGATCGCCATAATAACCATCGTTATGGCTACTTTGGCCGAAAATGTGACTCTAGCAGAGTTGCCATCCTGCCCTCGATCACTATAATTTTTGGAGGAAGCTACAAACCAAACCCGCTAGCCTTCATATTTGGTGATTATGGTGCATATTTGGAGCACACTCCATCTTGAAAATAGTTTGGCGTGAGGGACATTTTCCCCTTCCGTTGCTCTTCCCGCCCGCGCCGCCGCCTCTCCTCCCTTGCTTTAGTGTCGCCTTTCACCACTTCCGCTCGTCCCCAGCCCCCACAGATGACGACATGGATGGTGCCTTGACCTCTGCATCCATTTTCATCATTTTTTTGAGTTAGATGCCGCGCCTCCCGTGACTCTGACAGCTCCCGCACCTCCTGCGGCTGGCCGCCACGGCCTACGCCAGTACCTCATCCACCCTGCTAGCGAAGAGTCTGACGCGGAGGTGGCAAAGACTATGACTCCACATGGAGGTTGTGGCTCCCCCCCCCCCCCCCCGCCGGCAAAGCCGCTATGGTCCTCTACGAAGGGACGAAGAAGAAGGCAGAGAAGGACCGCGTCCCTCCCCTCCCGCTTCCTCTAGGCGGCGGGCTATACTATGGCGCCTTGGGCGGAGAACGGATCGTGCCCCCAAATCCCTCACAAACCAATGGGTTATGATTCAAGAGACATCCATTTGGATGGTTGTTTGGAGCAAGTGAAGCACGCTCCTCCTACCTAGCGGTGTCGCCATTGACCAACATGTAAGAAATTTTATTGTTTTTTGATTGCCACATTTGCATTACTTTGAACATTCTCATCATTTTTAACATTTGTTTGTTTTAGGTTAACTCAGCCCAAGAGAGGTGCCGATAAATGGCCAAGTCAAAGGGAAAATTGTTTGTCCTCCAACATTGCTAGAATTTGTTGGAATGATGATGGCAGTCCAAAAGCTGGAAAGTGCAGCAATTCCTCTCCAGAGATGGACGACGGTGAAGATGATGATGGTGTTGGAGAGGAAAGGGAAAGGTGCCCAGAAATCCCACTCTGGCGTATAGCACGGGTCGGCCCGACGGGAGAAAGACTAGAAAGGAGAAGCTCAAGAGAGAAGAAGTGGTGGAGGCGATGAAAAAAGATGGATGAGTTGATGAGGACAAGAAAGTATATGAGAAGAAGAATCAAACAAAGCTAGAGATGAGGGAGAAGAACCAAGAGAAGAGGGCGAGATGGATGCTATGCAGAGAGCATATGGAGTCAGGAAGAGATGGTGGTATGTAGGTCCAAAATCAGCAGAAGATGGAGGCGCGTAGGCTCCAACTTAAGGAGGATCGAATAAGAGAACAACGCATAATCGAGCATAAACGGCTCGTCATGTTGGATCCGAGCCAAATGGCAGTGGTGCAAGATTTTTGGGAGAAGGCATGAGATGCGATCATATGTTCCAGGAACCTCGAAGGATGGCACAATGCACATGCTGGAGAAGGGTGGGATGGTGCACACGGCGGCAACATGTGACTTGTACATGTGTGCCGGTTTAAATGTTTTTGTTCATGCAACTTGTCGAAAACTACGTGCATGTTTGCTTGATGTGCTAAACGTTTACGTCTGGAGGGAATCGAAGTGTTTGACGTGGAAAAATAAATAAATTATGAAGGTGAAGATATGACGACTATAAGTTTGCGCGCCGCCTTAATATGCATTGTGGGAAAGAACACATATGATGGGGACTCTGCTAGAGTTGCTTTAAGAGGCACTATTAGCCGTTAGTGTTAAAAATGAACTACTCTTGATAATTTGGAGCATCTTAGAAGAGCTCCTAAACATAAGTTTACTGAAGTTAGAAAACAGACATGCTCATTCATGACAGAAATCAAGGACCTGAACGTTTTTATACTCTTTTAGAGAGAGAGGAAGCAGCGACTCCTCTCCTCTCCTCGCGCCGTTCCCGTGGGTGGCCGGAGGGAGCCCAGATCTGCCGCCCCTCGCCCCTCCTCCCTCCTCCGCCCCTCCTCGCCGCCGCCGCCGCAGGTCGCCGGGCAAAGCCTGCTCGGCCTAGGCGGCGGGGGGGCCTTCTTCTCCTCCTGCTCGAGGATGGCGGCGCGAGACGCTTTCTTCTAGTGGCGGCGCGGCGCAGGCGTGGGGCGCGGCAACGCGACGGCACGGGCTGGCGGCGGTGGCTGCTGGGCGTACGTGGCGTCGTCCTCTCCTGGGCCGGCGGCGGGGTCTGGTGTAGGGCTCTCCGGTGGCGTGGCTGGGGCTTGCGGGCGGCCCTGCTGCTCGCGCGGCGCGGCTGCTGGCTGGTCAGGCGGCGGCGGCTTGGATCCTACTTTCAGTCCCTGGTAGAGATGGCGGCGATCCGTACACAAGACTTGATGGAGATTCTTCGAACAGATCTGGGTGAAAACCTTGCGCTCGGCTACATGCCAAGGCCGGCGATGGCGGCGCTCTTCTGTGTCGTTCTCTTCTTGAAGACATCGCCGTGGAGAAGTTCCAGACCTCTATCTGTTACCTCCGGGGGAAACTCTAGATCGGTTGATTGGATGACGGCGGCGCTCTTGCGTCGTTTCCCCCTTGGGGGCGTCAGTCTTGGAGGTGTGCACGGGCTCAAGGGACCAACGGACAGCATCTTTGGTGGAGCGGTGTTTCATCTTACGCATCGACGACTGTGGATCTCGGCGGCGTGGCGCAGTGGAGTCTCGGCGTTCGATGTGTGTAGACGGACTCGCGCAGGAGGATGGCGCTGTCTGGCGTCGTGGTGGCGTCGATGGCAGACCTGGCAAGGTCGTGCAGTCAGTATCTGCTCTGAAGATGGATCGGTGGAAGACGGCGGCGGCGGCCTCTGAGAGTGCGCCGGACTGGTGTGTGCCCCAGACCAGATATATGGCTTGGCTGGGGCCTCCGGTTTTAGATGTTAGGCTTAGGTGTGAGGTTTGTTTGGTATTAGGCTCGGACTATCGGCACCCCTTCATCAAGTGGATAGGAGCAGCGACAAATGTTACCAAGACGGTGGCTTCAGACTTACTGATGTACTACTTTGTAAGGTTTTTGTGAATAATTAATAAAGTGGCTGCATGCATAGATGTAGAGGCCGGGGGTCTTCCTCCTTTTGAAAAAAAAAAAAAAAACCACTCACCGACCAAATATTGCTGCTTCTATGTACAAAGTGTGCCACTGCAATCAGCAGCGACATAATAAGAACAGTTTGATCAGGCGAGCTTGGTCGAAGATAGTAGGCAGGAAGGAAACTGAAGATGAGAGGTAACCGAAAGAAATCGGAGACCCAAAGTATTCGAGATCATCACTAGCATCTCCCAGTCCTACTCATCCGTTCTAAGTGCAGATCTGGAGATGGAAGAAGAAGGCTTAGTTGATTCAGCCATGAGATGTGTCAAAAAATCCGTTGTAGTTCAGGTGGTGGCCACCCAGAACGCGGCAGCCTGCTCCTGCTCCCATTTGATGCTGCACCTCGCCGCCGTGGCGCCCCTCTCCACCTTCAGGCACCGCCCGCGGCGCACGTTCTTGGCGACCACGCACTCCTGCTGCCGCTGATCAACTTCCTCTGTCTCATCTTCCTCTGCTTCTTGCGGTTCTTGTTGGCTGCTGCACGCGGCGGCGGCATTGCAGCCGGTGCAGGGCCGGAGGCGGAGCCGAAGACGCCCGCCGCTCCGCTCGGCCTCCATTCCGGAGGCCCGCACCGCGTACACTTCCAGCCGCCCGCCGCGTCGCTCGTGGACCATGCGCATGCGGGTCGCGCCAGCCGCCAGCGTCGTCAGCGGTGGTGGCAGCACGCGCGCCCTCCGCTCCGTCGGCTCCACCTTGGTCTCCTCCTCCTCCTCTCTGTATTTCCTCTTCCGCTCCACGCCCTCGTCGGCGTCGTCAGCGGCTGGGTCGACGCCACCGGTCTCGCACCCGAGCGCCTCGGTGCACATCTCCAGGTTCCGCTTCATGCCGTACCGGTACGCTGGCATCTTCTTGGGAGCGAACGGTAGCGCCACCGACACGCGCCGAGGCTTCCCGGGTTCCTGGACGGCGAACAGAGAGCCCCAGGGGCCGGCGGCAGGGAGCTGCGGCGGCGAGTCGAGCAGCGAGTTAGCCATGGCGAAATGGAGACACGGTGGGGGGTGACGGTTGGTGTAATTGGAGCGAGGTAGGCTGGGCTAGGGGATGCCGGCCGGAAAGAGACGCCACAAGAAGGAAGTGGAGTTGGAGGATTTGCAGTGGGACGCAGCTGCAGGTGCTGGCTGTGTGTGTTGTGGGGAAGAACAGAGCCGGGTGCCACTGCTTTATATAGGGCAGAGGCCGGGGAAGATGGTGGTTGTCGGTTGGAACATATTCCGCTGATGGTAATGGGCATATACATAGCTCTCCGACTCCGATTCCATTCTCATCGCAATACATGGAAGAAAACAAAAGAAGGAAAGAGCATTCCTAGGGATGGAGTGGAGTAGTGGCTGCTGCTGCGTGCCACTCTGGCCTGTTAGGGCAGGTCGCCCTCACCGTGCTTTGTAATTAGACTGACGATCGATGCTTTGTCTGTGTGGTTAAGGGGCATGTGTAATGCTTGATACTTGACACTTGACAGGACAGTTTTAGCTTAACCCTACTACTCCCTCCGTCCCATAATATAAGAGCGTTTTCTACACTAGTGTAATGTCAAAAACGTTCTTATATTATGGGACAGAGAGATCACATAGTTTAGAGATGGCAATAAAAATACATGTACAGTGAGTTATCTCTTTGTCTTACCTTCACTGACTAATTGTTATGAAGTCAGACAGTTTTCGTTTAAGCTTAATCCCAATTCGCATCATCACAAGATTACGGACATGGCAAATCGCATACCACAGATTAGGAACATCTATCATATATGCATATGGACCAATGACACCAGTCAAGAGAGAGAGAGAGATCACGACATATGAGGGCACAAAAAACTCCAGCGCAACAACATCTTCGGCCATGATGGTCGTCCGCCGTAGAGCGAAGTAGTCAGAAGCAAGCCGACAGACGTCTAGGATGTAGTCAAAGTTAAGTGAGTAGTCGCGCTGAGACGCCCTCTAAACACTATATCGCCCTTTATCCGGTCACTAGTGCAGAATGATGCTATTAAGACACACCAATCACAACTTCAAGTCCCCACCATACTCAAAAAGAACAAGAGGGGCTCCCGTGTCGCTCCTGCGGGAGGCTCGGGAGCAAACCCTAGCCGCCGCTGCTAGCTCTCCGCCCCTTCCTCCCCTCACCGCCACCGGCGTCAGTTGCCGGGCAAAGCCCGCACGGCTCGGCGGCTGCGGGGCCTTTTTCCTCCTCTGTCCGGGGCCGGCTAGTGAGGGCCGGTAGCCTCGACCGGAGCTCGAGCGGCTGCGCACGCTCGGGGCGGCGCTGCTAGCCGGCGAGGCTACGCAAGGAGTGGCGGGGGCTTTCGGGCGCGCGGATCTGGCGCGTAGGAGGCAAGCTGGAGGGGTTGGCTCGAGGCCTCGCAGATCTAGCGCGTTCTGCGCGCTGTGGTGCCTGGTGACCGCGTCCGGTTCGCGGGCTCGGTTGGTGGCGGCATCTGGAGGAGCGAGGCGACGGCGGTCGCCATGGTTGGCGAGGCGGCTTGGCTGGGCGTCAGCGCGTGGTGCAGGTGGTGGTGTAGCTTTGGCCGTGCGGTCTGAGGGTCGGTCTCCATCCTGGGGATCTGGATCTGGCAGGTCTGCTCCTCATCTGCGAGCTCTGGGCTGGAGGTGCACGGATGGCGCGGCGGTGGTGGATGCGTGGGGTGCAGAGCCCGTCTGGCTTCCGCAGGCCCGACGTCGTGGAGGCTCACTGCTGGGCAGTGTGTGTTTTACCGGCGACGGGAAGGTGGTGACCCTGCGCAGCGATTGGCGTGCTCGCTATGTTGGGGGTGTGCGGGACAGTGGAGGTACCGGTTGGCCTTGGCCGACTGCGTGGGAGGGGTTGCTCCGGGTGAAAACCTGGCCGGTGCTCGCCGGCCGGCGGCGACGGCGCCCGCGGGCGTCGCTATCCTCCTTGAGGCGTCGTCGGGGATCTACACATCCCATACTCCCGGATCAATATCTTCGGGTGAAAGCCAAGATCCTGCAGTAGGGTCAGGCGGTGGCGTCATCTTCAACGTCGTTTCCCCTCTTTAGGGCGCTGTCTTGAAGATCTCGATCCCATTGGTGCTTCGTTCGGGCTGGACGTGCACGGTGGCTTCTGTGGCAACGATGACGATGGTGAGCAATGTCGGAGGCGTGGCATTGGTCGAGGTAGTCGGCTCTTCTCCGGCGTGTCTGTGGGATTGCCTCGGCTGTTTTGTTGTTGTGAAGTCGAAGCCGCAGTGGCGGGGCCCCGATGGCGTACGATGACACGCGACATGTGGTCCATTCGGTGATCTTCCGCGACGCCAACCTTGTGCGGTTCTTCGTAGCTATCCGTCGGAGTCGGAGCTGCGTTGTCGTAGTTGGCGACCCGCCTTGTGAGTGTAGTGTTGTTCTGCAGCCAATAGGAATGCTTTTTTCTTTTTCTTTGATTTTCGGATCTTCACCATGTTGTTCTTCCGTTGCTTTCTGCTAAATCAAAATCAAGCCAGCAATTTGCTGGATCTTTAAAAAAAAACTATGTGCGATGCAGGCATGACACATGTTAAAAAAAATAAAACCGTGTGCCAGAAAATGAAACCTGTGCGATGGCTGATCCATTGTATATGATTTTGAAAAGGAAACCGTGTGTGATAAAGGGCACACAGTTCGGTCGACAGACATTTGTGCGACAATTCATAATAACGCACATGATTGTATTGCTTGAATCGTGTGTGTTGCGTGGCAAATGTTCGAAATAAATGAATTATGTGTGATGATGGAGAGCATCACACACGTTATTACATGATATGCTAACGCATGCGAAAGTTCCGCACACGGATTTCTAAAGGCAACTCGGGTCGGGTGAGATAACTCCTGACAACGTATATGATTGTGTGGTGAGAATTGTGTGTTTTGCTGGGGACACGATTGAAATAAAGGACGATTGAAATAAAGGAACTGTGTGAGATACTGAGAACAATTACACACGGTTTAGTCATGTGGATCGTGTGTGATGTGACTTGCTGTGTTTGAGAACAACAACATTGCTCTATTTGCAGAACAACAAAATACTTAAAACATCATTGCACAACTCGTTGTATAATCGAACTAAACATCCATCATCCTAGTAAGCGTGTTCCTACCCCTCGTCGTCTCCCTGGCGGCTCGTGGGAAAGAAGCGCCACCGTCACAACTTCTCATCCTCCCCGTCCCAGTCTGGCCGCCGCTGGAGGGGCTCCCCGGCAAAGCACGGGCCGGCCTCACGGAAGGTGGCAGACGGGCACTCGTCTCCGTCACGGCGCGGGCGTGCAGGCGCTCGGCGCGATGCGGCTTCATGGGCTGCTCCCTTGCGATGCGTGCGTGTGTGCATGTCGCGCAGGTGGCGCCCTCGGTGCCGGTCTGCTGAGCATACGGCTGTGCGCGCAGGTGGCGTCCTCGGCGCTGCCCTCTGGCTGCAGATCTGGTGTGACACCCTGGTTTTTGGCAACTTTTTCTTTTCAAATCTTTCTGGCTTTATTTGCAATTTGGATGGATTTTGAATCTTTTCAGTTGACTTTGGACTTATGAATTTCTCTCAGTGATCCAAAGCCCTCACCATCTTGCCAAAATCTTGTCACTCACCTTCTGGATCAATTTCCAATTCTTCATCTTTCCCAAATATTCATTTTTCTTCCTTTGGGAAAATCTGTCATCACTATGGGTTACAAAGCAACCTATAGTTCTGGTGATCAGAAAAATCCCAAATTAATCCCACACCTTCTTGGCATCATCTACTCCCACAATCTTCAAAAACATTTCATGGTCTAGTACAAAATTTTGTCCAGAAAACTCCATTTGCTCTCTGGACAGTACTGGTCATTTGTGAAGCAACTCACATTTTCCCAACTCAGAAAACTCCCAGAAAATTCCCTGAGATACCAGGGAACCTGTCTTGCCACCATATCCAAAAATATCATCTTGCCCAGTACAAATTTTCACCAGCAATATTCTGCCAAGTTTCTGTTCAATTGGAACCTCTGTGAAGGAAGTACCATCTAGAGATATCCAATTGAGCTAAATTTTTTATGGCATATCCTATCCATCAAATAACCATCCCACACCAAAATTCAGCTCCAGCAGATCAGCCAGATGAGTGCATTAAGCTCATCTAGCTTCTGTTCCAGTAACCACACTTGTACAGCAACCCCATTCAAACTTTGATCAAATTCTCTCAAACTTTGCCAGTTTATAGTCCTTCCATAGTAGATCACTCCAGACATCTCCTTTGGCTCCATCTCCAGCTCGCCTCTCCTCTAGATCTCTCTCAAGTTTTCTGTCAGAGACTGTAGCTGAAGCTACACTTCGCATCAGAGTGAATCTAGTCGAACCAGAGGCACAAGGGGACTAGGTGATCGAGGGTCGACGTGCTGGACAAGAAACGCCAGGCTCTCGTGGCCTCTAGACACCCATGCCCGTGGTGAGAACGACAATGGCAAGCCAAAACACGCGCTTTGCATCGCGCCGGCGTCGGGTGTGACGCGTCCGGCTGCCCCGCGTGACCCCTCCTTGTCCCAGCTCGCCAGCACCTTCTCCTTCCCCCACCTGGCCGTTCTGGACTCCTCCCCTCGCCGGAATCGCCCTCGCCGGCCGCCACGCACGCGGGCACTGTGCCGCCCGTGCGGGCACAGTGGCTTTGCGGCGCGTCTTCTTCCTCCACTAGCCGCCACTGACCGCCTTAACTCCACTGAGCTCTCCCATCACTTCGCCCTACGTCGCGACGGCCAGCTCGCCGTCCTTGCGCGGGCTACGTGGCCCGAACCCCGCCGCTCCAGAGACTTCTCCTCCCCCTATATAAAGGCCTCCCCGGCCTCTCCCCGCTACTCACCCCACCTCCTCCTACTCCTAATCGAGCTCTTGAGCCCCGAGCCACGGCCGAGAGGCCCTCTGGCCTCGCTTCTCGCCGGAGATCCGCCGCCACCCGAGCCCAGCCTCCTCGCCGTTCCACTCCTCCCCGGACTCCACCGACTGCACGAGCGAGCTCAGCTCACTCCACTGACCCCGCCCGAACCCTTGCCCGACCGAATCTCCGCCGGAATCGCCGTCTCCGACGACACCCGAGCGCCGCCGCCGCCGGAGAGGAAGGGGACGACGCCGTCCGGCCATCTCTCGTCGCGCTACGGGTACGTGCGTGTTCGTCTCGATGCGCTCTATCCATTCCCGTAGTCACCGGACCTCGCCGCCGTCTGTGTCGCCGGCGAGCATCGCCGGAGCCCCGCCTCTCTCTGTTCCCTCTCTTCCTGTTTAAATCTGACCGCTGGGGCCCGCTCGTCAGTGGCTTACCGAAGCGGTAAGTGGAGACGCCCAGGCGGAATACGCCTTCGACGTGGCCCCGGTTGATTTTCTGATTTTCTATTTTAATTCCAGATTTTGACCAGCCATAACTTTTAAACCATAAGTCCAAATCAATTGATTCTTTTTTGCTCTGAGTTTGTCTTGAGCTCCTCTATTTGCCGGTATGGGACGGCCTTGATTTGGTCTGGCTTTGTGCTCTTTTATCGGTACCACCACACTAGGGAGGGTTATGCGTGTGTGCTGCCCTGATCAGGTAGGCGACGATAATCCTGTGAGCCCAGTTGAGTTATTTTGCCGGCGTCCCCGTTTGGGACAGTTAGTGGCCACGACGGTGGCAGGTGTCACGGGGTGACACAGGGGCCACCCAGGACATGACCCTGGGAGGGTATGATTGTCGGTGGTACGATAGAGGAGTCACGGGTCAGGCAGGTTTCATTGAAGCACCATCGATCCACCCGAATGGGATCACGAGGTCGGGGGCTTCATAGTGTGGGTAAAGTGTGCAACCTCTGCAGAGTATAAGAATCTATTCGAATAGTCGCGTCCACGGTATTGGACAGTCCGTACTAGGCCACTGAACGGTTAACCACCCTAATGATAATAATGATGGAAGAACTTGTCTTATCTTCGGAAGTGCTCAGTGGCTTGTGAGCGTTCCGAGGGTTGTGGGACAACCCAGAGAGAGTAAGTTGATATTCGATATCAGTGAGTAAGCAACCCAAGTATTTAAGCTGTTAATTGCCATGCTATTGTTTGCTGCATTGTTTTGGTTGCCGTGAGCTTGCGAGTACATTCCAAGTACTCACCTGGCGTGTCATGCCAGATGCAGGAGAAGCCGAGGACGGAGGTCCCGATGGTTCGTGCTACGCTAACTAGGCCGTGTCCACAGCAGTGTCCCTGTGGATGGAGTTTCCGCGCTATGTTCCGCTACGCCGTAGTTCTACCCAGTAGTATCGAGGCCCTGCTATGTTCCATAAATAATGTAGATATTGTCATAGCACCTGATGTGCTTCTGGCCTCGCTATCGATGTAAATTATGAGCTTGTACTCGAGATATTTCAATAAAGTTCAGTTCAGTTCTGTTCCAAGTTGTTGTGTGTTTTCAGAAGACATGATCTCTGGGTTGGAAACACTGGTAAACCGGTTCTCTGAGCCGGGGTGCCACATCTGGGAGCCCATGCCCAGATCCGTTCAAGGTTGGAGGCGATTGGTTTGGGGATGGCCGGCGCCCCGCGGGACGGTGATGGTGATGCATCTGGTCACTTGGTTGCGCCAGTGAGGCGTGGCAGGTGTGCTAGGCACAATGGCCAGGGCGTGGAGGCGCTTGGTGCTGTGGTGGTTCGGCCCTAGCGCTCTTCGTCCGCCATGTCGTCTTTCTGCCGGACGTTGACCTCTTCGATCTGGCCGCTAACGAGTTCCGGTCTTCCCCGTCAGAGACCTATACGGATTGGCGTATGTCGCCCCTGGATATCTAGATCGGAAAGGCTCCGGTCGCATGCACTCTTATTATCAGCCAGCACGGCTTCAAGAGGGTGCGACGCGAAGCTTCGCTTTCTTATAAGAGTCATGGGACATGTCTAAGTCAAGATTCCCAAGGCATTGATAGAGGTGGAGAAAGTCTTGGCGTCTGCGATTGGAGGTCTTGAAGCGTTGGCGGAAAGGTGTACTGGATGCGATGAAGACAGTGTGCTAGGTGTTTGGTGACCTGCAACAGCGGCCTCGGCAAGCGGGGGCGGCAGCACTGGAGGACTGCAATTTTGGTGGTGCTTCTCGAGTACCGAGTCTCGATTCCCAGGGTGAAAACCCAAGGTCTGGCCTTTATTGGTTGTACCTGATAATGGTCTTGTTGAAGGCATCGTTTTTTGGTGAACTCAGACTTTCTCCATGGTGAAAACCCAAGATCTTTGATCGGGCAACGACAACGCTTGGGCATTGTTTCCTTCTTGAAGGCGTTGCTTTTGGAGAACCTCTTTTATAATCCGGATGTTGTTTTCGGTGGTGGTTAGAGTGCTGTTGTTGCTGGTGATTGATCACCGTTGCGGGGCCTTTTTTTCCTTTTGTTCTTTTTATTTTCTTTTTTGGCTGTGTGTATCATTGATGCCTTTGGACATCTTGTTGGTACAGAGGCCGGGTGTAATTTGTATCTTCTCGATATTAATATATTCCCCTTCTCGAAAAAAATTAAACATCATATTGCACATCTTGTTGCATAATTATTTAAAGTAGAGGTCCTTAAACTATGGATATTGAGCTACTCATCCTCGTCGTGGAGGAGCACTTGTTGAAATACTAGTAGTCGGAGATTTCCATTGTCGGTGCTTCCTCAAGCTCGATTGCCTTTGCATTGAAATAATTCCTAGCCCGTTGCAAGATCATCTCTTGGAAGGAGGGACCGGCTTTCTTTTCTGCATACACCATATCCTTGATGTTTTCATAAGACCTTTGATTGGACTCCTCCTGCCGTGTAGTGGTAGCGAGTGTGACGATGGCGGCATCCGTGGCGTCGGCATGTGTGGCAGCGGCCGTGGCCTCTTCCACATGTGTGGCCGCGGAAACGGGATCATCCGCGCGCAACTGCAACCTCTTTCGCGCATGCCGCCACAACCCCGACCTCATTGGTGCATGCGACAGTGGCCGCGAAATCATCCGCGCGTGCCACCAAAGCATCTGCATCACATTCACCCACGGCAGCGGCCTCGTCCACGTGTGCGGGTGTGATTTGACTTTTAGAGGCCATGGTTCGTTTGGAGAGCAGTGGAGGTGGGCGGGGAGGCGGATTTGGAGGCGGCAAGAAGGAAAAAGGTGGCATACGATTGCACTGGAGGTGGGTGTGCAGGGATATTTATTTTGACTACGGATGTCAATTGCAAAAAGATTTTGCAAAATAGCCATGTACGATAAATCGTGACAATGCACACGAGAGTGTGGTGGGAAATATGTGCTCTGCTATGAAGTATGGCACACGGTTTGCTATCCCCAACTGTGTGTGAGATTCGAAGTGTCACACGAGAATAGATAAGCATAACCGTGTGCGCACGTGTCGCCGCGTTGTCCTCGCCCGCGCCGTTACAGTCTCGCCTACTCGACGCACATGTGTTACGTCCTCCTCGGCTCACCACCGTTCCACAAGAATCCTGCGCTCCCGCATACTCGCCGAAGCTCCCCTCGCAAGCACCAACGTCTTGTGTAGAGTAAAACCCCACAATTCACCTTGTTTGCTATATTAAAAAACGATAGCCGGCGGCAACAACTCACACCCACTCGCCGACACCACAAATACCCCCAATGTCATCGTCGTGCAACTTTGGGGAAGGCTGCTAGCGCTGGTGGGATGAAAGCGCACCGTCGTGCCGAGGCAGCCTTGCTGATCTCGGGCCCCGCCCCTCCTCCTCCAGCAGAGTCGAGGTGGGAACACCGGTCGTGCGGGATGGAGGTCAAACACGTCAGGATGGAGGTGGACGAGGTCAAGATGGAAGTTGTCGCGTGCTGGCAGACATGGTGGTCGACTACGGCGTACCCGTTGCTCTCGACGATGACAAACCTGAGTTCCATCGGAGGATGCAGAGGGCCATCTCCCTATCCATCAAGGAATCATGCTACGACGCGTACCTGTGCCACGAGGATGAGTGCCAGCTGAGAATTAGGTTGGAGCAATCCATCACGTTTGTCGAGGCCCACAGGAACCTGCTTAGGATCGACATCGGGCGCTATGGCGGGATCCATGGAGTGCGTGACGGGAGATGCAGTGGGCGACTGAGACCGAGGGGCAGGCAGACACACGGACAACTGCGATAGTGGACGCCACACTACGCAAAGGCGCATGCTATTATCTAAGATGGAGGAGTAGGAAACGCCGGAGGCCGGGGGCGGGCCTGGCGGCAACCCTGGCGAGCTCCGGCGCAGGCCTAGCGACAACCTTGGCGAGCGCGACCGCCTAGGCGACCGCGACAATGACCGATGAGTCTAATTTGCATCACTTTTGACCTCTAGTTTTTATGCAGTAGTTGTAAGATTGTCAGAATTTTACCGCGTTCGCGGACTCTTTCTTTTGATTTCACCAGGATCTTGACCAAGGAGAAAATCTGGGGCCTTAAACTGAAAACACAAGTATATGGGTGAAAATCACGTTAGTGAACGTGATGGGAACCTACCATAAAAATCAGGCCATCAAACAAAGCAAATTCCAGGCGCAATAGAGTCTCAAGGAGAGAAGGCGGTGCGATCGCTCGTGCCAGCGCTTGTACCAGGCGGCGTCGCTTCCCTCTGGTCGACTATTTCACCCAACAGCTTTCACTCGCGATAGAGAGCCCAAAACTTCATCATAATCAAGAACCCTAGCCTCCAGAAGGGGATCCGGAGGGGAAATCGATAAAAGGGTTCTGCCACGCCACCATGTCGACTAAGGAAATTCTGACATCAACCTTCATGATCACCATCCCCTATTCATCTCTTTGTAATACCAAAGCCTAGGTGGAAACCTACATGTATTACTTTGACCGTTTATCTAGGATCATCCTTGTGATGTTGCCGTCTCTATGTCCGACTAATACCCCTAGTTCTCGGGGATATGAGGAACCCTAGTATATTTAGGTGTTGAACGCCGATAGGATATAAAATCCTCCTTTGCATGTTTAATTTAATTTTCTTCATGAATGATATGTAAGGTCGACTGCTCGGCATTTATCCATTATAGCCATGAAGGATATTAATGCCGTTGCAATGGTGGGATGCGGAGGTAAAGAGGTGACAATAATATCCTTCCTTCCTTCCCTAGGCAATTCATAGGGAAATAGCGAAGAATCGACCATTGGTCGTGTCCATGGGGTAACCCTTAATCATCGTTGTCATAACCTGCTGTGGGGAGGAATGATGGTGGCGTGTGTGATATGGAGCTACGCAAGTGGCACGTATGTTGTACCAGGCTCCACCCACTTATAAAAAGATGCAAGGCAATCTAGTTATCTGAACCCAGAATTATATTTTGCGCATATCTTACGCTAGGCACATACTAGTGGGGAATCCAGACTCCCTAAGAACTCCTTAGCCCTATTGATTTCATTACTTCCATTTATTCTCTCTCGCTCTTTTATTTTACTTCCGTACCTTATTTTCAGGCGCTCACCACTCGAAATATTTCAAAACTTCCGTCTCCCCTTTGCTTTGGACCGTGATTAACTTGCATGCGCAACTCCATAAACCTCCATAAGAGGCATTTCATGTGCTTCCTGTGGGATCGATACTTTTACTTCAAAAAAGCTACAACTAAACTCTATGCATTTGCAGATTATCAATCTTTTTTCTGGCGTCGTTGTCGGGAAGCTAAGCGCTTTTGGTCTTTGTTTTAAGTTTCAGTTTATATTGTTTAGTAAGTTATTTTGTAGGTTCTAGGCAACCATGGCATAGTGTGAACATCTGTGTCAACAAGTCATAATTAGGATCTTGGGACTGCCTATCAAATATACTTTCATATCTGTAGGCCGAGACCCTAACGGTAAAACTTAGAAAATCAACCCGTGTTTACTCAACATATTGAAGAGTAAGCAATTTACATGGGATGGTATGGAGGACCTGTATCAGTATGTGTAAAAATTTGGTGAGATATGTGGGACTTTTAAATAGAAAGCTTTCACTATGAGGAAATGAAATTATAACCTTCTGGCCCTACTCTAACTGCCAAAGCGAAAACATGGTTGCATGTCTACCCTGTAGAGACGTTTGACACCTGGAAGAAATTGTCTAGTGTGTTCTTTACTCGCTTTTATCCAGAAAAGAAATCTTATGGAGTGAGGCCCTTGATAGGTAACTTTATACAAAACCAGGTGAAAGCTTAGTTAAAGCCAATATAAGGTACCATTCTCTACTTGACAATTGTCCTCATCAGGTCATCAATAAGTTGTCGGTATTTTCATATAAAGTGTTGACGTTTACTTGCGTCTTTAGACCATGAGAATAGTGTAAACCCGGATACCAGATGGTTACTTTGGCATTGACAAATATTACTCCGCATGTAGGTAATAATAAAGGTGACTTTCGGATACGCCAGAAAAGTATGTCGTGGTGTTCAATATGTCAAAACTGGGATTTGCCCCTCCGGTGATGAAGAGATACACTCTGGACCCACTCGGTATTACAGTGTCCAACATCGCCTGGCCAGGTATTGTGATGAAGGAGTTAGTCACGGGGATATCGGAATACGAAAACGAAAAAAGAGTGCAAAACAGTAATGAGGATAACTAGGTATGATGATCAAGGAGTTAATCACAGGGATACCGTCAAAGTCTCACCTCTGTTTGTGTAATGTATCGCGAGTCAAAGGGAATTGTATGCAGTAATACAAGGTTTGCTCGATAAAGATCTTTGATGATATGTGGGAACTTTTATGGGTGTCCAGATCCCGTTGGTAGTATTGTCTCAAAGGTGTTCTGGACATGTCCACATATGCTCGAACCTATAGGATCACATGCTTAATGACTAGCGACATTTAGAAGTACTATGAGATGACGGAGAATGAGATAAGGGTTGCGAAAGTGTTTCAGATAACCTCAAAAGTGTTCTGGGAGGTCCCATAGTGCCCCTGTGATGTCCGAAAATGTTCCGAAAGGTACCGAAATGTTAAGGAACGTGATGGAAACTTCCAAAAGGGTCTAGGAGGTTCCTAATGGGGACCCTCCCCTCTTGTTTCTTGGGGGGGGGGGGCAAGGCAAGCTAGTAGGAGTCCTAGGAGGACTCTCTGTGCAAGGAGAGAAGGGCTCTCCCTGGAGGTTGGTCGACCCCTCCCCCCTTGTCCCTCCACATATATATAGGTGGGGGCACACCATGCCCCTCAAGGAACCCCTCCCTTGCTAGCCGCCATCCACTTCTCTCCGGCTAGATCTTATCTAGTATGCGTACGCCACTAGTCTACTTCTCCCCTTAGTTCTTCTCGTTGTTCTTTGTGCTGGGCTCCACGAAGTGTGACGGTGCTGCTAGAACGGTGCGTGGATACTTTGGAGCTATCATCTACTTCGACACTAGATCGGGCTGATCGTTCCGGCAAACATTCTCCCAGCTGGGAGGTATAACCTAGTTGCGTGAATTAGAAGGCTTCACCAACAATCTTCTCTACTTTCGCTGCGTGTGTTGTTTGGTATGACCATCGTTACCTGTACCTATAATCCTGGTCTTGTTCGTGCGTGATAGTTTTTTTGTTGTCGCGTAGCACCTTCCCCTACACAGAGCGGATGAAAATCGGGGCAACGACCCATAGAGTTCGATAACTTTGAGTGTGTTGACCTCGTGTCGTGTGGGCAGCGAGCTTACTCTTGACATTGGTCATTGGTGTACCGAGTGTCGTATTTGGCACGTGTCCTGCGGAGTGTAGGCATCTTCATCGCTGCGGGAGCGTCCAGAGGCTGCTCCTCCTATAGTAGTCGCAACTTCTTCTCTCCGGCAATGTGGTGGGATGCTGGCTAGTTCGGCGGAGTGGGTCACTATTGATTTGTGTGAGTTTGGTTGGCGTGATGATGCGATGTTCGTCGAGCTGTCGGCAATAGCGTGTGTGGCCTTGTGATGTCGTTGGTCGAGTAGGCTTGATCTTGTTTGTATCGATTTTCGTCTGATTTTTCGTTATTAACTGAGCAATAATCTCCTTCTTACTTTATGAAATGGGCAAAGCTTTTGCCTCGTGTTCCAAATTTTTTTTACGCTTTATCCTTGTGGCCAGCAATTGCACTCCAAAATTGATGGTTCACAATTTGTTAGCCGATCGAGGCGTACAGAATCCTCGAGCAATAACTTGCATGTGATATCCATTTTACCAGCTTGATGGCGATGTATACACGCAATGGTTGGTTGGTGCCCTGCTTTGTGAAAGAGGAACTTTCTGTACCGGTCAATTTCTGCTGATTCGCGGTATGTTCTCGGAGTTGGATAAGAAGGAAATAGATGGAGTCGGATAGGAATGAAAATGAATATGAAACGTGGCCCGCACCTGTTACTGCTACGTGGATATGGTGCATACTACCGTACGATAAACTGCAATCAGTTTATCAAAAAAGGCTTTCGCCCCGCTTTATATATAAAGCAAACCGCCAGAGCCATAGAGTACATAAAAGTTCACAACGCACACACCCACGAAAGTAGCACGAAAGACAGTACGAAGGTTCTGCTGAGGGCACAACTCAACAAGCCCAAAAAAGAAGAAAAGGACAATGTGGCGAAATCACCAAGGAGTCTAATCCGGCTCGGGTGGAGGAGGAGGAAGCGGCGGCGACAAGCGGAAGGCCATCGAGTGAAGGTCGGCGATGAAGGAGCTGATGGCATCTCGATCCTGGGGGCGGCTAAGCGGCCGCCAAAGCTGCAGGTAACCACATAGTTTGAAGATAGCGTCAGTAGCACGTCAGAGCGGAATGCGCTAGATCACAAGTTTATTGCGGATCGTCCACAGGGTCCAGGCGAGGACCCCAATCTCCAACCACCTAATGTGGCGAGCACTCTGGGGGGAGGCTTGCAGTTCGGCGAATAGGTCGGGGAAGTTGGTGTTACACCAACGACCGCCAACCGCCTCCCAAAAGCAGCTCCAAAGGAATTGGGCGGACACGCAGGAGAGGAAGATGTGATTCGAGTCCTCGTCCGTCCCACAAAGGGGGCACAGTCCGTTACCCAGGCCATTCCGCTTGGGAACCTCCACGCCGGAAGGGGTCCGGCCACGGATCCATTGCCACATGAAGATCCTAAACTTCAGAGGTAGCCTAATGGACCACACCGCAGTGAGGGGAAGAGGGGCGGCGGAGGGTGCAATGGCCTTGTAAAGGGACTTGGTGGAGAAGACACCCGAGGGCTCCAGATGCCAGGAGATGCGGTCGGTCGCAAGATCCACATCCGGCTCATGGAGAGCAATGCAATAGAGGAGCTCGTGCCACGCCGTAAGATCCGGAGGCCCAAATGGCCTCCGGAAAGCAAGGCGCCCTAAGTCGATAAGGGCGACCTCGACGGAGATCCAAGGTTCAACCGCGATGGAGAACAGGTCAGGGAAGCGGGCGGCGAAAGGGAGGTCCCCAGCCCACCGGTCAAACCAGAACAGAGTGGAGGCACCGGAGCCCACCGAGATGGAGGTCCCGATGCGGAGAACCGGGAGCAGCTAGATGACGGACTACCAGAATTGGGATCCACCAGACCGCTGACAGAAGGCTAGCGGTTGTCCCCGCAAGTACTTGTTCCGGATGATGTCCAGCCAGAGACCACCATGCCCTTGTACAATGCGCCAGAGCCAGCGGGACAACAGTGCGATGTTCATGCGTTTGGAGCACATGATCCCGAGCTCGCCTTGGTCGTGCGGCTTGCAGATGTCGGGCCAGCTGACCATGTGGTACTTCTACTTATTATTCTCGCCTGCCCAGAAGAATCTGGCCTGGACCTTGGCGATCTCATGATGCAAAGTCTCAGGGAGGCTGTAGAAGCTCATGAGAAACAGAAGCAAACTGGATAGAGAGGAGTTGATGAGGATCGTCCGGGCCGCCGTAGACAGCCATCTACCCTGCCAGGGCTCAATACGGAGCTGGAGCTTGGCCACCGTAGGCCGCAGTGTAGGAGATATGCCCTAGAGGCAGTAATAATAGTTATTTTGTATCTCCAAGTTTGTAATGAATGTTTATGTTCCATGCTATAACTGCAATGATTCTCGAGTCTACAATATCCACGAGGCTCGGAGGGAAACTCATGTGCACGTGAGGTATAATAAACGGTAAAAGTATTCCTAGTCATGCTTCTAAGACTAGCTCAAGTATTGCATGATGATCCTGTTTTCCTGATCATGGGCATGGCTATGCCGGCAATTTTGAGGGCACAATGTTAGTAGAACACTTGTGTTGAATCGACACGAATTGATGTTATGCTATGAGATACATTCGTCATAAGTTAATGGTTAATAACACAGAGATAGTTAATGTTTGCTTAATTCCTTAGACCATGAGAGTATCAAGTTCCTTCATACTTGCTTCGTGAACTTTGGGGTTTGTTAAACGTCATCCGTAACTGGGTGGCTATTATGGCGGCTTACGGGTTCACGGAAAAGTATGACAAGAAACGAGATAGCTCAAGATTAGGATTTGCTCCTCCGACGATGGAGAGATATTCTCGGGCCCTCTCGGTGTTATGGTATCCATCATCGTCTGGCCAGACACATTGTGATTTGATCACTGGGATACCGGAACACGGAAACGAGAAAAGAGAACAAAACCGATAACGAGGTAACTGGCATAGTGGACAAGTTGTTGATCCACGGGGATGCCGATAATTCTCACCTCGGGTGTTTGTAATATATCGTGAAGCAACAGGAATAGCACACGGCAACTGGAGGTTCACTCGAATATTTCTTCGTGTGGGTATAGGGATCAATATGGGTGTCCACGGCTCCGATGTTGATCATTGATCGGAAAGAGTTCCGGCTCATGTCTATACTTCACCGAACCTATAGATCACATGCTTAAGGGCCATCTATCTGCTGAATACTAGACAGGGAGTCTGAGAGAAAGTCACAGGAAAAGTTTCGGAGACAGCGGAAGAGTTCCGGAGAGAACACCGGAATCGTTTCGGTAAAACTGAAAAGTTGTTTCGGGGTATACCATTAAGTCAAATTGGTTTCGGCACACGCCTGGAAATTCTTGGAGGGTGTCAGAATTGTTCTGGAAACTTCTGGGATTTTTCCGGGATAAAAACCGGAAATGTTCCGGAGCTGCCGGAACCGGTTTGGTTGCTTTTCGCAGATGAAAATCACTAATCCGGAATTGTTTCGGAACGCATCCAAAATCATTTTAGTGGGTACTGGAATTATTGTAAGACCCACAGAAATATTTTCGGATTTAACTGTCACGGAAAAATGTTTCCGTGAATAGTGAAAATCACTTTATGGTTAATTTTTTGGAAAGCCACCTTTTGGGACTTTTCCCAAAAGGCTTCTAGAAAGACTTAGGGACTAAGGAACCCCCTTTGGAGGGTCCCCATGAGGGTGGCCGGCCAAGGTGGAGCTCCTCCATGGAGCTCCACATGCCATTCTTTTTTGCCTTTTATTCCCTTTATGTGTGACAAAAAGTGAGGGTGTTTTGGTATTTTGTGTGCCAACCCTACCCCTTGGCTTTCCTATAAATATAGGTGGAGAGGTGCTCTCCACACTCATCCCTTGCTCTCATACACATGCCATGCATTATCTGGCTTTCTCTCTCCCTCCCACGAAATAGTTTCGTAGAGCCGAAAGGCTGCCTGGGTTCCGGCAGGAACTAGTTCTGGACGGCGAAGCCCTGCCGGATAGCTGACACTGTATGTGTGCAACCCCATAGAGAGGTCGTAGTTTCGATATTTTGCCCGAGGGGCTGTTCGAGGGTTCTCCCGAAGGGCTGTCCGAGTTACCGTTCGAGCTTCGAGGGTCCTCCCGAAGGGCTGTCCGTGACATCGTCCGAGGGACTGTCCGACCGCCTCCCGAAGGGCTGTCCGACGAGGGAGTACATCCTCGCGGTTGGGAGGTTGTAAATCCTAGCTGTGGGGATCTGCACCGTCGATCTACATCGACTCTTCTTCCGCTGCGCTACGAGTCGGTAATGATCAGATCAAACCCTGTATGCAGTCTCCATAGTGGTCCTGGGCTTGCTCGCTGTACCGAATTTTTTTGTTTTCTGTCGTGTTCCCCTACAGTGGCATCAAGAGCCTTGCTATGCGTAGATGCAGGTTACGATCTAGAATACATAGAGATGTATGGGTATTGCATAATATAATTTTGGAGTAGATGAGATCTATTGCTGAAAATTATTTATGCGGGTGGCAGATGAAATCTGTTACCCGATGTTCTTGTTGCTTCCCTAGAATTTGCGTATTTCTGATCTTGAAATGGCATGGTGGAATTTCACAAAGTTCTGGCAATCCGCGATCCTGGTTGATCAACAAAGTGCTATCAGTTCGTTGGGTTCCACCATAGTTGAGAGAAAGATGAAATTTCGCAGACGAAAGGGCAATGCAGATATGATCTGCACGGGGGTCATGCATATGACGAAGTTTAGTATGGGGCTCGAGATTTTTTTATCTCGTGTTTCATACACCCCGCGATGTTAATCTAGCGACTTGAATAATCATACTTGATGATAAACGTTGGTAGCTGCGGTTTAAGTCAAAACCTTAGAAGCCACGTAAAATAAAATTTTGCATAAACCGATTAGAGGCATCTAACTTGGTTTTGCAGGATGTGCATGTGATGTGGTATAGCAGTGCTCATATTAATTCGATTATGTATGAGATGACTATATGATGTAAATTTACTACCATGACCTATGTGTCATGATTCGGCATGATGGCTGGAGCCATATGATTGTCACTTTAATGACCTGCGTGTCAACCTTAAGTAATGCACTTATTTTATTAGCTATAGAGATAGCAATATTATCTGGTGCATCGACAAGGTGGTGGCAATCTTCGCGAAGGTGAACACCGACGCAAATGCCGAAGACGAAGAAATTAATGACTTCTCCGTCAGAAAGGGCTATACCATATCATGCTATTATAAATTGCCTGAGATGTTTATCCCTTATGATGCATCCTTTTGATTGCGCGGTAGTCGCTTTTTATTAGGGTGATCTCTCACTTAAAATATCAAGTAGTTAGTGTTCTCCCAAGTGTAGCACCGTCACGGCACCTATCTCTTCGGGGCATCACATGATCTCCATGGGTGCGAACGATTAGAGAAGTGTGAGGCGGGTGAGTTGAGACCTCGCAGCAAGATCACTTGGTTGACTTGACGATCAGGCAGGACAGTCCTGAGCTCGGAACACACGCATCGAAAGATGAACAAGAATCACATAAAGATGTGATCGGCAAGTTAGCCTACCGATTGAAGTTCACGCCATTTGAGTTCATCTCGAACCGTGACGTTGAATGGAAATGCGGGTCTTGAATCATTCATAATCAATTTTGAGAGATATTGATTTGAGTGGGAGCGCACTTTAGAATAAAATTGTTTATTCACTAGTGCAAATTGATTATGAACAAAGTCTAAATGAAAATTGTGTTTACCGTTGTAGATCAAATGGCTTGCAACACCGCGTTCAACTTAGGCCCGATGTTAGAGAAAGAGAAGTTAGCTGCGACTGGAAACAACTATGCGGACTGCGTTCGTAACCTGAGGATTGTCCTCAGGAGCGCTAAGAAAATGTATGTGCTTGAAACTGCTCTTCCAGCTAAACCGGCGGCCACTGCCCCGGAAGATGAACAAAATGTCTGGGCCACTAAGGATGATGATTACAACTTAGTGCAGTGCCTCATGCTAGCTTGCATGAGTCGAGAGCTTCAAAAATATTTTGAATTCCATAACTCCCGTGATATGATCCGGGAATTGGATGCTCTGTACAAGGAAACCGCACGGTCTGAACGGTTTGATATCATGAAGGCCGTGATGGATTGCAAGATGGCCGAGGGCAGTTTAGTTGGCGAACACGTAGTCAAAATGATTGGCTATGCTGAAAGGCTTAAAACCCTGGAATTTCCAATTCCACAAGCCCATATGATGGACATGTTGCTTTCTTCACTCCCCCCATCTTACGACGGTTTTGTCATGAACTACAACATGAGTGGGATGGAGAAGACACCAAATGAGGTGCTCGCCATGCTGAAAACTACGGAACGAGGACTGCGGAAAATTCGCAAGCAAGTGTTGCTTGTGAATAAAACCGCCAGTTTCAAAAAGAATGGCAAGTCCAAGACGGGCAAGGGCGCCGGTAAGACCGGCTCCCAGAAAAACTCTAAGGACGGAGCAAAGAATGAAACTGAGTGCTTCTACTGCAAGGGCACAGGACACTGGAAGAGCAACTGAAGAAGTATCTGGAAGATAAGAAGTCCGGGAAAACCGGAAAAGGTATAATTGTTATACAAGTTAATGTCATTGACGTTTTGCTTGCTAGCGAAAATTCTAAGTCTTGGGTATTTGATACCGGATCGGTTGCTCACATTTGCAACTCGATACAGGGCCTACAGAAGGTGCGCAAGCTAGCAAAGAATGAAGTCGTGATGCGCGTTGGGAACGGCGCTGGGATCACCGCTCAAGCCGTCGGCATTATGCCTCTACGTCTCCCTTCAAGGTTTACCTTAGAACTAAGTAACTGTTATTTTGTTCCGGCATTGTGTAGAAACATTATTTATGGATCATGTTTAGTACACGATGGGTACTCTTACAAGTCTGAGAACAATGGTTGTTCACTTTATTATAAGGATATGTTTTATGGATTTGCACCCATTGTTGGGGGCCTTTTCATACTAAATCTTGAATGTGGAAATGATGTCTTTAACGTGAATGCTAAACGCCTTAAGAAGGCTGATACCACCACCGCTTACTTGTGGCACTGTCGGCTTGGCCACATCAGAAAGAAACGCACGCAAAGACTCCATAAAGATGTAGTTTTACCGTCTTTTGATTTTGAATCATTTGACACATGTGAAGCTTGCCTGATGGGGAAAATGACCAAGACGCCGTTCACGGGACATCCTGAACGGCGAGTGAATTGTTGGAAATAATACATAGTGATGTATGTGGTCCAATGAGCACAATCGCACGGGGTGGGTATTTCTACTTCGTGACTTTTACTGATGATTTGAGTAGGTATGGATATATCTACTTGATGAAGCATAAGTCGGAAACCTTTGAAAAGTTCAAAGAATTTCAGAATGAGGTAGAAAATCATCGTAACAAAAGGATTAAGTTTCTGCGATCAGATCGCGGGGGCGAATATCTTAGTCATGAGTTTAGCCAACATCTGAGTGACCGTGGGATCGTTTCACAGCTTATGCCTCCCGAAACTACACAGCGAAACAGAGTGTCGGAAAGACGTAACCGAACCCTGTTAGACATGGTAAGGTCGATGATGTCTCTTACAGATCTACCGATATCTTTTTGGGGTCACGCATTACTCACTGCTGCTTATACATTAAACAGAGCACCGTCTAAGTCTGTTGAGATGACGCCATTTGAATTATGGTATGGGAAGAAACCCAATGTGTCGCATCTCAAGGTTTGGGGTTGTGAAGCTTATGTAGAACGTTTACAACCAAGCAAACTCGATCCCAGATCAGACAAATGTTACTTTGTAGGTTATGCCAAAGACACCATTGGGTATTCCTTCTACCAACAGTCCGAAGGCAAAGTGTTTGTCGCAAGAGTTGGACACTTTCTCATGAAAGAATTTCTCACTAAAGAATTAAGTGGGAGGACAGTACAACTTAATGAGATTAGTGAATCTTCGGCAACCGTTGTTATGGCTAAGGAACCGGAAGTAATTCCGCAAATTATCCCTACAACCGAGCCGGAAGTTGTCGCATGTGATGCGGAAACTTCAGACAATGTTGTAACTGAACCGCACAGATCAGGTAGGGCTATCCAGCCACCTGAGTGGTTTCATAACGAAATCTTCATTCTTGAAGATGATGAACCTACGCACTACAAGGAAGCGATGGCGGGGCCCAGCTCAAGGGAATGGCACAAAGCCATGAAATCCGAAATGGAATCCATGTACGAAAATCAAGTTTGGAACTTGGTAGAACTTCCAGAAGGCGTAAAGCCCATTGGTTGTAAATGGATTTTCAAAAGAAAGACGAACGCGGATGGTAACATTACTATCCACAAAGCTAGACTTGTCGCGAAAGGGTTCACGCAAGTTCCAGGAGTGGACTACGATGAGACTTTCTCGCCCGTAGCTATGCTTAGGTCTGTTCGGATATTACTAGCAATTGCTGCTTATTTCAATTATGAAATATAGCAGATGGACGTCAAAACAGCTTTCCTAAATGGAAATCTCAAAGAAGATGTATACATGATACAGCCTGAAGGTTTTGTCATTCATAAGGATGCTGGGAAGGTATGCAAACTTCAGAAGGCCATTTATGGTCTGAAGCAAGCATCAAGGAGCTGGAACATTCATTTTGATGAAGTAGTCAAAGAGTCTGGCTTCATCAGGAATGACGAAGAATCTTGTGTTTACAAGAAGTTTAGTGGGAGCGCAAAAGCATTTCTAATCTTGTATGTGGATGACATATTGTTGATTGGAAATGACGTGAATTTTCTTAGCGAAATAAAAGACTCATTGAAGAAGAGTTTTTCAATGAAAGACTTAGGCAAAGCGGTATATGTATTGGGCATCAGAATCTATAGAGATAGATCAAAACGCCTGATAGCGCTTAGCCAAAGCACGTACATTGACAAGGTGCTGAAAACGTTCAACATGGAGAACTCCAAGAAAGGCCTACTCCCCATGTCACCTGGCACAGTGCTTTGCAAGAATTAGTGTCCTCGGACTCTCGATGAGCAAGTACAGATGAATGATGTTCCATATGCCTCGGCAGTTGGTTCTATTATGTATGCCATGCTATGTACAAGACCGGATGTTTCCTATGCGCTAAGTGTTAGCAGCCGGTACCAAAGTGATCCAGGACTGGAACACTGGGCCGCAGTCAAAGGTATTCCTAAGTACCTCAGAAGGACCAAGGATTTACTCCTTGTGTACGGAGGTGATGAAGAGCTCATTGTAAGTGGTTACACTGATGCAGGCTTCATGACTGACCCAGATGACTTCAAATCTCAATCAGGCTATGTTTTCATATTGAACGGTGGCGCAGTTGATTGGAAAAGTTCCAAACAAAAGACTATGGCGGATTCTACGACGGAGGCGAAATATGTTGCAGCTTCAGAAGCCTACAAGGAGGTGGTATGGATCAAGCAATTTCTTGAAGACCTTGGTGTGGTTCCAAGTGCTCTGTACCCGGTGGAGATCTATTGTGATAATAGTGGCGCCGTGGCTCAGGCAAGGGAGCAAAGTTCGCACCATAAGACAAGACATATTGAACGCAAATATAAACTCATTCGACATCATGTCGAAGCGGGTTTAGTGAAAGTACGCAAAGTTCACACGGATCTGAACGTGTCAGACCCGATGACAAAGCCTCTACCACGAGCAAAGCATGAGCAGCACCGGATAGCCATTGGTGTTAGGGAAGCCATGTAACTGGATTATGACTCTAGTGCAAGTGGGAGTCTGTAGGAGATGTGCCCTAGAGGCAGTAATAACAGTTATTTTGTATCTCCGAGTTTGTAATGAATGTTTATGTTCCATGCTATAATTGCAATGATTCTCGAGTCTACAATATCCACGAGGCTCGGAGGGAAACTCATGTGCACGTGTGGTATAATAAACAGTAAAAAGTATTCCTAGTCATGCCTCTAAGACTAGCTCAAGTATTGCATGATGATCCTGTTTTCCTGATCATGGGCATGGCTATGCCGGCAATTTTGAGGGCACAATGTTAGTAAAACACTTGTGTTGAATTGACTTGAATTGATGTTATGCTATGAGATACATTCGTCACAAGTTAATGGTTAATAACACAGAGATAGTTAATGTTTGCATAATTCCTTAGACCATGAGAGTATCAAGTTCCTTCGTACTTGCTTCGTGAACTTTGGAGTTTGTTAAACGTCATCCGTAACTGGGTGGCTATTACGGCGGCTTACGGGTTCACGGAAAAGTATGACAAGAAACAAGATAGCTCAAGATTGGGATTTGCTCCTCCGACGATGAAGAGATATTCTCGGGCCCTCTCGGTGTTACAGTATCCATCATCGTCTGGCCAGACACATTGTGATTTGATCACTGGGATGCCGGAACACGGAAACGAGAAAAGAGAACAAAACCGGTAACGAGGTAACTGGCATAGTGGACAAGTTGTTGATCCACGGGGATGCCGATAAGTCTCACCTCGGGTGTTTGTAATATATCGTGAAGCAACATGAATAGCACACGACAACTGGAGGTTCACTCGAATATTTCTTCGTGTGGGTATAGGGATCAATATGGGTGTCCACGGTTCCGATGTTGATTATTGATCGAAAAGAGTTCCGGCTCATGTCTATACTTCACCGAACTTATAGGGTCACACACTTAAGGGTCATCTCTCTGCTGAATACTAGACAAGGAGTCTGAGAGAAAGTCACCGGAAAAGTTTCGGAGACAGCGGAAGAGTTCCGGAGAGAACACCGGAATAGTTTCGGTAAAACTGAAAAGTTGTTTCGGGGTATACCATTAAGTCAAATTGGTTTCGGCACACACCTGGAAATTCTTGAAGGGTGCCATAATTGTTCTTGAAACTTCTGAGATTTTTCCGGGATAAAAACCGGAAATGTTCCGGAGCTGCCGGAACCGGTTTGGTTGCTTTTCGCAGATGAAAATCACTAATCCGGAATTGTTTCGGAATGCATCCAAAATCATTTTAGTGGGTACTGGAATTATTCTAAGACCCACAGAAATATTTTCGGATTTAACGGTCGCGGAAAAATGTTTTCATGAATAGTAAAAATCACTTTATGGTTATTTTTTTGGAAAGCCACCTTTTGGGACTTTTCCCAAAAGGCTTCTAGAAAGAGTTAGGGACTGAGGAACCCCCTTTGGGGGGGGGGCATGAGGGTGGACAGCCAAGGTGGAGCTCCTCCAAGGAGCTCCACATGCCATTCTTTTTTGCCTTTTATTCCCTTTATGTGTGACATAAAGTGAGGGTGTTTTGGTATTTTGTGTGCCAACCCTACCCCTTGGCTTTCCTATAAATAGAGGTGGAGAGGTGCTCTCCACACTCATCCCTTGCTCTCATACACATTCCATGCATTATCTGACTTTCTGTCTCCCTCCCACAAAATAGTTTCGTAGAGCCAAAAGGCTGTCTGGGTTCCGGCAGGAACTAGTTCTGGACGGTGAAGCCCTGCCGGATAGCTAACACCGTATGTGCAACCCCGTAGAGAGGTCGTAGTTTCGATCTTTTGCCCGAGGGGCTGTTCGAGGGTCCTCCCGAAGGGCTATCCGAGTTACCGTTCGAACTTCGAGGGTCCTCCCGAAGGGCTGTCCGTGACATCGTCCGAGGAACTGTTCGACCGCCTCCCGAAGGGCTGTTTGACGAGGGAGTACATCCTCGCGGTTGGGAGGTTATAAATCCTAGCTGCAGGGATCTGCACCGACGATCTACATCGTCTCTTCTTCCGCTGCGCTACGAGTCGGTAATGATCAGACCAAACCCTGTATGCAGTCTCCATAGTGGTCCTGGGCGTGCTCGCTGTACCGAATTTTTTTGTTTTCTGTCGCGTTCCCCTACACTTAGATCGGCGACAGAGAGCCGAGAGTCACTAATGGGAATCCCCAGGTAGGTCGTGGAGAAGGAACCCAGACGACAGTTAAGCCGATCGGCGATGCTCTGGCACTCGGCAGGGGAGTCGCCCATCACCATCACATCACTCTTGTCGAAGTTGATCTTGAGGCCGGACATTTGTTGGAAGCAGAGAAGGAGAAATTTCATGTTGGTGATATCCGCATCTGAGCCTTCCACCATGATAATGGTGTCGTCGGTGTACTGGAGGAGTGAAATCCCACATCCGCCAGCCAGATGAGGAGCGATCCCACGGATATGGCCTGCAGCCTTCGCCTTGTCGAGGATGCAGGCGAGGGCGTCAACCACCAAGTTAAACAAGAAGGGGGAGAAGGGGTCACCTGCCTAACCCCACAAAGGGTGGGGAAGTAGGGCCCGATCTCCCCGTTAATGTTAACCGCAATTCGGCCACAAGAGACCATCTGCATCACCCGGGTGACCCAACGATCATCGAAACCTTTCCGGAGTAAGACTTCCCGAAGGAAGGACCAGCACACCGTGTCGTAGGCTTTATGAAAGTCAATCTTCAAAAAGACCGCCTTGAGGCGTCTCGAGCGGACCTCGTGAAGGACCTCATGAAAGACTAGGACCCCGTCCAGGATATAGCGGCCTTGAATGAAGGCCGATTGGTTGGGATGGGTAATGCGGTCAGCTAGCGGGGCACCCTATTGGCGTACCCCTTCGCCAGAATACGAAAGATCACGTTGATCACCGTAATGGGGCGGAACTGCCGGATGTCAGAGGCCCCAGGGACTTTGGGGATGAGCGAGATGATCCCGTAGTTAAGGCGGCCGAGGTCAATGGAGCCAACGTAGAACTTGTCGAAGAGGGCCATGATCTCCGGTTTGATGACATTCCAGAAGGTCTGGAAGAACTTGACCGGAAGGCCATCAGGCCCCGGGGCCGACGACGGGTTCATGCCTTTGATGGCAGCCCAGACTTCGTCCTCAGAAAAGGGGGCCGACAGGGCTGCGTTTTCCACAGAGGAGACATGAAGATGCCCGACCCAAAAATCCGGAGCCAGGGCAAGACCTCCCCGAGGGGATGCAGAGAAAAGGGCTTTATAGAAGTCGTCAACGTGTGCGCGGATGTCGCGAGGGCACTGCAAGAGAGACTCCACGTCCCACAGGAGGGGGATGGTGTTGCGGCGACGCCGGCCATTGGCGATGGCCTAGAAATAAGTGGTGTTCGCGTCGCCCCTGAGGACCCATTTCTGGGTCCCTCGTAGCCGCCAATATGCCTCCTCATCAGCGTAGATGACAGAGAGCTGGTCTTCCAGATCATAGCACAAAAGCCATTCCTCGGGAGAAAGGCCCGGGGAATCTGCCCGGAGGTCAAGAGCCTGGATGGAGACAAGAAGGGCTTTTTTACTCTCATGCAGATCCCGACCCAGGTTGGCGCCCCAACCCTTCATGAACTGGCAGGAACGCTTGGCGCAGAAATGCCAGGAGTCCACAGCCGAGGGGGTCCAGTGTGGATGAGCACGGGCCTCCACCCAGCGGTCGCGGATTGCCTCGACAAACCCAGCCTGGTTAAGCTAGAAGGTCTTGAAGTAGAACCGCGGGGGGACGGGAGGGCGCTCATCCTTGGAGGACAGAAGAAGCGGGACGTGATCGGATCCGATCCGGGTGATGGCACGGAGAGAAGCCAGGGGGCAACGAAGCTCCCACTCAGGGGAGACTAGGACGCGATCTAGGACTGATCGCGTCTGATCCGCCTGGCGGTTGGTCCAGGTAAACCTGGCACCAACCCTATCTAACTCTCGAAGACCGAGGTCGGCGATGCAATCGTTAAACATCTGCATCCGCGGGAAGTTGACTAGGTTGTTGCTCTTGTCCTCGATGGAGCGGATGAGGTTGAAATCGCCACCGACCACCACAGGCAACTGGGCGGCCGAGATCTTTTGGCAAAGCTCATCGAGAAAAGACGCCGATCGACGGTGGTCAGCAGGACCGTAGACTATGATGATCTCCCACTTGAAGTTAAGGGCCCGCTCGAAGATCTCCATGCTAACGAAGAACTTGCCGCGATCCATACTCCCCACCTCAAAGGTGGCGTCCTTCACACCTAGAAGGATGCCACCCGAATGGCTGGTGATCCCACTAGAAGGGAGCCAGTGCCAAGCAAATAAGTGGGGGCTCAAGCGCTCGAGCTCGGGGAGCGAAAATTCTGTGCGCATGGTTTCTTGGATGGCCACAATATCAATACGCTCGTCTCGCATGTACTCCACAAGCTGGCGGCGTCGGCCATCTTGGCAGAAACCGCGGATGTTCCAGAAGAGCGTCCGCATCAAGGCGCCATCGGGGGGCTGCTTGACCCCAGGACGAGAGAGACGCACTGAGCGCGAAGAGCGGCCGGACGGGAGCGGGTGCGACCACGAACCTCAACCACCGCCGTCGTGGAACGGCCAGCGACGAGCGGGGGAGGAGGGAGAGGGTCTGCGGGGCTGGGGACGGCGAGCAGCCACGCACGAGCCTCCGCCAGCCTCCCATCGAGGATCTCACGGGCGCGGATCGCCTCGATCTGGACTAAGGGGGGAGCAACCTCCCCCCTGAAGACGATCACCGAATCCGCCGCCACCTTGGCCAGGTGGCCCAGCGGGGCCGACTCAAGAGCAGAGAAAGAGCAATTTGAGGAACTGGTAGGGTGGGATGAGGTACCTATCTCGAGGTTCCGGGCAGCGGCCCAGAGCTCCACCCGCTCGGGGATGGGCAGAGCCGGGCTACCAGCCGGCTGAGCAGCGTCGACTTGGGCACTGCGACGAGAGGCCGTCACCGGAGTCGAAGCCGACCTGCCCCTCCTGGAGTACGCGGCCGACCGTGGCGGGTGAGGGAGGGAGGCCGCCGGGGTGGTCACCACCAAGGCTTCCATCACCGACACAGCTAGCTGGGAGGGCGGGAGGGGCACAGTCTCAGAGCCGCCAGAGACGAGGGCAGAGGGGAGGGACGCCGGCGCAGGCGGAGAAGGAGCCGGACGGGGAGGTCCCAGGTCGGGGGCGCAGTCCAGGAGAGGCGCCCCAACCGAGACGTCACTATTGTATGTTGATTAATTCGCTAAATTACCACTCAAAGAAACATAATTTCGAGGTAACAGAGCAAAAACTTCTCCGTCCTTTGCCTCAAAGATGCACACAACCAAATTAACCACCTCAAAGTATTCGTGATTCTTCACTTTGTGCAGATAGAGAAGGTTATTTTTGTGAGTGTACTCCCATAATTTCGAGGTTATTTTTGTGAGTGTACTCGACATAGTTGTGAGTGTACTATGTTGTATTTTTGTTATGTACTCTCTTCGTTTTTAAATATAAGCCTTTTTAGATATTTCAATACGAACTACATACGGATGTATATAGACGTATTTTAGAGTGTAGATTCACGCATTTTGCTCCGTATGTAGTCCATATTGGAATCTCTAAAAAAGCTTATATTTAGGAACGGAGGGAGTAATTAATGGAAAGGGATCGGTCCGGTTGGAAAACAATGACATTTGCTAGCTGCATTTTGTTTCGCCAAAAGAATCCAGGTTGGAGGAATGGTTTTATTAAACCCAGAGATTCAAGAGTTTAGTCAAATCAGTATTGTACTCGGGGCATATATTTCCCTGACGTTGCTGATACATTATGATGACTACCAACATTATTTGGACGGCCGAGCTCGAGGTATAGTTGCAAGATTAATTTGCGAATTATAGGCCTACACTGCCCTTGATACATTAATGGTTGGCCAGTATCGCTCCAAGAGAGATGACATCAAAATGCTTTCGCTTTCAGAGCAGGCACTAGTAGAAAACAAGGCTTTGGTCCTGGCCAGATCAGAGCATTAGTCCTGGTCGTGTTACGAACCGGGACTAATGGGAGCATCAGTCCCGGTTCGAGAGGCTAGGACGCCGGCCGGGCCTCGGCAGGCATCAGTCCCGGTTCGGCTGGGACTTTTAGTCCCGGTTCCAGACACCAACCGGGACTAAAGGGCATGCTGCCCTTTAGTCCCGGTTGGTGTCTGGAACCGGGACTAAAGGGTAGGCCATTAGTCTCGGTTTTAGACACAAACCGGGACTAAAGTTTTGCCTATATATATCCACGCCCCCCCATCTCCTCTGTTTTTTTGGCCGTGGAAGGGTGGAGGTGTGGGCTACTCTGTTTTTTGCCTATATATGCACATGAAGTGTTCGATGAAATGCGGGAGCCACACTTAAGCTTTCTCCTCTGTTCTTCCTCCAAGCTCCATTTTCCCCAAGATTTGTCTAGGTTTGGCGGTGCACCAACTATCCAAGTGTTCTAAAAAGGTTAGCAACTTCATCCTTTCATCTCTCACTGCTAGTTTAGCTCATTTCAAATGCTCAAGAAGTAGTGTGGTTTGTGGGTTTTAGTGGAGGAGTGTATGTGTGAGTTTATTTGATTTAGATGCACAATTTGAGCTCAAATTAACTTCTTAGTTTGCACATGTGTATGACTTATATAGCTACTTGTATAATTTTCTTACTTGTATTATTGTTTGTTATTATATAATGCCATGGTTTTGGTATCCGCCCCCGTCGGCTCTCGTCCGGTCTATGATTCGGATGTGGTATATTATCTTTTATAACTATTTGTTTCATTTAGTGTTTATGACAATTATGCCGACCAACTTGACATAGATGTCTTTATCTAGGAGGTATGTGAACCGGAAATTCCAACCGACCCTCTTGTCGAGAGGTTAAATTTAGTTGAAAAAGAAAACTATTATTTGAAAGAAAAATTGAAAAGAGTTGAAGAAGAGAAGATGAAATTGGAGTTGCATGTTGCCGATGTCGTCAATCTACACAAGATCCAGATGGATGCAATGCGCTTGAAGATTAGAAAGATTAGAAAATATGCCATTGATAATGAGGCTTGGTATCATTATGCTGTTGGATCAATTGTTACCTTAGTTGCGATTTTGATCGCATTTGTTGTTGCATTTAAATGTTTTACATAGTTGTATGTTAGTTTCAATGTATGTTTTAATTAGATGCTCTAGAGAGCTGTATGTTGTTTTATGAGAACTATGTATGAACTTTATGTATTTATTTTTTCAGTAATAACATTTGATCACTACTGTACTTTGGTTTTAATGTGATGATGAACTTGTATTAATTTGGTCATTTCTCTATTCATGATGTTCTGTAATGGTTTTTGATATAGTTAATTATATAATGCACGCAGATGAACCGGCAATGGATGTACGGTGACCGACGCACCTCCGACTACATTACGGGCCTGCATAATTTTCTCGATGTGGCTGAGGCAAACAAGCAGAATGGTTTTATGTATTGTCCATGTACTGTCTGTGAGAATACGAAGGATTACTCTGACTCGAAAACCCTTCACTTCCATCTGCTTTCGAAGGGTTCCATGCCACACTATAATGTTTGGACCAAGCACGGAGAAAGAGGGGTTATGATGGAAGACAACGAAGAAGAAGAGGATGATGACAACTATCCTATGTTCCCTGAATACGGTGATACTGCAACGGGGGAAGCTGAAGATCAAGAGGCACCAGATGTGCCCGATGATGATCTTCGCCGGGTCATTGTTGATGCACAGAGAGGATGCGAAAGTGAAAGGGAGAAGTTGAAGTTCGATCGCATGTTAGAGGATCACAAAAAAGGGTTGTACCCAAATTGCGAAGATGGCAACACAAAGCTCGGTACCGCACTGGAATTGCTGCAATGGAAGGCAGAGAATGGTGTATCTGACAAGGGATTTGGGAAGCTACTGAAAATAATGAAGAAGAAGCTTCCAAAGGATAACGAATTGCCTAACAGTACGTACGAAGCAAAGAAGGTTCTCTGCCCTCTAGGATTAGAGGTGTAGAAGATACATGCATGCCCTAATGACTGCATCCTCTACCGCGGTGAGGAGTACGAGAATTTGAATGCATGCCCGGCATGCGGTGCATTGCGGTATAAGATCTAACGAGATGACCCTGGTGATGTTGAGGGCGAGCGCCCCAGGAAGAGGGTTCCTGCCAAGGTGATGTGGTATGCTCCTATAATACCACGGTTGAAACGTCTGTTCAGAAATAAAGAGCATGCCAAGTTGTTGCGATGGCACAAAGAAGACCATAAGAAAGACGAGAAGTTGAGAGTACCCGCTGATGGGTCGCAGTGGAGAAAAATCAAGAGAAAGTGGCCGGACTTTGCAGGTGACGCAAGGAACTTATGGTTTGGTATAAGTGAAGATGACATTAATCCTTTTGGGGAGCAAAGCAGCAATCATAGCACCTGGCCTGTGACTCTATGTATCTATAACCTTCCTCCTTGGTTGTGCATGAAGCGGAAGTTCATTATGATGCCAGTGCTCATCCAAGGCCCTAAGCAACCCGGAAACGACATTGATGTGTACCTAAGGCCATTAGTTGAAGAACTTTTACAGCTGTGGGACATAAAAGGTGTACGTGTGTGGGATGAGCACAAACAGCAGGAATTTGACCTACGAGCGTTGCTGTTTGTAACCATCAATGATTGGCCTGCTCTTAGTAACCTTTCAGGACAGACAAACAAGGGATACCACGCATGCACGCACTGTTTAGATGAGACCGAAAGTATATATTTGGATAAATGTAAGAAGAATGTGTACCTGGGACATTGTCGATTTCTTCCGACCAAGCATGCCTTAAGAAAGAAAGGCAAGCATTTCAAAGGTGAGGCAGATCACCGGAAGAAGCCTGTCCTCCGTACTGGTGATGATATACTTGATATGGTCAAGGATTTACAAGTAATCTTTGGAAAGGGTCCTGGCGGACAATCTGTTCCGAATGACGTTGACGGACACGCACCCATGTGGAAGAAGAAATCTATATTTTGGGACCTACCCTATTGGAAAGACCTAGAGGTTCGCTCTGCAATCGACGTGATGCACGTGATGAAGAATCTTTCCGTGAACCTGCTAGGCTTCTTGGGCGTGTATGGGAAGACCAAAGATACACCGGAGGCACGGGAGGGCCAGCAACGTATGAACGAAAAAGACGGCATGCATCCAAAGCAGTATCAAGGTCCTACCAGCTATGCTCTTACCAAAGCAGAGAAGGAAATCTTTTTTGAATGCCTGCTCAGTATCAAGGTCCCGTCTGGCTTCTCGTCGAATATAAAGGGAATAATAAATATGGTAGAGAAAAAAATTCAGAACCTAAAGTCTCATGACTGCCACGTGATTATGACGCAACTGCTTCCGGTTGCATTGAGGGGGCTTCTACCAGAAAATGTTCGATTAGCCATTGTGAAGCTATGTGCATTCCTCAATGCAATTTCTCAGAAGGTAATCGATCCAGAAATCCTACCAAGGTTACAGAATGATTTGGTCCAATGTCTTGTCAGTTTCGAGTTGGTGTTCCCACCATCCTTCTTCAATATTATGACGCACGTCCTAGTTCACCTAGTGGACGAGATTGCAATTCTGGGTCCTGTATTTCTACACAATATGTTCCCCTTTGAAAGGTTCATGGGAGTCTTAAAGAAATATGTTCGTAACCGTGCTAGGCCAGAAGGAAGCATCTCCATGGTCCATCAAACAGAGGAGGTCATTGAGTTTTGTGTTTACTTTATTCATGACCTTAAGCCGATTGGTGTTCCTGAATCGCGGCATGAGGGGAGACTGGGTGGAAAAGGCACGCTAGGACCGAACTCAATAATATGTTGGGACGGGCATTCTTGGGCGCAAGCACACTACACAGTTCTACAGAATTCTACCTTGGTGGCCCCGTATATCAATGAACACAAGAATATTCTACGCTCCAAACACCCGGAGCAGTCTGACGACTGGATTACACGTGAACACATGGGGACTTTCGGCGGTTGGTTGCAAACACATCTCATGGGTAACACCACTGTTGGAGATGAGCTGTACTTGTTGGCCAGGACACCATCTTTGACTGTATTGACTTTCTAAGGGTACGAGATAAATGGGAATACATTTTACACGATCGCCCAAGATAAAAAGAGCACCAACCAAAACAGTGGTGTCCGCTTTGATGCAGCAAACACCAATAGGGCAAAGGACACTTATTATGGTTACAAAGAGGACATATGGGAACTTGACTATGGACGTGATTTTAAGGTCCCTTTGTTTCGGTGCAAATGGGTCAATCTGTCAGGAGGCGGGGTACAGGTAGACCCGCAGTATGGAATGACAACAGTGGATCTCAACAATCTTGGGTACACAGACGAACCATTCGTCCTAGCCAATGATGTGGCGCATGTTTTGTATGTAAAGGACATGTCTACCAAACCGAGAAAAAGAAAAGATAAGGAAGCGAATACATCATACGATGAGCCAAAGTGCCACATAGTTCTTTCAGGGAATAGAAACATCGTGGGAGTGGAGGACAAGACAGACATGTCAGAAGATTATGAAAAGTTTCATGAAATTTCTCCCTTCAGAGTGAAGACTGGCCCAAGCATCCTGTTAAATGATGAAGATTATCCATGGTTACGGCGCAATAAGCAAGGGACACACGCAAAGAAATAGTTTTATACCCCAAGATCCCACTATGGGATGTGACCGGCTTCACCGCCATCACTTTCTCTCTAGTGTGAGTTTCCGGACTTATAGCTGGAAAGTGCCACTTCGGACAAACCGGAGGGAATCTTTGTAAGAGGTAGCTAGGGCATTTTGGCATTTGAAACATGATTTTAGAATAATTATTTATTAATTTATGAAATTTCAATTATTTCTATCCTTTTAGTATTTTAATTATACAGAGGAGTTAATCAATGCAATTATGTCCAAACAAAATATGAATGTCTTCTGAGCACCGGTTGGTTGCTCAATATTTTCAAAAACATGTTGACAAACCACCACCTGATGTGTCAAAGAATAAAGTTATATAAAATTCTAGTTATGATCAACTAAAACAAAACTATAATATTCTTCAATAGCAAAAAGAATCAACTAAAAAGCTTTTATAAAACTCTAGTTATGATCAAAATAATATATGCAAAAAATTAAAATTGCCATAACATAAAAAATAAAAAGACATAACATGTTCCATATATTTTATAGTGGTTATGAAAGAATATTAAAATTGACATAACATATGCAAAAAATAACATAAAAAATAAAAAAACATAACATATGCAAAAAATTAAAATTGCCATAACATAAAAAATAAAAAGACATAACATGTGCCATATATTTTATAGTGATTATGAAAGAATATTAAAATTGACATAACATATGCAAAAAATAACATAAAAAATAAAAAAACATAACATATGCAAAAAATAACATAAAAAATAAGAAAAATACCCGCCTACTAGCAGACACCACGGCCTGCATACGACTAGAAACCCAACTATATATGGGCCAGGATGCAGGCCCGCGGGGCTAGTAGACTCAACAGGGCAGAGGTTAGGCAATTAACTGCCTGCTTTAGAGAGGAGCTTGGGAGAGAGATCGCAGCCGCGTATATAAACCGGTGCGATCTCCTCTCGCTTGGCGAGGTGGGACTAAACTTTCACCACCCCACGGCTGTGCCACCCTTTAGTCCCGGTTGGTGGCTAGGACCGGGACTAAAGGCCCCCCTTTAGTCCCAGTCCGAGCCACCAACCGGGACTAAAGGCCTGGGTTTCCCGCCCTTTGGGCTGCTGAAAACGAGCTTTAGTCCCGGTTGGTGCCTCGCACCGGGACTAAAGGGGGGCCTTTAGTCCCGGTTGGAGCCACCAACCGAGACTAAAGCGCTGTGTATATAAGCACAACTTAGAAAAGTTTCCCCCAAACCTTCTTCTTCCTCCCCAATCTTCCTTCTCTCTGCCCGACGCCGCCGAACACCACCACGACGCTGCCAAGCTGCCGCGACGCCCTGCCCCGATGCCCTCGCCGACGCCCTCGCCCCGCCCTACCCCGACGCGCACCCTCGCCGCGCCCTGCCCCGACGCCGCCGCTCCTCGCCGATGCCCTGCCCGGCCCGACGCCCTCGCCGACGCCCTGCCCCGACGCCCCCGCTCCTTGCCTCCTCGCTGTGAGCGCGTCGCCCCGATCCCCTCCTCCTCCTCGCTGTGAGCTAGCTAGCTAGCCTCTCTTTTTTCCATTTTTTTTTCATTTTTTGGTACTGTTAGATTCATGGATGCATATGTTGATGTTGATGTTGATGTTGCTAAAGGATGAGATGTTGATGTCAGATGTTGCTATGTGACACTTAGTTTCTAAAATAGTTATGTGAGATATTGTTGATCTTGCTATGTGACACTTAGTTTCTAAAATAGATTCATTAGCTTTTTTTTTTTAATTTGAGATGTTGTTAAATAGCTATGTGAGATGTGATGAGTGGTTACTAAAACAAATTGAGATATGATGAGTGGTTACTAAAACAAATTGAAGAACAAATTTTTTGCATTAGAGTTCATTTTGTCTTTTTTGTATGTTTTAATGCAAGCATCTTTTGGGCAATCTTTGAACATGAAGTAGGAGCATTTTGATGTCATCTTGCTGGTACATTTTAGTTCATGCCATGTTAGGACCTGTAGTGAGTGCTACAAGCTTGTAAACTTGCTATCTATTCATTTCTGCCATGGCATGCAAATATCACTAAGTCTGAAAATCTGTTAATACTTGTCAACTTGTCATGATGATTGCCATTGATCTAGGGGTCATTTGAATTAGTTCAGTAAGCATGTTTTGCCATGTGTTACATGTACATTCATGTCATGCCATTTGTTGCCATGTAGAAATTCTATAGCATGTTCAAATCTTGCTTTCAAATTGGTATCTAGCTATAATGGACAGATTTGCATTGCATATTGCTTTGATCACCATTTGAGTTCCGTGCATCCGTTTGCCATGATCTTTATAGGTCCATTTCAACTAAAATCTTCCATTCTATCCAGTGGCATACTTGGGTTTGCCTAATTTTTTTTCACTCGGTGGAATTACAAGTTGTGGTGTTGCATCTCCGTGGAGTTGGTCCCTGATCGTCCCTCCGATGTTCGACAAAAGGTGTCCATTTGTCGTATGTTGAGTTTTGTTCATAGGATGATGGTTGGTTCATTTGTTGAGTTGTGTATTCATCTTGTGTATAAATCTTGTATTCATCTTGTGTATAAATCTTGTATTCATCTTGTACAAATATCGTCGTAACTTCGACATGAGAGGGGGGGGGTCGTTAAAACATAACCCCGATAACTTTGATTTTGAGGCATATGAAAACCTGATTTGCACGGCGGACATGCATGAGAGAGGCGGTCCGCAAAGTATCCTCTCCCGAAAGATAGGACGACTCATCAGATATGATTCTAGATAATGTCCAATGCCTCATATCGCGAACATAGTTATATTGGATAATTGATCTTCTTATAAATGAAGCATAAAATTTTAGCAATCACTTACAAATTTTCATGTTGTTCATTGACTTCGACATGAGGAGGGGGGGGGGGGTCGTGTTAAAACATAACCCCGATAATTTCGGTATAACTTCGACATGAGGGGGGAGGGGGTCGTTAAAACATAACCCCGATAATCCACTAATCCATTGCTCATATGCATATGATTCCTTGTTGTGATTAGGTCTATGTTTGCCACTAATCCATCTCTCATGGTTGTATATTGCCATGTTGTAATATTTGCAGAAACTATGGAACACGACAGAGGCTTAGAACAAGAAAAGGCGTTGGAGGAAATAATCCGCGAGGGAGATGATGATATCATCACCTCACAGTTTCTCAACGACTCCGATGGTGAGGGAAGAGAAGATGACGGCTCCGGTGATCGAATGGAGGAGGGAGAAGATGACGGCTCCGCCGGTGTTGGAGCCTTAACTGTTGCGAAGTCCGGCGAGGTATATATATTAATTAAGCCTCTTGCTGACTAGATGCATTAATTGTTTTGTATGTACATATATTAACGCTTCTTTCTTCTTTTAGCCCTCCGGATCGTCGAGCCAAACTTCTATAAGGAGACGAGGCCCGAAGAAAAGGTTGGGTGAGAATGAAAGGTTCACGATCGAACAAGTCAATCCAGATGGCAAACTGACTGTTCCCAAGCGGACCCAAGACCGATTTATACATCAGTGCGGAGTTGTTGTTAGGGACAGCGTCCCGATCAGCATCCAAGAATGGAATAAGAAGAAGGACGATGGAGTTTCTTATGTCGACGATAGATGCAAAGATGAGCTTTGGAACTCACTCATGATAAATTTCAGCCTATCGCCAGAGGAGGATCCAAATAACCCAGTTATACAGCGAAAAGTCAAAAAATGGGCTCTTAAGAAGATGGCAGAACAATTCAAGAACTGGAAGAAAAGATTGAACGAACAGTTTGTCGAGAAAGACGAGACTCCAGAATTCACCGGTCAATATGCAAGGATAAAAGATCACTGGCCCGCATTTGTGGCGTACAAGAAATCGGAGAAAGCTAAGAACAGGTCACAGACAAATAAGCTAAATGCTGCAAAGAAGCTGTATGACCATGTTACGGGGTCAGGTGGCTACAAGGTTGCCCGGCCTACGTGGGACAAAGCTGAGAACGACCTGCTTGCTAAAGGGATCCAACCATCGACATTGAGCTGGCCCGAACGGGCAAGGACTTGGTTCTTCGGGCATGGGGGAACTTTGGACCCAGAAACAGTGAAGTGTGTTTACACGAAAGAACAACTTGAAACACCCATCATAAAGATTCAGGAAGCAATCAAGGACGTGCAGGAAGGGAGGTTCCATCCCGACAGAGACAAGGACGAGCTGTCACGCGCCCTCGGGAATCCAGAACACCCTGGACGAACACGAGGCACATCAGGCTCCGTTCCGTGGGTGCATGGGTTTCCCGACAGCACTGGTTATAGAAGCCGAGGGAGAAAGAAGAAAGAGGATACAGACCGGATGCAGAAGCTAGAAGAAAGATTAGCGTTACAGGAGAAGAAACTAGAGGCACTTACCAGTCAGCGAGCTACCGGCCCACCATCTCAGCAGCACAAAGATCCTTCATTCGATACTGCCCACGAAGCTACCCCACCATCTCAGCGGAAAAGCAGCGTGGCTTCCACGGAGCTCGTTCGGCCTGATATCACGGCTCCTCACTACCCCGTGGATGATATCACGGAGAGGGAACATTGTGAGATAATGGCGAAATGCAGCAACCTAACCTTGAAGGTGGCGGTCGGCTATGTCTTACCTCCTCGACCTGATGGAACTTTCCATTGCAATCCGATTCCAGATGGCTATGCTATTGTCGGGGTGGATGAAGTTACCAACGGATTCGAGGGGCTGGACCTTGAGTACCCTACAGGTGAAGGGGAGACTCATCTGGTAGATGCCGTAAGGACTACCATTCTATGGAGAAAGGAAAACATCGTGCTTCCAGAATGGACGCCGCGTCAGCAGACTCAGCCGGAGGAGGCCCCTCAGCAGACTCCTCACAGTACTCCAGCTCTATCTCCGCTGCCTCAGTCGTCTCCGCCGCGTCAGCACACTCCGCCGCCTCAGCTGTCTTCGCCGCATCAGCGGACTCCGCCGGAGGAGGCCCCTCAACAGAATCCTCCGCCGCCTCAGCTGTCTCCGCCGCGTCAGCGGACTCCGCCTCCTCCGCTGCGTCAGCTGACTCCGCCTCCTCCGCCGCCTCAGCAACAGCGGAAGAGACCCGCCGCCGCTCCGGCGGCTAGCAGTACAACAACGAAGAAATCCAGAGCAGGTCCAAGCGTCAAGAAGGCTCCTGCCAAGTTACCATATGACATGACTGAGGAGGAAAACAACGAGTTCGTGGCTGCCGATGTGAAACGCCAGATTGCACCGAAACGTCCAGATCCAAAGGAGAAAATAGATTCGGTAAAAGCGAAGCGCTGTCTGGATGCCCTTAAGCGACCACCACATCCTCCGCCGCTCTCACACTATGACCGCTGTATTGTAAAGACATTTCATGAAGTGAAAAGGTCGGGAAGTAGCAGTGCTTCAAGAAGTGGGAAAACAATTCCCCAGCTCGGCGAACAGGAAAAACAATCGTGCCCCCCGCTCAAGGTGTTTCCCGATATCGCTAATGATTCGGTGGTAGCGGCCGCTCATCCTGGTTACACTCTTGATGATTACTTAGGCGATCAGGTACAGTTTGAAATGGCTGAGGTAGCGTTTAGATACGAGCACGGGAAGCCTCTCGTCAGACCTGAGCAGCTCCCGCGTCTATCAACGATGATGCGAAGATTGCATGACTGGTACTTGAAAGCCTGCAAGGAAGGGACCAACAGTATCTACGTGGGAATTAAAGATGAGCACTACTTCAATGGAGTCGAGGCGTTGTACATTGAATTTGAAGAATTATTTCAGTTATACAATCAAGACGCCCTCGACAAAACTATCGTCAGTTGCTATTGTCTGTAAGTATTTTTTCTGTAATTAAGTCTCTAGCTCAGCTCGTTCATTGCATGTATAATTATCCTCACAATATATTATGCAGATTGAAGATCCTCGAATGCAGAGGAAAAATCTATGACATTGGGTTCATTAACCCAAATACCGTAAATGAATATACGGTACAAAAAAAACCCGATGATACTGAGAAAAACTTGCTAAAGGCGTTACTTGGACAACAAAACAAAAAGGAAATACTATTTCCTTACAACTTCAAGTGAGTGTTACTGTCTTGTGCAAATTCTGTTTCGCTTACTCGAGGTTAAGTGTAATTGATGAGTTATGCGTGCGCATGTTTCACTATGTTCTGCTAGCCATTCAGCTTGACGCGGGACTAGTAATTGTCTTGGACTCGAGACGTAAAGAGCCTAAGGAGTGGGCGGACCTGAGTCAAATGCTCCAGAAGTAAGTTCAATCATTATCGCACCATATCGGCAACTTTCGTTCATTTCCTGATATCAAGTAATCATTTTCTTTGCCGGGCAGGGTTTGGAAAAAGTTCACCAACCAGGTTAGGGGTGAATGGAAAAAGGAGCTGCGATTTTCACACCCCAAAGTAAGTACTACTAGCTAGCTAGTTCCGCGCATCTCTCCTTGATTCTAGTTTCAATACCATTATCATGCTTGATTATCATTTTGATTGAACTTTATTCTCGTAAAGTTCTTGTGGCAGGAACCCGGGAATAATTTATGTGGATACTACGTTTGCGAGTACATTCGCCACAAGATCTCTGAGCGGGGCAGATCTTTAGAACAATTTGAAGTACGTAAACAATATTCACATTTTTATTTTATTACCATCAATTGTGTTGAGTTTCATTCATATATATATATATATATATATATATATATATATATATATATATATATATATATATATATATATATATATATATTGACCCCCTTCTTTAAATTAGATCTGGCGGAAGCGGGACGAACTCCTACCAACTGATCGCATACGAGCAATTCAAAAGGAATTGGCGGGATTCTTTGTTGAGCATGTCATACCTACAGACGGAGAATACCATCGGGATTTGCAATGCGATATTGGTAATTAGATATTAGGGATCGTAAGAGATGTTATATTGTATATATGCATGAACGTGTACTATATGTAGTAGCGTCGAATAGATATACGAAAACTTGTTGTTCGACCAAGCACGGAGAAAGAGAGGTCACTTCTCTCTATATATTGATCATGACGATGTTGTGTAATGGTTCCTTCATTGCTATATGTAGTAGCTAGCGTCGAGTTGAATGAAAAGCATAAAATAAAAATGAAAACCCTAAATGTAAAGGAATTGAATGGTAAACACAAAAAGAAAAGGGGAAACACAATATGAAACCCCTAAACCCTCCAAAACCCCTAAACCCTTCCTTTCAAAAAAAAAAAAAACCCAGCGCCTGGTAGTTGCTGACGCGTGGCTGCCTTCTAGTCCCGGTTGGTGTTACCAACCGGGACTAGAGGTCCTCCTGCCTGGGCGCCCACAGCGGCCACGTGGAGCTCCTTTAGTCCCGGTTCGTAACCCAACCGGGACTAAAAGTGGGGGCCTTTAGTCCCGGTTGCAGAATCGGGACTAAAGGCCCTCTGGAACCGGGACTGATGCCCTGTTTTCTACTAGTGAGGGTCGGTGATGCATTACGTTCCAACTTTTGCATATTTGTTCAAGAGTATCGATCTAGGGTTGGCTACGTGGTACCGATCTACGCATGGCTGTAGACCAATACACACCTGCTTTTCCGTTGTTAAGTGAAAGAGTGTTATGTTCCATCTCTAAACAAGTGCTCTTCCTTTTGCCTTGTTTGTAGAAAGCATGCTCTAGGCTGGCCCTTGGGGTTGCATCAACGGTTGGCCAGCAGTGGCGGATACAGGGCCCAGGCCTGGGGCGTGAGGCCCAAATTCTGCCTATACAGTAGCTATTTACTGTGCACATCTGCTACAGTATATGAAGGGGGCCCGGGGCGGCCCGTTAGGCTGGCTCCGCCCCTGTTGGCCAGCATTGCTCCAGCCTCCAGGAGAGACGAGATGACGTCAAAATGCTCTCGCTTTCAGAGCAAAGCACGGCCCCTTCCTCGCCATGTTCTTAACAGACGGTTGAAACACGGCAAAACAAGGCCATGGCTTTAACTTCATTTGTGACGTCACCATGTTCTTCTTCCTCAACAATGCATGCAGTCCATTAGTTCTAGTAGCCCCTTTGATCAAAGTTCATGTAAACTTCCCAAATCCTCATTCATTTTTGACTGTATCCAGTGGCGAAGGCAGAAATATTTTTCAGGTGTGGCGAAGTTTATGAACGAGAAAACCATATACTCCCTCCATTCCTAAATATAAGTATTTTTAGAGATTCCAATAGGGGACTACATACGGAGCAAAATGAGTGAATCTACGCTCTAAAATATGTCTATATACATCCGTATGTAGTTTGTATTGAAATCTCTAAAAAGACTTATATTTAGAAACGGAGGGAGTATAATGTAACTATGCAAGAGCTCGTTAGAATACTAGCTATATATAGCTTCATGTTCAACAAATACAACCGAAATGCATTAGTTATGTGTTGGCACTCAAAATATCTCATTAGATGGTGTTTTCTTCACTCAATGGATATTACATGGATGACCGATCACCAATTTATCATCCATATTAACTAGTACACGGTAATAAAGAAAATCTGCAAAAAAAAAGGAATAGATAATCACGAATTAGTAACTAGTGGGATAGAATAATAGAAAACACATTGTGCAAGCCAAGCTAGCTAGAAAGTATACATTCCCATAAGGAATCTTTACTTTCAATAAGCAGATGGAGCAGTTTCCTGATCAAAAGGATTTGGATTCAACAAGCGTAATCTCTGGCATTTTTTTTCTTAAATAATAATGTATGTGCAGTGCACTCAAGACACGCGATGACATGCCCACAGCGTTAGCAATCAGTCGTGTAGGACGGCACGGACGCACGGCTCAGCTAAAGACTTCAAGCACGTACCATATAGGAGTATGCCAGTACATATAGCTGGTATTTGCACCAAAGTTTAGGTGTGGCAGGGGCCAAACCTTGCCAGATTGCTGGCTTCGCCCCTGACTGTATCCTGTGGTTGGATCCGTCACGGCAGGGCTTGTGGTTTCCTTCCTAGAGTCATTGCTTTTGGGGGAAAAAATCTCCTAGTTTGTGTGCTGTCGAGGACAATAGTGATGTTGCTGCTTGTTTGTTGTGTTGGTCATGTTCCTCTTTGTTTGCTTCTTTTTCTTTTTATTTTCTTGGATGTGTGCATTCTCAATGTCTCAACTAGGTTTTGATATTGTGTCGTTGTGGAGTCCAGGTGCAATTGGTATGGTATCATCTTGATATTAATATATTGTCCTTTGTTGAAAAACAGTATTTTCCGATTACAGGTCCTTCTGGACCCCTCGGCAAAAATACCCATTCCGGTAAAGCCAAAACCCTGATCATCCCTGGTCATTTTGGTCAGAGAAGTTGGCCGACAACGGCCGTGAGATTTCAAATACAATGTTGGATCGGTGAACCAGCAAAGGTAACGGCAATCAATCGGAGAATAGATTACGCTGTCACCTTTCGGATTGGCAAAGATGAATCATCCATGGCTCCACGCATAAACACATGAAGATGCAGCAGCACTTATTTGGAGGAGCTCAGCACCAGCGCCCGCGGGAACAACTCACAAACCTAGACGGCTAGTGCTACGCCACAGTCTGGCACGAGCAGGCCACATTCGAGCACTTTGTAGATGTCCAAGTAACCAAGTTACCTTTCCAAGGTAGTAAGTGCGTCACACCAACATCATTTTAGTACCAATTAGCATGAAATGAAAGCCGTCTTAATTTGTCCCACACAAAGCAAATTGACGAAGCCTAGTCACCAAGCCCCCTTCAGCGCAGCAGGTTCAGCGATCCTCACGCTGAATGATGTCAACTTAGGCGCCTTTTAGCACGAACTAAACAATGGCCGGAACCTTTCTTCTCGGTGTGCTTTGCATGTGTGCCTCTAAAGGTAAGGAGAATCCTGTTGTGCGCCTGCAGATTCTTAACAAGTCATTATACCATGTACCCTCAAAAATGGAAAAGCCTGTCTTTGAATTTTGTTTTCGAAAAGTCTATATTGCTACTATGTGTCATGTATGACAATAAATGAGATCATCTAAAATACTAACAATGCACCGTGGAAATAGTATCGTATTCTAGTATCATATGCATGATACTCCTCACTATGAGTTTGGCGCCTGCTTCCCACAAACACATTAATGCAACATGTATGCATATATATCCCAATACTATCGCACAATGTGTTCCAACATAAAATAGAAGTGATTACTACCAAAGAATGTGCAGTACTTCACTTTTATCTTTGAGTCCACCAAGAATAATCTTTGTGCATAGGAAAAGGATGCTGCAAAATACCAATTGGACTTAAATGGGTTGGTTTTGACGGAATACACTCGGAAGAATACCTCTCTCCAAATAACAGTATGGCGATCATACTCGACAATGAGATCATGGCATCAGTACTGTATCCCATGTGTGTTGTTTCCGTTACATTCTCTGATGTCTGGTTTTTTATCTTCTTTGTAAAAGAATTTTCTCATTGCCTGTATCATTCGACCGTGTGGTTTTATCTATAAAATGGAGCGAAAAGCTATTTCCAGTAATGTCATATTTTCTGCCAAAGATCTCAAAGCGTTTTATTTGAAGCAACGATGAAATAAATTTGCATAAAGCAGATAAACCAAGAGTTTGTGAAACATTCACTCATGAATTGCAGATTTATAAAAGTTAGATGGCAACGGACAACAAAGAAATATTCTACTAAAACACCAAAAGAAACTTGAAATAGTGCACCCATTGGCGGCAGCCCCCTAAACATGCAAAACTGTTTTTAGCATATAATATTTGTTTTGGATTATATTGTAGCTAAGTTTTAAATTATTACTCCCTCCATTCCACAATGTAGTGCGCCCGCGCTTCCCAAGATCTAAGTTTGACCATAAATTTAATCAACGAGACCGATTGCGGCGGGAGTAAAAATTACAGTGGTATAATTTTTGCTCCTGCCGCAATCGGTCTCGTTGGTTAAATTTACGGTCAAACTTAGATCTCGGGAAGCGCGGGCGCACTACATTGTGGAATGGAGGGAGTAATATTTATACTTAGTCTACCTGCTCTAGTGTCCAAAAATACTAAACAACCATCCGCCCCAAACCCTATAATTGTTTTCAGTATATTTTAATATATTTGTTCAAATTTATTACTCCACCGATCCATATTAATTGTCGTTGATTTAGTACAACATCAACGACAATTAATATGGAACGGTAATTGTATGAGCCATGTCAAACTATTTGTATTTTTCTCAAATTTAAACTTATGTGTTTAATTTGTGATTTCAAGTCAATTAAGTTGTGTGTGTAAAGAATGACTACAGGCGATAAAATCCTAGATCTGCCACTGTCCCAAGCCATTACATTTATCACCGACTTTACCGGTTCCTCTTGGCAAATCGTCATCCTGAAACAAAGAAGTCCATCGCACAATGTTTGCTTAAAATTGAAATTTTGGTTAAATATCATTGAAATTTCTGGACTCACAGGGCCGTAAAAACCTGTATTTCTGGATACCGGTCGGGTATATCCAGTAAGGGCATCTCCAAGGCGGACCCTCAAATCTTCCACAAGCGGCCGGACCGTGGTGTCCGGACGCAGTTTGCCATCCAACGCAGTCCCGCATCGGCCCGCCGACGCGTCCGGACGCACGTTTTCCGCAAACTGGAGAAACAAAGGGGGCTTTGCGGGAGTCCGATCATCCGTCTGGTCAATCAAAAGGCACCACGTACCGTCTCTACTCTATGTCCGAATGGCGAAAGACCGTTGATGTGCTGCTAATTGGGTTTGGTGCAAGGATTAGCATGCTTGGAGTTGGTGGATAGCATGTTTGCAGTTTGGCGGAAGCCACTTAATCACTTTACTTAATTATTATTTTTCTTCATTTTTTCTTCAAATGCTTAGTTTTGGCGGAAGCAAGTGCTAGCTAGTTCAAATGCTTCATTTCATTTGGCGGAAACTAGGCTAGCTTTGGCGGAAGGAAGCTAGTTCAGTGGTGGAAACTAGGATAGCTTTGGCGGAAGGAAGCTAGTTTAGTAGCGGAAGCTAAGTAAGCAGGCTAGCTTTGGCGGAAGGAAACTAGTTCCGTGGCGGAAGCTAAGTAAGCAGGCTAGCCTTGGCGGAAGCTACACTAACACATGAATTAGTAGCCTTTCGCCAAATAAAAAACTACTAATCGCAGTTTTTAAGGGAATCACGTAGTTATTTGGCGATTAAATTTAATAGAGATGGACATTTACCGCTACGGTAGGATGCCCGGCTCCCGCATCAGTGTCCGTGAACTGGTCCCCCGATCCGCGGACGGATACGGTGTCCGGGCTTGCGGGTCAGTGTTGAAGATGTCCTAACATTCATCTCGGTAGCCGAAACCTTTCGTCGGTGGTCATTTTGCTCAGCGAAGTTGCCAAGCAATGGCCGTAAAGTTCAGATACAGTGCTGGATTCTGGTCACCAGTGAAACAACAAAGGTGATTGCAAGCGATGTCCCCTTTAGATTTGCAAAGATGAATCATGCACGCATCCAGGCAGGAATGCACGGAGCTGCTCACTGATTTGTAGATCAGAAGCATAGCCTCGAAACAGGTCGACAAACCTACGCATACATGGACGGCTAGTGCTACTCCATGGTCTGGCACGACGGGGCCCTCTATATATCAATCACTTTGTTAATTCCATGCCCCCTCTTTATAAATCTTTATAAAAGAAACAAGTGCGTCATACCAATATTATTTTTGTTGGCTTGGAAGCCGTTTTGTCCCATTGAAAGCGCAGTGAAGACTGGCCACGCACCCTCTGGAGCACCGCAAAGGTTCAGCCTCCCGCGCTAGCTACCAATGATGTCAACTTTAATCACCTTTTTAGCGCGAGATAATTAAGCAATGGCCCGGGACCTTTCTGCGCGATGCGCTTTGCATGTGAGTGATGCAGCACCGCATGCAAAAGGCACAACAATCCTGCTGTGCGCACGCAGATCCTCATCGAGTGAAAAGGGAAACAATGGAAAAGTCCGCCCTGCTGATGCACGAAGGGCGAGAAAATTGAAGGACTTGGAGACATGCTTTAGGCCTCCTTTGGTTCCTTAGGATAGAAATATTGTAGGAGTGAGATGACATGTATCTCAATTTCAATTCTTAGAGGAAAAGTGATTTCACTCATTTGGTTTACAGGATAAGACTTTTTTCTTATTAAATCTTAGCTAATGTTTTTTTCTTTGAAATGCGCATAATAAGAACCAATCCTACATAGGAATAGAAATTCATTCCTACAAACCAAAGTGCTAAATAGGAAAAAAAATCAGTAGCCTGTCATATAAAATTCGTGTAAATCAAAGGAGGCCTTAACAAAATATAACTCGTTTGTTTTATTTACTCTGCGTATTAGGTTTGTTCTAATTCAAACCGTATAAAGTTTGACCGATTTAATGAAAAAATATGAACATTTAAAATAACATGTAGTATATATGATGTGAAAATATACTCAATGATAAATCTAATGTATTGATTTGATATTGTAGATGTTAATAATTTTTTTCTATAAACTTGGTTAAAATTTACAAACTTTGACTTGAGGAAAACCTAGTATGCAGAGTAAATAAAAAAAACGAACTGAGTACATAAACAAGGACAAAAATATATGGAATAGACACTCTAGTTAGTACTAATTCTAGTAGCATGAAAATTCAACTACTTGTTAATTAATGCCATTTTCTTAAATAAATCTTTGATGACTGGTTGTTCATCTAAACACTCATTACTACAACTTGTATATATACAAATGCATACATATACCCTGTACTCTCGACCACCACATCTACACATACGTATAAAAAAAATTAGATCAATTTAGGGCAGTACATACACCCGCTTGGCAGAATTATGCTAGTACATCTCTCACACCCTATCTCCCTCCACACACAACTTGTTAGTGAAAGAGAGAATAAGTGTCAAGCGCTCCGCACAATTTATTGAGAAGGCTTACTAGCATTTGCACGCATTTGATTGTTCTATCAACTATACCATGGGGTTAGCACTAACCGAAAGGCGAGATGCTGAGATTCCCTACACCATCACACAATGTGCCACAACTTGAAATAGAAACAATTAGTACCAACAACAAGCAACGCGCATATTAGTTAATTCTTCCTTTTCTTGATTAGATGACTAAGAATGAATTTCGCGGACGAAAAGGAAGCTGTGAAATGCTAACTAGATTTTAACTAGTATACGTTGGAGGAAATACAACTTGGAGAATACCTCCCTCCAATAGTCCAGTGTGGCCTCTTTTCTGCCAAATAAGGAACCATTTTGTTCAGTTAGAAGCTGATGCAATAAGCTTGCAAGAAGCATAGAATCAAAAAAAGCGTGAATAAATTACTCATGAACTATATATTTGAATAAGTGGACTAGGGTTAAATGGCAAACGAAGACATAGAAACATAGGGCTTTCCTCTAGGAGGCCTTCTAGTTAAAGCGAGAAAAACCCCATCCCTTAATACATAACACGCGAATGTGATCCATGATTTGTGTTTATCCACCGAAAGATCCATGTATAGGAACCCGAGCTAGTACCCATTCTTGATACCTATATTGCTTCTTGAACGAGTGTGTTTCTCAAATTGCAATGCTTTCGATGCTTAAGGCAAAAAACGTTGGACATATTTTTTTATCTTTTCAGCATGCCCTAATGGAAGAGGTTGATGAAGGAGTGGTTAGCTCCCCAAGAAGGATGCAGTAAGGTAAAGATAGATGCAAGTATTGATAATTCTTATAACACAACTGGCATTAGTATTATTTCTAGGAAGAGTGACGGAAGCACCATCCTCTTAACTTGGCATTTTGTCAAGCATTGCAATAGTGTGGAGGAGGCAGAAATGCTTGTTTGTCTCCAAGGTTTATGACTCTTAAGTTGATCTCCATATTCCCATCAAGACTACTTGTGGATCATAGGGCTCTACCTTCTAAATTGGAGGAGGATCCATTTTCTCTTCATGTCATTCAAAAAGAGGTAAAGCAGGTGATGACGTGTTTGTTTGATGTGTCAGTTTTAAAGATAATCATAAGAACAATGTGGTTCACATAAGTAGCTCAAATTAGTAAGAGAGAGCAGTGTTGTGGTGCGTTGCATAGAGGAGCCACTCCCCTTGCATGGCAGATTTGGTTATGTGGTTCTGCATTGACTTGTTAAGTTAATATATATGTAGAGTTTTTTTCAAGGATGCGTCAAAGCTTGACGCATCAGAAGCATAGATAGAAAGAGCCAAGAATGGCCATCAAGTCATTACAACGCCACGGCTTACAAAAGCCCGAAAAGGATCCACATGCGGATCACTCGCCGCTATCCAAACCTCACTACTCTACGTGGCAAAGAGCTAGACTCACGAAGCAGGCCCGCGGCCCTCCAGTCCTGCCCCTCCTCGTCAATCTGCCTGAGCACTGTTTCCGCCGATGGGGGAGCCCCATTGAACACTATGTCATTCCTGTGTCTCCAGATCGTCCATGCCACCAGAGTGATCACCGTCCAAATCTCTTTTCTGAACTCCTTCTGCGGATTGAGGGCGGTCCACCATTGCACCAAGTTGGCATCGGCCAAAGGCATCCAAGTGGGCTTTCCCCACGCACTGGTGATGCACGACCAAACTTGCCGCGCGAGCACACACCCCAACAGCAAGTGGTCAATGGTCTCCTGGGCTTGATCACAGAAAGGACATGCAGAGGGGTGAGGCAAGTGGCGTCTTTGCAGTCTATCCGCCGTCCAACATCTGTTCCGTGCCGCAAGCCAAGCAAAGATCTTGCAAGTGGCCGGCGCCCTGGATCTCCAAATCTGGGTAGCTCCGTCCGCCTCAATCCTACCCGCAAAGCACGCCCTGTAGGCAGATTTAGCAGAAAACTGTCCAGAGGCTTCCCAAGCCCAGTGTATCCTATCCTCAGACCTAGGCGAGAGCTCCACCTCCTGCAGCGTGTCCACCAGAGCAATGAACTCTAGTAGGGCACGCGTAGTCATGTCCGGGGAAACGTCTTGCCACCGGCCTTCCACCATGGCCTGTCTGACCGTCTTTAGCCGTGCAAGTTTTCTCACAAACGCAAAGAGATTAGGCATTATCTCCTCGATGCGGCCATCCGACAGCCACCAGTCCGTCCAGAATCGTGCCGATTCGCCATCACCCAGCACACACCGCGTTGCCGCTCTGTATATCCCCAAGGACTCGCAAGAGACCTGCAGATTGAACTCCTTCCAAGGTCTGTTCGGATCTGTTCTCTCGAGCCATGGCCATCTCGCCCTTAGTGCCGCATTCAACAGTCGCAAGTTGGGAACTCCCAGGCCGCCGAACTCCTTTGGCATGCAAACCTGGTCCCAAGCCACCAGGCAGTGGCCTCCTTGCACATCCCGACGCCCCTTCCACAGGAATCCATGACATATCTTGTTGGCCGCGACAATTGTCTTGACAGGCAGATCAATCGCCATCATTGCATGGATCGGCATGGAGGCAAGTGTGGTGCGCAGCAACTCTAGCCTGCCCGCGCGGAAGAGTAGCCTGGCCTGCCAGGCAGGCAATCGGTCCGCCATCTTGTCTATCATGTACTGTAGCTGTGCGGCCGAGATCTTCCGCAAACCCAAGGGTAGCCCAAGATACTTACATGGCCAACCCAAAACCTGACACTCCATCTCGGTGACGATCTGCAACACCTGCTCCTCCGAGCATCTAATTGGGTGGGCGGAGCTTTTGACTAGATTAGTGTGGAGGCCCGATGTCGTGCCAAAATCGCGGAGCAACACAGTGCACGCCCGAAGACTCTGCAGATCAGGCTTGATGAAGGTAACCACGTCGTCAGCATATATGGAAGTGGTACTCCGAAGACCATCAGCAGTGAGCGGCTGCAACACCCCAGCCACCGTGGCCGAGCGCAGGAGGTGGTGAAGAGACTCCATCACCAGGACGAACAGAAGCGGCGAGGCCGGATCCCCCTGCCGCAGACCCTGACGGTTGTAGATGACCTCGCCGGGGATTCCGTTGAGCAACACCCTGGTGGAAGATGAGGCAAGCAGGCCGGCAATCCACGACGTCCACTTGACTCCAAAACCCATGTGTCTTAACACATCCAGCAAGAAGGCCCAGTTCACCGTGTCGAAGGCCTTCGTGATATCTAGCTTTAGCATCACCGCATCTTTCTTAGTGGCATGCAACTTTCTCGCCATCCCTTGCACCATCATATAATTGTCATGGAGCCATCTCCCTTTGATAAACGCGCTCTGATGCGCCCCGACCAGGTCCGGCATCTCCTCGGCCAACCGAATGGCCAACACCTTCGCCACAAGCTTCGGAAAACTGTGAATCAAACTAATGGGTCTGAACTCCCTTATCTCCATCGCGGCCGCTGTCTTAGGAAGCAAGGTGATGAAGGCCTGATTAATGGACGTCAGCCCCCGAAAATCCAAACGCTGGAGAGAATCAAATGCCTCCATAACATCATCCTTGATGATCGACCAACAGGCCAAGTAGAACCTGGCCGGGAACCCATCGGGCCCCGGTGCCTTGTCCAAGCCTTGTGCACGCAGAGAGTGGTCATATAGCGTGTCATATAGCGTGTCTAACCATTAACTAGTTTGGGTATTTTGGTCTTTTACCGCAATAATTTTGTTGACAATCCTTTAAACTTGAGGGGCGAGAGGGAGAGATAGATCAATGAGGATCATAAATTGGTCGGGTGCCATGTTGTGCTTGTCATCGGCCACTATCACCATGCCACGTGACATTGCTCCTCCACCCTGGTCCCAATGCTGACAAGGTCGCTGCTCCTCCTTCGTTGCATCCATTGACACCCTCTACAGATGCATTGTCTTGGCCACTTCTTTCTCCCAAGTGTGAAGTCGAGTATAACCAAGCACCCGCACCGCAAAAATATTTTTTTAAGGTTAGAACAACAGGTACTCATGGAGATGAGCTCTACTAGCCGACCTGTTGAAATTTTCCGTTTTCCCACTAGTGTGGGATTTATTGCGGGTGTCTTTCTTTTTTTTCCCACAAAATGAACTCTTGGTCAAACATGCACAATTGACCAAAAACTAGTACATCTAATATTTTGAAACAGAGGGAGTACTACTCAAGAAGTGAGCTAGACTCACATGGGAATATATAAGAGCATTTACAACCGGACTTGGCAAATCCGGCCCACTATACGCCCGCGGGCGCGTCCGCGGACAGTGCCCGCTGACCCCTCATATGTTGCCCTGCACATCCACATATCTCAAATCCGGTCTCTCAAATCCATACAAATCCATGCACGTCGATCATACAGGACGTTGTCGCACGTAAATAACAAATGTTTGGTACCGAACATAAATAGTGTTTACATATAATTTATTTTAAGTGCACAACTCAAACAACAGCTCATTGGTTTTCATTGTGGGTCCACATATGCTTCACAAGATCACTGAGGAGCTGCGTGTGCACCTGATGATCTCGAAGATTCTGATGCATCTGCAGAAAGTTCATGAGCTGAGTTGCATCTTGATCTTCCGGGATTTCAACTTGTTCTCTAGGTGCTTTGAAATCATTGGTTTGGGCTACACCATCACCCTCATCCTCGACAATCATGTTGTGCAAAATTACACAACATGTCATGAGCTGCCACAAAGTCTCCGATTCCCACATCATTGCAGCGCCACGAAAAATTCCCCAACGAGCTTGAAGCACACCAAATGCCCTCTCCACATCCTTCCTAGCCGTTTCCTGCATTGTTGCAAAGTGGCTCTGTTTATTGCCATGCGGTTCGGATATGGTCTTCACAAACGCCGCCCACTGAGGATAGATGCCATCGGCAAGGTAGTATCCCATGTTGTAGTCTCGGCCGTTGATAGTGAAGTTGCACGGCGGTGATTCCCCATTGCAAAGCCTCCTGAACACTGGAGATCGTTGAAGCACGTTGATGTCGTTGTGAGAACCGGCCATTTCAAAGAAAGCATGCCAAATCCATAAGTCATGTGATGCCACCACTTCTAGTATGATGGTGGCCTCTTTGGTGTGACCTTGATACATTCCCCGCAAACCTTTGGGTCAGTTCTTCCATTGCCAATGCATGCAGTCAATTGATCCGAGCATTCCTGGAAACCCCCTGGCCTCTCCAATAGCCAACAACTTCTCCGTGTCCTGTGCATTTGGTTCTCTGAGATACTCAGGTCCAAACACCTCCACCACGGCGCGGGCAAACTTGACAGTAGTCTTCAGGCATGTGCTCTCCCCCCATCCTGACCATCTCACCAACGGCATCTGCAGCAGTACCAAGTGCAAGCATCCTCAGAGCAGCCGTGCATTTCTGCTTCGCACCGAAAGATAGTTGGCCGCAGCAATCCCTTGTGAGCTTGAAGTAGTCATCGTGTGCCTCCACTCCCTCCACAATGCGTAAAAACAATGGTTTTCGCATGCGAAAACGGCGACGAAACCATGGACATCCGAAAATGTTGGGTTCGGAGCAAAGTACTCCTTCTGCAGTAGCCGAGCTCCGGACACCCTATCCCGATTGATCACTCTTCTCCCTTTGATTGAGCCCTTGAAGTTGAGAATATGCTCCACTTGCCGGTCCATTTCCTCTTGCATGCTTATGACAATGATCATGTCCACTTCTTCGTCCGAATCCGAGGAATCGAAGAACTCATCTTGAATCATTTGATCAAGCTCCGTCGGTCCATACTCCTCGTCCGACGAAGCATCGGAATCCATCGTTTTCCCTAATAAAATCACAAAAAATCCGGTCAGACAATGTGTCGAACACATGAAGCGCAAGGCGGAGCCAGAGAGTTGCCGGACGTACCGCGGTGGCGTCCGGGCCGGCGACGATGTCCTAGGCGGCGACGACGGGACAGAGGACTGCTCTGCCGGAGCTGGCGGCGCAGAGGCTACGAACGGCTGCGGAGCGGGCGCGGCGGCGGAGCTGCTAGACGGACGGCGCGGAGGAGGAAGAAGAGAGGACAGAGCAAATGGATCCGACAAGTTTTGGGGGTGGATTTGGTGCAATTTGGGGTGGGGTCGGGCTGTCGGGTCCGACGTGGCGGGCGCGCCCATATCCGCCTCATATTTGGGCTGAATATGAGGGGTGCCGGTCAGTCCGGGCGTTTGAGGCCCGTTTGAGGCGCCCGACAGGGTCGAATTTCATGACCGGTCAGTGACCGGGCGGCCCGCCCGGGCGTATGAGGCGGGTTTGAGGCGCCCAACTGTAGATGCTCTAACCCAGCCATTGATCCATACATGTTCAAGCCCGGACGCAAATACAGATATCACTGTTTCATAAACAAAATCACTAGGCCTTCTCTACCGTTGTATCGAAATAAATAAGGTATACTACTCTCATTTTTACCACTACTAGTAAATTGATTTGGGCCTTTGGATTTACTAGGATGTATGGCTCGCATCGAATTAAGGGTACTCTAGGTATACTTCCTTCATCTGGGTATATTATGTTCTTGTATTTTTGAGACAAATTTTGACCATCTATATAACTAACAAAATATGATTTATATGCTACAAAAAGTATATCATTGGATTTCTATTCGAAAAAGGATTCCCGCCATATTTTTTTGTGAAATATAACTTATATTTTATTAGTGAAACTTGTGGTCAAAATTTGACACTAAATACAAGGGTGCCTACTAAACCCGGATAGAGGAAGTAGAGAGTATATCCCTCGCAAAAAAAAAAAAAAAAAAGAACAGGTAGAGAGTATATAATCGATTGCCTAAAATATACTGTATTCTTTTTATCACACGTTACTGTTGTGTCCACAAACCTACAGTAGCAAATGTGCACCGACGATTTTCTTCTTATCCACAACCAAAAGGTAAAAGAACACATCAGCGGAATGGGTCCGTACAGGAAATCCTTCTTTCGGAAAGAAGCCGAAACAAAGCATCAACCAACCATTGCGTATATATATCACCATCATCAAGCCGGATGAAAAGACAATCCCATGTATAATGTTGCTCCAGAGCTTTGTGCACCTCCGCTAGAGTTGTGAGCCACCAGTTCTTGTGGTGGTACAATTAGTGGCTGTGAGGATAAAGAATAAGCACATTTACAATAAAAATTCCTTTACATTATTGCAAGATGCTTTCTTCACTGACGCTTATAGAGATATAATGCAGTGATAACGCGAAGTATGGTACCACTATTTAAGGGAACACTATCACTGGGAAATTTATTTTGAACTGAAAATTACTTTAGATATTAAATATTTGTCATCGCATAGAAAAAATGATCTTAGAGGGGTCCATTTGGCATTGAGAGGAGAGCCGATAATTTCACCTGAGTGCATGACTATATTTGCAAAAAAAAAATTGTAACATTTAACAACGTATGATATGAATGATGAGAAATGCAAATCAGGAAAGTTCGCACTAGACCTTGTCTTGAACGACAAGAAGTGTGTATGGCGGGGAAATGTTCTAGAAATAAACTGCCTATGGTGCGGCGCTGGCCCCTTCGCGAATTTGTCCAGGGTGCTCGCTATCCTCCTCCCCTAAAAGCCTCTCTTTAAGTGTGGATAGTGTGTCGTCCAAAAACCAGCTGACTAGACAGACTCCCTAATTTTCGACCAATGCAAATGGCCGTGAGCTGAGATCCACATGGGTTTAAAGGCCGAACAAAACATGCTGAGAGATGAGGTGGCGCGTTCTATCTTAGAACGATCTCCGCCGAGGAAAACCCGGACGAGTATATGTCTCTTCCCCTTTTCTCCACATTCTCCGGGTCATCAATCACCACGTTTCGTTCCAGGCCAAGCGTTTGGAATTACCTTGTACAAGCAAAAGGAGCCATTAGTTCTAATAAATCCTTTTCGTGAACTTTGATACTTTATTTCCAACAAGATTGGATTCTAAGATGTGAACCATTAGTTTTCTATCCAGAAGAATGTGAAATTGGTCTCCCAGTTTCTTCCTCTGTTTTTTTTAACACAATACAAATGCTGACGCTCATATAAACGCACATACACTCATCCCCATGAACGCACGCACTCACCTATCCCTATGAGCATCTTTGATAGACTGACCCAGGACCTCATCTTGAGATTGACAAAGCCGCCACAGACACCTTCGTAGTCGACGGAAATGTCTACTCCCACTGAACGCACCTCACCGGAAGGCCTGGAATAAATCCAGAAAACTGCGAGCACCAGTGCAAGTCTAGACTTGAACCCTGGTGGGCTGGGGATACCGCTGTCCTTGTAACCATCCAACCACAGGTTGGTTTGCTCTTCCTTTGCTTCGTTGAGTGCCTTGTCCACAATGATGTCAACAGAATTTTAATTATTAGAATCAGAAAATTGAGTTTTTTACAAACCAACACTAATTTTAAGAACCAGGAGAATAAAAAAAGTATTCAACTATTAAAAAACACATTTTGTTTGAGAAAGTTAAATTCCTGGAAGAAAGAAAGATTTCTAAACATCACAATTTTACAAGGAAAATAAGACAAATAAGACAAACTTAAAAAATGAAAATTTGAAGGGGAAAATATGGGAAATCAGGAACATTACAAAAAAGCAGAATTAACATAAAATAAATACTACAAAATTGAAACTTTTGAAATTTGTGGACTTCCATGGTTTTGAGAAATATTATGGAATGGTAATGCGTTTTTACGGTTCACAGAATCTCGAGTAATTTTTCAAGAATGATTGTGTTTACCAATGCCTGAAGTATTTCATTTTTTAATTTTATTTTCTGTAAAAATGTTATTATTGTAGAATCAAGATTTTTGTTTTTACTATTATTCCTCACAATTCATTTTGTTGGGTTACCTAAGGTTATTTCGTCAATGTCTTTGAGGTTACAATTGTTTTGACTTTTTCCAAAAGAAATCTGACAACTTGCATGTATAGTTAATCAACAACACATCAACATCAAAACTAACTTCAATGGGGCAAGGGAACAAAAGCCGATGGTTTCAAAAACTAAAAGATCAAGAATGTCCAGTATTGTAGATTAGGATCCAACATGAGAACTAAAAATGAATATTTTTCCTTGTCATCATCTGAGTGACATCGAATTGCATATTATTTGGGCCCAGAAATACACTTTTATTTAGTAACTAAACTGTTGACTAGTACTTGGAACCGTTTGAAATGACTTGGGAATAGAGTACAACTTGGACCCAAGAGGTCCGGCGAGAGAAGCAAGCAGACAACCCGGATTTCGGCATCATTGGGGTTCCCTCACCTCCGTTGGCTACCCCGGCGGCAGCGGGAGGGTGGGGACCCCAGGACCTTATTCCTGTTTGTGTTCGGTAGTCTGATGTCTTAGTTAGGTTTTTGGTTGTCTATGTCTTTGACCGATGGTGGCAGAAAATAAGTTTCCTTCAGATGTCCCATCGAAGTAGCGGTTCTTGGCTACTGATGTTGGATTTGGGAGGTTGTGGCGTCGAGGTAATGGTCTTTCTCTTCATGCTCTTTTGCGATGGTGGTGCTGCGAACAAACAACAACGTCAGTGATGGAAGGCAGGACCTAAGGGATTGGGTTGATGTTCCTAACTGATTTTGCGGCAGAGAAGAGATTGTGGCCTCCTTTTCTCCCCTTGGGTGTCTTCCTGATTGACGGTGTCCTGGACTAGGGGGTCCCGGCCTAGGTGATTAGTCCATGGGCCGAACTCAGGGCCCGTTGAAGAACAGGGGCTCCGGAAGTTTCCAACTCGAAGAACCGACGTGTCAAGCCTCACCGAAGACTTGGCGTGTACCCCAAGGATGCGAGATTCGGCATGTATTCGCTTAATTGTAACCGACCATGTGTAACCCTAGATACCCCTGGTGCCTATATAAGCCGGAGGGTTTAGTACGTAGAGATACGATCATTCACAATCCTAGGTTTAGACCACAACTCACGATCTCGAGGTAGATCAACTATGTACCTTGATATACCATCAATATAAATAAGAGCAGGACGTAGGGTTTTACCTCCAGAGATAGATCTGGCGATCGTCGCTTCTTGCCCCGCCGCCACGCCCGCAAACCCTGGCTTCGAGCCGAGTTCGCCAATGGGCCCGACGGTGATTATCTCGTCGCCTATGGCCGACGAGACCCCTTCTCTTGCCAACCAGGGATCGACCTCGGACGGGCAGGGTAACTGTCAGGCGGTCCGAGCAGACCACTCCAGATTGGCCCGGCCTATAGCCAGGTCTTGAGCACGGAGGAGGTCTCACAGTTAAACGAGGTGTTGGACCGAATCCAAGACTTGGCGATCTCATCCGCCGTCTACGATCAGATCGGATGCAAAACCGATGATCTGGAAATTTCCGTCCCACCCACCACCCACTTAGTCGCCACGGTCGAAGACTTGACCGATGAGCTCGACTACGGCTCTGATGAAGCCACCGACATGGAAGAAGACGGCAGTGGCGATACCGGAGCAAATCTGTCTGCTAAAACCCGTACAGGGGATTGGGCAGCCACGTCCACATACGACGTTTATATGGTCGACGCTCCTAAAAACAGCCCTCAGGATAAACCTAAGGAGAACCGTAAGCGTCGCCACCCAAAGAAGCGATCTAAAGGGAGTAATGGAAGTAAAAGTACGGCCAACAACACGGGCGCCGCCGATAACGGTGCTGCCCCTGACGCCACTGAGAACCCGGGCGAGGACAATCAAGCCTCGCTTGCCTAGCCGAAGGAGCCCGTAGAGGCACCTGCGGAGGATGATCTCGAGGACATGGGCACTCTCAATGATGGATCAGATAGAGATTACCTTCCCGAATCTGAGGACGATTTAAGCCTCAGACCCGAGGACTTCATGGTACCCATAAGCCCATCCGAACAGGCAAGGTTCCAGCGACGGTTACTCGCAACTGTGCGAAGCATGAAGAGGAAGCAGCAAGAGTTCTACACCCACGAGAACGCACTCAACGACAAATGTGTAAAAGTCCTCGAGGCCGAAGCCGAGCTCGAGGCTCGACGTATCGCTGCCATGTCATACCCCAAAAGACGGCTGCTGCCTGACTTCGACGACGAGGCGAGAAATGACGAGCTGTTTACGCGCGGCAATACAGGACAGGCCGATCACCCCCCTAGAGGACGAGACAGGCCAGCAGGGGCAAACACAGAACCCCCTGCAAAAACCCGCCCTCACGGCAAGAGCGTCGTGGGCTTCAACGCCCCCTATGATCTGCGCGACAAAATATAGGAAAATAAAGCCCCTCCCCGATCCATATATGGTTCGCGGGACCGCGCACCCGCTGGCCTAGAAGGCTACGATGCCTGGTTGGACAGGCACGACAGAGCTCGGGAAAAGATGCGGGGCAGGACATTGGCCAGTGCATGGCGAGATATGACTCGTTTCCGAGGACCCGCACATCCCGTCTGTTTTACGGACGAGGTCATGGAACATCAGTTCCCGGAAGGGTTTAAACCCATTAATATCGACCAATACGATGGGACGACCGACCCGGCTGTCTGGATTGAGGATTTTCTCCTTCACATACATATGGCCCGAGGTGATGACCTCCACGCTATAAAATACCTGCCGCTCAAACTTAAAGGACCGGCAAGGCACTGGCTTAACAGCCTCCCTAGCAACTCTATCAGAAGCTGGGAAGAACTGGAGGAAGCCTTTAGGGCAAACTTCCAGGGGACTTACGTTTGGCCCTCGGACGCTGATGACCTCAGTCACATCGTCCAGCAGGAGGGCGAATCTGCTCGGAAATTCTGGAATCGGTTCTTAACTAAAAAGAACCAGATCATTGATTGCCCCGACGTCGAAGTTATTGCCGCATTCAAACACAACATTCGGGGTGAGTGGCTCGCCCGACGGCTCGGGCAGGACAAGCCGAGAACTATGGCGGCCCTTACCTCCTTGATGACCCGCTTTTGCGCAGGCGAGGACAGTTGGCTTGCCCGCAGTTCCCACGGGAACGATCCCGGCACCTCAGAGGCACATGACGGAAACGGCAAACCCAGGCGCAACAAAAATAAGCGCCGGAATAAGCATGGTGGCAGCGATACCGAGGACCAAGCAGTTTATGCAGGGTTCAGCGGCCCGCGAGCGGGACCCAAGAAAAAGCCCTTCAAAGGGAACAAGGATGGCCCCAGCGCCCTGGATAGAATACTGGATAGGTCTTGCCAAACTCACGGCACCTCGGACAAACCTGCCAACCACACCAATCAAAATTGTTGGGTGTTTAAACAGGCCGGCAAGGCATTTGCTGAGGAACCAACCAGGAGTGGGTCCCGCAGTGATGACGAGGATGAACCTCGCAGGCCAAGCAGCGGCGGCCAAAAGCAATTCCCTTCCGACGTTAAAAACGTGAACATGATCTATGTCACGCATATACCTAAGAAGGAACAGAAGCGCACACTTCGGGATGTCTACGCCATAGAGCTTGTAGCACCGAAGTATAACCCTTGGTCGGCTTGCCCGATCACTTTCGATAAGAAGGACCATCCGACCAGTATCCGTCATGGCGGGTTGGCAGCCTTAGTACTGGATCCCATTATCGATGGATTCCACCTAACCCGCGTCCTAATGGACGGCGGGAGCAGTTTGAACCTGATCTATGCTGACACTATCAGGAAGATGGGCATCAATTCATCACGAATTAAGCCCAGCAACACCACATTAAAGGGTGTTATACCTGACGTGGAGGCCCAATGCACGGGCACCGTAACACTGGAAGTAGTCTTCGGCTCACCCGAGAATTTCCGAAGTGAGGACTTGATCTTTGACATCGTCCCCTTCCGCAGCGGTTATCACGCCTTGCTCGGCTGTACTGCGTTCGCCCGCTTTAATGCGGTGCCGCACCATGCCTACCTGAAGCTTAAGATGTCGGGGCCCCATGATAACCCAAAAGTGTAGGGGATCAAATGTAGCTTTTTTGATAAATAAGAGTGTCGAACCCAACGAGGAGCTAAAGGAAGAATTAATATTCCCTTCAAGTTCTATCGACCACCGATACAACTCTACACACACTTAATGTTCGCTTTACCTAGAACAAGAATAAAACTACTTTGTAGGTGTAAGGATAAGTTTGCAAGAATAAAACTAGAAGTACTTAGCGGGAATAAAACTAGGAGTACTTTGCAAGATAATAAAAGTTAGCTTTAGTAGAGAGCTTTTTGTAACACAAAGATAAAGATTTGCCCCTAGGAAATCGATAACTAGACCGGTAATCATTATTGCAATTTTATATGAGGGAGAGGCATGAGCTAACATACTTTCCGTACTTGGATCATATGCACTTATGATTGGAACTCTAGCAAGCATCCGCAACTACCAAAGATCATTAAGGTAAAACCCAACCGTAGCATTAAGTAACAAGTCCCCTTTACTTCGATACGCAACAACCCCCTTACTCGGGTTTGTGTTTCAGTCACTCACGCAACCCACTATAAGCGAATCATGAACGTATTGCAACACCCTACAGCGGTAATCCCACATGCTTGCCCGACACGGAGGGCACCATAGGACAGCACCAAAATAAAACATACAACTCAAACCAATCACGATCATCAATCAACCCATAGGACAAAACGAATCTACTCAAACATCATAGGATTGCCACATATCATTGGATAATAATATATAGCGTTAAGCACCATGTTTAAGTAGAGATTACAGCGGGGAGAAGACGTGTTACACCGCTACATAGAGGGGGAGAGAGTTGGTATTGACGGCGGTGAAGTTGTTGCTGTAGATCGCCGTCACGATGGTTCCCCCGGCGGCGCTCCGGCGCCACCGGAAGAGAGGGGGAGAGAGCCCCCCTCCTTCTTCTTCTTGCTTGGCCTCCCCCCTAGATGGGAGGAGAGTTTCCCCTCTGGTCCATGGCCGCCATGGCTCCTGGAGGGCAGGAGCCCCTCCGAGATTGGATCTCTCTCTCTCTCTCTCTCTCTCTCTCTCTCTCTCTCTCTCTCTGTTTCTCTTCTGTTTTGCGTTCTATTTTCCGGCCGAAAACCGTTTCTTATATTTCCGGAGATCTGTAACTCCGATTGGGCTGAAATTTTGAGGGGATTTTTCTCCAGAAATTATCTTTCTTGCGGTGAAAGAAGGGCCCCAACGACGTTCGAGGGAGTCACAAGGCAACACGGCGCGACCCCCCCCCCCCCCGGGGCCGCACCCTGTTGCCTTGTGGCCACCTCGAGCACCTTCTTGCGTTGATTCTACTTCCTAAAAATCACATATATTCCAAAATAATTCTCCGTAAAATTTTATCGCGTTTGGACTTCGTTTGATATGGATTTTCTGCGAAACAAAAAACAAGAAGAAAATAGGAACTGACACTGGGCACTGGATCAATATGTTAGTCCCAAAAATAATATAAAATGTTGCCAAAAGTATGTGAAAGTTGTAGAATATTGGCACAAAACAATCAAAAATTACAGATACGACGAAGACGTATCAGCATCCCTAAGCTTAATTCCTGCTCGTCCTCGAGTAGGTAAATAATAAAAAGATAATTTTTGATGTGGAATGCTACCTAGCATAATCTTGATCATGTAATCTAATCATGGCATGAATACTAAGACACGAGTGATTCAAAGCAATATTCTATCAATTTGATATTGAAAGAAATCATTGCCTTTCATAATAATGGAGCTAAAGGAAACAACCTCTATACACTTAGTTATGGTAAGCATGACACGCTCGTTCTTCCCTGCATAGACATATCAAATCAAGAGTACCCCGGTGCCAAACCAAGCAATTGGATCATACTTTTTAACGCGCTTCAGCATTTTCAACTTCACTCAATACATGAGCGTGAGCCATGGATATAGCACTATGGGTGGAAAAGAATGCGGTGTTAGAGATCAATAGGAGAAGTCAAAAAGGAAGAAAGTCTCGCATCAACTCGGTGGATCAATGGACTATGGAGACGATGTCCATCAATCGATATTAATGTGAGGAGTAGGGATTGCCATGCAACGGATGCACTAGATCTATAAGTGTATGAAAGCTCCCTATGAAACTAAGTGGGCGTGCATCCAACTTGCTTACTCATGAAGACCTCGGGCATTTGAGGAAGCCCGTCATCGGAATATACAAGCCAAGTTCTATAATGTAAAATTCCCACTAGTATATAAAAATGACAAATCATGAAGACTCTCTATATGAAGAACATGGTGCTACTCTGAAGCACAAAGTGTGGTAAAAGGTGTAGGAGATATGCCCTAGAGGCAGTAATAACAGTTATTTTGTATCTCCAAGTTTGTAATGAATGTTTATGATCCATGCTATAACTGCAATGATTCTTGAGTCTACAATATCCACGAGGCTCGGAGGGAAACTCATGTGCACGTGTGGTATAATAAACGGTAGAAAGTATTCCTAGTCATGCCTCTATGACTGGCTCAAGTATTGCATGATGATCCTGTTTTCCTGATCATGGGCATGACTATGCCGGCAATTTTGAGGGCACAATGTTAGAAGAACACTTGTGTTGAATCAACCTGATTGATGTTATGCTATGAGATACATTCGTCACAAGTTAATGGTTAATAACACAGAGATGGTTAACGTTTGCATAATTCCATAGACCATGAGAGTATCGAGTTTCTTCATGCTTGCTTCATGAACTTTGGGGTTTGTTAAACGTCATCCGTAAATGGGTGGCTATTATGGCGGCTTACGGGTTCATGGAAAGGTATGACAAGGAACGAGATAGCTCAAGATTGGGATTTGCTCCTCCGACGATGGAGAGATATTCTCGGGCCCTCTCGGTGTTACGGTTTCCATCATCGTCTGGCCAGACACATTGTGATTTGATCACCGGGATGCCGGAACGCGGAAACGAGAAAAGAGAACAAAACCGGTAACGAGGTAACTGGCATAGTGGACAAGTTGTTGATCCATGGGGATGCCGAAATCTCACCTTGGGTGTTTGTAACATATCGCGAAGCAACAGGAATAGCACACGGCAACCGGAGGTTCACTCGAATATTTATTCGTGTGGGTATAGGGATCAATATGGGTGTCCACGGTTCCGCTATTGATCATTGATCGGAAGGTGTTCCGGGTCATGTCTATACTTCACCAAACCTATAGGGTCACATGCTTAAGGGTCATCTATCTGCTGAATACTAGACAGGGAGTCTCAGAGAAAGTTACCGGAAAAGTTTCGGAGACAACGGAAACGTTCCGGAGAGAACACCGGAATAGTTTCGGTAAAACTGAAAAGTTGTTTCAGAGTATACCATTAAGTCAAATTGGTTTCGGCACACGCTTAGAAATTCTTGGAGGGTGCCAGAATTGTTCTAGAAACTTCTGGGATTTTTCCAGGATAAAAACCTGAAATGTTCCGGAGCTAACGGAACCGCTTTGGTTGCTTTTCGCTGAAGAAAATCATTGATCCGGAAATGTTTCGGACTACGTCCAGAATTGTTTTAGTGGGTACTGGAATTATTCTAAGACTCACAGAAATATTTTCGGATTTAACGGTCGCAGAAAAATGTCTTCGTGAATAGTGAAAGTGCTTTTTGGGTTGCTTTTTGGAAAGCCACTTTTTAGGACTTTAGTCAAAGTTCTAGAAGGGATTGGCTTGCAAGGGAAGGAACCCCTTTTGGGGGGGCCCCATGGGGTGGCCGGCCAAGGGTGGAGCTCCTCCTTGGAGCTCCACATGGCCTCCTATTATGCTCTTAATGCCCATCATATGTGACCTAATGCATGGGTGTTTTGGTTATTTTTGGAGGCACCCTTCCCCTTGGCTTTCCTATAAATAGAGGTGGAGAGGAGCTCTCCACACTCACTCCTAACTCTCATACACATGCCATGCATTATCTGGCTTTCTCTCTCCCTCCCACGAAATAGTTTCGTAGAGCCGAAAGGCTATCTGGGTTCCGGCAGGAACTAGTTCTGGACGGCGAAGCCCTGCTTGATAGCTGACACCGTATGTGTGCAACCCCGTAGAGAGGTCGTAGTTTCGATCTTTTGCCCGAGGCGCTGTTTGAGGGTCCTCCCGAAGGGCTGTCCGAGTTACCATTTGAGCTTCGAGGGTCCTCCCGAAGGGCTGTCCGTGACATCGTCCGGGGGACTGTCCGACCGCCTCCCGATGGGCTGTCCGACGAGGGAGTACATCCTCACAGTTGGGAGGTTGTAAATCCTAGCTGCGGGGATCTGCACTGACGATCTACATCGACTCTACTTCCGCTGCGCTACGAGTCGGTAATGATCAGATCAAACCTTGTATGAAGTCTCCATAGTGGTCCTGGGCGTGCTCGCTGTACCGATTTTTTTTGTTTTCTATCGCGTTACCCTACAGTGGCATCAAGAGCCTTGCTATGCGTAGATGCAGGTTACGATCTAGAATACATAGAGATGTATGGGTATTGCATAATATAATTTTGTAGTAGATGAGATCTATTGCTGAAAATTATTTATGCGGGTGGCAGATGAAATCTGTTACCCGAAGTTCTTGTTGCTTCCCTAAAATTTGCGTATTTCTGATCTTGAAACGGCATGGTGGAATTTCACAAAGTTTTGGCAATCCGCGATCCTGATTGATCAACGGAGTGCTATCAGTTCTTTGGGTTCCACCATAGTTGAGAGAAAGATGAAATTTCGCAAACGAAAGGGCAATGCAGATATGATCTGCACGGGGGTCATGCGTATGACGAAGTTCGGTATGCGGCTTGAGATTTTATTATCTCGTGTTTCATACACCCCGCGATGTTAATCTAGCGATTTGAATAATCATACTTGATGATAAACGTTGGTAGCTGCGGTTTAAGTCAAAACCTTAGAAGCCACGTAAAATAAAATTTTGCATAAACCGATTAGAGGCGTCTAACTTGGTTTTGTAGGATGTGCATGTGATGTGGTATAGTAGCTCTCATATTAATTTGATTATGTATGAGATGACTATATGATGTAAATTTATTAACATGACCTACGTGTCATGATTCGGCATGATGGCTGGAGCCATATGATTGTCACTTTAATGACCTGCGTGTGAACCTTAAGTAATGCACTTATTTTATTAGCTATAGAGATAGCAATATTATCTGGTGCATCGACAAGGTGGTGGCAATCTTCGCGAAGGTGAACACCGACGCAAATGCCGAAGACGAAGAAATACTTGACTTCTCCGTCAGAAAGGGCTATACCATATCATGCTATTATGAATTGCTTGAGATGTTTATCCCTTATGATGCACCCTTTTGATTGCGCGGTTGTCGCTTTTATTAGGGTGATCTCTCACTTAAAAATATCAAGTAGTTAGTGTTCTCCCAAGTGTAGCACCGTCTACAACACGTATCTTTTCGGGGTGCGCCGTGTCACACGGGTACGAATGATTAGAGAGGTGTAAGACGGGTGACGTTGAGACCTCACAGCAAGATAACTTGGCTGTCTTGACGTTCAGGCATGACCGTCGTGAGCTCGGAACACGCCCATCGAAAGATGAACAAGAATCGCATAGAGATGTGATTGGCGAGTTGGCCTACCGGTTAAGATTTTCGTCATCAGTGGTGTTACACCAATGGCAAACAATCAAGATGCGGATCTTGAATCACTCACAATCAATTATGAGAGATATTGATTTGAGTGGGAGAGCACTTTAGAATAAAATTGTTTATTCACTAGTGCAAATTAATTATGATCAAAGTCTAAGTGAAACTTGTGTTTACCGTTGTAGATCAAATGGCTCGCAACACCGCGTTCAACTTAGGCCCGATGTTAGAGAAGAGAAGTTAGCTGCGACTGGAAACAACTATGCGGACTGGGTCCGTAACCTGAGGATTGTCCTCAGGGGCGCTAAGAGGATGTATGTGCTTGAAACTCCTCTTCCAGCTAAACCGGCGGCAACTACCCCAGAAGATGAACAAAATGTCTGGGCCACTAAGGATGATGATTACAACTTAGTGCAGTGCCTTATGCTAGCTTGCATGAGTCCAGAGCTTCAAAAACGTTTTGAATTCCATAATGCCCGCGATATGATCCGAGAATTGGATGCTCTGTACAAGGAAACTGCACGGTCTGAACGATTTGATATCATGAAGGCCGTGATGGATTGCAAGATGGCTGAGGGCAGTTCAGTTGGCGAACACGTGGTCAAAATGATTGGCTACGCTGAAAGGCTTAAAACCCTGGAATTTCCAATTCCACCAGCCCATATGATGGACATGTTGCTTTCTTCACTCCCCCCATCTTACGACGGTTTTTTCATGAACTACAACATGAGTGGGATGGAGAAGTCACCAAATGAGGTGCCCGCCATGCTGAAAACTGCGGAAGGAGGACTGCGGAAAAATCGCAAGCAAGTGTTGCTTGTGAATAAAACCGCCAGTTTCAAAAAGAAAGGCAAGTCCAAGAAGGGCAAGGGCGCCGGTAAGACCGGCTCCCAAAGCAACTCTAAGGGCGGAGCCAAGAATGAAACTGAGTGCTTCTACTGCAAGGGCACAGGACACTGGAAGAGAAACTACAAGAAGTATCTGGAAGATACGAAGTCCGGCAAAATCGGAAATGGTATAATTGTTATACAGGTTAATGTCATTGACGTTTTGCTTGCTAGCGAAAATTCTAAGTCTTGGGTATTTGATACCGGATCGGTTGCTCACATTTGCAACTCGATACAGGGGCTTCAGAAGGTGCGTAAGCTAGCAAAGAATGAAGTCGTGATGCGCGTCGGGAACGGTGCTGGGATCGCCGCTCAAGCCGTCGGCATTATGCCTCTACGTCTCCCTTCAGGATTTACCTTAGAACTAAGTAACTGTTATTTTGTTCTGGCATTGTGTAGAAACATTATCTCTGGATCATGTTTAGTACACGATGGGTACTCTTACAAGTCTGAGAACAATGGTTGTTCACTTTATTGTAAGGATATGTTTTATGGATTTGCACCCATTGTTGGGGGCCTTTTCATACTAAATCTTGAATGTGGAAATGATGTCTTTAACGTGAATGCTAAACGCCTTAAGAAGGCTGATACCACCACCACTTTCTTGTGGCACTATCGGCTTGGCCACATCGGAAAGAAACGCATGAAAAGACTCCAGTCAGATGGAGTTTTACCGTCCTTTGATTTTGAATCATTTGACACATGTGAAGCTTGTCTGATGGGGAAAATGACCAAGACGCCGTTCACGGGTCATCCTGAACGGGCGGGTGAATTATTGGAAATAATACATAGTGATGTATGTGGTCCAATGAGCACAACCGCACGGGGTGGGTATTTCTACTTCATGACTTTTACTGACGATTTAAGTAGGTATGGATATATCTACTTGATGAAGCATAAGTCAGAAACCTTTGAAAAGTTCAAAGAGTTTCAGAATGAGGTAGAAAATCATCGTAACAAAAGGATTAAGTTTCTGCGGTCAGATCGCGGAGGCGAATATCTTAGTCATGAGTTTGGCCAACATCTGAGTGAACGTGGAATCGTTTCACAGCTTACGCCTCCCGGAACTCCACAGCGAAACGGAGTGTTGGAACGACGTAACCGAACCCTATTAGACATGGTGAGGTCGATGACGTCTCTTACAGATCTACCGATATCTTTTTGGGGTCACGCACTACTTACTGCCGCTCACACACTAAACAAAGCACCGTCTAAGTCTGTTGAGACGACACCATATGAGATATGGCACGGGAATAAACCTGACCTATCGTTTCTCAAAATTTGGGGTTGTGAGGCATACGTAAAGCGTTTACAGCCAAGCAAACTTGATCCCAGATCAAACAAATGTTACTTTGTAGGTTATCCCAAGGAGACAGTTGGGTATTCTTTCTACCACGCCTCCGAGAACAAAGTGTTTGTTGCAAAACACGGAGTCTTTCTCGAGAAAGAGTTTCTCACTAAAGAAGTTAGTGGGAGGACAGTACAACTTGATGAGATTAGTGAATCTTCGGCAACCGTTGATATGGCTAAGGAACCAGAAGAAATTCCGCTAATTATCCCCACAACTGAGCCGGAAGTTGTTGCATATGATGCGGAAACTTCAGACAAGTTTGTATTTGAACCGCGCAGATCAGGTAGGGCTATCGAGCCACCTGAGTGGTTTCATAACGAAATCTTCATTCTTGTAGATGATGAACCTGCGCACTACAAGGAAGCGATGGCGGGGCCCAGCTCAAGGGAATGGCACAAGGCCATGAAATCCGAAATGGAATCCATGTACGAAAATCAAGTTTGGAACTTGGTAGAACTTCCAGAAGGCGTAAAGCCCATTGGCTGTAAATGGATCTTCAAAAGAAAGACAGACGCGGATGGTAACATTACTATCCATAAAGCTAGACTTGTCACGAAAGGGTTCATGCAAGTTCCAGGAGTGGACTACGACGAGACTTTCGCGCCCGTAGCTATGCTTAAGTCCGTTCGGATATTACTAGCAATTGCTTCTTATTTCGATTATGAAATATGGCAGATGGACGTCAAAACGGCCTTCCTAAATGGAAATCTCAAAGAAGATGTATACATGATACAGCATGAAGGTTTTGTCGTTCATGAGGATGCTGGAAAGGTATGCAAACTTTAGAAGGCCATTTATGGTCTGAAGCAAGCATCAAGGAGCTGGAACATTCATTTTGATGAAGTAGTCAAAGAGTTTGGCTTCATCAGAAATGACGAAGAATCTTGTGTTTACAAGAAGTTTAGCGGGAGCGCAAAAGCATTTCTAATCTTGTATGTGGATGACATATTGTTGATTGGAAATGACGTGAATTTTCTTAGCGAAATAAAAGACTCATTGAAGAAGAGTTTTTCAATGAAAGACTTAGGCGAAGCGGCATATGTATTAGGCATCAGGATCTATAGAGATAGATCAAAACGCGTGATAGCGCTTAGCCAAAGCACGTACATTGACAAGGTGTTGAAAAGGTTCAACATGGAGAACTCCAAGAAAGGCCTACTCCCCATGTCACCTGGCACAGTGCTTTGCAAGAATCAGTGTCCTCGGACTCTCGATGAGCGAGTACAAATGAATGATGTTCCATATGCCTCGGCAGTGGGTTCTATTATGTATGACATGCTATGTACAAGGCCGGATGTTTCCTATGCGCTAAGTGTTAGCAGCCGGTACCAAAGTGATCCAGGACTGGAACACTGGGCCGCAGTCAAAAGTATTCTTAAGTACCTCAGAAGGACCAAGGATTTACTCCTTGTGTACGGAGGTGATGAAGAGCTCATTGTAAGTGGTTACACTGATGCAGGCTTCATGACTGACCCAGATGACTTCAAATCTCAATCAAGCTATGTTTTCATATTGAACAGCGGCGCAGTTGATTGGAAAAGTTCCAAACAAAAGACTGTGGCGGATTCTATGACGGAGGCGGAATATGTTGCAGCTTCAGAAGCCCCCAAGGAGGCGGTCTGGATCAAGCAGTTTCTTGAAGACCTTGGTGTGGTTCCAAGTGCGCTGGACCGTGTGGAGATCTATTGTGATAATAGTGGTGCCGTGGCTTAGGCTAGGGAGCCATCTTCGCACCATAAGACAAGACATATTGAACGCAAATATAAACTCATTCGACATCATGTCGAAGCGGGTTTAGTGAAAGTACGCAAAGTTCACACGGATCTGAACGTGTCAGACCCGATGACAAAGCCTCTACCACGAGCAAAGCATGAGCAGCACTGGATAGCCATTGCTGTTAGGGAAGCCATGTAACTGGATTCTGACTCAAGTGCAAGTGGGAGTCTGTAGGAGATATGCCCTAGAGGCAGTAATAACAGGTATCTTGTATCTCCAAGTTTGTAATGAATGTTTATGATCCATGCTATAACTACAATGATTCTCGAGTCTACAATATCCACGAGGCTCGGAGGGAAACTCATGTGCACGTGTGGTATAATAAACGGTAAAAAGTATTCCTAGTCATGCCTCTATGACTGGCTCAAGTATTGCATGATGATCCTGTTTTCCCGATCATGGGCATGATTTTGTTGGCAATTTTGAGGGCACAATGTTAGAAGAACACTTGTGTTGAATCAACCCGATTGATGTTATGCTATGAGATACATTTTTCACAAGTTAATGGTTAATAACACAGAGATGGTTAACGTTTGCATAATTCCTTAGACCATGAGAGTATCGAGTTTCTTCATGCTTGCTTCATGAACTTTGGGGTTTGTTAAACGTCATCCATAAATGGGTGGCTATTACGGCGGCTTACCGGTTCATGGAAAGTTATGACAAGGAATGAGATAGCTCAAGATTGGGATTTGCTCCTCCGACGATGGAGAGATATTCTCGGGCCCTCTCGGTGTTACGGTTTCCATCATCGTCTGGCCAGACACATTGTGATTTGATCACCGGGATGCCGGAATGTGGAAACGAGAAAGGAGAACAAAACCAGTAATGAGGTAACTCGCATAGTGGACAAGTTGTTGATCCACGGGGATGCCGATAAATCTCACCTCGGGTGTTTATAACATATTGCAAAGCAACAGGTATAGCACACGGCAACCGGAGGTTCACTCGAATATTTATTCGTGTGGGTATAGGGATCAATATGGGTGTCCACGGTTCCGCTATTGATCATTGATCGGAAGGTGTTCCGGGTCATGTCTATACTTCACCGAACCTTAGGGTCACACGCTTAAGGGTCATCTATCTGCTGAATACTAGACAGAGAGTCTGAGAGAAAGTCACCGGAAAAGTTTCGGAGACAACGGAAACGTTTCGGAGAGAACACCGGAATAGTTTCGGTAAAACTGAAAAGTTGTTTCAGAGTATACCATTAAGTCAAATTGGTTTCGGCACATGCCTGGAAATTCTTGGAGGGTGCCAGAATTGTTCTGGAAACTTCTGGGATTTCTTCGGGATAAAAACCGGAAATGTTCCGGAGCTGCCAGAACCGCTTTGGTTGCTTTTCGCTGAAGAAAAATCATCGATCCGGAAATGTTTCGGACTGTGTCCAGAATTGTTTTAGTGGGTACTGGAATTATTCTAAGACTCACAGAAATATTTTCGGATTTAACGGTCGCAGAAAAATGTCTTCATGAATAGTGAAAGTGCTTTTTGGGTTGCTTTTTGGAAAGCCACTTTTTAGGACTTTAGTCAAAGTTCTAGAAGGGATTGGCTTGCAAGGGAAGGAACCCCTTTTGGGGGGCCCCCATGGGGTGGCCGTCCAAGGGTGGAGCTCCTCCTTGGAGCTCCACATGGCCTCCTATTATGCCCTTAATGCCCATCATATGTGACCTAATGCATGGGTGTTTTGGTAATTTTTGGAGGCACCCTTCCCCTTGGCTTTCCTATAAATAGAGGTGGAGAGGAGCTCTCCACACTCACTCCTAACTCTCATACACATGCCATGCATTATCTGGCTTTCTCTCTCCCTCCCATGAAATAGTTTCGTAGAGCCGAAAGGCTGTCTGGGTTCCGGCAGGAACTAGTTCTGGACGGCGAAGCCCTGCCAGATAGCTGACACCGTATGTGTGCAACCCCATAGAGAGGTCGTAGTTTCGATCTTTTGCCCGAGGGGCTGTTCGAGGGTCCTCCCGAAGGGCTGTCCGAGTTACCGTTCGAGCTTCGAGGGTCCTCCCGAAGGGCTGTCCGTGACATCGTCCGGGGGACTGTCCGACCGCCTCCCGAAGGGCTGTCCGACGAGGGAGTACATCCTCGTGGTTGGGAGGTTGTAAATCCTAGCTGCGGGGATCTGAACCAACGATCTACATCGTCTCTACTTCCACTGCGCTACGAGTCGGTAATGATCAGATTAAACCTTGTATGCAGTCTCCATAGTGGTCCTGGGCGTGCTCGCTGTACCGATTTTTTTTTGTTTTCTGTCGTGTTACCCTACAAAAGGATAGTAACATTGCCCCTTCTCTCTTTTTCTCTAATTTTTTTTGTTTTCATTTTTTTCTTTTTTTTGATGGGCTCTTTTTGGCCTCTTTTTTTCTTTTTTTTAGAACAGTCTCATGGACCTCATCCCCACTTTTACGAGGACTCATTAGTCTCCACCATTCTTTTCCTCACTGGGACAATGCTCTAATAATGATGATCATCACACTTTTATTTACTTACAACTCGATAAAAACTATACATGATGACTCTATATGAATGCCTCTGGCAGTGTACCAGGATGTGCAATGATCTAGCATAGCAAAGATATCAAAAAACGGACAAGTCATGAAAATATCATGCTAGATATCTTACGATCATGCAAAGTAATATGACAATGAATGCTCAAGTCATGTATATGATGATGATGGAAGTTACATGGCAATATATCTCGGAATGGCTATGGAAATGCCATAATAGGTAGGTATGGTGGCTGTTTTGAGGAAGATAGAAGGAGGCTTATGTGTGATAGAGCGGATCATATCATGGGGTTTGGATGCACCGGCGAAGTTTGCACCAACTCTCGAGGTGAGAAAGGGCAATGCATGGTACCGAAGAGGCTAGCAAATTGCAGAAGGGTGAGAGTGCGTATAATCCATGGACTCACATTAGTCATAAAGAACTCACATACTTATTGCAAAGCCTATTAGCCCTCGAAGCAAAGTACTACTCGCATGCCCGTAGGGGGGAGGTTGGGAGGAGTTAACCATCGTGTGCCCCCGATCCGAACAACACAAAGACTCAATCAATGATAAATCATGCTCCGACCTCACTACTAATTTCAGCGGCCACCACTTTACATGTGTGAGGATTTACTTGCGTAAAGACTTACTTCCCTTAACACCATTATTAATACTCAACTTTAATTCTTTTACTAGCATGCCCCAATAGTACCACCTCAATATCGCAAAACTATTGGAAGGAATCAAACATATCATATTCAGTGATCTACACGTTTTATGTAGGATTTTATGACTAACCATGTGAATGACCAATTCCTGTTAACTCTCTAAATAGATATAAGTGAAGAATGAGAGTTCAATTCTTTATACAAAAGACTTGCCCATGCTCTAATAAATATAAGTGAAGCAAAAGAGCATTCTACAAATAACGGTTTTCTATATGTAGAGAAACAGGCATCCAAACTTCAAATGATATAAGTGAAGCACATGAAGCATTCTATAAAGCCATACTCAAAAGATATAAGTGAAGTGCAAAGAGCATTCTATAAATCAACCAAGGACTATCTCATACCAGCATGGTGCATAAAAGAAAAAGGAAAAATTAACACAAAAGACGCTCCAAGAATTTATGCATATCATGTGAACAAAACAAAAACCAAGACATACCGATAATTGTCGAAGAAAGATGGGATGCCTTCCGGGGCATCCCCAAGCTTAGACGCTTGAGTCTCCTTGAATATTTACTTGGGGTGCCTTGGGCATCCCCAAGCTTGAACTCTTGCCTCCTTTTATTCTCCTCATATCGATACCTCCTCGATCTTCGAACACTTCATCCACACAAAACTTAACCAAACTTTTTATTAGAGGGGTTAGTACATATAACATCAAATCCCATCATGTCCTGCTGTAACATTATTGTATAATTATAATCAAACATTACCCACTGTATGCTATCACAATCCTATGGCTCCCAAGTCAATGGGGCTCAACAAGATTTCAAACATAAGCAAATAAAGAAACTATAACAGCAATCTGTGAAAACAGGACAGTCTACAAAGATGCAAATGAAACATACAATTATGTAACTCCAAAAATTCTGAAAAATTAGGAAAAAATAAAAAAATTTGCATAGAAGTACTGTATAAAAATTCCAGAATTTTTGCACGTTCCAGTAAAATATAGAAATTCAAACATTACAGCAAAAGTTTCTGTTTTTGCACAGCACACACCAAACAAGCAATTTAAACATCCTAAAGGTAAATCTTGGCACATTATTTTTATAATACAATGGATTTGTACAAGGGGATAATTATTTTTGCGAGAAACTTCCATGAAAAATTCTACATTGTTTCCATGAGCATGAACACAAGTGTTCAAGGTCGACCCTCACTTCTTCAATGCATAGCTTTCCAATCGCTTCTCTTTTTGAAAAAGTTTTTAGGTTCCCCTCTATATTTTTTTGTTTTTAAACCTTTTTTAAAAGCACACAATAGAATAAAATGACTCTCTAAAACTTCCGGGTTGTCTCCCAGGCAGCACTTTCTTTAAAGCCATTAAGCTAGGCATATAGTGCTCAAGTAATTGATCCACCCGGATCCCAAGGTATATCAAAGCAAATTTTAATTAACAATGATTTGTAATTTAGTAGTGAGCACAAAGCAACATATATCACATAACAACGGAGTCTAACTCTCTTCCTATGCATCGGCATATCATAAAAGAACAATTCATGCACATCAAGTAAAGGCCAATGCATAGTATAAACAGTTTCTTGCAATTTTATCGTATTGGAAACATAGAGAGGTGGAGATATAGTTCCTCTCTCATAATAATTGCAATTAGGAGCAGCAAGCACATGCATATTATATCCATCAAAATCATCATGCGCAACAGTAAAACACAACCCATCAATATAATCCTTAATAAGCACAAACTTCTCCGATATAGTGTAGTTGGGAGAATTCAAAAAGATAATAGGACTATCATGTGTGGTTGCAATAGCAACAATTTCATTCTTAACATAAGGAACTATACTGAAAGTTTCTCCATAAGCATAATTCATATTGGCATCATGGCCACAAGCATAGCAAGCATCAATTTCATCAAAAAGGGATATTTCAAACGAATCAAAGGGATCATAGCAATCATCATAGCATTCATCCTTTGGTAAGCACGAAGGGAAATTAAACAATGTATGAGTTGAAGAGTTACTCTCATTAGAAGGTGGGCACGGGTAGCTAATCCGCTCTTCCTCCTTTTGTTCTTCACTCTGCTCATCATTTTTTTCATCTAATGAGCTCACAGTGTCATCAATTTCTTCTTCCATAGGAGCCTGCAAAATATTAGTCTCTTCTTGGACAGCGGAGACTTTCTCAATAAATTCATCAATATAGGCATTATATTCATAATTCTCATGGCAATATTTAAGTATAGCATAATTTTCAGATCTGTAAATAGCAGCAACAAATTCTTCTATTTGTTCCACATCATAGTTATCATATATACCATTAGCATAAAAACCCAAGGTTTCATTATTATAAAATTCACATTGAAAGGGGAGGTGTGGAGCCTCCATCCTAGAGCAACAAGTTTAATCACACCTTAAGCACAAATTCCAAGCATACCAACGCAACATTTTAATTTGATCCCATAAGTGTTTCCCTTTTTGAGACAAGCGATAATCCCCAAAGTATTCCCGGTGATCCAAAGTATCTCCCATTATCAAGTTGAATGGAGATTTATCAGGATTATCAAAGTAGTATTTAATGTTTTCCACATAACCAACATCGAGGGTTTTAAGAGGTTCCCCATCTCCATGATTAGCAAGTACAACTAATTTTTTTGGTGTTTCGTGTTCCATATCCATAACTAAAGATATAAAACAACTTAGAACAGAAAATAAAATCTACTTAGTGATAGAAAATAAAATCTACTTAGTGATAAAGCAAACAAGCACACACGAGAATATCAACCCCACGCTATTGCTCCCTGGCAAAGGTGCCAGAAAAAGGTCTTGATAACCCACAAGTATAGGGGATCAAATGTAGCTTTTTCGATAAATAATAGTGTTGAACCCAACGAGGAGCTAAAGGTAGAATTAATATTCCCTTCAAGTTCTATCGACCACCGATACAACTCTACGCACACTTAACGTTCGCTTTACCTAGAACAAGAATAAAACTACTTTGTAGGTGTAAGGATAAGTTTGCAAGAATACAACTAGAAGTACTTAGCGGGAATAAAACTAGGAGTACTTTGCAAGATAATAAAAGTTAGTTTTTGTAGAGAGGTTTTTGTAACACAAAGAGAAAGAGTTGTCCCTAGGTAATCGATAACTAGACCAGTAATCATTATTGCAATTTTATATGAGGAAGAGGCATGAGCTAACATACTTTCCGTACTTGGATCATATGCACTTATGATTGGAACTCTAGCAAGCATCCGCAACTACCAAAGATCATTGAGGTAAAACCCAACCATAGCATTAAGTAACAAGTCCTCTTTACTCCCATACGCAACAACCCCCTTACTCGGGTTTGTGTTTCAGTCACTCACGCAACCCACTATAAGCGAATCATGAACATATTGCAACACCCTACAGCGGTAATCCCACACGCTTGCGCGACACGGAGGGCACCATAGGATAGCATCAAATAAAACATACAACTCAAACCAATCACGATCATCAATCAACCCATAGGACAAAACGAATCTACTCAAACATCTTAGGATTGCCACATATCATTGGATAATAATATATAGCGTTAAGCACCATGTTTAAGTAGAGATTACAGCAGGGAGAAGAGGTGTTACACCGCTGCATAGAGGGGGAGAGAGTTGGTGTTGACGGCGGCGAAGTTGTTGGTGTAGATCGTCGTCACGATGGTTCCCCCGGCGCCGCGGGAAGAGAGGGGGAGAGAGCCCCCTCCTTCTTCTTCTTGATTGGCCTCCCCCTAGATGGGAGGAGAGTTTCCCCTCTGGTCCATGGCCACCATGGCTCCCGGAGGGCAGGAGCCCCTCCGAGATTGGATCTCTCTCTCTGTTTCTCTTCTGTTTCGCGTCCTGTTTTCTGGCCGAAAACCGTTTCTTATGTTCCCGGAGATTCGTAACTCCGATTGGGCTGAAATTTTGAGGGGATTTTTCTCCGGAAATTTTCTTTCTTGCGGCGGAAGAAGGGCTCCAACCGACGTTCCAGGGAGTCACAAGGCAACACGGCGCGACCCCCCCCCCCCCCGGGGCCACGCCCTGTTGCCTTGTGGCCACCTCGGACACCATCTTGCATTTATTCTTCTTCCTAAAAATGACATATATTCCAAAATAATTCTCCGTAAAATTTTATTGCGTTTGGACTTCGTTTGATATGGATTTTCTGTGAAAGAGAAAACAAGCAGAAAACATGAACTGGCACTGGGCACTGGATCAATATGTTAGTCCCAAAAATAATATAAAATGTTGCCAAAAGTATGTGAAAGTTGTAGAATATTGGCATGAAACAATCAAAAATTATAGATACGACGGAGACGTATCACCCCACGGCATCATTACCATTAATGGTAACACGGAGACCTCCCTCCGTACAGAGGACGGGACAGCGGCTTTCGCGGCCGATTTTCAGGCGTCCGAGGAAGCTGCCCGACGTATAGCACGGCAGGCGTTGCTCAGCTCTTCAAAGTGTGTACGCACCGGCAGCTCGGCCCCTGGCCAACCCCGCGTCGATCCTAAATAGGGACGCGTGGTCCCCGGTTCCCCTCTCTTGGTAGCAAGCTAAGTGTCTCGCGTAGATAACTTTGCACTTAAAATTCCATGGGAGACCGAGGAGCATATATTTAACAAAAGGGTGCGTCATCTTGGAATGGCCGATCACCCGCATCCTGGTTATCTTTTTTGGCGGCATATAAAGGCCAACCAGGACTCACAACTTCGGCAGCGTCAAGCAGCCACACTCCGGCAATTACCTCTTCGGGGGCTCCGCACCTCGGATGCGTTCTACATGGTCGAGATGGATTAGCCAGGAGTGTTCACCAAGCCTTGGACTAGACAAGGTATAGCTGTTATACAGCACAGATGCGCAGACGTGCGGCAGGGAAGGCCCTAGGAATAGTCCCCGCTTTTTTAAAGCCCTGTACCCAATACCTCCCATTCTTCTTTTTACATACTCTCTGTATCTTGTAAGGTTCCTCTTGATATCAGCTCGCATCTATGGCTATGCCTTAATGAATGAAAGAACAGACGTTTTTTTGGTCTCCACGCGAAGTGGCGTGTCGTTTCTTCTGCTTTTTGCCTTGTAGCAATATGGATACCGTTAGAAATATACAGATGAGTCCGGTTTTCGACCGGGTGCTCAGATATGAAATCGAGCCTATGTTAAAGTCCGATATCTGTTCGGCGTCTTGGATATTGCATTATATGCATCAGTTTCGAATCATGATTTTGGTCAATGATTGGGTTTCCCGGCTCCTGTGTTTGCCTCCTACATTCCGCTCTGTTCGGCTAGGTGCGCAAAGGGAGAACCACTGCGATTGTGCTTCCAGCTCGGCCTGGTCAAGCACCTCGGTAGGAGAAAGCCGAAAATCGACTGTCATGATAAGCGTAAACTAGTCGACTATCCGAAGACAGTGTCAAACTATAAGTCGTTAGTGGTTACGCCGTGATAAACAAAGGGTTCTTGCTATACGAACCGAGGTGTTCTAATTGGTGCACTTCGGCGTGTCCGAACACCACTACACCGGGGGCTAGGTCAACTAGCCCAACTTTTCGAACTCCTATGACTAAGTGAAGGATATAAAGCCACTACGGTTCGATTGCCTTGTTTCGTAAATACGCAACCGCCCCCGGGCACCGAGACGTCAGCGAAGGGTTCACGCATTTTTACGGAACGCCCCGCGTAGTATCTACAGAGGGGGTAGAAGCCGACGACTGGCCTCTTTCAGTATAAACGGTCGCAAAGGAATAAAATAAACTCGTCGGATGCAAATGACTAACTTGGCATAAATAATAATTGTTTTTACAGCAGTTGCCACGGCATACAGAGAGGTTCTTCAGAACTGGAGCTCAGTCTTCGAGCATTGTACTTCGGTCATCCGAGCCCCTTCTTGGACCTCGGTCAGAAACTGCTCGGGTGTCCGGTTCTTCCCTTCTGGAGGCCCCGATGCGATAGCAAGCAGCTTGATCTTCGGGTAATGCGCCATGGTTGATGCATAAGCTCGCTCCGCGCCTTCCAGGCAGGCCGACCGCTTCCACTTCTCCACCTGGCAGCTCGCGCCTTGCAACCTCTGAACCAAGCCGAATAGGCTGGTCGGTAATGGCTCCTGTGGCCAGAGATTGACGCAAATATCCTCCATCATTGGCCGAGCCATGCGGAACAGCTTGGCCAGCTACTTCATCTGATTATTCAGCAGCGGAGGATGCTCGGGCACCTGGAATTGGGCCCAGAAGGCCTTCTCTGTCGACTCCTCAGGGTGGGAAGCAAAATAGGCGCCGGCGTCCGAGGCACTCCGCAGCAGATCCCTGAAGGCTTCTGAAGAACGCCAGACTTCCGTAAGATGGGCAAAGCGACCATCACCGAAAACGCAGCAGAGCAGGTATGGCTTACCAGCGGCAATCTGCTTCACTTGCTGAAGCACTTCCCGATCCGCCCTCGCTTGGGTCGTGGCCTCTTTGCAGGCCGAGCTCATGGTTTCGAGCTCGGAGGCGAGCTTGTTCCTTTCCTCCTGGAGGGTGTCACGCTGTTTGACCAGCCCCTCCAGGTCGCCCTCCACCTCCACTACCCGGGCCGCGTGCTTCTCACCGGCCTCCTTTTCCTTGGCCAGCGCTTCGCTAGCCTGCCTTGCCGCAATCTTCTGTTGCTCGGCTTCTTGCCGAGCTGCTTGCAGCTCAGTCCGGAGTCTCTCAAGCTCCACAGAAGCAGCTGCAGTCCATTCATAAAGCCTTTAGAGCTCAACGCAGTTGCATCCACACTTATAATATTACAATCAAATAATCCAAGCTCCTGCTTACCTTGAGATTGCCCCATCTGCTTTTTCATCAGATCCGCGTCCTTCTCGGACCGGTCGAGCTTATGGTTCAGCTCCTCCAACTCCCTTGAGGTGGATGCTGAAACCGAGGCCGAAACCTGCAAAAATACAATGTTAGCTACCTCAGACGATTTGATCCCCTGGTCAGCCTCGTGTATCCAACCAGGGTCTCGGGGGCTACTGTCCACACGTTTTTGATATACTACCCTTCCCTATAATCCCCGCGCAAGATTATCAAATCTACCTCGGGGCTTGGGGGCTATTGTGGTTATACTTGTAACAAGTCTATGCAGTAGGCAATGTCTTCGGACATATCAAATTTTACTTATTCCCTAAGGACTATCAGACACATCTAGTGCTAAGAAATTCTACGCATATACGCGATTCTAAAGCAAAAGCTCAATTTGAGCTTACCTCGAAGCCTTCGTATAGGCCCTAGAAGGCCTCTCGAATACCGGCCTCTGCGGACCGGTAATTCTTCAGCGCCGTGCCCAGTATGGCGTGGTGCTCAGGTACGATGGTGGAGCAGGTCAGGATGGACGGGTCACCTCGGCCCCCTCCATCAGTGGAGGAGCCGCCGTTGAGGTCGGCTGCTGAGGTGGCTCTGGGACAATGGGGGCCGAGATTATCGGCTGTCCCCGCTCTTACCCTCCTTTCAAGGAGGAGGTCTTCTCCGGCGCGCCTTTGGAGGCTGAGGCTGAGGCCTCAGCCATGGAGGCATCGGCGCCGCCTCCCGTGGTAGTTATCGGGGGACCGGCTGAGAAGTAGCCTCCCCCAGCCCGTCATGGGCCGCGGGGGAAGGGTGACGCTCCTCCGAGGCGCTAGAAGGAGGAAGCCCGCTTGACAACGTCTTGTCGTTAGGGCGGGAGCATTGTGGGCTGTAAAAATTAATCGGACAAGTTTTAGGGCAGGCAGGTAAAATAATGTGCAAGGGGGTAAAGGTCTAATTTATGTACCTCCTCGGCATGGGTTTCTCCCAGCGGGGCCCGAAGAAGTCGCCCTCTGACTCGGAGCGAACGACCTTGGCCTCAGGCGGGGCCTTGTTGGAGGTGGCGTCGGCAGCCTTTATGAGGCGCTTTCGCTTCCGAGGCACCTCGGCCCCCGCGATGTCCTCGGATGCTGCCCTTCTTCTCTTCGGGGAGGAGGTGCTCTCCTCCCCCTCATCTTCTCCCTCTCCTTCCTCCTCGCCCGAGGAGAGGGTTTGCATTTCCTCGGACTTAGCGTCCGAGGGATCCCGGATCTGAAGACCCATCCTTTTCTTCCCCGGCTCCTTCCCCTTGGCAGGAGCCTTTGGGGGAACTGCGGCCAGCAGGGCCTGTAGCTCGGGGGACTGGTTATCTTCTGGGAGTGGTGCTACGCACCTAATGAGCGCTGCTTTTGGCTCCCACTTCTGCAAACAGAGCAGGAGGATTCATACAAGCATAAAACAAAGTGTCATTGGTGAAAGGGAAGGATGAATAGTACCTCGGATGCGCCGTGGGCGGCGCTGTAGCTGCCGTCCGGCCCGGCTTCGAGAAATTCGTTCTGGGATGGCTTGAAGAGAGCCGTCCACATGCCGTCTAGGGAGGTGCAGAAGAAATGCCGCACTGGAGCTTCTTCTTCGGGCTTGTACACCCACATGGGGTGGCCCAAAGTTGGAGAGGGAGGATGAGGTGGTGGAGCATTACGTCCACCACAGCCGGCAACTTGAATCTCTTCTTCAGAGATCGGATCCTCCCCTAGAGAGCAGCAACTTCATCCGCGCAGCCCCACTCCAGGCCTTGCCTCTGCCAAGACACCAGCTTCCGAGGAGGCAGCCCTGTGAAGGCTGGGACTTTGGCTTAGCCCAGAGCGAGCGGCTCGGTGATGTAGAAGCACTCGCGCTGGCAAAGCTTCACGGTGTCGATGAAGGTGCCTTCCAACCACTCTGGCTTCTGGAGTAGTTTGCTGATCATGGCACCCCCACACTCGGCAAGTTCGGCGCCGCCGCTCTTCGGCTTCACGCAAAACGTTTTCAGCCATAGGCCGAAGTGAGGTTCCACGCGCAAGAATGCCTCGCAGACGATGACGAAGGTGGAGAGGTGAAGAATGGAATTTGGGGCTAGATTATGGAAATCCAGCCCGTAGAAGTAAAGGATCCCCCACACGAAGGGGTGCAAGGGGAATCCCAGACCTCGGATGAGGTGGTGGATGAACACGACCCGCTCCCCTGGCTTGGGAGTGGGGACGCGCTAGTCTGGCTCTGGAGCCCGGCAGGCGACGTTGTTGGGGATGTACCCCGCCAGGCGGAGCTCCTCGATGGTGGCGTTGGTGACCTTGGAGGCCACCCACTTTCCCTTCAGATCTGTGCCCGCCATTATTGCGATGAGTAGAGGTCGGGGGGGCTCTGGTCTTGGAAGGGAGATTGGAGATGGGAGCTTGGAGGGTTTGAGCGCTGGAGCGGCAGGAGAGCGGGGGGAGATGAAATTTACCGCTCCCTGCCCTTTATAAGACCGTAAAAATGCGAAGCGTCCCTCTGCCGCGTCGTAAAAATCACCACGTTTCAGCTTATCATGTCATTGTGGTCGCATGGGGTGAAACAATTGATTGATGATATCCCCCAAAACGCGGGGCACGATCTCTGTTTTGATAGGACGTGCCAATAAGAGGGTTGCCTCGAACCGCGATTCAAACAAGTAGGGGTCGTTTGGTTTCTGCCACAGCCAGCCCCTCCAAAGGAGGGCACGCCAAATAATTGGCGAGCGATTTGGCCGCCGGAGCCTCACCAAAAAATTGACACAGATAAACACTGGGAGCGCAACAGTAGGCTGGGCGAGCCAAAAAATCGGCGCTCATCCAAATGATCGAACCAGCCTGGTCAACGACCAATATTTTGGATGGGCGGCTGTGGGTAGCAATCCAAACAGACCCATAATAACTGATTCATGTGATGTCATGAGTCCTGACGTTTCGGCAAAAGTTGTCAGTAATTGACCGCCGAGCACGTTTGCGTTGCTAGTCTTCGGGACTAAGTAAAACCGTACACTTCGGATAGACGAAGATGCGTCGTGAGCACCACATGGTCGGTGGGCTTCACTTCTTATTTTAAATGGGAAGTGCCCCTTTTTTAATTAGGGATTTCTGAGCCCTGGGCGAACTTTTAAGCTTGGAGCATGGAACTTGCCTGCTAAGCCGAAGAACTTTTATGCCGAAGACATTTATCCGTAGTCATTTATCCAAAGATGGTCATCATCCTCGGCTTTGAAGACAAGTTCGGGGGCTACTGATGGTGCCCTGGACTAGGGGGTCCCGGCCTAGGTGATTAGTCCATGGGCTGAACTCAGGGCCCGTTGAAGAACAGGGGCTCCAGAAGTTTCCAACTCGAAGAACCGACGTGTCAAGCCTCACCGAAGACTTGGCGTGTACCCCAAGGATGCGAGATTCGGCATGTATTCCCTTAATTGTAACCGACCATGTGTAACCCTAGATACCCCTGGTGCCTATATAAGCCGGAGGGTTTAGTCCGTAGAGATACGATCATTCACAATCCTAGGTTTAGACCACAACTAACGATCTCGAGGTAGATCATCTCTGTACCTTGATACACCATCAATATAAACAAGAGCAGGATGTAGGGTTTTACCTCCATAGAGAGGGCTCGAACCTGGGTAAATCACCGTGTTCTACGTTCCCTGTTAAGCCATTGATCCAATCTCACAGCTCGGGCACCCCTACCCGAGATCCGCCGGTTTTGACACCGATACTGATGGCTGATGAGACGTGTCTCTCTTTGGTGGTTTGTGTTCCCTCTCCATCGCAATGATGCTCTCTCCACTGCCGTTGTGAAGCTGGCGAAAGTTTTGTTCAGGAGATGGTTCGGTTTTCAGATTTCTGATCTACACAAGGCTTCTACGATGGTGGTTTCTTTTCTGGGGCTTTGATCCAGCTGGACCTTAGCTTGTCGACTTTTTGATGTAGGATACAATGTCAGGCCCGCTCTAGCGATGGAGTGACAGCAGTGGCGCACCTTTGGCCCATGCTGGAGATTGAATTTGTTGATAACCAGGGTTTAGTTTCTTATTTTCTGAGATGTCTTACTGTTGAAAGTCTTTAGGCCACTGCTAGGCGTCAACCAACTGATTTCGAGGGGAAATCAGTCGGGTTGGTGGTCGTCCGAACATTCTGATCTGGACGCATCCTGGTAATCACATTTGGTCAACGCACGAGGGCATGGGGGTTGCTGCTTTGTTCTTCCATGTCGCCGCAACACACAGATGCACGAGCGCGGTGGTGGCGCCGCTCGTAGTGCAACCAGCACCCTCCTCACAAGCATTGCCGGCGTCGCCGTGCCCAGTCATAACATGGTCGACGCTTCATTGTAGCATCGCCACCCCGGCTCGCCACGCCGTCGCAGCATTGGCCACAACACGTCACCCGCTTCCCCCTTAACAGCTATGCCAACGGCACGTTGCAGCACCGACGAGCTCGCAAAAGACCTGTTGATGTTGCTAACCTACGAGCTCGTTGAACCTCTGTCACAGCGCCTTGTCATAGAGGCGTTCCAACATGCCTCCGCATCAGACGGCGTCGGGCAGAAGCACCACCATCACAGCATTGCCGATGTCGTAGCACGCACCACCGCCGCTGCAGAAGCAGTGCTACCGTCACACCAGACGGGTCCAACATCCATCGCCGGTGAGATATCCCTGTTGTAGCGTTGGCGCCGTTGCAGCGCCCGCGAGATCCTGCAGTCGCTACATCATGTGCGATTGATGCATTGCAGCATCTGCTACTTCGAAGTGGTGTTGGCTCGTAGCAGCCCGCCTTCTGCCGGCATAGGTGCTTGCAATTCTGCCACCCTAGTTTGTTTATGTTTGCAGCTCTTAGATCTCCGGGGTTTTTCTCTATCCCACTAGATCCAATCCTCTTTCAATTGGCTTGAATGTAGCAGTTTGAGCTGATGACTCTGCCTGCCGACGTAATTTGCGTCTGGAGCAATCCTCGGATAGTATTAACTGAGAAAGAAGGGTTACAATTCAAAACTCTGGACCTAGGCCCAGGGGGCATGAGGATCCATTCTGTGTCCGTTGCCTTCTTCCGGGTCACTTGAGGCCCAACTGCACTAACCGCATCAAATGCCACTCTTGCTAGCGTTGGGGGCGCATTGCCAGAGATTGCCACTTCACACAGCAGCCCAATGAGGCCCAACCTGCTGCTCAACAGTGGGCCAACACCTTGGAGCCTCCACAAATCTCGTGATGGGCCGAGCCGTCCCTTGCCATTCCACGGCAAGTTGCCACTATCCCCGTGGGTCAAATCAATCTGCCCTCAGTCAGCGTTCTTGCCACTAATGGCAATATTGCCCTCTCTAGTAATCCTCGCCTCTCGGTAGGTGCTCGTCTTTATGGTGCCGCTCTACATTCTTCTTCCACCTCGAGCACAACTCCCCTGCTCATCGACCAGCCTCTTGCAATCCCACCATCCGCAACAACTCCCTCACCTCTCATTGCAATGGCATATTTTCCTTTTGACCCATCACCTTTCATCCCGGAGGGTCATCAAGCGATTACGGTCGAAGGAAGGCCTGCTAGGGTTTGCATTGCTGCGGGTGCGGTCTAGCCAACGCATGAAGAGTGGGCAATCGCCACTATTGTTCCGATGCCAAATCTGCCGGTGCACTTCAACAACATCCGAGAGGTACTATCCGAATTCCTGACAGAGGTCAAGCATATGGGGTTTTCTGAAATCGCACCTTGTCCGTTTGGGCAAGCCTATGTGAAACTAAATAGTACCTTTGATAGAGATGATCTAGTCCAGAACGGGCCGTACCCATACACAGATGTTCACTTCATTTTTCAGAATACAATGAGGGTTTGAACTGGCACAGATTTGTACTCAACAGAGAGGTCTGGCTGCTATTGTGTGGTTTCCCGTTTGATAGGAGATGCATGCATAAGATTAAAAGCAGTTAGCAGTTTCGGTATACTCTTGCAATGGGACAGAGTCAGAAGTACCAGAGCCAGCGTAATGGTCAAAGTCAGAGTGGAAGCTTTGAGGGATATCCCGGCTAGTATTGTGGTGGGAGAAGGCAATGATTTTCAGAAAGATTCAGAGACAGTACCGGTGGTGATCTTACAGCAATAGGTTCTTGGAGCAAAAGCCCCAGATGAGGACCCCATCCCTCACCATGGTAACCCCCACCCTTTGCCACTGCAAGAACACTTTCACCCCAATCAGCATAATCACTTCTTAGGCCCTCTGCCACATCATGATCAACACATGGAATAGCAACTGCCTGGCCTGAACTTGGATAACCCAGAATTGCAACTTCAGATAGCACTTCCACACAATGCAGTGCAAGAAGAGGAGGAAGAAAATGAAGAAGAGATGCCTGGCTGGGGACATTGGGCCTTACCACATCAAGCTAATCTGGTGGACCAAGAACTGCATCCTGGTGAATTCTTGGAACTTAATGATCTTATGGCCCCTCTACCAATCAGTCTGTGCCATCGGCAGAATCTACAAATGGGCCTCCACAGCCCATCTTCAATGGACTGCCAGATCTTAATCTACTTGATGGGCCTCCTGTGCACCAGCCACCACATGCTCCTGTTGTTGGGCCCATGCAGCTGCCCAATTTTCAGATGCCTGACATGGAACAGGCTCCTCTGCCTCCAATTATAGCTATTGATCATAATCTAGAGGCCATTCTATCATATAATCAATTAGAAAGAGCTGGTACATTTGCTAATCCCATGCAGTTTGAGATAATCCACACTGTCAGTGATCTGAAGCAAACCACAGTTCCAGAACCTCAGCAGGTGAAGGCAGACCACCAGTTGGTCATTTCCCAAGCTATGCTACCTACTGATAGGGCAGATACTGCTGATCAACAAGACAATCTGCTGGAAGGTGAGAATGCAGATTCTGAACACTCTGCCCCCCTGGTTTCCCTAACCCAATTTACAACCATGCTTATGCTACTTGTAAACTACGTTGGGATTTCCCCGAAGAGGAGAGGATGATGCAGTATAGTAGAGATAAGTATTTCCCTCAGTTAAGAACCAAGGTTATCAATCCAGTAGGAGAACCACACAGAACCTCGTTAGCAGCACCTACACACACAAAAGCAAACACTTGCACCCAACGCAAACAAGAGGGTTGTCAATCCCCTTAGCGGTCACTTGCAAGGATTAAGTCTGATAGTGAAAGATAAAAAGTAAATTGCAAAATAAAATAAAAGTAAATAAATTGCAGCAAGGTATTTTTACATTTTAATATATGATAAAAGTAGACCCGGGGGTCATAGTTTTCACTAGAGGCTTCTCTCTCGAGCGCAGAACATACGGTGGGTAAACAAATTACTGTTGGGCAATTGATAGAAAAGCGCATAGTTATGACGGATTCATGGCAATGATCATGTATATAGGCATCACGTCCGAGACAACTAGATCAACTCCTGCCTGCATCTACTACTATTACTCCACCCATCGACCGCTATCCAGCATGCATCTAGGGTATTAAGTATAAAACAGAGTAACGTCTTAAGCAAGATGACATGATGTAGACAAAGTAAACTCAAGCAATATGATTAAACCCCATCTTTTTATCCTTAATGGCAACAATACAAATACGTGTCTTATCCCTTTCTATCACTGGGATATAGAACACCCCAAGATTGAACCCATCACAAAGCACCTCTCCCGTTGCAAGATAAATCAATCTAGTTGGCCAAACCAAATGGATAGATCGGACAGAAATACAAAGCTATAACAATAATGCATAAAAGAGTTCAGAGAAGACTCAAATATTTCTCATGAATAATATGATCATAAACCCACAATTCATCGGATATTAACAAACACACCTCAAAAGAAGATTATATCGGATAGAAACCCAAGAACATCGAGGAGAACATGGTATTCAAGATCAAAGAGAGAGAAGAAGCCATCTAGCTACTAGCTATGGACCTGTAGGTCTGTGGTAAACTACTCACACATCATCGGAAGGGCAACAAGGTTGATGTAGAAGCCCTCCGTGATCGATTCCCCCTCCGGTAGAGTACCGGAAAAGGCCTCCAGATGGGATCGCGGAAGAACAGAGGCTTGCGGTGGCGATAGGGTTTTCTCGTCTGCTCTTTGTTGGTTTCCGAATATTTGAGAATTTATAGAAGTGGAATTAGGTCAAAAGGAGCCACGAGGGGCCCACAAGGCATCAGGGCGCCCCCCCCCCCCCCCCCCCGGGGCCGCGCCCTGTTGCCTTGTGAAGCCCTCGTGAGGCTTCTGGCTTCCTCCCAAAGCTTCCAGGGTCTCTTTTGTCCAGAAAAAAATCGTCAAAAGTTTCGTGCCATTTGGACTTCGTTTGGTACCGATTTCCTGAAAAACCAAAAACAAGCAAAAAACATCCAAGATTGATACTATAATAGCATGGAACAATCAAAAATTATAGATACGTTGGAGACGTATCAAGCATCCCCAAGCTTAATTCATGCTCGTCCTCGAGTAGGTAAATGATAAAAACAGAATTTTTGATGTGGAATGCTACCTAACATGTTTCATCATGTAATCTCTTTACGGTATGAATATTAAGATCCGAATGATTCAAAGCAATTGTCTATAATTTGATATAAAGACATCAATACTCAGGCATACTAATAAACAATCATGCCTTTCAAAATAAAAATGCTAAAGAAAGTTATCCCTACAAATCATATAATCCTATCATGCTCCATCTTATTAACAAAAAGTATTTATCATGCACTACCCCGATGACAAGCCGAGCAATTGGTTCATACTTTTTAACGCACTTCAGCTTTTTCAACCCCCACGCAATACATGAGCGCAAGCCATGGATATAGCACTATGGGTGGAATAGAATGTGGTGGTAGAGATTAATAAGGGGAAGTCAAAAAGAAGAAGATAGTCTCACATCGACGCGGCTAATCAACGGGCTATGAAGATGCCCATCAATTGATGTCAATGCGAGGAGTAGGGATTGCCATGCAACGGATGCACTAAGAGCTATAAGTGTATGAAAGCTCAACATGAAAACTAACTGGGTGTGCATCCAACTTGCTTGCTCATGAAGACCTCGGGCATTTGAGGAAGCCCATCATCGGAATATACAAGCCAAGTTCTATAATGAAAAATTCCCACTAGTATATGAAAGTGACAAAATAGGAGACTCTCTATATGAAAAACATGGTGCTACTTTGAAGCACAAGTATGGAAAAAGATAGTAACACTGCCCCTTCTCTCTTTTTCTCTCTTTTTTATTTTTATTTATTTTTTTTATTTTTTTTCTTTCTCCCCTTTTTTTTCTTTTTTTCGTGGGCTCTTTTTGGCCTCTTTTTTTAATTTTCCTCACTGGGACAATGCTCTAATAATGATGATCATCATACTTCTATTTACTTACAACTCAAAATTACAACTCGAAACTAAAACAAATATGACTCTATATGAATGCCTCTGGCAGTGTACCAGGATGTGCAATGATACTAGCGTAACATGTATGAAAAATGATGAACGGTGGTGATACGTCTCCAACGTATCTATAATTTTTGATTGTTCCATGCTATTATAGTATCAATCTTGGATGTTTTATATACACTTACATGCAATTATATATCATTTTTTGAGACTAACCTATTAACTTAGTGCCTAGTGCCAGTTGCTGTTTTTTGCCTATTTTTGGTTTTTCAGAATATCAGTACCAAACGAAGTCCGAATGCCACGAAACTTTTTGAAGATTTTTTTCTGGACATAAGAGACACTAGAAGCTTCGAGGGAGGGCCAGAAGACAGAGGAGGTGGACACGAGCCACCAGGGCACGCCCCAGGGGGGGTGGTGCGCCCTGGTGCCTCGTGGGCCCACCTCTGCTCCGTTTGACCTAATTCCACCTCTATAAATACTCTAAAATCGGGAAACTAACAGGAGAGTCCACGAAATACTTTTTTCACCGCCGCAAGTTCCTGTTCTCGAGAGATCCCATCTAGGCCTTTTCCGGCACTCTGCCGGAGGGGGATTCGATCATGGAGGGGCTCTACATCAACCTTGCTGCCCTTCCGATGATGCGTGAGTAGTTTACCACAGACCTTCGGGTCCATAGTTAGTAGCTAGATGGATTCTTCTCTCTTTTTGATCTTCAATACAATGTTCTCCTCAATGTTCTTGGAGTTCTATCCGACGTAATCACTTTTTGCGGTGTGTTTGTTGGGATCCGATGAATTGTGAGTTTATGATCAGATTATCCATGAATATTATTGAGTTTTCTCTGAACTCTTTTATGCATGATTGTTATAGCTTCGTATTTCTCTCCGATCTATTGATTTGGTTTGGCCAACTAGATTGATTTATCTTGCAATGGGAGAGGTGCATTGTAATGGGTTCGATCTTGCGGTGCTCAATCCCAGTGACAGAAAGGGACATGACACGTATGTATCATTGCTATTAAGGTTAAAAATATGGGGTTTATTCATGCATGAGTTTACTTTGTCTACATCATGTCATCTTGCTTAAGGCGTTACTCCGTTCTTTATGAACTTAATACTCTAGATGCATGCTGGATAGCGGTCGATGTGTGGAGTAATAGTAGTAGATGCAGAACCGTTTCGGTCTACTTGTCTCGGACGTGATGCCTATATACATGATCATTGCCTTGGATATCATCATGATTATTTTCTTTTCTATCAATTGCCCAACAGTAATTTGTTCACCCACCGTATGCTATTTTCAAGAGAGAAGCCTCTAGTGAAAACTATGGCCCCCGGGTCTACCTTTATCATATATTGAAAATCCTAAAAATACCTTGCTGCAATGTTACTTTATTTATTTTATTTTGTATTTTTGTTCAATCTATCTATCTATCATCATACAATTTAATCTTGCAATTAACCGCCAAGGGATTGACAACCCCTTGTTCGCGTTGGGTGCGAGCATTTGTTATTTTGTGTGCAGGTGCTGCTAACGAGTTGTTGCATGATTCTCCTACTGGATTGATAGCCTTGGTTTCATAACTGAGGGAAATACTTATCTCTACTGTACTGCATCATCCCCTCCTCTTCGGGGAAATCCCAACGCAGCTCGCAAGTAGCAGGAAGAATTTCTAGCGCCGTTGCCGGGGAGACATCATCAACATCTATCAAGTACCTACGCATAAACTTTCATCTCCTTGCATTTATTTTATTTTCCTTTGCCTCTCGTTTTCATCTCCCCCACTTCTAAAAAGTTTTTACAAAAATACAAAAATATTTTCCGTTTGCCTTTTTGCGTATTTTCTTGTTCGCTTGCTTGAAGTTGTTATCATGAGTGATTTTGGCATGATAGAAACTGATGATGGTAGAACTCCTAAAATTGGAAGTTCTACCAATCTTGATGCTAAAACTTTTGTGTTGGAACATGGGAATGTTATAGGAAAAAGTTTCATCCAAGAATTCTTTAATTGCATTGGGACCTTGGCTTGTGATGACGCTCCTATACTTAAAAAAACCGAAAATTATGCCAAAGCTATTTCCGCACTTGTTCATAAACTTGAAAGAAGATTTATTTGCACCCATCCTACTTTGCAAAGATTGTTTTATGAGTTACCAGTTATAAAAAATCCTAGAGCTAAGAAAATAGCTACCCTTGTCCTCATGAATGAATTTGATCACATAGTGCGAGAAGCTAGGGAGATCTTTGATTTTATGGTATGAACCATGAAAAACGGGTAATAGATGAGATCCTTTATAATAGTGATTACTTGTTGAGGTATTTGTTCCGCAATGACCACATCTTTGATGAGAATACTAAAAAAGAAGTTCCCCCTTTGAATATAATCCAACAAGTTTTCATTAGTGTTAATAGACAATACTCTTGGATTATAGCCGGTAATCAAGAGCGATTTGCAGATGGACAACTTGCTAATGCTAAAATTTCTATGGATGATGTGTTTCATATTACCTTTGAAAAACCTTCTGATGAAAGTACATCTTTGGATAATAAGAAGGATGATAATACTTGAAACTATGCATTATGCCTAGCTAGGGGCATAAAACTATAGCGCTTGTTGGGAGGCAACCCAATGAATAAAATAAATTTTTGCTTTTTATTGCTGTTCTTGTGTGTTTACACAATTATGCTACTGTTATGATTGTGTTTTTATGTTTTAATTAGTGTTTGTGCCAAGTAAACCCTTTGGGATGATTTGGAAGATAGTATAATTGATGCTGTTTGGAAAACATAAAGTTTTGCGTCCAGCACTGGAATTTTAATTCTGTAATGGAGCGTCAGAAAAATCTGAAATTTTTACACAGTATTGGTATATGTATTTCCCACGTTGTCCTAATTTTTCAGAATTTTTGGAGTTAGAGAAGTATAGCTTTTAAATAGATATTTACAGACTGTTCTGTTTTAGATAGATTCTGTTTTTGTTGCATAGTTTGCTTATTTTGACGAATCTATGGATCGTATCGGGGGGTATGAGTCATGGAGAAGTTGGAGTACAGTATCATTATGCCAATATTAAATATGAATCAATTTACTACAATACTTAAAGTTAAAGATTTATTTGTTATACTAACGGATCTCACGAAGGTTTTGTTGAGTTTTGTGTCATTGAAGTTTTCAAGTTTTGAGTGAGATCACGATAGATGAAGGAATAAGGAGTGGCAAGAGCCTAAGCTTGGGGATGCCCAAGGCACCCCAAGGTAATATTCAAGGAAGACTCAAGCAACTAAGCTTGGGGATGCCCCGGAAGGCATCCCCTCTTTCTTCTACCAACTATCGGTAATTTTACTTGGAGCTATATTTTTATTCGTCACATATCATGAGTTTTGCTTGGAGCGTCGTGTATTATATGAGTCTTTGCTTTGTTTGCTTTTTAGTTTGTCACAATCATCTTTGCTGGACACACCTATTTGAGAGAGCCACACGTTTATCATGATTTGTTAGAATACTCTATGTGCTTCACTTAAATCTTTTGAGCTAGGCAGTTGCTCTAGTACTTCACTTAAATCTTTTTGAACATGGTGGTGGCTATATTTTGAAGAAATATTTGAACTCGCGTGCTTCACTTATATTATTTTGAGAGTTGATAATATTAAATTTTGAAGAAATATTTGCACTCTCATGCTTCACTTATATCTTTTTGAGAGTTGATAATAGTAATGGTAATTTGCACAAGATATGAATTTGGTCCCAAAGTGATGAATATTCAAGAGGGATATAATAAAAACTTTCATGAAAGATCATTGGATATGATAAGTTTGATTCCTTGCAATAGTTTTGCGATATGGAGATGATAATATGTGAGTCATGTTAGTGAGTAATTGTGATTTAGTAAGAATATTGGTGTTAAGGTTTGTGATTCCCTATGCATGCACATAAAGTCAATAGTTATGCAACGAAATTATATCCTACTTATGGTGCATTATTTAGTGTTAGTTATGTTCAATGCATGTTTATGACCGTTTTCGCTTTTTGGTTGGTCGTTTCTCAATCTATTTGCTAGCCTTCATTTGTACTAAGCGGGAATGCTGCTTGTGCATCCAACTCCTTAAACCCAAGTTGTGCCAAATGAGTCCACCATACCTACCTATATGCGGTATTTCCATGCCATTCCAAGTAAATTTGCATGTGCCAACTCTAATTTTTCAAAATAATTTTCCGTTTTGTTTGCCCGTACCGCTCATGAAGCGGCAGGGGGTGGACAATATTTTCCATGCTAGGTGTGTTATTCTCACGATGAGTGTTTATTCACTTGTCATTGCACGAGAGAGTGGCAGGTAATAGGGATGCCCAGTCCTGAAATGAAAAAAAAATATGATGATAATAATAAATTCCTTGGAAAGTGTTGGTATGGAGGGCACCCGTGGATACGGCTAGCCATGGATTGTGAAAGAATGGTGGAAAGGAAATAAAGTTCATTTTCTGTTTGGGAACCGCCTATAATGTGTCTAGCATGGAAGATAATGGGAATTCTCGGTCGTTTTCGTTGACAGGAAAAGCATGCCTCTCAAAATAATTTTATCTCTCTAATTTAAGCCTTGAGCTCTGGCACCTCTGTAAATCTCTGCTTCCCTCTGCGAAGGGTCTATCTATTTACTTTTATGCAATTTTTATTTTTATTTTGAGTCTCCATCTTCTCTTACAAAGCACCAACTAGAGAGCACTATTGCCATACTTGTGCATTGTGTGTAGCTAATACTGAGTGTATTTCATGAATGGATCAATGATTGAGCATAATGGGCTAGGGATAACTTTCTTTAGCGTTGATATTTTGAAAGACATGGTTGCTTGTAAGTATGCTTGAGTATTTATGTCTTCATATCAAATTATAGACTATTGCTTTGAATCATTCAAGTCCAAATGTCCATGCTACAAAAGAAAAGAGTATATGATGAATATGATAGGTAGCATTCCACATCAAAAATTCTGTTTTTATCATTTACCTACTCGAGAACGAGCAGGAATTAAGCTTGGGGATGCTTGATACGTCTCCAACGTATCTATAATTTTTTATTGTTCCATGCTATTATAGTATCAATCTTGGATGTTTTATATACACTTACAAGCAATTATATATCATTTTTTGGGACTAACCTATTAACTTAGTGCCCAGTACCAGTTGCTGTTTTTTGCTTCTTTTTGGTTTTTCAGAATATCAGTACCAAACGACGTCCAAATGCCACGAAACTTTTTGGAGATTTTTTTCTGGACATAAGAGACACTAGAAGCTTTGGGAGAGGGCCAGAAGACAGAGGAGGTGGCCACGAGCCACCAGGGCGTGCCCTGGTGCCTCGTGGGCCCACCTCTGCTCCGTTTGACCTAATTAAACCTCTATAAATACTCTAAAATCGGGAAACCAATAGGAGAGTCCACGAAATACTTTTTACGCCGCCACAAGTTCCTGTTCTCGAGAGATCCCATCTGGAGGCCTTTTCCGGCACTCTGCCGGAGGGGGATTCGATCAGGGAGGGGCTCTACATCAACCTTGATGCCCTTCCGATGATGCGTGAGTAGTTTACCACAGACCTTCGGGTCCATAGTTAGTAGCTATATGGCTTCTTCTCTCTTTTTGATCTTCAATACAATGTTCTCCTCGATGTTCTTGGAGTTCTATCCGATGTAATCACTTTTTGCAGTGTGTTTGTTGGGATCCGATGAATTGTGAGTTTATGATCAGATTATCCATGAATATTATTTGAGTTTTCTCTGAACTCTTTTATGCATGATTGTTACAGCTTCGTATTTCTCTCCGATCTATTGATTTGGTTTGGCCAACTAGATTGATTTACCTTGCAATGGGAGAGGTGCTTTGTAATGGGTTCGATCTTGCGGTGCTCAATCCCAGTGACAGAAAGGGACATGACACGTATGTATCGTTGCTATTAAGGGTAAAAAGATGGAGTTTATTCATGCGTGAGTTTACTTTGTCGACATCATGTCATCTTGCTTAAGGCGTTACTCCGTTCTTTATGAACTTAATATTCTAGATGGATGCTGGATAGCGGTCGATGTGTGGAGTAATAGTAGTAGATGCAGAATCATTTCGGTCTACTTGTCTCGGACGTGATGCCTATATACATGATCATTGCCTTGGATATCGTCATGATTATTTGCTTTTCTATCAATTGCCCAACAGTAATTTGTTCACCCACCATATGCTATTTTCAAGAGAGAAGCCTCTAGTGAAAACTATGGCCCCTGGGTCTACCTTTATCATATATTGAAAATCCTAAAAATACCTTGCTGCAATTTTACTTTATTTATTTTATTTTGTATTTTTGTTTGATCTATCTATCTATCACCATACAATTTAATCTTGCAATTAACCACCAAGGGATTGACAACCCCTTGTTCGCGTTGGGTGCGAGGATTTGCTATTTTGTGTGCAGGTGCTGCTAACGAGTTGTTGCGTGATTCTCCTACTGGATTGATAACCTTGGTTTCATAACTGAGGGAAATACTTATCTCTACTGTACTGCATCATCCCCTCCTCTTCGGGGAAATCCCAACGCAGCTCACAAGTAGCAGTTGGCTGAGCCACAAATACTATGTCAACTATATGATCATGCAAAGCAATATGACAATGATGATGTGTGTCATATAAAAGAACGGTGGAAGTTGCATGGCAATATATCTCGGAATGGCTATGGAAATGGCATAATAGGTAGGTATGGTGGCTGTTTTGAGGAAGATATAAGGAGGCTTACGTGTGATAGAGTGTATCATATCACGGGGTTTGGATGCACCGGCGAAGTTTGCACCGACTCTCGATGTGAGAAAGGGCAATGCACAGTACTGAAGAGGCTAGCAAATTGCGGAAAGGTGAGAGTGCATATAATCCATGGACTCACATTAGTCATAAAGAACTCACATACTTATTGCGAAAGTTTATTAGCCCTCGAAGCAAAGTACTACTATGCATACCCCTTGGGGGATAGATTGGTAGGGAAAGACCATCGCTCGTCCCCGACCGCCACTCATAAGGTAGACAATCAAGAATAAATCATGCTCCAACTTCTTAGCATAACAACAGATCATACGTGCATGCTTCGGGAATCACAAACCTTAACACCAATATTCTTACTAAACCACAATTATCTACTAGTACCTTCCCCATATTACCATCTTAATATCGCAAAACTATTGCAAGGAATCAAACTTATCATATTCAGTGATCTACGTGAAAGTTTTTACTATATCCATCTTGAATACCTATCATATTAGGACCAATTTCATAACCCGTGCATATTACCATTGCTATTTATTAGACTCTTAAAAAGATATAAGCGAAGCATGAGAGTGCAACTATTTCTTTAAAATATAACCACCGCCGTGCTCTAAAAGATATAAGTGAAGCACTAGAGCAACTGCCTAGCTCGAAAGATATAAGTGAAGCACATGGAGTATTCTAACGAATCACCAATAATGTGTGCCCCTATCAAAAAGGTGTGTTCAGCAAAGATGATTGTGGCAAACTAAAAAGCAAACAAACTATAGCACAAGACGCTCCAAGTAAAACACATATCATGTGATGAATAAAAATATAGCTCCAAGTGACTTACCGATAGATTGTAGACGAAAGAGGGGATGCCATCCGGGGCATCCCCAAGCTTAGACGCTTGACTCTTCCTTGAATATTACATTGGGGTGCCTTGGGCATCCCCAAGCTTAGGCTCTTGCTACTCCTTATTCCTTTATCTATCGTAGTCTCACCCAAAACTTGAAAACTTCAGCACACAAAACTCAACAGAAACCTCGTGAGATCCGTAAGTATAACAAACAAATCTTAAACTTTAGGTACTATTGTTGTGACGCCCCGAGAACGATGCTCCAGATTCCTTCCATTTATTTTCCGCCGTTGCCATGTGATTCGTTTGCTTGTTGCACCTTGCCATTTCATCATGTGCATTTCATCCGCATGTTTTCATGAAACTTGCATCCGTTCGTAGTTGCCGGCTTCTTCGCGTCCCTTCCTGTAGGAACGAAGTATGTCTACCAGAGGGGGGGTGAATGGGAGTTTTAAATTTTCTTTCGGAAATGTCAAAACTCTCGGAACCCAGCAGCGGAACGAATGAAAATAGTATACAGTGAGCAAATACAAACTACCGAAAGGAAACTAAGAGCATGCATCGAGGCAAATCACATGATTGAAATATGTCGTACTGCATAGTTCGAATGTAAAGGGAAGCAGCAGAGGTGACCAGTGATGCTCGATGGCGACGAGGTATTTGGTAGACCAGTTCGCCCTTCTGCAAAAGGACTACGTCTGGTTGGAGGGGTTGTGATTTAACACAGAACATAAACTCTCTTCGCCCTATTCTCCTCGACAATTGGTTCGTCAACCAATGCCGATTACTCATGGTAGATGCTTGAGGCGATCTCTGAACCTTTACAGACTTCTTCTTCGAGAACCACAATTACTCTTGGTCTCTGAAGAAATTGACACCTAACCGTCTAGAGAGTTCGCAGCTCTCAAGAGTAATAGGCGGAGCGTACTGGACTTAGATTCGAGTGATGCTGAACCACTATCTAATTTTTCGGCTCTGGGGTTTTTCTCTCGGTGGATTTTAAACTCAAATCTATCAGAGAAGGGGTTGCTCAACAATCTTCTCAGAATCAAACGGAGCAGCCACCGGACAACGCCGGTGCAGGGTGGCTATTTATAGCCGCAGCCTTCCCTGATGGGAAATGACCATTTTGGACACGCGGTCCAGCCAATGGCCAACTGACACGTTCACAACGGTCGGATTTTAAAGAGCAACGGTAACATTACTTGAGGAGCAAGTAATGCTAACTCCTCGGTCAGAGACAAATCTCTCGCAGCGAAGAAGATCACAGTCTCTTGCTGGCAAGTATTTGCTCAGAACACAAAGAGATTTCTCTCGCAACTTTCATAGGATTTGGGTTTAGCATCAACGAATCAAATCTTCGAACGCTACACCCCTCTTAATAGTACGGTGGTCCTATGACTCAATAAAGAGAAAGAAAACAACGAAATGAATGCTACGTCTTCGCTTCGTCTTCAATCTTCTCGGCAGCAGTCATATTCTTCAGATGAACACCGAACGAATTGCTTTGCATCAACAATTTTTGAGGGGTCACTCTTGTCGTCATAATCTTCGGTGATAACCTTCACTGCTACATAGGGGATATTCTTCGGAGTTTGAATCCAAACTCCTCTTGACTCCAGGGACCTGTTACTCTGTGTGCACTAGCAAACACATTAGTCCCTCACTGTTTGTCAACAATCTCCAAAACATAAGAAGGCAAATTATTGCACCAACAATCTCCCCCTTTTTGGACGATTGATGACAAAACATATAATCATCGAAGTGAAGATAGATAAGTGAAAGGCAGTTCCAACAAGAGTGAGTGAGTGTTACTTTGCTCGAAGATGAAATAGACTCCCCCTAAATGTATGTAGGGAAGAAATATATGAGATAAATTCTCCTACAAATACTGAGTAATATGGAGGAAATTTCAATCATTCGAGACATTGATTCGCACTGATGAGATATAATCCATCGAGATCGAAGTGCAATCATTTATAACTTCTGATAATAATTCCACCTGCAAGACAAATGCTTCAAGAGAAATGGTGCAGCAGCAGGGGTTATAGACATTACAGCACAGAAGTTATCGAGTTTTACAACATAGTACAGATAAACTTAAATCAGAAGTTGCAAACTCGCACGAAACCGAAACTAATCAAAACACAGAAAGCAAATCTATCGAGACTCGATGTAATTCTCCCCTTTTTTGTCAACAAGTGTCAAAAAGGTGACGAATAACATGAGTGCAAAAACGTAGAGCATGGTTCAATCAGTGGCATCTCCCGAAGAACTGTCTGAGGAGAGTTCTTCTTCAGAAGTGACAGGATTGTCTTCGTCTTCAGCAGCATCAGATTTTCCTTCAGGAATAATGACTTGGGGCTGAGCAGACGAGGGAACAAGTTGAGTGGCCACAGGAGGAACACGGGAGTGCATATTGCCTTCGGTAGGTTTCTCGGTCGGTGAGGTGGCTTCAGACTCGTCAAGCAATTTGCGAAGCTTGAGATGAAGAAGATGAGTGGTTGGCTCACGAATAGGTAGAGGAGGGGTACTCCGATCTTGAAAATCTTCAACAGTGAAGCCTTTGTCAATGTAGTCATAGAGCTCTTGGAGATTGACATTCAGGAGTTGTTTCTTGGTGAAGAACTTGCGAAGCAATTTCCAGAGCCTCTTCTTGTTTTCATCAGCTATCAGATGCATTATCCTCGTGTGATTGTTAAGTGCATTCAGCTCGGAGGCGAGATGTTCTTTCTCGCGTCGATCCTCAGCGATATGCTGCAGCAGCAGTTGTTGTGTACGCAAACTTACTTTGAGTTGCGATGGAGGTTGAGGCGAAATATTTCGGTCGCGCTAAGGCAGATGTGGCCCGTCAAATTGCTTGTGATAGTCTTGGGGGCTTGATGCAGGCGATTTGCCCGAAGTAATATCTTCCATGACTTGCAAGGTATCGCGAACAGGAGGAATGAAGCTTTTATGGTTTTCTTTCGCAAGATACACTGTGCGCATTGCATGATCAACAACTTTCTGGATCCAGGGCGCGAACACTTTGATGCAGAAGGGATATTGAGCAGAATCCTTCAGAATGCGCAGGAACATGTCTTCCACGTCGAAGATGTATCGCTCAGAGATTGCATAGATGGCATTTCGAAGAACATCTGAGATGGATTTGTCTGGATTCATACCCGCCAGAGGGCAAATGGTGTAAGAGAGCATGTGGAATAGCGTCTGATTCTCGAACGTTAAGTGCTCAGGACGAGGAGGACCAGTGTAGTCACGAATCTTTTCTTGATCCATAGTGCACCAAAAAAATTCATCCGATATGACATCAATGTTATGGACCCGAATTTCAGTGTTACCATGCTCAAAGCGAGGGAAATGGAAGTGCGAGACAAAATCCGTTGAAGTGCATTTAATGTGTTTTCCTTCGGTCATCCACTCGATAATCCACTTTGAGCTATCAGATTCATCGTCAGAGATGTACAAGGTAGCATAGAACTGAAGAATAATCTCTTTGTTCCAAGGATGCTCGAATTCAAATACCTTGGTAAGACAGAAATCATCCAGATCCTGAAGCAATTAATTGAAACAGCCAATATTGTGCATAGCAGGAATATCGAGATATTTGTGAGGAAATATCTTTTTGCTCTCGTAGAGGACCCGAGAGTAATAGATGGCCTGTTCCTTAGTCCAGAAGCGAGGCGATTCCGAAGTGCGCGGCCCATCATACGGACTAGCTTGAAAGAATTTGGGATGTGCATTCTGATTGAAAAGAGGTCCTTTGGCGCCTGCTCCTGACGAGAACAAGGCCAGTTCTTCACGAGGGTACGGGTATTTGAGTTCTTCTTCAGGAGAGAGATATTCATCACCATATACAACCGAGTCAGTACGGCGAGCAGAGACAGATTTTCGTTCGGAAGGACCAACATCTGGTATTCGAGTCACTGTGTCGATGGATAACTTGAGTGGAGACGGAGCATGAGGCACAACCGAGGGTGCTGCAGAGACAGTGGGCAGTAGGACAGGTTCATCCACTTTAGGCACAGAGGTCGAATCATGCACTGGAGGTGGTTGCGGTTGTGCCACTGGAATCTGTTGTTGCTCGACAATAGGAGGTGCCGAGACTCTTGGAGCTTCGTGAGCCGGAGAAGCTTGGGGCTCGGATCGAGGGATTTCACCTTCCTCAGAAACAGATTGTTGTGAGGGAATATCAGCCCGAGCAGGGGATGCCACAGGCACTGATTCAGTTGGCCTTGGCGAGGGAGGAGCATCCGAGTCTTTGCCTGGTGGGTTCGAAGGAATAGCTGGCTCAGGAGATTTTTCTTGCGGAGCAGGAGACTGAGCTACTTGGGGAACAGGCGACGGTTCCTTCGGAGCAGGAGGTACATTTTTCTTCACCATTCGCTTTCGTTGCTTTTTCTTTTGCTGAGCAACTTGATCAATGTGACCCTTGACCAAATCATTGTACCCAGTGACTTTGGCTTGATGTTCATTGCAGATCTTGCGAACAATTTCATCTAGATCCGTGTGAAAGCATAACCTTCGGTGACGAAGGAGAGTCAGGGCACAATTGATGTCCTTGTAGGAATCTTCGAGTGCTTTAATGACAAATTTCGAAGAGGCATTTTTCATTCAATTATCAAGGTCCATTAGCTCGGCAGATAGAGAGTTGATCTCAACTGCATTTTCCCTCAGTTCTTGAACTACGAAAGTGGCCTGTGTAATAACTTCGGCAGGAATAGGGAGAGATGCCACTTCTCCATCGAACGGATTGTCCACAAATTTATCTAGTTGTTCCATGATAAATATGTGATCATAGTAATGAGGGGCATCAGACTGGACAGTAGGAGCAGTCGGGACAGGAACTTGCTCGGAAGGAGGCTTAGATGCCAATGGTTGAGTCAAGGTAGGCGCAAACTTAGCAGCCTTCTCCTTCGGAGCAGTAGCTTGTGGAGCATCTTTCTCGGTAGGCGCTTTGATTTTCTTCAAGTCAGGCTTGGGAATTCTTTCGCCTGGCTTTGCAGAACTCACAGGAGTGTCAACTACCAAATCCTTCAAATTGATAGCATCGGGATGAGGAGTTGTGTTCACATGCTGTTTCAAAGTGACGGTAGTAGCAGGGGTTTTTCTAGCTGGGATCTTCTTCGGTGGTGCTTCTGGAACCAAATTAACCCGAAGATCAGGCAGCACAGTTGAAGTGGTAATATTGACTTCCTCGCTGAGAGTAGCAGCAACTTCTTCCTTGGTGAGCGGAGGGTCATCATCATCAGCCGAAGAATCATTCATTTGAAACTCATCTTAGGGTTCAGCCTTTTTTCTTCTTTGGTGCATACTTTCTCTTCGCAACAGCGCTGGGATCATGCTTGTGTTTAGAACGACCTTCTGATTTTCCTTCGGCCTTTTTCTTTTCCACATCATCTTTGAGAAGGCAAAGGTTTTCCTCTTCACGAGCCTTTTGCTTTTCAGCCCTCTGAGCTCGCTTGATGGCATTGCGTTGATGCTTAACAAGCTCATCAGGATAAGATTCGAGTGTTCGAAGGGAGGACTCATGAGCATTTGGTGGTGTAGGTGGTCTCTCTTGAGGACCATTTTGCTTTATGAGAGAAATTTCCCGGCAGTCACCCCATGGAGGATGAAATGCAAAGTTTTGAGCAAACCGACGATGAACAAATTCATAGTTGAACCATTTGCGCACCCAGTGACGGCGAATCCATTGTTGATGCGTATCTCTCTGGTGTTTTGTTTCTCCGGGAACAGTATCATACCGGTCATGAGAGATGTACTCAACTGTGTTTGTGTATGCCTGTCTGCCACCCCTCTTCTTCTTCCGAGCATTCTCTTCTTGCTCATCAGCATTTTGCTCGGTTCTTTTTCGCTTGCTGGTTGATGGGCCTACCATTGGGCCCTTAGCATTCGGAGCTTTGGATTCATCAGCAGTACCCAGAACAACGTCATCTCTGTCGGCCAGGCTCACTCGTTGAGCCAAATCCTCAACTGACTGCATTTTCCTGTGAACAAAGATAGATGCGAGGAAAAACGGGGACAAGGTTACGAATGCACACAGCGAAGATTTTGAAAAATAAATCGTTTTTGATGAAGAGGTAGATGAAGACTTTGAGAAATGTTTTGGCTGAAAGAAATGTGTGGAACAAACTAGTAGGTTCGAAGAATATACTAGTAAACGTGCTAGGCATTCCGTTCGTACGAGACATAACACAAACCCTAGATCTGAAATTTTTCGGATGCAAAGGACAACTACAAACCACATCCGCACAAGTTACCTAGCAGTAAAGATTTGGGAATTGCAGTAAAAATAGGCAATTACTACCACGGACGAACTCGAACAGGATGAATGGAAGAACGAGTTCGCACTACACATACCCTAACTCGGTGATGTGCAGCGACTACGGCGGTGCAGAGATGAAGATGATCCGCGGCGGCGAGGAATGACTCCGGCGACCTCTTTCCGGCAGCGAAGCGGCGAAGATGGTCGACGTCGTCGAGCTCGAGGAGGAGCAGTGCGGTAGGGCTTCGGAAGGTGACGAGGGCGGAGATGCGAAGTGAAATGAGGAGGGTGGCGGTACAGAATTTATATGCGAGGAGGAAATAACTGCACCGGGTGAATCTGATCGGACGGCCACGGTCAGAGGACTATTGCGATTCAACAGACCAGATAAACTGGCAGTTGATGAAGAGCACGTGGCAACCGTCACTAAAGAACGTGGTCCAGACTTGGGCGGGAAACCCCAAATTTTGGACGGCTTTCGCCAAAACTGATTAAGTTCAGACCGAAACTTTAACGTGGTCAAGGACACCAGATAATGTTTCGTTCCCAGATGAATTTTGTGCATTCATAACGGAACAGCATAGACTGGAAGAGATAGAATAGAGGGAAAACATGGTCCTAGGTATTTCACTCAGACGAAGAAACACAAACACCCGAGAGAAAAACTATGAGTGAAATACATTCGGACTAACACAAAAACTTCAAACGCAACTCAACGAGGAGAAATTGTGGTGGCGTTACCCACCGTATAAGAACTGTATGACCCCGAGCATCGCACAATTATCGTGGCAACCGGTTAGTCTAGTTCTTCGTTAATGTATTCACTCTCAGAAAGAAAATTTCACTTTGTCGAAATTTTCAAACTCTTCGAGTGTTATGCACCCATTCCTTCTAAGATGTGGAAGTGATGGTACGGGTGCCGAGTCCAGCTTACTGCACGTTTGCGGAATCTAGGATATTTAGCTCACACCGTAACGCACAGAATCTTTTCTCATCGAGAGGCTTGGTGAAGATATCGGCGAGATTCTCTTCGGTATTGACGTGACTGATGACAATATCCTCTCGAGCAACATGATCGCGTAGGAAATGATGTCTGATCTCAATATGCTTGGTGCGAGAGTGCTGCACTGGATTGTGTGCAATTTTGATTGCACTCTCATTGTCGCACAATAGAGGAATCTTCTTGACTTTGATGTCATAATCCTTCAGAGTCTGCTTCATCCATAATAACTGAGTGCAACAAGCGCCAGCAGCAATATATTCGGCCTCAGCCATAGAGAGCGAGACACAATTCTGCTTCCTTGACGACCAACATACCAATGATCTACCAAGGAAGTGACATGTCCCCGAAGTAGATTTCCTGTCAACCCGGTCACCTGCATAATCTGAGTCCGAATATCCAACGAGGTCAAACTGTGCTCCCTTAGGATACCATAAGCCTAAGGTGGGGGTGTGAGCCAAATATCTCAGAATACGCTTGACCACTTGGTGATGCGATTTTTTCGGTGCAGCTTGAAAACGAGCACACATACAAACACTCAACATGATGTCAGGTCTGGATGCACATAAGTAGAGCAAAGAACCAATCATCGAACGATAAGCTTTCTGATCGTAATCTTTACCGTACACATCTGCGTCCAGCTGGCTATTCATGGGCATGGGAGTCTTGTAGCCCTTCTGTTTGCAGTCTTGCATTTTGAACTTTTTCAGACAATCTCTCAGATATTTCTCCTGAGATATGAAAATTCCATTGTCCTGTTGATGAATTTGCAGTCCGAGAAATAACTTGAGTTCACCCATCATAGATATTTGATATTTCTCGGACATCATTCGCCCGAATTCCATACTGCAAGCATTGTTAGTACAGCCGAAAATAATATCAACCACATAAATTTGACATACGAATAGATCGCCATCAATAGCACGAGTGAAAAGAGTGGAATCAGTGGATCCTGGCTTGAACCCTTTGTCGAGCAGAAACCTCTTCAGAGTGTCATACCAAGCTCGAGGGGCTTGCTTCAGCCCATACAAAGCCTTTTTCAACCTGAAAACTTTGTTAGGAAACTGAGGGTTTTCAAAGCCAGGTGGCTGCCTAACATATACTTCCTCATCAATTTCACCATTAAGGAACGCACTTTTCACATCCATTTGATAAAGCAGAATATCATTGTAATTTGCATAAGCGAGAAGAATACGAATTGCCTCAAGGCGAGCAACAGGAGCATATGTTTCACCGAAATCAATACCTTCTACCTGTGTATACCCTTGAGCGACAAGACGCGCTTTGTTTCTCACAACAATGCCATTTTCATCTTGCTTGTTCCGGAAGATCCATTTTGTGCCGATGATATTGTGCTTCTTAGGATTCGGTTTGTCAACCAATTCCCACACATCATTAAATTCGAATTGCACCAACTCTTCTTGCATAGCATTCATCCAATCGGGATCATTCATAGCTTCTTCATACTTGGTAGGTTCTGTCAATGAGACAAAGGAGAAATTGCCACAGTAGTTAGCCAAACGGGTGCGAGAGCGAGTTGTGGGTCGGTAACCTGGATTCTCGAGATCCTCGAGGATTAATGCAGGGTCAACTCGATTTGCCACTCGTGGGAGAGGATTTCCTTCTTGATGGTCGTTTTCATTTTCCTCAGTATCAGCATCAGGATTGGCATTAGTATCGCCATTTTCATCTTGATTGCCATTTTGATCGGCATTTGCATTGGCATTTGCATTTGCATTTGGGTTGCCATTTGTGTTCGGTGCGGCATTTTCTTCGACAGTAGATTGGCGTGTTCGTCGAGCTATGGGGGCATCATCATCGGAAGAATCAGGTGTATTTCCTTCGACCGGCCTGACGTCCCCAATGGTCATTTGCCGAATAGCATCCGAAATCGGAGGTTCATCTATCACATTAGGCAGGTGCTCCTTTTGAGAGCCGTTAGATTCATCAAACCGCACATTTACCGTTTCCATAACTTTCCCATGGTGAGAGTTATAGACACGATAAGTATGCGAGTTCGAGCCATAACCAAGAAAACCTTCATGTGCCTTGGGTGCAAACTTGGAATTATGATTCATGTCACGAATATAGCAGGGTGCACCAAAAACACGTAAATAAGAAACATTCGGTTTCTTGCCAGTGATAAGCTCATATGAAGTTTTCTTAAGGAATTTGTGAAGATAAACACGATTCACAACATGGCAAGCAGTGTTAATAGCATCAGCCCAGAAACGAATGGGAGTTTTATACTCACTGAGTATTGTTCTCGCCATTTCAATGAGAGTTCTATTCTTTCGCTCAACAACTCCATTCTGTTGGGGAGTGTATGCGGCAGAGAACTCATGAGTGATACCATTTTCATCGAGAAAGTCTTCGATATGAGTATTTTTGAACTCGGTACCATTGTCGCTTCTGACATGCTTAATTCGCACATCGTATTAATTCTGAGCCTTCTTGGCGAATCTTTTGAAGATGTCTTGGGTGCAGGTTTTGTCTTCGAGAAAGAATACCCAAGTGTATCGAGAGAAATCATCAACAATAACCAGACCATAATGACTGCCTCCGAAACTTGCATAGTTTTGAGGCCCGAATAAATCCATATGAAGAATTTCCAGTGGTCTTGTTGTGGTCATGACAGTTTTTGACGAATGATGCTTCTTGGCCAATTTACCGGCTTCACACGCAGCACAAAGACTATCCTTGTCGAATTTCACATCAGGAATACCACGCAGATGATTTTTCTTCACGAGAGTCTGCAAATTTCTCATACCTGCATGACCAAGTCTTCGGTGCCACAGCCATCCTTCGGTTGCTTTTGCAAGCAAACAAGTTTGGACTGAGGGACCCTTAGAGAAATCCACAATATATAAATCACCTTTTGTATTTCCCTCGAAGATGAAGGAATTGTCAGAGGCCACAAAGACGATGCATTTGGAAGATGAAAATAGAACTAGCATGCCTAGATCACAAAGCTTGCCTACTGACATGAGATTGAATCCAAGAGACTGAACAAGTAAAACGTCATCAATGTTCTTGTCCTTCGATATAGCAATTTTACCTAACCCAATTACCTTTCCTTTGTTGTTGTCGCCAAAAGTAATATACTTCTGAGATGAAGCAGTTAAGTTGGGGTCGACAAACAACGACTTGTCTCCGGTCATATGACTAGTGCATCCACTATCCATTATCCATTCGGTACATCTGGAGACATAGTCCTGCAAAGAAATCAGGCGTTCTTAACCACCCACATCTTTGTAGGTGGCTTCGAAACATATGAGCGAGCAGGATATGATTTCTTTCGATAGTCATGCGAATTGTAACTTGAGTGAGTACGAGCATAATCGAAAGAGTAAGCATTGAAATTCTTCCCAGACGAATGAGTATAGTGGTTGGATGAGGTAAGCATATACTCATTCTGTCGAACTTTTTCAAGGAAGTATCGAGCATTTTCAGCCTGCATGGTTAGTAACGTAGTAATAGGCAATGCTTCGATAGTTTTCCTAGGCACCCAGATAGCTTTCTTTGGGGGGCCATTCCTGCTGTTCGGTCCAACATAGCGAGCAACAGCCTCACCACGTTGGTTTTTGAACAACTTATAGTTGTCCAGAGAATCATCATATGAGTATTCAGGGATAGGAGAGTCATATCCCGAAAGTAAAGCTGGATCGAGAGTTTTGCTCTTGGCCGGTACCCACACAGTGCGAGGATATTGATCAGGTTCCCAGTAGGAGCCATTTTCATTCAGTTTCCTTTCGAAACCGATACCTTCTTTCCTGGGATTTTTGTGAAGAATGGATTTCTTCAGAACATCACACAGGGTTTGATGCCCTTTGAGAGACTTGAACATTCCTGTCTGAAGAAGATCCTTCAACCTAGCATTTTCATCAGAAACAGAACTATTTTCCTCGACAGAGGGGTTAGCATTCATAGAAGATTCAGCATTTGATTCAGCGTTACTGCGTTCAAGGCATTTTAAGCAGGGTGGTACAAACACTTCAGGTTTCTCTTTGAGTTATTGGGTGAGAAGAGAATTTTCTCTGATCAAGTCATCATGAGCCTCTCTCAGCAACTCGAGTTCCTGTTTCCGTTTCAGGTAATCATAAGTCAATCTTTCGTGGTCAGCTGAGAGAAAATCATGACGATCTGATAGTTCTTTCATTCGAGACTCGAGAGCGGAATGCTCTTCTGTCAACGACTGATTTTTCTCCATCTCCTCAACCAACAACCCTTCAGACTTCCTGAGGGTTTTCTCAATTTTCTTGAGAGAGTTTTGTTGCATATTAGCAATTTTGATCAGTTTAGCATGGTCATCCTCATCAGAAGAATATTGATCACTGGAGTGAACCTTGTGATGTTTGGAGGATACCTTTTCTTTCGAAGCTTTGGCCATGAAGCAGTACGCAGGAGACTCGTTGTCGCTCAAATGATTCTCGAAGAAGTTCGATGCAGGAGTAGAGGCACATGCTATGCCAGCCATGCCGGAATCAGAATCCTCATCGGATTCATCAACTTCTTCGGAGTCAGATGATGCTTCTTCATCGGAATCCATCTCCTTGCCGATGTATGCCTTGGCCTTGTGAGAAGTATTTTTACGGTTGGATGAGGACTTGGAGGGATTCCTTGAGGACGATCTTGACGATGACTTGGAGGAGCTATCCTTCTTCTTGAAGAACTTCTTCGTTTTCTTCTCATCATCGGAGTCGTAGCTTTTGCTCTTGCCTTTGCCACGGTTGTGTCCTGAATCAAATCTTCCACTGGCATGGATTTCAGCTTCCCAGAGAGGGCAGTCCGAGATGAAATGTCCTGGCTTTTTGCACTTGAAGCAAGTGTAATCTCCAGTAGGTTTTGATGAAGATTTGGAGCCACCAGAGTTGCTGGATCCTTTCTTCTGAAACTGATTTTTCCTTTGAAGGCGCTGGAATCTTTTCGTGATCAATGCGAGATCCTTGCTGATCCTTTCGGGGTCATCTGAATCTTCATCGGCATTTCCTTATGAGGAAGAATTAGCCGCGGCCTTGAGAGCATGACTTTTTCGGTGACTTGAGCCATAGAGATCTCTCTTTTCTTCTTCTTGTTCTTCGTGGGTGTTTAGCCTTTCCATGATATCCTCAGAGTCGAGAACTTTGAAATCAGCTCGTTTCCGAATCATCAGAACTAGTGTCGAACGAACTGTCAAGGGATCGGAGCAGCTTCTTCACAACTTCATGATCAGTGATGTCTTTGGTGCCGAGACCTTGTAGCTCATTTGCAATGTCACTCACACGATTGAAGGTTTGCTGGCAGCTTTCATTTCCAATTCGCTTGAACCAATTGAACTTGGCCCGAAGAGTATCAATGCGAGCTTCTTTCTGAGTTGAAACACCCTCGTTTATCTTTTCGAGAATGTCCCACAATTCCTTTGCTGTTTCACACTGACGATAGCGAAGAAATTGAGCACGAGAGACATGGCCACCAATTTCATCTTTGGCTTGAGCATCCATCTGAATGAGTTTCTTCTCGTGGTCAGTGGGGACCTGGGGCACTTCAACCACGAATCCATTCTGCACCACGTTCCACATATCATCATCAATAGCTCGAATACAGATCTTCATCTTCTCCTTCCAGAAGGGATAGTCCGTCCCATCGAAGATGGGAATCTTGAGGTGCGACTTGTAGCTCACTGAAGACATACTTAAACTCCAAGGTGGTTAGACCAAAATGAGCAGAGTCAAGGAGGACCTTGCTCTGATACCAATTGTAGGAACGAAGTATGTCTACCAGAGGGGGGTGAATGGGAGTTTTAAATTTTCTTTCAGAAATGTCAAAACTCTCGGAACCCAGCAGCGGAACGAATGAAAACAGTATACAGTGAGCGAATACAAACTACCGAAAGGAAACTAAGAGCATGCATCGAGGCAAATCACATGATTGAAATATGTCGTACTGCATAGTTCGAATGTAAAGGGAAGCAGCAGAGGTGACCAGTGATGCTCGATGGCGACGAGGTATTTGGTAGACCAGTTCGCCCTTCTGCAAAAGGACTACGTCTGGTTGGAGGGGTTGTGATTTAACACAGAAGATAAACTCTCTTCGCCCTATTCTCCTCGACAATTGGTTCATCAACCAATGCCGATTACTCGTGGTAGAGGCTTGAGGCGATCTCCGAACCTTTACAGACTTCTTCTTCGAGAACCACAATTACTCTTGGTCTCTGAAGAAATTGACACCTAACCGTCTAGAGAGTTCGCAGCTCTCAAGAGTAATAGGCGGAGCGTACTGGACTTAGATTCGAGTGATGCTGAACCACTATCTAATTTTTCGGCTCTGGGGTTTTTCTCTCGGTGGATTTTAAACTCAAATCTATCGGAGAGGGGGTTGCTCAACAATCTTCTCAGAATCAAACGGAGCAGCCACCGAACAACGCCGGTGCGGGGTGGCTATTTATAGTCGCAGCCTTCCCTGATGGGAAATGACCATTTTGGACATGCGGTCCAGCCAATGGCCAACCGACACGTTCACAATGGTCGGATTTTAAAGAGCAACGGCAACATTACTTGAGGAGCAAGTAATGCTAACTCCTCGGTCAGAGACAAATCTCTCGCAGCGAAGAAGATCACAGTCTCTTGCTGGCAAGTATTTGCTCAGAACACAAAGAGATTTATCTCGCAACTTTCATAGGATTTGGGTTTAGCATCAACGAATCAAATCTTCGAACGCTACACCCCTCTTAATAGTACGGTGGTCCTATGACTCAATAAAGAGAAAGGAAACAACGAAATGAATGCTACGTCTTCGCTTCGTCTTCAATCTTCTCGGTAGCAGTCATATTCTTCAGACGAACACCGAACGAATTGCTTTGCATCAACAATTTTTGAGGGGTCACTCTTGTCATCATAATCTTCGGTGATAACCTTCACTGCTACGCAGGGGATATTCTTCGGAGTTTGAATCCAAACTCCTCTTGACTCCAGGGACCTGTTACTCTGTGTGCACTAGCAAACACATTAGTCCCTCACTGTTTGTCAACAATCTCCAAAACATAAGGAGGCAAATCATTGCACCAACACTTCCGTTGTCCGTTTCGAGACCCGACACACTCGCACGCGCCCGCGGCACCTCTGAAATATTATTTTATAAGTGGGAATAAAATGTTCTCGGAATGGGTTGAAAGTTGATGTGCGGTCTTATTATATTATAGGTAGACCGCCTGCCAAATTTCGTCCCATTCGGAGGTCGTTTGATGCCCCAACGGATAACCTATATCGGCACTATAGCCGGATAAAACGTCGGACGTTTTCGGTGTTCCAAAAACCGTGCCGGGCTGCTATCTTCCCTCTCTCCTCAGCCCAATCCCCTCCTCCACAGCCCACCTAGCCCAGCCTAGCCCCCTCCGACCGGAACCGTCGGATCGCGATCGGAGGGCTCCGAAACACCCCCAAAACCCAAACCCTAGCTAAACCTACTATATAAGGAAGGCCCCTCCTTCCTAATGTGGCCAAAACCCAGCCCTCTCCCTCGTTTTCCGCGCCCCTCCAACCCAGCGCCGCCACCCAGCCAGCCACCGCCGCCACTTGGCGCCCAGCCGCTGGCCGAGCCGCCACCAGCGCCGTCGCTCCCCTCCAACCACGCTGCGCCACGTCGCCCTCAAACCCCCACCAGCCGTCGTGGCCCGCCAGACCCAGATCTGGCCCGCGCGAGCCTGTACGCCGCCGCCCGCTGCTCCCTCGCCCCGAGCTCTAGATCGGGAGAGGAGCTCCTGATCCAGAGCTCCACCGCCTCCCTCGCGCCTCTCGTCGACGACCACCGGCGGTCGCCGGAGACCTCACATCCCCTGCCCCTTTTCTCTTCCTTCTTTCCTTCTTCTTCCCGTGCCTCACCTCTCTCTCTGTCATCTCTTTCTCTCTCTCCCGCAGGAGCCTCGCCATGGTCGCCGGATGGAGCTCCGCCGCCATGGATCCTCGCCTCCGCGCCCCAGATCCGGCCCCTCCGCCGTGCTCCGCCGTCCAGATCCCGGCCGGAGCTGCCCGCGTCGACCAGTCCCCTGCCCAGTTCGCCTGGAGCCGCTGTCGCGCCGTGCTCTGCATCGAGCTCGAGCGAGGCACCGAACCCCCTCGCTCACTGTAGCCTCTTCTACGCCTGGGCCGCCTCCCCTTCGCCCGTTGACCAAGGCCCGGCCGCGCCAGCCCCAAGGCCCACTGTGAGCACTGCCAGCCTATCCAACTCCCTGTGCGTCTGATGTTATCTTGCGTCCATACTCTGTGTAGCCCAATTGCAGCAGTTTCGGCCCGTATAGTATTTTTTTCTGCGTTTGCGATTTGTCTATTTATCCAGTGCATGCAAATTACAGTAAATGCCATGATTTTAAATTGCTAATAATTAAATATCCATGCATCCAAATAAAACGTGTCATATATGCAAAATGCTTAGAATTTCATGTAGTTTCACAATATGCAACTTTCATCCATGCTAAATATGTTTAAAATTGCTGTTTGCATTAATTTGCATAAATGACATGCTAAAATGGTTTATTTCATAACTAAATAACCGTAGCTTCGAATTAAATGAATTATATATGTAACTTGACTAGAAAAATGTGTAGATTAACATGGTGCACTTTATTTTCATGTTTAACAACAATAACATTGTGTTTAATTCAGATCAGTACCAATTTCGAAATTTGCATATTGGGAAATACCGGAATTGTTGTTTGTGTTTCCGGCCTCATTTAAACTTGCCTAGTTGTATGGATTGCTTATGCTTCATCTCTTGCCATGTTTAACAACATTTAATCTTGTCATGCATCATATTTGGTTATGCATCATGCCATGTTTATGCTTGTGTGTTTACCATGTTGTTTGCTTCTTTCCGGTTGTGCTTCTTCTCGATAGTTCCGGTTTCGTTGCGATTGTGAGGATTCATTCGACTACGTTGGTTCGTCTTCTTCAAGGACTCGATCTTCTTCTGAGCGGGATTTCAGGCAAGATGATCATGACCTTGGATATCTCTACTATCTTTGCTTGCTAGTTGTCTCGTTGCTATAGCTATGTCGCGCTTCCTACTACATATATGTCAGCCTCCCATATGCCATGATACAGCCTCTAACCACCCTTACCCAGCAAACCGTTGTTTGGCTATGTTACCGCTTTGCTCAACCCCTTTCTTATAGCGTTGCTAGTTGCAGGTGCAATTGCAGTTGTTCCATGTTGGGACATGGATATCATGGGATATCACAAAATCTATTATTTAAGTAATACATCTATATACTTGGTTGTGTGTGGAAGGCTCGGCCTTTTGCCTAGTGTTTTGTTCCACTCATGCCGCCCTAGTTTCCGTAATACCGGTGTTATGATCCTTGATTAGCGTTCCTAACATGCTCAGGGGTATGGGACCCTCTTGACAGTTCGCTTTGAATAACCGCTTCTAGCAAGGCCCAACTTTGGTTTTAACATTTGCCAACATAATAATACTGAATTAAATAATTAATTTGCATAGGGAGTTAGCGCTACCCGAGGATCCTTAATTCAACATAATACAGGGGGGCCAGTGCTGATGGTGTTGGTCCAAACTAGGCGATGTCCGGCGCCCCCTGGGCAACCAGGGTCTCAACTAACCCGACGTCTTGTCCATCCGGTGTGCCCTGAGAACGAGATACGTGCGACTCCTATCAGGATTGTCGGTATACCAGGAGGTCTTGCTGGACTTGCGTTACCATTGTCGAAATGTCTTGTGCACCGGAATTCCGAGGATACTTCGGGCTGACTCGAGGTTGATCGGGTTTTCTTGAGGTTGAGGTCTTCCACCGCAGCTTGTGTTGGTTTGTGATGGACCAGGTTGGAACACCCCTGTAGGGTTAAAATCTTACACGAAGCCGTGCCCGCGGTTATGTGGTGACTTGGATATTTATAACCTCCGGTTGTAGAGAACTTGACACTAATTCTAATTAAAATACACCAACCGCGTGCGTAACCGTGATCGTCTCTTTTCGAGGGAGTTCGGGAAGAGAACACGGTGGGGCTATGTTTGACTCGTAAGTAGGTGTTCAGGATCACTTCTTGATCATTAATAGTTTGCGACTGTTATGCGTAGTTACTCTTCTTATTCTTGTACTCATAAGTTAGCCACCATATAATGCTTAGTGCTTGCTGCAACCACACCACCTTACCCTTCCATACCCATTAAGCTTTGATAGTCTTGCTACCCATGGTTATGGGATTGCTGAGTCCTCGTGGCTCACAGATTACTACAACAACAGATGCAGGTACAGGTAATGCGATGATTTGACGTGAGAGCAATGCGCATCCGCTTTTGGAGTTCTTCTTCTTCGTCGATCTTGGGATAGGTTCCGGGTCGGCAGCCTGGGCTAGCAGGGTGGATGTCGTTCTTCTTTTCGTTTGATTTCATCCGTAGTCGGATTCTGCTCTTTTGTATGGAGTTTGCTATGTATTGATGTATTCATGTGATGATTGTATGTATTTGTATGTATCCCCATCTATTATGTACATGGTACGATGTAATGATATCCACCTTGCAAGCGTCTTCGATATGCGCTTCTATCCCTGGTGGGACCTCCGAGTCCCTCGAGGATAGGATCGCATATTGGGCATGATAGTTGTAAATTGATTCATATTTAATATTAGCATAATGCTACTGTACTCTAACTTCTCCATGACTCATAACCCCCGATCCGATCCATAGATTCATCAAAATAAGCAAACTATGCAAAAAAACAGAATCTGTCTAAAACAGAACAGTCTGTAAAGATCTGAATTAAAGTCATACTTCTGTAACTCCAAAAATTCAGAAAAATTAGGACAACGTGGGAAATTCATATATCAATAATGTGTAAAACATTCAGAAGGTTCTGACTCTCCAGCAAAAAATCAAAATTCCAGCACTGGACGCAAAAGTTTCTGTTTTCAAACAGCATCAATTATACTATCTTCCAAATCATCCCAAAGGCATTACTTGGAACAAACACTAATTAAAAGATAAAAACACAATCATAACAGAAGCTATAATTGTGAAAACACACAAAAACCGAAAGTAAAACAAAAATTTATTTTATTTATTGGGTTGCCTCCCAACAAGCGCTGTTGTTTTATGCCCCTAGCTAGGCATAACGCATTGTTTCAAGTGTTGTCATCCTTGGTTTCTTCCTTTCGAGAGGTATGTTTGTCAGGAGGCTTTTCAAAAACAATATGGAACACATCATCAATCAAGATTTTATCATTATTAAGGCAACTTTCCTCATATCCTTGTTGGTTCCCTTTTACAATCCAAGAATATTTCTGATTAATACCATTGAAAACTTGTTGGATAATATGTCATGGAGGAACTTCCTTAGTATTCTCATAAAAAGTATGATCATCATGAAACATGAATCTTAACATATAATCTTCATTATATAAAATTTCAACTATCACAGGGTGTTCTTGACTCAAATTATAAAAATCAAAGATCTCTCTAGCCTCTCGAACTATGTAATCAAACTCATTCATAAGGATAAGCGTGGCTATCTTTTTAGCTTTAGGGTTGTTTATAACAGGTAACTCATAGAATAATCTTTGCAAAGTGGGATGAGTACGAATAAATCTTCTTTCAAGTTTAAGAACAAGGGCAGAAATAGCCAAGGCATAACTATTGGTTCTCTTAAGAATAGGAATGTCATTACAAACCAAAGTTCCAGTGCAAGTAAAAAATTCTTGAATAGCACCTTTTCCTATGATATTTCCACTTCCTGTCACAAAAAATTTAGCATCCAAATTTGCGGGAATTTCTATCTTAGGGATTTTACCATCCTCACTCTTTTCAATAAAAAACTCAGACATGATGGCAAAGCAAGCAAGCAAATGAAAATGTTTTTGTGTTTTTGTAAAATTGTTTCAGAAGTGGGGGAGATGAAAATGAGAGGCAAATGCAAATAAAAGGCAAATGAAAATAAATGCAAGTGGATGATAGTTTATGCGAAGGTATTTGATAGGTTTTGGTGATGTCTCCCCGGCAACGGTGCCAGAAATTCTTCCTGCTACTTGTAAACTGCGTTGGGATTTCCCCGAAGAGGAGAGGATGATGCAGTATAGTAGAGATAAGTATTTCCCTTAGTTAAGAAACAAGGTTATCAATCCAGTAGGAGAACCACACAGAACCTCGTTAGCAGCACCTACACACACAAAAGCAAACACTTGCACCCAACGCAAACAAGAGGGTTGTCAATCCCCTTAGCGGTCACTTGCAAGGATTAAGTCTGATAGTGAAAGATAAAAAGTAAATTGCAAAATAAAATAAAAGTAAATAAATTGCAGCAAGCTATTTTTGGATTTTAATATATGATAAAAGTAGACTCGGGGGGCCATAGTTTTCACTAGAGGCTTCTCTCTCGAGCGCAGAACATACAGTGGGTAAATAAATTACAGTTGGGCAATTGATAGAAAAGCGCATAGTTATGACGGATTCATGGCAATGATCATGTATATAGGCATTAAGTCCGAGACAAGTAGACCGACTCCTGCCTGCATCTACTACTATTACTCCACCCATCGACCGCTATCCAGCATGCATCTAGGGTATTAAGTATAAAATAGAGTAACGCCTTAAGCAAGATGACATGATGTAGACAAAGTAAACTCAAGCAATATGATTAAACCCCATCTTTTTATCCTTAATGGCAACAATGCAAATACGTGTCTTGTCCCTTTCTGTCACTGGGATATAGAACACCGCAAGATTGAACCCATCACAAAGCACCTCTCCCATTGCAAGATAAATCAATATAGTTGGCCAAACCAAACGGATAGATCGGAGAGAAATACAAAGCTATAACAATCATGCATAAAAGAGTTCAGAGAAGACTCAAATATTTCTCATCGAGGAGAACATGGTATTGAAGATCAAAAAGAGAGAAGAAGCCATCTAAATACTAGCTATGGACCCGTAGGTCTGTGGTAAACTACTCACACATCATCAAAAGGGCAGCAAGGTTGATGTAGAAGTCCTCCATGATCGATTCCCCCTCCGGTAGAGTACCGGAAAAGGCCTCCAGATGGGATCGTGGAAGAACAGAGGCTTGCGGCGGCGGTAGGGTTTTTTCGTCTGCTCTCTGTTGGTTTTCGAATATTTGAGAATTTATAGAAGTAGAATTAGGTCAAAAGGAGCCACGACGGGCCCACAAGGCATCAGGGCGCCCCTCCCTGGGGCCGCGCCCCGTTGCCTTGTGAAGCCCTCGTGAGGCTTCTGGCTTCCTCCCGAAGCTTCCAGGGTCTCTTTTGTCCAAAAAAAAATCATCAAAAAGTTCCGTGGCATTTGGACTTCGTTTGGTACTGATTTCCTGAAAAACCAAAAACAAGCAGAAAACAGCAACTGGCACTGGGCACTAGGTTAATAGGTTAGTCCCAAAAAATGATATATAATTGCATATAAAACATCCAAGATTGATACTATAATAGCATGGAACAATCAAAAATTATAGATACGTTGGAGACGTATCAGCTTACACTAACGTTCAAGTTGGAATGGCTCTTATACCTGATTCTGCTGTAGATCCGATCATGAAAGAAAAACTAGAGACACAGGTGACTGATGAACAGCTGCTGGGAGAGGAAGGTGCTAGAATTTGGAAGGAACATTTTGCACCCAAGGAGGACAGTCGGGAGGTAATTAAAGTACCTATATAATGGGTTAATTTTCTGTCAGTGGCACTTCTCTCCCCTGAGAAATTCGAGTGGGCAATAGCAATTTGTTACATCTAAAGTCTGGGAATTTATCTCACAAGGCTCTGAAGCAAAAGTCTTTAAATCTTTTGCTATTCCTGATAAATTTTGCACTCAGCCAGTTCCTACTTGTGCACTACAGGATCAAGAATCTACAGGTGGACCATAGCAGAATCTAAAGCTCACTCCTTCCAGTGATGCCTCCATGGTGGGGCAATATGCATCTTCCACCTCTGTTGTTCACAACAACAAGAAAAGAAAGGAGAAACTGCCCCTAGTTGAAACAGAGGTGAGGAGAAGTTATAGATTACAATCTATACATCAAGGGTTTAAAAAGAAAACTTGTTTGGACAAATATTGCCTACCCTGTCATGCAATCCCACCTCCTGTACCTGGCAAAGTGGTTATAAGTCTTGTTACTTCTTTTTGCAAGGCTAATATTCAGGAGGACAAAGGAGCTCCACTGAAGGGAGGGAACAAGAAGCTCAAGAGTTCTAATACCTCTACCTCCTCAAGGGGCAATCTCAAGGAGAACAAGGAGAAGGGAAACTCCAAGAACTAGCTTTTAAGTGGATAGTTCACACTCTTAGTTAGTACTCTCTAGATGTGTCTCATTATCAGTATCAGACTATATGGCTTTATGTATTGGGTTGTACTCACTATTGGACGCTTGAATTCTGGAGAATTTGTTAACTTTTGCTGGGATTGCTCGAAGTTTATGATAGACATTCTGCAATTCAGCTGTCTGCACTGTCCTGTGTGATTATCAGTCAATTCCAGTGTGTTTTCTTTCCTCCTTTTCTCACCCCCATGAATAGAAATTGGAGTGTCTTAAGCTGGAATATCAGGGGGATTAATGATGAGAAGAAATGGCTAGCTATTACCAACAAGATATCTGAAGCTGATTGTGCCATTGTAGCATTACAAGAAACAAAAGGAGAATCATTTGACAGTGCTTATATCAGAAATTTCTGTCATAGAAGACTAAACAAATTTGATTACCTACCCTTTGTAGGTGCATCTGGTGGATTGATCACTATATGGAATGAGCAATTATTTACTGGTTGGACTATTTGTAAAAATGAATTCTCTCTATCCATTGAATTTACATCTAAACTCAATGGGAACAAATGGACCCTCACAAACATTTATGGACCTTGCCAACCAGACAACAGAATTCTCTTCCTTAACTGGTTCCAAAATATTCAGATCAATGATGATATGGACTGGTTGGTGGTGGGAGATTTAAATTACATGAGATATCCTAGCAACAGAAACAGAGATGGGAGTAATTTTCAGGACATGTTGCTATTAAATGAGGTCATTAGCAAATTGGACTAGTGGATATTCCTCTTAAAGGCAGGGAGTTTACTTGGAGTAATATGCAAGAGGCACCTTTACTGGAAAAAATTGATTGGTTTTTTTCTTCGGAATCTTGGACATTATCGTATCCTAATACAGTGGCTACTTCCCTAGCTAAAACAACATCAGACCACACTCCATGTGTTATTCAAATTGGGATATCCATACCCAAATCAAGAATCTTCAGGTTTGAGAATTTCTGGCTGAAGCACACGGATTTTAAAGATGTGGTAAGAAACATATGGGAGCAAGCAGTTGATGAAATAGACAGTGCCAAGGTGATGTCTGCCAAATTCAAGAGATTAAGAAAGGGACTGAAGATATGGTCAAAGAATCTTTCAGATCTTAAAACCACTATCAATAACACTAACGCAATGATGCTACTGCTGGATTATTTGGAAGAATACAGAGGGCTAATACCTGATGAAAATTGGGGCAGATGCACACTGAAAGCCCACTTGGAAAACATCTTGAACTTTCAGAAAATCTACTGGAAACAGAGGGCTACTATAAGAAACATCAAGTTTGGGGAAGCCAATACTAAAAAAATTCAGGCTAAGGCAACAATTAAGCACAGGAACAACTTCATAGCAGTTCTTCAAGATGAGACAGGAATGGAAGTACATGATCACCCAGCCAAAGCTGCCATCCTATATAGAGCTTTTAAATATAGATTGGGGCAAACAACAGCAACTGAAAATCCTCTGTCACTCCACAGCCTTCTGCCACACTCAGACTTCTTGCATGATCTTGAAGCTCCTTTCTCTCAAGCTGAAATTGATGAAGTGGTTAAGAACCTACCAGCTGATAAATCACCAGGACCTGATAGATTCAATGCAGCTTTTTTAAAACATTGCTGGGATATTATAGCACCTGATTTCTATAAGTTGATAGCTGATTTTTATGAGGGCAAAGCAAATATACAGAGAATCAACTACTCCTTCATCACTCTGATCCCCAAAAAAGAGGCTGCTCTAGCACCTAGAGATTTTAGACCAATTTCTCCCCTTAACTGCACCCTGAAGATTATAACCAAGCTGCTAGCTAATAGACTGTAGAAACTGATTCTCAAGCTTGTTCATGTTAATCAATATGGATTCCTAAACAACAAATGCATTCAAGATTGCTTGGCATGGTCTTATGAGTACATCCATCAATGTTTTCAATCTAAAAAGGAGATTGTTCTTCTGAAGCTGGACTTTGAAAAAGCCTTTGACCTTCTCAGCCATGATACCATCATTGAAATACTGACTGCCAGAGGGTTTGGTAATAGATGGATCAACTGGATTAAACAAATTTATAGTACTGGCTTTTCATCAGTTCTTCTCAATGGTGTGCCTGGAAAACAATTTCTATGCAAGCAGGGTGTGAGACAGGGTGACCCTTTATCACCTCTGATATTTGTGCTAGCAGCTGATCTTCTGCAATCTATGCTCAATGAAGCTATGGCTAACCACCTGATTGAATCACCTCTACAACATCAGTCATGCCCAGAATTCCCTGTTATTCAATATGCTGATGATACATTACTGGTATTACCTGCTGCACCCACACAATTACAGCACATAAAGAGCCTGTTGTTGCATTATGCAGCCTACACTGGACTAAAAGTGAACTACTCCAAATCCACTTTGTTGTCTATCAACACTCCAGAGAATATGATGCACGCTTTATCCAACCTGCTGGGCTATCAAATTGGGCAATGGCCAATCAAATACCTGGGCTTACCTTTATGCTATTCCAAACCCAAAGTTATGGATTTCTCACCAATGCTTAAAAGAATCTCCTCCAGACTCTCAGGTTGCAATAACCTTTTATCCACTGGAGATAAGCTTACACTGATGAAATCTGTATTCTCTAGCATGCCCATCTTCTACATGTCCACTTTGAGGATCCCAGAAACAGTGCTAAACCAAATCAACTCCTACCTGAAACACTGCCTCTAGAGAAAATATGGTTCTGAGGAAAAAGGGATGGCTTTGATTGCTTGGGAGAAAGCATGTATGCCTAAATCTCATGGGGGCTTAGGTGTGATTAATGCTGGTGTTCATAACCAGGCTCTCTTAATGAAGTTTTTGCACAAATTCATGAACATGGTGGATACCCCTTGGGTCAAGATCATCTGGGAAACATACTACACCCAGCACCTCCCCCATGACAGGACTGCAGGGTCATTCTGGTGGAAAGCAGTACTCAAATTGCTTCCACGATATAAAGAACATGCTCTATGTGCTCCTGGTATAGGAGACACTATTGCTTTCTGGAGAGATAAATGGCAGGGAGCTTCTCCTCAGTTACCCACATCTCTTCTCCTTCTGCAATAATGCTGAGATCACACTTCAAGCTGCAATGGAGCAAACCAACATTGAATAAATGTTCCAACTCCCTCTATCAGCACAGGCTTACCAGCAATTCCAGCACCTTCAGACATATCTTCAGAATAGAGGGCACTTGACAGGGAAAGATAAATGGTCTTATAATTGGAAATCTTGCAACTACTCATCCATCAAGATGTACAAAGCACTCCTGGGACCAAGCTCCGCCCATATGATCTTCCAACTTCTCTGGAAAAGTGCAGCACAATTGAAACATAAATTCTTCTTTTGGTTGATGCTCTAAGACAGAATTAACACCAGAAATCTCTTGAGAAGAAGATCAATGTACTTGGAGGACGACAATTGCGACATTTGCCATGACCTATCTGAAGAAACGCTCATGCACCTTTTCTGGGACTGCAATTTTGCAATTGAATGCTGGAACATGATCCTACCAAACAGAGTCCGAGGTATATCAAGTTTTGATGAAATATGCATTAGACTCAGTGCACTACCCCAAGATTTGGCACTTGACATTATCATTGCTGGTTGTTGGAGTATTTGGTCGGTAAGAAACGATAAAATCTTCAGGAATGCTGCACCCCACACTATGAACTGGACACATTACATGAAAGAAACTCTCTCAACAGCAATGTACAGAGCCAAACCAGTCAAAGCACAGAAGATACAGTCCTGGATTGATACCCATTTGTAATTTTAATATGATGTTCCCTAGAGCTGGTATTGGGTAGAGATTGTAGCTACTTTTTTTGTAATTTATACATATATATATATTTTGATATTAATATAAAAAGACCGTAGAACGATTGTTCTACGGTACAGGTTTCAAAAAAAACTCTGCCGGAGAACCTCCCGCTCACAGCAGGCCATAGGGATTCGCGACAGCGTAATTCAACCATGAGGGTGTGCTCTCTTCCTCACTTTCTCTTGGGATGCAGTGGAGGCCATGTAGAAAGGGCGAGGCGGGGTGGAATGAGGCGAAGGAATGGAGGAAGGCGAAAGGGGATCAGGAGACGCTTCTAGCGAAGAGATAAGGTTCGCACAACAGGGGCTGGTTGACGCATGTGCGTGGATCAGTGGGGAAAAATAAAAAGTTTTCCAAGTGTTGAAGTGTATATGTGAATTGCCTAGACCTTTTCATCAGTTCGGACTTTTGGTTGTGTTGGTTAGTGCATGAAGCTTAACATGGTATCAGAGTCTAAGGTCTTAAGTTCATATCCTGTCTTTCGCAATGTATCTAAACATTGTTGTTGCCTTCCTCATGTCCACGTATAGGCCTGTTGAGCCATACCTCTCTGAGTCTATTCACGTGTTGACTTCCCGCGTCACACGTGAGAGGAGGTGTTAAAGTGTATATGTGATTATTATTTTTAGAAAAGAAGGATCACCCCCAGCCTCTGCATCAGAATGATGCATGCAGCCATATTATTAAGCAAAATATTCAAAAGGTCCGCGGTACAGTACAAGCTCACTCGGAGCTTAAAAAGCAAAACAAAAAAGGTATAAGTTGTCACAACCTGTAAAAATAGGACGAGATGACTAAACGCCTAGCCTAGTGTATATGTGAATTACCTAGCCCTTTGCATCAGTTCAGACTTTTAGTTGCGTTGACTAGTGCATGAAGCTTAACACCAAGTTTTTAATATAAATTCATAGCCTAATTCGCGAAAGGAAAAAAACTATACAGCTTAACATTGCCATCTAATTACATTACATAACAGCTTTTACAGGACGTGATATGTCGCTAGTGCATCCGTTCCGACTCTACAAGTTTCCACTTCCACTGTGTCGAAATGGAATCGGGGTCGGAGAGCCACGAGTCCATTACCGTGAGCAATACCATTTGGAAGAATCTTTGCCCCTGCCTGCCACACGACCGCGGCCTATATAAACTAGTGCCACCGGCTCTGTATTTTCCCACATAAACACACACACACAGCTTCGTCCAGTCCACTCTGACACTCTTGTTCTTGTGGTGGAACCTCCTCCGGCCTCCACTCGCCGATCAAATCCCCTAGACCGCCTAGTTCCCTGCAACCCTGTAGACACCCCAACATCCATCTCCACTGCTCGACACTCGATCTGCGGTATCCGGCTATCTGCATTTCGCCATGACTAACTCCGTGCTTGACTCACCACCGCAACTCCCGGCCGCCGGTGCCTGGGGCTCTCTGTACGTTGTGCAAGAACCTTTGAAATTCCAGCGTGTCCCGGTGGTACCGGCCGCTGCCAAGAAGAAGCAGCCGGCGTACGGGGTCAAGAGGAACCTAGAGATGTGCACCGAGGCGCTCGGGTGCGAGACTGGTGGCGTCGACACAGCCGCCGACGATGTCGACGTGGGCATGGCGAGGAAGAGGCATGCCTGGGAGCAAGAGGAGGAGGAGGAGCCGATGGAGCGGAGGGTGCGCGTGCTTCCCCCGCCGTTGACGACGCTGGCGGCCGGTGCGCCCCGCATGCGCATGGTCCACGATCGGCGCGACGGGCGGCTGGAAGTGTACGCGGTGCGGTCGTCCGGGATGGAGGCCGAGCGGAGCGGCGGGCGTCTCCGCCTCTGCTTCCTCCCCTGCGCCGCCTGCAAGTGCAATGCCGCCAAGTGCAGCCAACAAGAATCGCAAGAAGAGAGGAACACGAGGCTGATCAGCGTCAGCGGCCGGAGGACGCACATGTCGTCGCAAAGTACGCGCGCGGTGGGCGGTGCGTGGAGGCGGAAGGTGGCGCGACGGCGGCAAGGCGCGGCGGGAAATGGGAGCCGGAGCAGGCGGCCGCGTTCTGGGTGGCCATCACCTGAACTGAAACGGATTCGTCGACTAGTAGTACTGATGGATTTCCTGCTGAATTAATGAAGCTTTCAGCATCAAAGTTGCACCGCTAGTAGTACCTGGCGATTACCCACTGTATGTACACTCGTACGGTCGACGAGCAGCTGGGCACTATTTCTCAACCTGAGAGAGATTTGTCAGAACGATGGTTCAGCTGGTCTACATTGCACAAATAGGATGTAGATCATGTTTCCTCGTATTGTATTAACTCAAAGTCTACATTGCACAAACCAACTTATTACTCGTATTGAACTGCTACTTGATCGACATCTCTTTCCTCCTCCACAAGAAAAGCTCTTCTCCTCCCGTCGGCGCCGCCGCCGGTCCGCCCCATCTCCGATGGCCTCTAGGCCATGGAGGTGCGGAGGATCTTGGCCCCCCGCCGGCGGGAGGGACCCCGTTCTCGTTCTTGTTAGATTCAGCGTGTTGGTTGGGGCTGTGTGGCGGCGGCGATATCCCATAGTAGGAATAATGTCTCCCACGTTCTATCCCCGTCCCGATGGTGTGTCTAGCATCATCGGAGGGCGTGTGGAGGTTTGTCTCCGTCGGATCTCGCGGGATTCGGTCGGTGCTGGTCTTCGGTGGATCTGTTTGGATCCGGTCTTCGTTCGCCTTTGTTTGGGTGTTTACAGGTTTGATTCTTCTGATCTACGACTTTCTTCATCGGCGATGGTTTCTACTCTGGTGCGCTGGTCCTATGGGGGCCTTAGCACGACGACTTCCCGACTGTCTACTACAACAAGGTTTGCCCGGCTCCGGTGAGGGAGGGGTGATGACGGCGGCGCGCCTTCGGCTCGCTCCAGTGCTTGTAGTCGTCGCTAGGTGGTCCACGGACATGGTTGTAATTTTTATTACATCTGTTGTTCTTTGTACCGCCATGATTGAAGATGAATAGATTGGAAGTTTCTCGTAAAAAAAAAAAAGTCTACATTGCACAGTATCTGAAGTTCACCTTTTTGTAGCATCGTTTCTTTTTTTACTCACAGAGTACAAAATGTTTCGTGAAATCACCTTGGAATTTGAAGTATTTTTGGCGATTTTACCGCTTGATGGGCTTTCTGTTGTTTCCCGTGCTATGTGGGATTAATAGTATGATGAGCTACGGTTGCCTCCGGCAGCATAGGCTCGTATCCTTACATGAATAAACAGTAGATATATAGCTTGTGGTTCAACTGAACCATGGTTCAACCAACTATATATGCACCTGATTCTATGTCGTTGGAATTTTAGAGTGATGTTCTTCCCTTCTGAATAGGAGAACACTTACATGGCGTGAAGGGTTGGTCTGGGCCATTTTTCCTTCCTATAGCTAGCGTGTTACTCCCTCTGTCCGGGTTTATTAGGCACCATGTTATTTTGAATCAAACTTTGACCTTAGATTTAACTAGCAAAATGTATGTTATACACAACAAAAATAATACCATTGAAAACTTCTTTCGAATACAAATCCAATCGGTTTTCGGTAAGTTTTTCTTATTAACCGGTCAATTCTCTTCTTCTATATGAACATGCAGAGCTACTGCCGGTTGCTCGAAAAAAAATCCAATATTTTTTTGTGAGATACAACTTAGATTTTGTTAGTCAAATCTATGATTAAACTCTCACACAAAGTACGAGGGGGGCCGATAAACCTAGACGGAGGGAGTAACGAGGATGGGTCGATCCGCTAGAATGAGTTCATAAGCATGTATCCATGTGATCTTAGTAATTTTCAACAGAAACTTAATTCTTGAAGCATGTCTTCGACCATGCCGGAGCATGACTTCTTCGGCTATGGTCAACCCCCACATTGAAATATAACTTGTTGGCAATGACCTCTACATCGACCTCGCATGAAAGTAAAGGATGGCGTGAGCCCCTAAGCCAGAAGAAGAATGAAGAACAATCAAAATAAATAAATAAATTCCCGCAAAAAAAAAAAAACATGTCTGCGTGTGTGAGTGTGTGTAAGAAGCTGAGCTTCAAGATTTTTGTCAAATCACTTTCGCCAAAGAATATATTTCCTAACGTTCTTTTTGTTAGTGATATATCTGACCTTGTAATTGTGCAGCCAGCATAATTTGGACGGGCGAGGTAGTTGCATCCTTAATTAATTGTAGCAACATAAGCCCATATACCCATGAATGACTGATTCAAGCTTAAATTTGCATTGTTAGGAGTGTCTAGGGTTAGTTCTGTGGTACCAACCTATACATGCTTTCCATATCTTAAGTTAAAGCATATTCAGGCAATTGCCTGCCTTTGCCTTTTCTTCTAAGTAAAATAATACGTTTATAACTCTTTTGGGGCTGAAAAAATGGCTGGGCAATGCGGAAAGGTGCCATAGCACCCGGTGCCTAGGCACCCTCTATGAACAGTAAAGGTGTGACAGCTCCCGGGTGCCTAGGCACCCTCTATGAACAGTAAAATCAAAAAAAATAGAAAACAAAATCAAAAAAATCTAAAACTTTACAACATCAAAGATGGTCAAACTTTGTAGGTTCTTGCAAGTTTTCATGCCAAAATATCATGTAGAGAAAGGTGTACGAACGAGTTTCAGATTTCAGTGCTAAAAGTGCTCAAAACTTTCAGCACTGAAATCTTTTTCGTGTGTAGAGCTCCTCGAATGGTTTTTTGGCATGAAAACTTGCAAGCACCTACAAAGTTTGATCATCTTTGATGTTGCAAAGTTTCAGATTTTTTTTATTTTCTTTTCTATTGTTTTGATTTTACTGTTCATAGAGAGTGCCTAGGCACCCGGGAGCTGAAAAACCACTCTCGTGGGCAATGTTGTTCCAGCAGAGATGGCATCAGAATGGCACCCCTATCCGTTGATATTCAGATAGCTTCCTTTGACATTTGACGTCGTCATATTCCTCTCCCAGTAATTTGACACCTGTAGTGCCGAATCACTTTGCTCCGGGATACAGTTTTTGGCTTCATTTTGTGGAGAAAAGTTAGCAGCTGGTGACAGACATGAGGTCATAGATATCGGAAAGTTAGTTGGGCCAAGATGATTGAAAATTTACAACAAATTCCATGGTACTAGTATCGTTTGATGCAGAGGGCAAGGACACTCCCTCCTTCCCGGTGAAAAATTACAGACACCAGAGTTTTCTTTAGAGAGAATTCATAGACACCAGATATGTTTCCAGATCGGAATTTCTAGCCGAAATGCACGCCGCGTGTTTCTCAAAAAAAAAAATTCACGTAGCAGCCCACTGATTTGGAGCTCGAAACCATGACCCAGATAACAAGTGGACAAAACGAGCAACATGGACGGTTGAGGCTGATGAACACCATGCAGAAGAAGATTGGAATATGTTTTTAGCTAAGCTAGGAAGCTGTTTTGCCCCCTAAAAACCCAAAGGGAACCGAGCTAGCTACTCACCTACCCTTTCAAAGTTGAAACACGGCCGAATGATGTCAACTCAACTCGAGCGCCTTTTAAGCCGGGCGAGCTAAACAATGGCCGGAACCTTTCTGCGCGCCTATCAAGCTTTGAATGTGTCCACCTTCTCTTCAAGTGGTCGCATATTGTAGATCAGACGTAATTTAAACACAAAAGGTTTATATGCTGCCGATGATGTAAGGAGGGGACCGGAAGACATGCTTTACCAAAATTTGCTTAAACAATGACAAATGGATGGGATTAATACTAGGAACGGGAACTAGGCACCCCGCTAAGGTTTCGGTACTGCGAAAATTCAACTGCTTGTTAATTAATCTGTGCTTCGAATACGAATAAAATTTTCGATCACTTGCTGGTACTACCACTACTACATTGCTCGTCGAATGTCTTGACTTTTAAGGGCCTTTCTTCCAGTCCTAGAGAAAGAATAAGTTCAGTGTTTGACATATGTTTCCCACAAGTTGCCCCCTTTTTCCAATCCTGGAGAAAGAATAAGTTTGAGTGCTCACGCATATTATCTGCCTCATGTTTACGCTAAGCGGGTACCTGCGTATGTATATTGCATTTGCTTTCCACTCCCTCTGTATCTAAATATAAGACGTTTTTGCAGTTCAAATATTTAGATACAGAGGGAGTACGAGATTAGTAAAGGCTTCACACCTTTTCTACAAGGCCCGCTCATACACATTTGCCCGCGTGTTCCCTACGCACGGTAAAACAATACCTTCGTATGTAGTTATACGCGCAATGACTCAAGAATGTTCTGGAATGTTCTTCTACATGGTGTGCACATTGTCCCCTCATGATTGTTCAGCTATCGGTTCTCAATTCTGTACTAAATTGACTAGTGGTGCGCATTCCATCTCAATGCCGAGCTAGGTTGGGATTGGCAAGCTGTCTCAATTATTAAGAAAAAATGAGGCAATATGACAGCAGCCAATTTTTGAGCCAACGTACTTCATCTAGACTCCAAAGGTAGACATGGAGCATATGAGATTCTTGCCAATGCTCACAGGAACTGTCACCATCAGCTTATACAAAAGTGATAAGAAAAGAAGCATTTGGTCAATTAGTTAAACAGTTCTGCTTGTGAGGTTATCATTGTTAGAGTAGAGTGTAAATCTAACTTTTAGTTTTCATACAACTACTCAGCCCAGAAAGAAGATTCATAATGTTCAAAGCAATGCTTAACTTTCCGCAACAGATGGATTTGTACGTGCTTAATTCTCTCTTCTATGTTCAAACTGAAGCTGAAAGTGAGAAAGATTACGAAGATCAGAAGTGGCAGCAAAAGATCATCTAGATCCCCCCTATACATAAGTAGCAAATGTTGCCTCCACAAGTTTTGTAGGTTGCACTCTAGAACCACTTTGACAATTTTCATTTTCAGATTGCTACCAATCAAGATGCTTCCACTAGCCGGCAAGAAGCTACTATCTCTAAGAAGAAGAAACAAGTTCAAAGTATTAAGAAGCAACATATCCGATAATTTTGAGGCCTGAGGTCGGGAAGAATTCAGAGTTAGTGTATGAACCAGCAATCAATATTAACACATTGATTTCCAACACTACCATATAGGACAGTCGGAGTACTGATGTAGGTCCCTTACAGTTTGCAAAGCTTTCTGTGCCAGCCCTAGGGGCAACTACCTCGAACGTGATTCATGGCATTTGGTTGGAAGGTACAACATACATATATATTACAGACATACCTATCATCATACAGGAACTGCTCTACACCGGCATCATCACGGAACAGGACCAAACAAAATTTGATGAGCGGTGTGGACGTGCAAACGAATGAAGAAAACGTCAACAAAGGCAAGTGTTGTCATGACCCGTGCAGATTTTGGATGTCGATTTTCAGTGTTTGGAGCTTACGCTCAACGGCGGACAACTCACCCTGAACACCCTGCAGCCTGTCAATTTTTCGCTGGCATGCTTCCTGGTACGGTTTACTGGCAGTGTCTACGAACTGGACTAGCTTACTAGCACTCTGAGATATATCCTTCTGAATAGCTTCATCAACTTTACGAGATAGTTCATCGGCAGCCTTGCTGACCTTCTCTACCGCAAGCTTCCGTCGACCAGGGAAATTCGATATTGCAAAAAAACTGAAAAGGGGGTAAATGCACAGCAGATTAATATGCATATACTTCGTTAAGTATCAGCCCATCGCGTGCATTCCAAACATAACTTGTAAAAGAGTGGTTTATAATTATAAATCAAAAATTACCCGCCAGCTGAGCAAAGAGCAAGAGCAAGTAGATCTTCGAGGGTAGTTGTTAGAACAGAAGTCAAAAGAGAGGCTGACAATCCAGCAACCCCAAGCCCTCCAAAAGTTCCCGTAGCCTTCACGACACAATAGCAGAGCTCAGGATGATAAACAGACATGGAAATACAAGTATAACAAAACCAGAGACACAGCCTCTAATGTAGACATGCAGAAGATTAAACTCATAACCGAACGAACAAGCATTTTGAACTTTGAAGTCTTTACAAACTATGTGTTTTTTTTTAATTGTTTGGATTGCTTACCACATATGTCACGTGGTATTCAAACTATGTGGTTTAAAGCTACATAGTATTCAGTCGAACCTAGCATTTAAAACCTTAAACATGGATTGTGCCTTAAATATGGATTGTACTCCCTCTGCTAAAACTAAAAGAGTTTTGTTAGGAATTGTTGCAAAATACAAGTGTAAATGTTTTTCGTATACTGCTCCCATTTTATTTTTATTTTTGACATTAATTTGCAACACACTCAAAGCACTCTCCCACCCTTCTCAAAATGAAGCGTGATAATTCAGTAATCTCCCCTCATACCTTCCTCAAAACAGGCTGGGTTACCAACTTAAATAAATTCCACGTGCATGATTTAGTGAGAGGGAGGTGGTCAGGCGCATTATGCTCTTGACTATTTTTTTGATGCATCTTAAACACTGATACCACATCTGATCATTCCAAATACTCTGAAAAGGTATGCACTCACATAATCCAGTAAACCATCAAAGGTGGGTCATACTGGATTCTCCAAAGGCCGGTCTAATTTCTTCAAAGCGTAAATTGCTAATTGTCCAGAAAGGCACAACCATGATGCTTATGCTCAGGAAAATTCGCATAAATGTTTTATTTACATGTATTCCTAGGAACAGAAGATTTGATAACCAATTATACAGAATGTGCATTAAATGATTAAAACAAATCTTCCCTCTATCTTGCTAAGAAAATAGATAAACAAACACTAGTAGCATGTTCCAGCAGTTTTCATTTTTAAATATTAATTAGCATAAAAAATCTTTGCTAATATTTGAGGGAGTGGAAGTCACATTTTCTTTTCTTTTTTATTAAAACGATTTGTTTAGATAAACTTACCATAATGTTTACGGAATGAAAATAAAGTGTGTGCCAAGAAAGGGAAAAACTATAAATTTTAGTAGACATACCACTTCACGAATTTCTTCTTCAAAAACCTTAGCAGCAGCAGTAGCACTGAAGCCATCCAGTGCCTTCATGCTGAGTTTCTCTCCTTCATTAACAAGCTCAGTTCGATCTGATGAGACACTTTCTTCCTGACTAACCAATGAATCCCATCTTTCATGGAAACACTCCAGATATAAATTTGCTTCACGGGTATTGCTAGAACTCAACCATTTTGAATATTCACTCAATAAATCCTACACAAAAATAAAACAAATATTTATGTTCATAACATGAATCATAAGCATGGTGAAGCAAATAATAAAAGCATGTGGATGAAAAGCAAGAATAATGTTGAACAAAATATTGCAGCCTTATTATGAGGCTTAATAATACATTTAACAGAACGCTGCAATATTGTAACACTAAATGAAATCAACACATTTGAAAAGCTTCGACAGATTAGGTAGGCATGCTATTATGAGGCTTAATATGTCTGCAAAACGCTGAGATATTGTAACACTAAATGAAATCCACTCATTTGAGAAGCTTCAACATATTAGGTGAACATGCCTGTGCCCACATTCAATGAACTGCAAAACTCTACAAGAAATACAGAAATAATAGATGAAAGTGGGTGGTCTGCAGATTGCCTAGACAATGATCCTCTTAGCACAGATAATGTTGCTGGAGGTAACAAAGTACTGACAGGCCAGTTTTCACCTGTTCAACTTGGCTAATTCTTATGGTTAGCTCTGAGTTCGAGTCCCAGCTGCCCGATGGTTAGTCTAATTTGGAATGTTCGCCTAATATGTTACTGCCAGTATGGTGTACACTGGCGGAGCTTAGGCAAGGCCAAATGGGCCATGGCCCGCCCAGCTCTGGAGCTTGTCCTCCTATTATAGCCAGCCCATGGGCCACAAAATACCAACTATTAGCAATCTTAACAGCCTGGCCCGCCCAACATTTTTGTGCAAGCTCCGCCACTGATGGTGTAGCTGGCTGAAAGCAATAGGCAGCAAATTTGTGCTAGACCAGTTGTTTGCATCAAAGTTGGGAAAATTCAGGCATGAGCCTTATAATACCAAATCTGGGGAAATACCAAACTGTAAAAAAATAAAACTTCATTTATTGAACATGATAAATGTAGTTGAATGCCAAACGTACAACTGCATCGTCAAGGGCAGGACTCAGAATATCATTTTGAACAAATGATGTGGCTTTGGCAGAAGGCCCTTTTTCTCCTGTGAGCATGTATGTAAAAATAAGGTCAATGTTTGACAACTGAAGTGTAGATTCCATGAGCGTTATAGCTCGACTTTTTGCTCTCTCAATCTGCATGAAGAAAAGAAAATAGAAGCACATTCTCGATCAGCAGGGGGATAATGTTAGCTCTCACCAAATGGCAATGCTAGGTAAGCAACAGGAATATAAATATCACAATACAGTTAGGGCATATCGACCACACAAGCAGACTAAGGTCGAAATGACTAACAACCCCTCCTAATTGCCTTTTCAAAGAAAAACCGAATACAACTTAGATCCGCACACACACACACACACACAACACGTGCGCGCGCGCACCCCACCACAACTCCACAAGCATGCGCTCACAGGGCCTACTAAGGGGAAGTACAAGGCATGTGTGCCGTGGAGAGGGGGAAATAGATAAGCAAAAAGTAGGAAAGCATCATCAAATTTGTATGCCATTATTTTGCAGCAAACCAAGAAAACGAAGAAAAGTATGCCTTTGTTTTCCAAAGTGGTACTCCCTCCGTTTTTAAATATAAGACTTTTTAGAGATTACAATAGGGACTACATACGGATGTATATAGACATATTTTAGAGTGTAGATTTACTCATTTTGCTCCGTATGTAGTCTCCATTGGAAACTCTAAAAGGGCTTATATTTAGGAACGGAGGGAGTATATCACAAACAGAACTTGAAAAATATATGGGTAAAACAAAAGAAGTCATATTTGAAACACCTACAAGAGATGAAATCTGCTTCTGCCAGGAATTGCTATCAGCCTCAATTTTCAAAGCATGGCTGTTTGCACCAGAAACAAGATCCCTGATGGATGTCAAGTCATCAATAGCCTTTTCATATTCTAGTTTCACAAGTCTTTGACATGAAGTTAGCAAACGATCTGCAATACCAATTGGTGTTTCAAGTTTCAGTCGGACCCTTTCCTTTCCATTATCTGTTGAACCATCTAAAAAGCTCAGTAGGTAATGCTCAAGATCATAAAACTTGCTGCTTCTCCATCTAGGATCACTTAACAAAACTTCCCCATGGTGCTCCCTATCATTGTTCTTTGAATATGAAAGTTTGACTTCCAGAGCAGAGCGTGAAGATACAGGAAACAGTGTTACATCCTCAGTGTTGAGCAATTTCCTTGCGTTTTCCTTGATAAAGGCAGTGGCCTCTTCAAGCTACAATTGGAGTGAGAAGCAAACCCACAAGATCAGCAAAATGGCAAATATGGAAGACTATCATGCTGAGATCTGGAACACTGAACATATAAGTATCAAACCTCATCACTGTTCCGATAGAGGTCCAATTTGTTTAGAACAAATACAACTTTCTTCTTCCACTGCTGGACATACTGGAGAAATCCGACCTAGAAGTTCCAAACAAACATTTTGGCTCTATTAGAGAGTACAAGAGAATATTTTAAAGAAAACAGACAACGCCGGTCGGATCAAAGCTAGGAGATGCATTCGCTGGTCTGGAAACCTCAGTAGAAATTTCCGGAAAAAAATACCATAACATCCTTCAAATGATAAATCAGAATTCTAGAATAAGATGAGCTTTTCTAACCCTAGGTCCAGCAGCTCCAATGGCCTGGACTGTCCAATTCATTTTCGTATTCGTGGGGATAGAAGTTTGGTTAGTAGATATGTGATGCAATCAGTTTGAGGTGAACAGAATCGTTGGGTTGGCAATTGCAGGAACAACTTTATAATTTACCTAGTATGCCTCAGAGCAGAATCACTGCAGTACTCTGCAAAGGCCAGAACTAAAATACTAAATTGGTTTTGTAGATATTATATTTGGGTCAGTCGGTATTGGCTACTTTGTATATTTAAGTTCATCTAACAAAAACCTCAAGAATTTCTTCTATAAGTGTACCAATACCAAACAAGAAATTAGGAATTATGTTCATACATTAAAAAAAGGGAATTGTGTATGCCAAGTATAACACAGATGAACTGATGAATGACTAGATTGATTGTATTACAAAAATGTCCCAGTTGTGTATTATTGCATTCTTAAGACAGGTACATTTGTCACTAAAATAGATTAAAAAAATACCTAAAATTTTGATAGCACATACAATAACAAATAGATTAAGAGAATCACTAATAGGGAATTAACTAAGTTAATCCAATGTTAAAAGCTGAGACAGCTCCGGCCTGTTTGGTCCATGGAAAAACTTTGCCAAAATAAGCTTCAGAAGGGCTGGCGAAGAAAATGACCAGAACAAGTATGGAAATAGCTAGTCCAAAAGCCGAGCAAATGACTCGCTGATGATGAACTAACAACTACCTAAGAAAGTGTGGTGTGGCAAACATCAAACCAAGCAACCCATAAAAACCATACAATGCATGTGACTTACAAGCAGCTGGAGTGAAAGTTATATATATACTTCAATCCAAAAACTCATGCAGACCACCATGTGATTGAGTAGCTAGTATGTGCTTCAAAAATTATCAATCTGCTGAATATATTAGTGTACTATTTGATTCAGTTACTTCCGCTGCAGCATGTCATCCTCTCTTCACTAACAGCAATTACTATAAAGTGTATAACCAATTGGCATAATAAATTATAATCCTTACCTCACTCTCAGTCAATGGTCTATCTGATGACAGTACAAAGAGTATCAAGTCAGCTCGTGGCACATATTCTTCAGTGAGTCGCTGCTGCCTCTGGAGAATGACATTTGTTCCAGGTGTATCAACTAGGTTCATCTGTTCAATAGTACACAAAGAAGACATCACGAACAAGGACATGGAGTCATAAAACAAGGAAAATGCACTGCTAATTTGGCCTTGCAACTAGCAGCCATGCAACTTAGTACACTTAAGAAAAAATAAGGTGGAACAGGGTGCCATTGCTTTTGGCACCTTTCTTAAGATGTAACAAATGCTGACCTGCAGCCAATTCGATACAACTAAAACACAGGCTGTGTTTTATGAGAACTGCAGCATGTTGTAGGATAAAAAGCTGTGTTCCTGATAATCCATCCTTATTCCATTATACTTGCAAAATGCTTCCTCAGAACTAATATATCGTCGAGCATTCCAGTGGGTTTAGATATCCACTATTCCCCTATCCCAATGTAGCTAGTTTATTCAGCTAACACGGTATTGGACAAAAGGCTAGCATCTTTGATTAGATGCACCGGAGAAAAAAGGTACTAGCATTTAAGAACAAAATTGTGTAGCACACTCCTATGAGATAATCAAGGAGTACCAACATGATTGCACTTCAATTATATATTTACCTCTTTTAAAATTGGAGCCGATAAATAGCATGTGAATTGACCATCCGGGTGCCGCTCACATCGTTCTATGCTTTCAGAATCAACCTCTGAATATGAGAGCAGTGTGATCTCATTTGTCGTGGGTACAACTCCTTCCTGAAGATACTTCCTTCCAAGTAGAGCATTTATAAAGGTTGATTTTCCCGAGTTAAATTCACCCTGATATACATTGCAGGAATCCGGATAAGTGGTTTATAAAATTAATAAAAAAGCCAGTATGTCAGAAAGATGAATGAATTGAACATTACTGAGAAACCACAGCAAAAAAAATTGTAGTGAATAAGAAGGTATGCTTGCTTTTCAGTTCAAAGAAAATGGTTTTGCACGACAACAGAAGACACCAGCAGGTTAGCTACGCAACTGTAGAAGAGGACATGTGCTCACCACTCTAATTAGATTACAATCTGATTATGTTATTGTGATAGCAGCATTAGAAATCTACTGAGACTTATGTAGGCTTATGCAAATGCCTAACCATCAAGGAAGTGACTTGTTGAATGAGGATGTTAATGGACAGATTTTTCAAAAAGTACTGAGGAGTGGGTTTCGTTACCATCGGAGCGAGCATAGTGGAAACACTATTTCTTCTATTATACAGAGGAAAGAAAGAAAGCACAAATAGAAAAGAGAACACGAATTTGAAGTTTTGACCATATTTAGCGAGACAAGAAAAAACAAAAAACAGCACTAAATGCTAAGTGGTAATGGTTGATTCAACATGGTCAGAACTTTTGGTGGCTCTAAAACACTACACAAAATATCAATATCCCTTAGTGGGAAAAAAATGTTGATTTCTGCTTTATGGAAAATGCATAGTAATAACCAAATTCTAACACATATGGATGATGTCATAACCAATATGTAATGTAAACACAAAATTACCACAATAACCAACAAAAATGGCTCACTCAGGCGAGAAGCAGCATCAACCAGAAGTTCAGCCTCTTCCATCTGTGACAATGTATCAAAAATTATATTCAAGTGAAGCATATTCTAGAGAGACGAAGACATGAAGTATACTGAGTTCATTCCAGGGATCTTCAACTACCAAATGTGTAACATTAGATGATCACCATTGGTGCTGCCTTGCGGATAACATCAACAGCTTCACTAAGAATAGGCTTTTCCGTCGCTATTAGCTGCATCACTTTTTCATCCAGTTTTGTAAATCCAGCAACTTTTGTCTTCTCACGAGTTAGGACCATTACATTGTTTGTTTCTTCCAACACGCTAGCAGAAGAGTAAGTGACTTGTGGTGCTCTATCGGTGCTATCCACTTTTAAAAAATCCCTTTCTATGATATTGTCAGTAAGATGTTGGATGCCGGCCAAAGACAAAACAATTCCTGATGCACCAGACTGGAACAGCTTGGATGTGGTATCAGAATAAGACCCTTCGCTTTGCAAATCATTTAAAGTGAAGAAAACTGGAATCTTCACATGCTGAGAACCAGCACCACTGAAAACACTCGAGAAGTCAGCAGTCCCGGTATTTACGATAAGAAAATCTGCCCCCTCAGAACTTGTAGCGCTTCTCGCGGAGTCCGAGGACCGTATAGTTCTAGCGACAAGAGGGAGATATATGGAGTCAGAGTTGGATTTCATCATCATACTCCTTGCAACAATAGCAGGAATACCTGCATCAAAAACGAGACACAAACTTCTTAAGAAAATCATAATGCTGCAATGCCGTCGGTGATAATAATAACTTCCTGGTAGGCTAGAAAATGCAAAAATAAAACTGAAACGGTGCAAAATGTAAGTTCGAACGTTCTGAATAACTAACTGCCGGTCCACCAAAGCACAGCTACGCAACACGAGCTGGGAGAAATCAAAATTCGCCATATTCTGAATAACAAACTGCCCGTCCACCAAATGTAAGCAAGCAGCTACAGCATGCAACAGGAGCTGGGGAGAATTCGGTCACCAACCATCGTCGGCTAGCACGACGCCGCTCGCCCCGACCGCGGAGGCGACGTCGACTCGCTCCGCGATGAGCAGGTAGGCGCGGTCCCCTACCGCCGCCTTGAGCGCGCGCGCGGCCTCGTACGCGCGCCCGCCGCCCTCCTCGCAGGCTTCGAGCACGACGATCCCCACGCCCCGCGCCACGGCGGCGGCCACCGCGTCACCGGAGCCGAGCGCCTCGTCGACGGCAACGCGGAGGACGAGCGCCGGGACCTGGATCTCCGGCCGCTTGAACCCGCCAGGGAACAGCGTCCTGGGCGGCTCCTTGGCAGCGCCGCCGCCGCCGGAAGCGGCGGCGCTGCTGGCGTCGACGGCGCAGCGGTGGCGGGAGCGACGGCGTGAGAGGAGGAGGGAGTGCAAGGGTAGGCCCCGGCAGGCGGCGGCCGGGCGCGGCAAGAGGAGGCAGGTGGTGGTGGCGGTGGCGGTGGAAGGGGACAACATGGAGAGCGACAGGGATGGGAGTGCGCGCGCGCGCGTGGACAGCGGAGCAGAGAGCGAGGCGAGGTGGGGAGTGGGAGGTGGTGGAGCAGAGTTTGTCCCGGATTTGGTTGGATAGGATGGGGGACGGAGTAGAGCACCGCCGCATGGCGGGGCCGCGGGGTTTTTCCCCGGTGTCATTTCATGGGAAGCCGACGCTGTTTTTGACTAGTAGCAGAACCACGGTTAGGTTGCCTTCCATTCGATTCTAAAGCAAAAAGAACTAGACTCATTTGGTTTGGAGGCTTTTGACAGAAAAATCATAAGAATTACTGTTCAAGAAGAAAGTTCTCATGCAATTGATTTGTAGAAAACGTGCGCAGCAATAACTTTGATGTTGTTCATTCTGTGTTTGGGGAAACAATGAAAAACCACACATCCAATCAAAGCCCTAAAATTCGATGGGGCACGCACCTAACCAGCCGTGCCCCGTCGCAACAAATTTTAAACTTGTGGTCATTTTTATCTCTTCAACGAAATTCGGCAGCTGAAACTTAACGAAGTTCTAAAAACTCGCCAAAGCGTATTCAAAATGTGAAAACCCTCGTCACAAGAAACACGAATATGAAAATGAAACTTAATTTGGGCTTTCGCTTCAAAAGATACGACAGATTGAAAATCGAAAGGCAAAAGACAAATATGCCAGTGCCTCTACCCTGCGTGCTACAAATTCTCTCTCGTTTGGCATCCATGTATTAAAACTTAGGGATTCATTTGGACTCAAATGCCATTTTTACCAAGTAGTTTACTTTGTAGAACTTAAATTCCTTCTCAATTTTGTTTTGTTTGGCTTCCACTTGGCAGGTATGACGACGAGGACAGAGAGATGTTCGACATCATCCACGACGGAGGCGAAGGAGGAGTGATACGTCTCCAACGTATCTATAATTTTTTATTGTTTCATGCTATTATATTATCAATCTTGTATGCTTTATATGTCATTTCATATTGTTTTTTATAAACTAGCATATTAACTCAGTGCCCTGTGTCAGCTTCTATTTTGTGTCAGCTTCTATTTTCTGCTTGCTTTCGGTTTTCCTGAAAATCCATACCAAACGAAGTCCAAACACGATGAAACTTTTTGACCTTTTTTTTTGGACAAAAAGAGACCCTAGAAACTTCGGGAGAAGACCAGACGATGCACGAGGGAGCGACAAGGCAGGGGGCGCGCCCTGGGGGTAGGGTGCGCCCAGGTGCCTTGTGGCCCCCCCATGTGGCTCCATTTGACCTAATTCCAGCGCTATAAATTCCCATAAATCCAGAAACCCCCAGGGTAGGTCCCAAACAATTTTATCGCCGCCGCAAGCCTCTGTTATTCCGTGATCCCATCTGGAGGTCTTTTTCGGTACTCTGCCAGAAGGGGAATCCATCACGGAGGCCATCTTCATCAACTTTGCTGCCTCCATGATGATGTGTGAGTAATTCCCACAGGACCTATGGGTCCATAGTAGTAGCTAGATGGCTTTCTCTCTATCTTTTGATCTTTAATACAATGATTTTATCTGAGATCAATCCGGTGTAAACTTTTGCGGTGTGTTTGTTGGGATCTGATGAATGGGTTTATGATCAGATTATTCATTGGAAGTATTTGAGTCTTTTCTGAGATTTTTCTATGTGTGATTTTATAGCCTTGTATTTCTCCCCGATCTATCTATCTATTTTGGCCAATTAGATCGATTTATCTTCAGTGGGAGGGGTGCTTGGTGGTAGGTTCAATCTTGCGGTGTCCTTACTCTGTGACACGAGGAGTTGCAAGGCACGTATTTGTATTGTTGCTACTAAGGATCAAACGATGGGGCTAGAACATATTAATTGATTTTGCTTTGTCTATATTATGTCATCATGCTTCAAACATTAATAAATGATGAGCCTTTTTAAATAAACAGTGAACATTTTTATAATATACACTAACTATTTTAAAACACATACTGAACAATTGGTCGTGCATTCAAAAAGTGTTCATGGATTCAAAAAATGTACGCCGATTCAAAAAAACATTCACAAATTTCCAAAATGTTCAAGAATTGGAAAAATTTCATATATTTGAAAAATGTTCAAAAAATTTATAAAAGCAAGAGTAAAAAAAAAGAAGAAAAAAAAAGAGAAAGAATGAAAAAACAAACAAAAAAACTAAAAGAATAACCCCTAAACCAATAGAGAAAAATGTATAAAAAAGAAGAGAACAAAAAAGCCAGTTGCAACCATCCCAAAACTACCACAAACGTTCCTAAAACCGGATCCCCAAACCCCAGTTCGCTCCTATGAGTCCCCGATCGCTTCCTGAAAAACCACTCGCTAACAGCACAAACGGTCCGACCTGCTACGAGCGAATAGTGAGTGATCGCTACGCATAGCGATTGTATAAGCGCCCTCCGAGGTCCTCGTTGTAGGTATTAGCGGGCCTTGTTGTTTTATTAGCGACATGCAACTAGGACAAAGGTTGAGACATGCAACTGCAAGTCCATCCTCGGTTGCATGTCGAGGGTGGACATGCAACTGGTTCGGGGTCGGGCAAAGTTGTGTCTCTAGGGTGAACATGCAAATGGGTCGGGGTCAGGAAAGTTGCGCGTCGAGGGTGGATATGTAACTTGGACAAAAAGGGTCGAGGGTTAGTTGCATGTCGAGGGTGGATTTGCAACTGGGGCAAAGGGGATGAGGGCCAGTTGCAAGTCAAGGATGGACTTGCAACAGGGACAAAGGGTCAAGGTCCAGTTGCGTGTCGAGGATAGACTTGCAACTAGGGAAAAGGGTCGGGGCAAAGTTGTGTGTCGAGGGCAGACCTGCAACCGGGACAAAATGATCGGGGCTAGTTGCGTGTCGAGGGTGGACCTACAATTTGGTCAAAGGGGTCAAGAACAAAGTTGTGTGTTGAGGGTGCACTTGCAACTAGGACAAAGGGTCGAGGGAATGCGTGTCGAGAGTGCACTTGCAATTGGATCAAACTGGATTTAAAACTAAGATAAAAAGGGTCGAGCCCAGTTGTAAGTCGATGGTGGACTTGTAACTGGGACAACAACAAAAACTATGGGCCCAGTTGCGAGTCGAGAGTGGATTTGCAACTAGGACAACTATCAAACTATGAGCCCAGCTGCGAGTCAAGGATGGACTTGCAACTGGGATGAAACAAACTACGGGCCTAGTTGCGAGTCAAGGACGGACTGGCAACTGTGACAACTACACAAAACTACAATACCATTTGCGATTTGAGGGTGGACCTGCAATTGGGACAATAACAAACTACAAGCCAAGTTGCAAGTCGAGTGTGGACTTGCAACTGGGATGAAAAACAAAACACAAGTCAAGTTGCGAGTCGAGGGTAGACTTGTAACTGGGACAACTATGAGCCCATTTGCGAGTCGAGGATGGACTTGCAACTGGGACAACTATGAAACTACTTGCCTAGCTGCGAGTCGGGGGTCGACTTGCAAGTGGGATGAAACAAACTATTGGCCCAGTTACGAGTCAAGGGTGGACTTGCAAACTGTGATGAAAAGAAACACAAGCTCCAGTTACGAGTAGAGGGTGGGCTTGCAACTAGGACAACTACAAGCCCAATTGCTAGTCGAGGGTGGACATGCAACTCGAAGAACTAGAAAAGTACGAGCCCAGTTGCAAGTCAAGGGTCGACTGGCAACTAGGATGGAACAAACTACGGGCCCAGTTGCGGGTCAAGAGTGGACCTGCAACTGGGATGAAAAACAAAACACAGGCCGAGTTGCGAGTCAAGGGTGGGCTTGCAAGTGGTATGAAACAAACTACCGGCCTAGTTGTGAGTCGAGGATTGACTTACAACTGGGACAACTACACAAAACTACGATACGAGTTGCGAGTCGAGGGTGAAATTGCAGCTCGGACAACTAGACAAAACTATGATACGAGTTGCAAGCCGAGGGTAGACTTGCAAATGGGGCAACAACAAAACTATAGGCCTAGTTACGAGTCGAGGGTGGACTTGTTGTTGGAAATATGCCCTAGAGGCAATAATATTGTATTATTATATTTCCATTTTCATAATTTAGAGTTTATATTTCAAGCTATAACTGCTATGATCCTGGAATATGCGATTTAGTGGAAAACTCATATGCACGTGTGGAATGATAAACGGTAAAGAATAGATTCCTAGTATTGCCTCTAAGACTGGCTCAAGTGTTGTTGATGATCATGTTTTTCGGATCTTAGGATATCATTAAGTGTAACGATAGTCCTAAAACAACATTGAGAATGTTTGTTATACTTTGAGATAATATCGTCTGAAATCAATTGTTATAACACGGAGTGTTAACATGTGTTTTAGTTCCTTAAACCATGAGAGTATCGCAATCACTTCTTACCGTACGGTAGACTTTGGAGTTGCTCAAACGTCATATGTAACACGCTGATCATAACGACAGCTTACAGGTTCATCGGAAAGTTTGATAAGGGACTAGATAGCTCAAGAGTGGGATTTGCTCCTCCGACGATGGAGAGATATTCTTAGGGCCCTCTCGGTGTGACGGCATCCATCATCGTCTGGCTAGACACAGGTGACTATGTCACGGGGATGCCGGAACACTTCAACGAGAAAGAAGAACAAAACCGGTAACGAGGATAACGGTATAGTGAGCATTTGTATGACTCAGGAGGATACCGATGCATCTCGGGTTTTGTAAAGTATTGTGAAGCAAAGGGAAGATCACATGATAACCAAAGGTTCACTGTGTAATCATAGGGATCGATATGGACGTCCACGGTTCCGCTATCGGTCATTGAACGAAGGAGTTTCGTTCATGTCTATGTTTTACCGAACCTACGGGGTCACAAGCTTAAGGTAATCACGATCTGCCGAGTGTTAGTAGGACGGGAGTACCGAGGATTTATTTGTGGAATTGTTTCACTAATATTCAAAATAATTTTGAGAGGAACCGGAAGCGTTTCGGGGTCACTGGAAGGGTTTCAGAGTTTATCGGGCAATACCGGGTATTACCGATAAATAATATATAGGTGGAAAATATTTTCGGTGATGTTAAATTAATAATAAAAGGCTCTAATAATTTTTAGGAGGCTTTTATATTTAATTTAATATCAATGGGCCTTAAAAGGCCAAGTATTGGAGGAAGAATTGGGCCACCAAGGCCCAAGAGGGGAAGGCACCCCCTTTTCCTTAGGGGGTTGGCGAATTGGAGTGGGGGAGGGGAAATTGGAGTGGGGGAGGGTTTCCCCTCCCCCTATGGCCGGCGCACCTGCTTCCCTCCTTGTGTGGCGCCCCCTCCTCCACTCCCAACCTATATATACTAGAGGATCTATGCACTTTTGGATACACAAGTTTTGGAGCCTCCTCTAGTTCTCTAGTTCTAATTCTAGTTGGTCCTAGTTGATCAATTAGAGCTTGACCTAGATCCTCTAATCCTCATAATTAAAAGCCTAGTGTGGTCCTAATCTCCTCCCTCTAATTCTCCGGCGACGATTAACTCTGGACGGTGAAGCGCTGCCGGATCGTGAAGACTGTACGCTTGCAACCAAGTAGAGAGGTCGTGCTTTCAGTCTTCCGTTCGAGGGACGGTTCGCGGGATCGTTCATCTACTGTTCGAGGGACTCCAAGTACGATTTGCTCCGACTCATCTACTTCCGCTACGCTCCGGAGTCGGTAACGATCGTGATCCGAACCGTTTATGCATCTTCATATTGTTCCTGGGTGATCATAGGGCGATTTTTTTTGTTTTCTACTACGTTTCCCAACACTTGCAACTGGAACAACTATGAAACTACGAGCCCAGTTACGAGTCAAGGGTGGACTTGGAACTGGGATGAAACAAACTACGGGCCTAGTTGGCAGTCAAGGGCAGACTTACTCTACGATACCATTTGCGAGTCGATGGTGGACTTGCAATTGGGACAATAACAAACTACAAGCCTAGTTGCGAGTTGAGCGTGGACTTGCAACTGGGATGGAAACAAAACACATGCCCAGCTGCGAGTCGTGGATGGACTTGTAATTGGGACAACTACAAGCCCATTTGCAAGTCGAGGATGGACTTGCAACTTGGACAACTATGAAACTACGAGCCTAGTTGTGAGTTTAGGGTCGACTTGCAACTGGGATGAAAACAAATTACGGGCCCAGTTGCCAGTCAAGGGTAAATTTGCAACTGTGATAAAAGGTAGGCTCTAGTTGCGAGTCGAGGGTTGGCTTGCAACCGGGACAACTACGAGCCTATTTTGTGAGTCGAGGGTGGACTTGCCAACTGAGACAACTACAAAACTACGATCCCAGTTGCGAGTCAAGGGTTGACTTGCAACTGGGACGAAACAAACTACAGGCCTAGTTCTGAGTCAAGGGTCCAGCAACTGGGATGAAAAACAAAGCACATGGTGATTTGCGAGTCAATGCTGGGCTTGCAACTGGGATGAAACAAACTATGGGCCTAGTGGCGAGTCGAGGATGGACTTTCAACTGGGACAACTACACAAAACTACGATACGAGTTGCGAGCCGAGAGTGAACTTGAAACTGGGGCAACTACACAAAACTACGATACGAGTTGCGAGTCAATGGTGGACTTGCAACTGGAACATCAACAAAACTATGGGCCCAGATGCGAGTCGAGGGTGGATTTGCAACTGAGACAATTACGAAACTATGAACCCAATTGCGAGTCTAGTGTGGGCTTGCAACTGGGATGAAACTACGGGCCTAGTTGTGAGTTGAAAGCACATTTGCTCCCTTGGTGGTTTTGGTAATTCATGCCAACATACATGTTGTTGGACTAATGCTTTTATCTAGTGAATTTCAGACAAGTTCAACAATGGCGTGGCATGGACAAGAGGACGTGGAACCCCTTCAAAATGCTAAAGACAAGGATTGGCAAAAGATCAAGACTCTACATTTTTGGTTTAGTGATCCAAGATCACATTGAGTCCATAGGAAAGCCAATACTATTTAAAGGGGATGAGGTGTTGCTTAATGGTCTTTTTGCTCAAGTGCTTAGTGACAGTACTCCTAAACCCTCAACCACTCTCTCTACCCAAATATGTCCAAAACCTACATTCCAACTCGGCCCCACCGAAATTCTCTATCTGGCCCCACCGAGTTCATCCAAGACTTAGCCACTGCCAAAACCCTAACAAATCGGATCCACCGAAATGGATCTCGGTCTCACCGAGATGGCCTTGCCAACTCTCTGTAATCGTTTGCACTTACTTCGGTCTCACCGAGTTTGCAAATCGGTCTCACCGAGATGGCTTGCCAAGTCTCTGTTGCCTTATTGCTTCACTTCGGTCCTACCGAGTTGATGCAATCGGTGCCACCGAGATGAGGATTGCCCTAGCCATTTCACTTCGGTCCATCCGAGTTGTTCGTATCGGTCCCACCGAGATTCCTAAAGTTCATATCTTTTACATAGTTCGGTGCTACCGAGATGATCGTTTCGGTGCCACCGAGTTGAGTCAAAAGTGTGTAACGGCTGGATTTTGTGTGGAGGCTATATATACCCCTCCACCACCTCCTTCTCAGTAAGGAGAGCCATCAAAACGTGCCTACACTTCCACCATACATTTTCTGAGAGAGGACCACCTACTCATGTGTTGAGATCAAGATATTCCATTCCTACCATTTGAACCTTGATCTCTAGCCTTCCCAAGTTGCTTTCCACTCAAATCCTTCTTCCACCATAGCCAAATCTGTGAGGAGTTGTTTGAGTGCCGGGAAGACTATCATTTGAAGCACAAGAGCAAGGAGTTCATCAACAACACACCGTCTATTGCCTTTTGGAGAGTGGTGTCTCCTAGATTGGTTAGGTGTCACTTGGGAGCCTCCAACCTGATGTGGAGTTGAACCAAGGAGTTTGTAAGGGCAAGGAGATCGCCTACTTCGTGAAGATCTACCCCGAGTGAGGCTAGTCCTTCGTGGACGTAAGCCATGGTGGAATAGACAAGGTTGCTTCTTCGTGGACCCTTCGTGGGTGGAGCCCTCCGTGGACTCGCGCAGCCGTTACCCTTCGTGGGTTGAAGTCTCCATCAACGTGGACGTACGATAGCACCACCTATCTTCCATACTCTACCCCTTTACTTTCCGTACTCTTGCATGCTTTATCATTTCCGCTGCTCAATCTCTAGATATGCATGTGTAGAAAGTATTGGAGTGATCTTAACTTGTGCCAAAATCTGCCTAAGTTTCAAGAGAAATTAATAACTGCACCTTTGGCTGGTTAGGAGTCTATTCACCCCCCCCCCCCTCTAGACCTATCTCCTTCATCCCACATGAGTCAAGGGCGGACTTGCAACCGGGACAACTACACAAAACTGCAATACTATTTATGAGTCGAGGGTAAACGTGCAAACGGGATAATAACAAACTACGAGCCCAGTTATGAGTCGAGCGTGGACTTGCAACTAGGATGAAAACACAACACATGTCTAGTTGCGAGTCGAGAGTCAACTTGTAACTGGGACAACTACGAACTCATTTGTGAGTCGAGGGAGGATGCTACAAATTCTCTACCAGGCCACACAAAATGCATAGCGAAAACAAACAAACAAAAGAAACGGGACGTGCCTCCCAAACGATGGCATATATGGTCCCATGTGAAAAGAAACATGAGAACAAGTCGGCACAAAACAAAACGGGACAAGAGAACGCGCGGCAAAAAGGAACGAGCTGACACGGGCATACATGATCGAGTTTGTGCGAACATTAAAGCAAACAAATCGGACGTTTATAGACTTAGATGAGACATCACTAAATCTCATCTAGATGAGATTTAGAAAATTTGAAATACAAAAATCTAGTTACACTCTCCTCTAGCTAATAGTCGAACCAAAATAAAAAAAACATGAAATAAAAATACATGTGGCCCTCTAGAAAAAAAGCTACAGCCCACAAAAAAACCAATACACAAAACATAAAAACGGCCCATTGAAAAAAGTCATATCGGGACTGGCTGCTTCACAAGGGACGAACAGAATACACGACACAATGACAAACAAGCACGACTCAAAAGCATGTATATCTAGCGGTATATGAGTTAGATGAGACATTGTTAACTCTTATCGAGATGAGAATTAACAAAACCAATCCGAAACGGGACCCCAGACCACGCCATGAAAATGGTCTAACAAAAGACGCACACGTGAGCAAGACTGACAAGTAGACACCAGACACTCGGCGCGACATAGGACCCGCACGACGAAACAACCCGTGATCAATATTTGCCCGACATTTAAAGCGAACAAATGACCGAGTGAAAAAAATCATGAATTAAAAAAACAAAAAGAAGAAATAGAAAAGAAACAAAAAAAGAGGAAATACGAAATACAAATAAAATACAAAAAACTTTTTTTTCTAGAATACGCACGAGTGTGCGTATCGTATATTAAAGGAGGAGAGGGGTAAAGAGCCCCATCCACAGCTTGTTCTTACAATAGATTACATGCAAGAACTCCACGCCCGTAGGCCGGCAAAAACTATCTAGCTAACTACTCGCCCTAGCCCACCCTGCTAACCCTCCCAAGAAGGGGGTGAAGTCGCCCTTTAGGAGGCCAGCAGACTTCCACGCTCGACACTCGCTCTCAATCCTAGCAATTACGGCCCCAACGGATGGAATTGCACCATCAAAGACGACGACGTTTCGGTGCTTCCATAGCTCCCACAGGCCTAGTAAGACGATGGTGCGGCTGTCCTTGTTTGTGATGTTGGCCGCTGTGCACGAATTGCACCATGAGATCACCTCCGCCTCCACCGTCGGCGTCCAGTGTTCTTTATCAAGAGCTGTTAGTATCGTGTGCCACACCGTTCTGGAAAAAACGCATGTGAGTAGAACGTGATTGATCGTCTCCATGTCCTGGTCACAGAGGGGGCCTGCCGACTGGTGGGGTAGGCCACGTCGTGCTAGCCGATCAGAGGTCCAACACATGTTTCGTGCGGCAAGCCAAGCGAAGAATCTGCACTGTGACGGGGCTTTGGACTTCCACGCTAGATCCGCGTATGGAGCCACTTCCAGACCCCAAAATTTGGAGGCGTAGGCTGAGCTCGCCGAGTAGTGACCATTGTCCTCCCAAGCCCACTTGGTGTGATCTGGTGTATCCTCCGCGAGCAAGGTCGCCTCGGTCCTGTCCCAAATCTGTAGAAACTCCTGTAGGACCTCCTCATCAATGTTCGGGCCAACATCAAGTGCCCAGGCGCCTACCTGAAGGGCGTCGCTGACTGTTCTGGTGCCCCTGGTGCGCTGTGGAATGCGCGCATAGAGCTTGGGCGCGAGATCCTGGACTCTGCAGCCCTGCAGCCAGCGGTCCTCCCAGAATAAGGCACTCTTGCCGTCTCCCACATGTGTGATTGTGGCGGTTCGAAATATCGCCCATGCCTCCGCCGGAATCTTGATCTCAAAGTCCTTCCATGGCCGCGAGTCATCCATACGCTGTAGCCATGGCCAGCGTGCTTGGAGGGCATCGTTGAGCCATTGCAGATCCGGGAAGCCTAGTCCTCCTGCCCATTTTGGGGTGCACACGCTCTTCCAAGCCACCGTTGGCTTCGTCCTTCCCACACCAGAGGAATCCTCTACATATCTTAGTAATGGCCTTGATCGTCTTTGGAGGAAGATTTAGTGCTAGCATGGTGTGAATTGGGATGGCACAGAGGACCGAATTTACGAGAATTAGCCTAAACTGAAAAAAAAAAGAAAAAGGAAAAAAAATGGCAAAATAAAGAAGGCATCAGCCCATATAGAAGAAACACGAAAAGACTACAACCCATAAAAAGAATGAAAAAGGCCACAGCCCATGCGAGCCGAGCGAAGGTGCCTATCGTAGCGTACGAAATGGGAGGACAACGCATGGAACAAGAAAAAAGAGTTGCACAAGCGCACGCTTCAAAAAAAACACAAATCATAAAGTCTGGGCGACGCGCGCGCGCGATCCGGTCATCGCGAGCGGCCGATGCTCGACCGTCCATCATCCCCACGATCATGCCACGTGGACAGATAGAACCGACCAAGGGGTGAGAGAGAGCGGTGAAACGAGCCCCACCTATTCGCCCCCGTCGTTCCCCTTTCCTCACCACTCCGCTCAAACACAGGGGAAGAGAAATCCCTAGGTTCGTCAGCGAGCCCGGCCGGCGGAAGTGCTACCGGCGACAGCGACCACCAGTGCGGGTGGAGAGGTCCGAGCAATAGACCAAGCGGTGCGCGCACACGGGGAGAGAAGATGAGGAGAACTTGCCGTTCGCTTGAGGCGGCGAACGTCGGCGAGGCGGACTGCTACGTCTTCGGGGGGAGAAGGTGAGTCCCCGCCACACAGCCATCCCTCCTATTTTTTCAACAGCGATTTGTCGGCGCCATTGAAAGGACCACGATGTCGCCTAGAGGGGGGTGAATAGGCGTTTTAAAATCTTTTACGAATTTGGCTATATCCTAATGCGGAATTAAACTAAGCGGATACTTTTCAAGCACAAATCCTAAATATACTAGGCTCACTAAGTGCACCAACAACTTAGGATAAACAAGATGAGAACAACGAGGATATGAGTAATCACAAGTAAGTTACACAAACTTACTCAATGTAAATCACAAGATATGGAAATGAATGTTACAAGCTAGCAATTCACACTAACCACAAGATAGAACAACAGTAGGAAGTATGAATTGCGGACTATAAAGTGTTAGCCTAAATAATCTCTACGATATGGTAACCAACACAATATAATGAGGACAACAAGGATACTAACAAGCACAAGTAAGTTACACAAACTTACTTGAGCAATATCACAATATATGAGAGTGTATGACACAAGTTAGCAATTCACACTTGTGACGCCCCCGCTCGACCGTGCACTAATCATACACGCAAACGTGCACGCTCGAGATCAGAGACGCACGGGAAGATATCACAACACGACTCTAAACACAAATTTAAACATAAATCTTCATATTACAATCCAGGGGTCACGAGGACCCGAATACATAAGTCATACACACAAATAATATTTGGGTACAGACATAGTTAGTCAAGTTTGCCTTAAGAAGGCTAGCACAAACAGCGACATCTGATCGAAAAGGCGCAGGCCTCCTGCCTGGGAGCCTCCGAACTACTCCTGGTCGGCTGGCTCAACCCAGTAGTACGTGCCTCCGGGGCTCTCCTGGTAGTAGTCTCCTGCGGTGGCGTCTGGCTCCTGGGCTCCATCGACAGATTTCATCAAACGGGTATGGGGGAAAAAGATAGCAAAGCAACCGTGAATACTCATCCAAAGTACTCGCAAGACTGATATCAGAACTATGCTAAGTATGCATCGGTATCAAAGGAATGGGGCTATATCTTTGGACTAAACTGCAGAAATGCCGGAACAGAGGGGGAGAGGTATAGCCTATCGAAGACTAGCATCTTGAAGCATTTCTTGCAGCATTAGAAGAGAGAAGAGCAAGATAATATATAATCAATCATATTGTAGTAATGCCCTGAGATCCTTCCTCGACTACCCTGTGAGAACGTGATCCCGAGAGCAGTAGTAGCAGTTTATCTTTGAAACAAAATCCATTTGTAGTTGTAGCAGATCAAGATACAACTCCGAGCGTCCTGTTACCATGGACACGGCTATTCGAATAGATAACTTCCCTGCAGGGGTGCACTACTGTTACCCAACACGCTCGAAAACATCTGGCCGGACACACTTGCTGGGTAATGCCCGGCCTCGGGTGATCAACACGACGCAACCCTACCTAGGCTCAGCAGAGAGGCCAACACGCCGGTCTAAATCCTAAGCACGAAGGGGTCTTGGGCCATCGCCCTTCGCACTCCTGCACGTTGCATGGCTGGCCGGGGCCCAGGCGCGACACTGAATACACCAGTGACGTAACCAGCCCACCCCAGCAATCAGCCCGCATCTCTGAGTTGTGACATCTGAAGAGCTTTCGACTGATACTACGATGTAGAGGGTCCCATAACCATTGTCCCACGTGGTGGTAGTGCGTATAGGGCCAACGACCCACTAAGATCAAATACCCAAATCCGTTAAGCATGTTTAGTAACTCGCAGAGATGAACAGGGTTCCTGTCGCTCCGACTTGGTAAAACATATCGCGCGGGTGCTCTTGGAGCCGACCCGTCTTTAATGTTATTCACTCTCGGGCACCCTTGGGGCCAGCCCGACTTTAACAGTTTAAGTAATACAATATGTAAACATTTCCGTGATCATCACCCAGAGTGATCACGGCCCGATATCAAGCATGGCAAACAGACAAGGGTGATGGGCCACAGATGAATTAACAGCAAAGCTATCTAAGCATCATGGGACAGCAGGTAGACTATCAATAGCAAACGACAAAATCAGGCTATGCATCAGAATAGGAGCTATCGGAACAGTAGCAGGGGCAATTCTAATTCAAGAATAAGAGAGATGGAGTGGGTGATATCTGGATGATCAAGGGGGTTTTGCTTGCCTGGAAGCTCAGCTGAAGGGGTCTCGTCGTCGGCGACGTCGTCGTACACTGCAGTGTCGTCGGCAGTCTCGAAGGCTATCGGGAGAGAAGGAGGGGGAAGAAACAATAAATACACGGCAACAATGCAACAATGATGTATGACATGCCTAAATGATATGCAGAGGTGATATAATGCCTAACTAATTGCATTAGATAATTTAGGAATTTATTTGGAATTATTTTATTAAAGTTATGCACTATTCATTTATCGAATACGGGCAAAAAGTCCCATGTTCGGTATGCTAGAGGGGTGTGACAGGTATGTGGGTAGGATATTCGGATTCTACATATTTTTCTGATCGTTTTTCATATATAAATTATTTTCATCCGAGTTACGGTTTAATTTATATGATTTTTCAAAGTTTTAATCATTTTCTGGAATTTCTGGATTTATTTAAATCGAATTACTCAAAACAGTGTAATGGTGACGTCAGCATGACGTCACAGTGACGTCAGCGGGTCAACTGTGTCGGTGGACTGGTCAATCTGACCAGTGGGTCCCACATGTCATCCACAGTGGACTAATTAGAGTTTAATTTAAACTTAACAGTAACTAATTAGCAGGTGGGCCCGCCCTGTCAGTGGCTAATTAGTAACTAAATTAATTAACAGATTTAATTAACGGCTTAATTAACTTTTTATTTATTTTAAAAATGATTTAATTTAGGCGGGGCTCGCATGCCAGTGACACGGGGCCGCCACGTCAGCGAGTGGACCGGGTCAACGGGTCAGTGGGACCCAGTGGCAGGGGCACAAGGTGGGCCCCGCCCAGTGCCACGTCGGCGACGTCGCCGGAACCACGCCGGCGACCAAATCCGTGGCGGCGCGCACTGGTGTGGCTCAGGATTCGACGTCCGGCGACCGTTTCGCACGCGGTTTGCGCCATTCGATCGTGCGTTTGACGCCGCATCGATCTAAGGCGGTGCCGTGGCCGGGGAGGCAGTGTGGCGACGCCGGCGAGCGGCGAGGCGGACGCCGGAGTTCGGCCATGATCGGGAATGGCGCATCGGGGCACGGCGAGGGCAGCTAGTGGGCGCGTTGGACCCGCGCGGATGCGCTGAGCACGAACCCGCGCTCGTTTGAGCTTGACGGCAAGCGTGGGCACGACTACAAGCTCGTCGGCGGCGAGGTGTTCGGGCGGCGACGGAAGCGGCAGCTACGGCGACGGAAACGCTCGGGAGGGAGAGGGGAAAGACGCGCGCGCTTACAGTGAGCCTGCAGGTGTGCGTAAGCGAGCTCGGGAAGGCTCGTCGATGGTGAATCGGCGTCGGAGAAGAAGAAGCCCGAGGAGGAAGAAGAGCTCGGGGAGGACGGTGCAGTGGCGTTGAGCTCCAACGGGTAGTCCCAGATGGCGTAGCGGAACGCGGCGGCTCGATCTGTCACGGCGGCGAGGCGAAATGGTGACTGTGGCTACGCGAACGCGCGGTGGCCGGAGAAGGCAGAGGCGGCCATGGCGGGAGGAGGAGGCAGGCTAGCGAGGGGAGGGGAAATATCTCGGGGAGGACGGCTATGGTTGCGTGGTGGCGTTCTTATCCTCCCCGCCTTCCTCCTGTAGCGACGCGGGGAGCAGGCGCGGCGGCGACGGCGATCGGCGGCGAGCGCGGTCGGACGCGGGCGACCGAGGAGGAACAGTAGGAAGGAGAGGGCGAGGCGCGGGCTGGGCTGCGGGTTTGACTTAGGCCCAGTAGCGCGGCCTTTTTCTTTTCTGTTTCTGTTTTTCAATTTTTTGCTTCTGTTTAGTAAATAGTTTGGCCACCATTTAAGTTTTGTAAAATATGAGTGTTGTCCATCTAATTACTAGACAATATTTAACACTGCCAGAAATTGGTTTGGTGAATGAATGATTTCATTTGAATTTTAATTAAATAAAAAGGTATTAAATACTGCTGTTTTGCATACTGTTTTGGATGATAGAGTCATCTAACTAATTCAATTAATGTTGATTATATTTTAATAATTGCTACTGGATTATTTGCAATATTATGAACATTTTAGTTTTCAAATTTGAACAACTTTTATTTTCACTTTAAATTTGAATTTCCATTTGAATTGGAATTTGAAATGAGATATGATGCAATGATGATCAAGCACTATTAAACATGGTGACTTGGCATTAACGAAAGGTGATCACTGTTGCTAATACATGGGGGTGTTACAACACTAATCACAAGATATATCGATAGTAGCAAGTATGAATTGCGAATATAAAGTGTAGGCCTAAATAATCTCTTCAAGGGAATGGCCAACAAAATATAATGAGGACAACAAGATATAGTGAATGCACGGTCAAGTGACCAAAGTAAACCACAAGTAAGGAGTTAGGGTTAGGGATAACCGAAGTCACGGAGACAAGGATGTATCCCGATGTTCACTTCCTTGGAGGGAAGCTAGTCACCGTTAGAGAGGTGGATGTTACCACGAAGGCACACCAACGCCACGAAACCTAACCCTATTCTCCTTGAGATATCACCACGAAGACGATTCTCAAACACTAGTGGTAGACCTTGAGGCGGCCTCCAAACCTTCACAAACTTTCTGGGGGACAAATCACAAGTTGATTCCTCACCGGAGCACTCCTACCGCCTAGGAGTCTCCAACCTCCAAGAGTAATAAGATCAAGGGGTAAATGCTCAAGACTTGGTCAAATCACGAATTCCTTTGGTCACAAGAGGGAGAGGGAGTGGATCTATCTTTTGATTGGAAAATCTCTCAAGAACTCTCACGAATCTCTCCGGGATCTAAGATTTGGTGTAGGAGAAGTGAGAGGGAGCCACTAGGTGTTCTAGGGTTCTTTTGGGTGGAGTGGTCAACCCTCTGCCGGATTGGTAGAGGGGTATATATAGCAAGCCTAGAAAACAAGTCGTTTGTGAGTAAGTGGCTGTGTCGGGCCGGACATCCGGCGGCTGTGAAGTGTGCACACGAACATAGAAAAACAGGATAGAGGGCCCAGACATCTGGCCGAAGCCCGGACATCTGGCCAAACTTGGGGCCCCGGACATCCGGCATACACAACCAACATTTTGATATAGTTTCTGGACATTGATGGCCGGATTTCCGGGGGGATCTCGGACATCCGGGGCGTCCCGGGAGCCCGGACATCCGGCCATCACAAAAACAGTAGGCGCCCCAATAGTAAAACATGCATAACACTCTCATCCGGATTCCGATTTTGATGATCTTGGGCTCGTTTTGAAGCTAGTGAAAAACCCCAGGTCCTCACATAGAGAACCACCCCAGATAAACCAAAATGGAGGGTGCAAAGTATGCAAAGGTTAGATCATATACTTTGGGGAACCTAGTTGGCTATGGATTTATTTGGTATATAGAATAGGAGTGGAATTGTGTATAGAAGATGTTGACTTGAGCAAATCCATCATGAACCCCTTTGATCCCCTCTTAATAGTGCGGGATCCCTATAACTCAAGAATCATAAAAGAGCTACACTACATAGCTATCGAGAAACCATTCTTGAGTGTATATGTTTCTTCGGTGGTCATCACTCCACAACACTAACACCAAAGGAACTAATACCTTTGACTCGAGCCTTTCACTTGAGCTTGATGTTGATGTTTCTTCTTGGGTCAAGTTGAAGGCAAGACATTGGTGAAGTCTTCAAGTAGCTCTACCATACACAATGTGGGAATCTTTGCTTTGTATTCATCTTCACTTGTCCATCATGTGATCATCCACAAGCTTCAAGCATGTAATCCTTCGGGATGGTTATCTTGAACTTGCCCTTGTCAACCATGATCATGAACACTTGATGTGATCCTCTCATGGACACTTGGAATCTTTCTCTCGATGCGATCCCATGAGAATAACCTAACCCTCATAAACATAGACAACACATAGCATGGGTTAGTACAGAAAGTGCAATTGACAATTTCTTATCATACCACAAGATCCTATGTGATGCATTGTTTGCACTTGTGTGTTGACCATTTAGAGTTCGATTCTTTGATCTTTATCTTGGTCAACCTTTATCTTTACTCCATGCTTAATCTTGATGTCTTGAAGGCCATATTGAATTCTTCACTATGCTTCATTTCTTCAAGACATGATTACCCATATCTCAATTATCATATGACCATATAGAGTGTATCCATGAATACCATATTGGTCATCATTTGTTCTTCTTCATGCTCCATCACAATCTCTTGAGAGGCACAACGAAATCTTCACATGAATTACTTGCTTCAAGACATAATCATCCATGACTCAACATATGAGCTCATCATGATCCTATCTTCAAGCCATATGTAGAATTCTTCTCTTTAATCATTCTCTCAAGATCATGATCCATCATGGCTCACCCCATAAGCCTAAGCATGACAACCTCTGAGATCCTTCAATGAACTCCATGTAGATCACATCTTGTTCGTCACATGGAATTCATCTTGATCATATTTGATTCAATCATTGAGCTCAATCTTGATGCACAACTATATGTATATGGCATTCATTCCGAATCCATTCAATCTCATTCTTGCATCACCCAAGGAACAAGCCTTCATATATAACTTGATGCCATTGTTTCTTCATAGGAATTGTCATTCATTATCAAGTCTCAATGCATATATTTGTGTTGATGGATTTCATCCTTCAATTCATCCAGTATTCTTCATGCATTGCAAATGGAAATTTCCTTCACATGTATATCTCAATGCAAACATTAGTCCATAAGGATTGTCATTAATTACCAAAACCACACATGGGGACTACATGTACTTTCAATCTCCCCCATTTTGGTAATTGATGACAATCTCAACAAGAGGGTTTATATAATGAATTTTAACACAAGTATGCAATTTACTCGACGATAAATTGTATACTTGGGATAGTTTTGATAGCATCAACTGTCACAAAGATACTTGAGTTTATCACACTCGGTGTACTAACATCGAAACACTACACAAGTATTTGATGTTAGTAGAACCATTATATATAGAGCATGCTCCCCCACAATATATGCATGTGTGAATGAAGTTTGAATTTCCTTGCATATATTGGTTGACATACACTAGGTGGAGTTTTCTCTATATATTCATTCATGCAACAAACATATATAACCAGGGTAGATAAGCATGAATGACAACAAGCACTTAAAATACTTACCTTAAACGAACAAGCACTTAAAATACTTATCTTAAACCCTCTAAACTTCTCCCCCATTGGCAACAAATGCCAAAATGGGAAAAATCTAGAGGCCAATATAGTGTGAGATCCTCCTTATTGTGTGCAAATCACGAAAATGTGAGTGAAATAAATGCACATATTCAATGATGAACAATTAGAGGAGCACAAAATCTATAGAATGCAACCAAATACGAAGATATGAAAACAAGCATTAGACATGTGAGGAAAACATTCAAAAGATCCGAAGAACATATTTTGAACAAGATATAATAGGAATATCCAATGTGATCAGCATGTCAAGCATGGGTCCAAAATACATTCAAAACACATGAGTGCGTAAGATTATATGCAAAACATACAAGCACTCACGCCACAACCTCTTACCGAAGACACCATAAGAATAAAAGGAAACAAACAAAGTGGTCGACAAGGAATAAATGATATCAAGGAAAGATATGAACTTTCACATGTATAAAATTTCTAAGAGGCCAATAATAAATATGATATGTATCCACAGAGAACCTTGCATACACAAGAGACTCAATTGATAAGAACTTGATATCCACAAGTGAATCCATTATTATACATCTGTGATCCTAACATAAGAGCAATGCACATGACACAAAGCATATGGCACAAATTGATCTCATTTGCATAACAATGAATTACAAAGTAAGATAGCAAATACCACAAGCAAATAGAGTGTTTTTGTAATTTTATCAAAATTACACATGAGAGAACATTTGAGGAATTGATGTGCAATAAATTGGTTAGTTGGCATATTTTGGGATAAGTGAATCATGAATATGATTATGTAGATCCCCATTATATGCTTCTTCTCAAATGTCTCACCATTGCAATAGAGTGTCTTATAAGAACATGCAAGAAAACACAAATAGAACAAGTACTATACATGCCATGATGCAACCTACACAAGGTTGACTCTATTTATATACATGCATGAAGTAAATACTTGTTACCGAGAAAGCATTGGTATGAAGTAGTAGATCAATGAGTCATCCAATCTTGGCTCTAATTCCCTGGTGGTGACACCACCTTCTTCATGAATAAGCCAAGAACACAATGCTTCTCCAATGTACCTAAATCACTTTTAAGTACAATATGGTCCCCAAACTTATTGGGTCCGAAGTAGTTAGCATAACTACAAAATATAGGGCAAAAACCACTTAACTATGTGCATATAGACATGAATTTGAATTTCATGCACATCTTAGCTTATTAAGAATTTGATTGATATACCATATATATATTGAATCAATTAAAGCAAACAAGGAATGGGAATTTACACATAGTAAATATGCATGCACAAGCCTACCAAAATCTAAAGAGATACAAATTTGGACAAATGAACACATAACCGTTAATACTTCCAATAACATCAATAATCATTCATGTTGTCCAAAATGAATCAAAGTGACAAATCAACATATGATAGCACACAAAGTTTAACACATGAACCAAACAAAACCAATGAGCATATAAGATATACATTACACATATTCTCATAGGCATATCTCACTCAAGTAGATATATGATAGTACAAGTAATAAGATACTAACTCCCATAATAACATAAAAACTAGTAAGATGAACTCAAACAAAGGCACGGGAGAACACCGGGAGGCAAATGAATTTCTCGGCTAAATATAAAATGCAAGTAGAAGCAAAAGCCGGGATGAAGATGATCATCAAGCTCTACCATATAAGTAATACCATGTGTAAGAGAACAAAATGGTATTTTGAATTATCATTCGATGATAGATTCCAAATAAGCACAAGATCATCTATACTCACACAAGCATAATATGGGAGTTTAGCAATAAGCACAATGCTTAGATAACATATTCTTAACATTCCAATTAGGTAGATCATCATGTAGAGCAACAATTGGAATGGCTTGCATCAAACACATTTTTTTTCAAGTACGATCTATAAGATAAACCATGAATACAACCGCACAAGAATGCCATACTCAAACACATCCAAGGAATGAATCAACAAAAGGATGTTTATGCAAATAGAGACGTGTTGAGCTTAGCAAGCCATGGAGATATAAGTTAATCTCAAATATAAATTCTAAGTGGTATTCCTCAATTATTCACATATACAAGGATTGCGGTATGCACAAGGCATATCACTCCCCCATAATGTGATAATCCATGTATTGTCGACAAGAGGCAAATGAAACCCAACTAAGGATAATTAATGAATTAGAATTTGAGTTTCAAATGAGCTTTACATACCACATAGTAACTAGATAATATTGCACTAACCATACTAGGTGGTATCCCACATATATACATATTTAAGGTTTGTGATATGCGTAAAACATAGCACTCCCCCATAATGTGATGTTCCATTAATATCTCAAAAGAGCCAAAGAAGATTCAACTAATGAAGCAATAAAGGCTCGAAACACACACACAAATATATGAAGTGCATTGCGACCTACACATGCTAGATAGCACAAATCAAGCATACTAGGAGGCACAACATATACAAGTACATGCTAGGTACAAAACCTAAACATGCAATGGACTAGTAACTTTCAATGCAAACAATGCAAGTACAAGTTACTGCAAAGAGGAGCATTGGATTGATAGATGTGATGATAATCCACTTGACTTGGCATTAACCGTAACATATGGTGAAAATAATTTTTCTTCATGAAGTAGCCAAGTCTCCAATGCCCTACACACACCTATTGATCAAGTTTGAGCTCGATGGTCCCCAACCAAGTTGGGTCCTAAGAAGTTAGTAACAATAGGCTTGGCAACCCAAATGGTATTGTCCACTTCTAAACCACTTTGGGCACCAACATACTTGGCAAAAAAATTGCCAACATTATCCTTCCTAAGTGAATAATGATCATTGATAATTGGAGGCTTAGAGGTGTTACCGTTGGGACATGATGAAGCTATGTGTCCCTTCTTACGAAAAATATAGCAACATGTACTCCCCCTTCTGTTCTTCTTTACTTTCTCAACTTGGGGAGCAATAACATGGTTCATCATGGATAGTGGTCGTTCTTCAACTTGAGATTGAGCTTGAGGCCGCTTTCCATGTAGCTTCTCTTTATAAGCCCTTTTCTTCAATGGACAAGATCTCACATGATGTCCAATCTTTTTGCACTTAAAGCAAGAAATGTTGGACTCATTCTTGGCTTGGGCTTGTCCCCTTTTCTTGTTCCTGGACTTCTTCTTGTTGGAGTGAAAACTATGTCCATCATCGCACTTTTCCAAGTCTTTCTTCAAACTAGTGACCTGGGCCTTGACCTCATTAATTTCCTCTACATGGTTAGTTTTAACACTAGAAACAAGAGGATTAGTGGAAGTAGAAACTTCATGGTTAGAGCAACAAGACAAGGTGAGCAATTCATCATGAGATTTACCAATATCATGTAGAGAGGAATTGCAAGGACTAGCACATGGCAATAAGGCATTTTGAGTAGAAGATGTGCTAATATCCACATGAGACTCACACGATTTTACCTTGGTGACCATAGCCTCATGAGCTAACTTTAGCCCATCATGGGAGATTAGAAGATCCTCATAAGTGCCCGAGAGCTTTTCATGACTTTCTTCCAATTCCCCATAATTGCTAGTTAGCAAATCAAGTTGAGTCCTTAGCTCAACATTCTCCTTCAAAATTGATGCTTCACATGAAATCGAGTTAGTAGCACAAGCATCATTATCAATATGGGAGGAGCAAGTAGCAATTAGAGACTTCTCATGAGTTGATTGAAGCTCCTCATGAGACTTAGAGAGTTTGATGAGCTCTCCCTTGACATTATTGCATTCAAGGAGAAGGAGCTCAAAATCCTCTTTAAGTTTACCATGAGTAATTTCAATCTCTTCTTTTGAAGATCTTAAGTCTCCAAACGTTTGATAAGCCTTAGCAAGTTCATGTTCAAGTTGTTCATTTTTAGCTTGCTCATTAAGAAATAAATCATTAAGTTTTTCAAAGCAAGCAAGAACATCTTGGAACCTTTTATAAGTGTTATTTTTAGCTCTATGAAGAGTTTTCCCAATCTCATAGAGATTTTGAGTCAAGTAATCATCATCATCCTCATTACAACTATCATCATTATCACTAAGAGAAGATGATACCTCGTCATTACCTCTTGCCATGAGGCACATGTGAACAAAGGGGGTTGATGATGATTCTTTTGGAGAAGAGGGTTCTTCATCAATCAAGTGTGCCTCATATTTCTTGATTTCCTCTACATGGTTAGTCATAGAACAACTAGAGGAAACCAAAGCATTTCTATCATGGCAACATGGGAGCTCAAGCATATCATCACAAACATTTGTCAAGGAATTCTTAGGGGATGGAATATCAACACAATAATTTATACTATTTGTGGTGCTAGATATGCTCAAGTCGATAGAAGATACATCACTAGCATCTACACAAGCAAGATCATCAATAATGAGCTTAACACCATCATCACAAGATATTTCTTCACTCACCATGTCATTACCTTGTGGCATGCCACATGTTGGTGAAGTAGAAGATGTTGAAGTGTCCAAGCAATTGGAGGTGGAAGCAATAGAGAGCTCTTCATGATTTAAAAATGTGGAGAAATCCTCTATTAACTCTTCCCAAAGAATATTGTCTTTATCAATATTGGACCCACCATATATATCTTCAAGTTTGGTCCAAGCCTCATGAGCTGACTTGTAAGTCGAGATTGACTTAAACACTTCGAAGGATATAGTTTGATGAATGGCAAGAGAAGCTTCACAATCAAGAAGCATATCCTCAAGCGATGGAGATAGACCATCCTTGGCAATAGAAATCCCCACAACAACAATTCGCGGAACATTTGGACCCATGGCCCGAAAGTGACAAAGCATGTGAATTCTCCACAAGCGATAATTTGTGCCATCAAAATCAAAAGTGTCATTGTGCACTAAACCACTAGTCGACATCGATACTCTCTAGGCGGTGAAGCCTAATAAGGAGAGACCTTGCTCTGATACCAATTGAAAGGACCACGATGTCGCCTAGAGGGGGGTGAATAGGCGTTTTAAAATCTTTTACGAATTTGGCTATATCCTAATGCGGAATTAAACTAAGCGGATACTTTTCAAGCACAAATCCTAAATATACTAGGCTCACTAAGTGCACCAACAACTTAGGATAAACAAGATGAGAACAACGAGGATATGAGTAAGCACAAGTAAATTACACAAACTTACTCAATGTAAATCACGAGATATGGAAATGAATGTTACAAGCTAGCAATTCACACTAACCACAAGATAGAACAATAGTAGGAAGTATGAATTGCGGACTATAAAGTGTTAGCCTAAATAATCTCTACGATATGGTAACCAACACAATATAATGAGGACAACAAGGATACTAACAAGCACAAGTAAGTTACACAAACTTACTTGAGCAATATCACAATATATGAGAGTGTATGACACAAGTTAGCAATTCACACTAATCACAAGATATATCGATAGTAGCAAGTATGAATTGCGAATATAAAGTGTAGGCCTAAATAATCTCTTCAAGGGAATGGCCAACACAATATAATGAGGACAACAAGATATAGTGAATGCACGGTCAAGTGACCAAAGTAAACCACAAGTAAGGAGTTAGGGTTATGGATAACCGAAGTCACGGAGACAAGGATGTATCCCGATGTTCACTTCCTTGGAGGGAAGCTAGTCACCGTTAGAGAGGTGGATGTTACCATGAAGGCACACCAACGCCACGAAGGCTCACCCTATTCTCCTTGAGATATCACCACGAAGGCGATTCTCAACCACTAGTGGTAGACCTTTAGGCGGCCTCCAAACCTTCACAAACTTTTCGGGGGACAAATCACAAGTTGATTCCTCACCGGAGCACTCCTACCGCCTAGGAGTCTCCAACCTCCAAGAGTAACAAGATCAAGGGGGAAATGCTCAAGACTTACTCAAATCACGAATTCCTTTGGTCACAAGAGGGAGAGGGAGTGGATCTATCTTTTGATTGGAAAATCTCTCAAGAACTCTCACGAATCTCTCTGGGATCTAAGATTTGGTGTAGGAGAAGTGAGAGGGAGCCACTAGGTGTTCTAGGGTTCTTTTGGGTGGAGTGGCCAACCCTCTACTGGATTGGTAGAGGGGTATATATAGCAAGCCTAGAAAACTAGCCGTTTGTGAGTAAGTGGCTGTGTCGGGCCGGACATTTGGGCGGAGGCCGGACATCCGGCGGCTGTGAAGTGTGCACACGAACATAGAAAAACAAGGTACAGGGCCCAGACATCTAGCCGAAGACCGGACATCTGGCCAAACTTGGGGCCCCGGACATCCGGCCAAGTGCCGGACATCCGGCGTACACAACCAACATTTCGATATAGTTTCTGGACATTGATGGCCGGATATCCGGGGGGATCCCGGACATTCGGGGCGTCCCGGGAGCCCGGACATCCGGCCATCACAAAAACAGCAGGCGCCCCAATAGTAAAACATGCATAACTTTCTCATCCGGACTCCGATTTTGATGATCTTGGGCTCGTTTTGAAGCTAGTGAAAAACCCCAGGTCCTCACATAGAGAACCACCCAAGATAAATCAAAATGGAGGGTGCAAAGTATGCAAAGGTTAGATCATATACTTTGGGAAACCTAGTTGGCTATGAATTTATTTGGATATAGGATAGGAGTGGAATTGCGTATAGAAGATGTTGACTTGAGCAAATCCATCATGAACCCCTTTGATCCCCTCTTAATAGTACGGGATCTCTATAACTCAAGAATCATAAAAGAGCTACACTACATAGCTATCGAGAATCCATTTTTGAGTGTATATGTTTCTTCGGTGGTCATCACTCCACAACACTAAAGCCAAAGGAACTAATACCTTTGACTCGAGCCTTTCACTTGAGCTTGATGTTGATGTTTCTTCTTGGGTCAAGTTGAAGGCAAGACATTGGTGAATTCTTCAAGTAGCTCTACCATACACAATATGGGAATCTTTGCTTTGTATTCATCTTCACTTGTCCATCATGTGATCATCCACAAGTTTCAAGCATGTAATCCTTCGGGATGGTTATCTTGAACTTGCCCTTGTCAACCATGATCATGGACACTTGATGTGAGCCTCTCATGGACACTTAGAATCTTTCTCTCGATGCGATCCCATGAGAATAACTTAACCCTCATAAACATAGACAACACATAGCATGGGTTAGTACACAAAGTGCAATTGACAATTTCTTATCATACCACAAGATCCTATGTGATGCATTGTTTGCACTTGTGTGTTGACCATTTAGAGTTCGATTCTTTGATCTTTATCTTGGTCAACCTTTATCTTTACTCCATGCTTAATCTTGATGTCTTGAAGGCCATATTGAATTCTTCACTATGCTTCATTTCTTCAAGACATGATTACCCATATCTCAATTATCATATGACCATATAGAGTTTATCCATGAATACCATATTGGTCATCATTTGTTCTTCTTCATGCTCCATCACAATCTCTTGAGAGGCACAACGAAATCTTCACATGAATTACTTGCTTCAAGACATAATCATCCATGACTCAACATGTGAGCTCATCATGTTCCTATCTTCAAGCCATATGTAGAATTCTTCTCTTTAATCATTCTCTCAAGATCATGATCCATCATGGCTCACCCCATAAGCCTAAGCATGACAACCTCTGAGATCCTTCAATGAACTCCATGTAGATCACATCTTGTTCGTCACATGGAATTCATCTTGATCATATTTGATTCAATCATTGAGCTCAATCTTGATGCACAACTATATGTATATGGCATTCATTCTGAATCCATTCAATCTCCTTCTTGCATCACCCAAGGAACAAGCCTTCATATATAACTTGATGCCATAGTTTCTTCATAGGAATTGTCATTCATTATCAAGTCTCAATGCATATATTTGTGTTGATGGATTTCATCCTTCAATTCATCCAGTATTCTTCATGCATTGCAAATGGAAATTTCCTTCACATGTATATCTCAATGCAAACATTAGTCCATAAGGATTGTCATTAATTACCAAAACCCCAAATATCGTGACACAGAGTCGCCTACCAACCAACACATAGTCGCCGCAATCCTAGAATATCACAAAACACTAACTCACCCAAGCCCAGCCACACAAAAGAGCCGCCTAAGCCCCTACACGTAGTCGCCTTGCCCGACTACAAAGTCGCCTAAGCGGGAAGCTAACTCGACCAAGCCCACATGCTAAAGTCGCTTACAACACCTCAAATATCGTGACACAGAGTTGCCTACCAACCAACACATAGTCGCCGCAATCCTAGAGTATCACAAACACTAACTCGCCCAAGCCCAGCCACACAAAAGAGCCGCCTAAGCCCCTACACGTAGTCGCCTTGGCCCGACTACAAAGTCGCCTAACCGGGGAACTAACTCGACCAAGCCCACATGCTAAAGTCGCTTACAACATCCCAAATAGCGGGACACAGAGTCGCCTACCAACCAACACATAGTCGTCGCAATCCTAGAGTATCACAAAACACTAACTCGCCCAAGCCCAGCCACACTAAAGAGCCTGTAAGGTAACGCAGCAGAAAACAAAATTTTCCGACCTACGCACCAGCCCAGGACCACTATGGAGACTGCATACAAGGTTTGATCTCTTTCGTTACCGACTCGTAGCGCAGCGGAAGTAGAGTCGATGACGAACGGCGGTGCAGATCCCCGCAGCTAGGATTTTACAACCTCCCAACTGCGAGGATGTAAACCCTCATCTGCCCCGCGGACAGCCCTCCGGGAGGCGGTCGCACAGTCCCCCGGACGGTGTCGCGGACAGCCCTTCGGGAGGACCTCCGAAACTCGGACTGTCACTCGGACAGCCCTTCGGGAGGACCTCCAAAACTCGGACGGTCACACGGACAGCCCTTCGAGAGGCACTCTCAAACTAAGACCGAAACTACGATCTCTCTACAGAGTTGCACACATACGGTGTCATCTATCCAGCAGGGCTTCGCCGTCCAGAACTAGTTCCTGCCGGAACCCAGACAGCCTTTCGGCTCTACGAAACTATTTCGCTGGGAGGGAGAGAGAATGCCAGATCATGCATGGCTTGTGTATGAGAGTAAGAGTGTGTGAGATGGCAGCCCACTCACCTCCTATTTATAGGAAACCCAAGGGGTAGGGTGGTTTTACAAGAAAACCCAAGACCCACATGGAAAGGAGTCCTTCCCAAGGACCTAATGGTGAAACCAAGGAACAAGTGGGGGCTCCATGGAGGAGCCCCATTGTGGCCGGCCACCATCTCTTGGGGGGCCCCCCAAGGGGGTTTCTTAGCCCCCAAGCCTTCTAGAAACCTTTTGGGAAAATATCCCAAAAGGCACTTTTCCAAAAATATCCAAAAAGCACTTTCACTATTCACGACGACATTTTTCAGCGTCTGATCGAACTGAAAATATTTATGTGGGCTTAGAACAATTCCAGTACCCACCAAAATAAATTTCAATGCGAGCCGGAACAATTCCGGTTTAGTGATTTTCATCTGCAAAAAGCATCTGAAGCGGTTTCGGCAGCTCCGGAACATTTCCGGTTTTTATCCCGGAAAATTCCAAAAAGTTTCCAGAACGATTCTGGCATCTTCCAAGAATTATCAGGCATGTGCCAAAACCAATTTGACTTTATGGTATCCTCTGAAACAACTTTTCAGTTTTACCGAAACTGTTCCGGTGTTCTCTCTGCGGAACTTTTCCGCTGTCCGAAACTTTTTCGGTGATTTTCTCTCAGACTCCCTGTCTAGTATTCAGCAGATAGATGACCCTTAAGCGTGTGACCCTATAGGTTCGGTGAAGCATAGACATGACCCGGAACCCCTTCCGATCAATGATCAACATCGGAGCCGTGGACACCCATATTGATCCCTATACCCACACGAATGAATATTCGAGTGAACCTCCAGTTGCCGTGAGCTATTCCTGTTGCTTCGCGATATGTTACAAATACCCGAGGTGAGACATGTTGGAATCCCCGTGGATCAACACCTTGTCCACTATGCCAGTTACCTCGTTGCCGGTATTGTTCTCTTTTCTCGTTCCCGTGTTCCGGCATCCCTGTGATCAAATCACCCTGTGTCTGGCCAGACGATGATGGATACCGTAACACCGAGAGGGCCGAGAGATATCTCTCCATCGTCGGAGGAGCAAATCCCAATCTTGAGCTATCAAGTTACTTGACATACTTTTCCATGAACCCGTAAGCCGCCGTAATAGCCACCCATTTACGGATGACGTTTAACAAACCCCAAAGTTCATGAAGCAAGCATGAAGAAACTCGATACTCTCATGGTCTAAGGAATCATGCAAACATTAACCATCTCTGTGTTATTAACCATTAACTTATGACGAATATATCTCATAGCATAACACCAATTCGGGTCGATTCAACACAAGTGTTCTACCAACATTGCGCCCTCAAAATTGCCGGCATAGCCATGCCCATGATCAGGAAAACAGGATCATCATGCAATACTTGAGCTAGTCTTAGAGGCCAGACTAGGAATACATTTTACCGTTTATTATTCCACACGTGCAAATGAGTCTTCCTCCGAGCCTCGTTTTATTTGTAGACTCGAGAATCATTGCAGTTATAGCATGGAACATAAACATAATTATGAACAGGGAGATAATCAATAACATTTATTATTGCTTCTAGGGCATATCTCCTACAGACTCCCACTTGCACTAGAGTCAATAATCTAGTCAATGCTAGTGCACTTTACACCTATGGCATACTGGTGTAAAATATGCTTCGCTTGTGGTATAGCCTGATGTCCAACGGATCTGACGACTTCAGCTCCGTGTGTAAGTTTGCATATCCTCGCGTTTTCACGCTTTCACAAAATTCATATTTTGTGTGGACTTGGCTTTGCATATGTGTGAATCATTGGTCGAAACCTGATTCCTCAGACTGAGCTATGGAGCAACTATCTGCAATAGTGTCCCATAGACCAAAGCCATCTTGGAACCATACTAAGTTCATGAATGAACTATATGATTCAACAACTTCTTTGTCGCTTCTTAAGCGTCAACATACTTAGCCTTTGTTATAGAATTCGCCACAGTATCTTGTTTGGAACAATTTCCAACTACCGTGCCACTATGTTGTGTATTACACAAAACCCTCAAATCAAATCGAAAATCGCATGGAGAAATGGTGAAGACTGTATCGATGTAACATATTACAACGAACTCTTCATGATTTCCGCTTGCGAGAAAACATGTCATCAGTACTGCTCTAGTACTCAATGACATCTTTCACTGTTGTCCCATGATCAGTATTTTGATCACTTTGGTATCTATACTCGCAACAACTTGGGAGTATCGGACATATCTGGTTGATTTACATACCATGGAATACATGATTAATCCAAACACAAGAGTGTGTGGAATCTCCATCATGTATTTTGCTCATCAGTGTTTTGAGACACCGAGTTTTGCAAAACTCTTTCCATGTGACTTCGGCAAGAATCACTCCTTGGCGTTTTTAAATGCTAAAAAGTTTTAGCATCTTGTCAATATGTATTCATAGCTTAGCCCCATTAGGTAAATCTATCTCCATAGATCATCATGCCTAATATTGAGGCTATTTAGCCTAAGCACTTCATCGAAAAACTATTTTCAAATGAAGTCCTAATTCGTGTCAAGAAATTTATTTCCTATTAACAATGTGTCAAGTACACACGGTTTTTAGAAATATCATTATGCTCCCACTTACTTTCTTGAATCACAAGCATCTTCGATACCCATTTGATGAAGTTAAACTCTTTTGACCATTTCATCAAAAACGAAGATTCCAACTCCACTTTGCTCTCTTCTGTCCATCGCTGGAACTCTGAAGTTTGCATACTTACTAGCATCCTCTGGATCGACAAATTACTTTGGACTGTATCACATACAAGTCCTAGGTTTCATTTTCATCAGATGGAAATCCTTTTGTCATCCATGTTTCATATCTCATGATTGAAATATGTACTAATTGCTAGTTCAACCCGAACCGACTTTCAAGCATCGCTACGGTGAGACAATCTCATCGTAGTCAACTCCTTGAACTTGTTATTGCAACAAGTCGAGCTTTATGGATAAAACATTTTATCCGTATCGGTTTTTAGTTCCATAAATATTCGTTAGACTCTAAGTCTTCCGAAAGGTGTATCAAGATTTTAATCTCGAATCACTTATATGGAAACTATCTCGGATTGTATTGGCTTTTAGCCAATTCCGGAGTCAGGGCCCATCAACGCTTCCTTGTGTATTGTAGGTATACTGTTGTCTAACAACAATATCTCGTTTGCGCACCTGATAGGTTTGCACGAGCTTTGCCTACGTGGTTCAGCTGCAAATTCGACCGAAGTCCATACATTTTATTGTAGAGACTTCCGTATCAGTCGCAGTAGGAAACTCCGGAATCACTTCCAAGGTTTCTTTCCTTTGATCTGATAACGAAGATACTGGTTATCTTGTCGAGTTGCACTGTCCTCCCACTCACTTTTTGTAAGAACTATTCTCTTTAAAAGCATACCGTTTTGCGGCAAAAACCCTTTGCCTCGGTATAGTGGTGGGGAAATACCCAATGACTTGGGATAACCTTACAAAGTAGCACTTGTCTGATTTGGAATAGGTTTGTAACCTTTTACACAAGCCCCATATTCCAAATGTTAAGAAAAGATATAACATGGTTGGGCGTACCATACCATGGCGTCATTTCAACAGACCTGATGGAGCTCTTTTCAGTGTAAAAGCCGCAGTCTCTAAAGCATCACTTTAAAAGGGATAATGGCAAATCTATTTATGTCATCTTTGATCTTACCATGTCATAAATGGTTCGATTACATCTTCACGGACTTTCCACTTGCAGTGGTGTTCCGGGAGATGCAAGTTATGAAACCGCTTTCACAACTCATCAGACATTCGCTAAACTTGTAACTCAAATATTCCTTTCTGCAATCGAATTGTAGAAACATAATTTTCTTGTTACAATATTTTCTTATTCATTTTGAAAACCTTTCGAATGATTTCAAAAGATCCAGACTTACGTCTCATCAAGTAAATATCCATATATCTACATGAGTCATTTCTGAAGATAGATAAATCCACTACTTGCAACAACATTTATTGGACTACACACATCATAATGTATGATCACCAATATGTTCTTTGCTCGTTCCTTATGGCCTGTGAACGGTATTTCAGTCACTTCACTTTTCGGAGGAAAGTTGCAAGTGTCAGATGATTCAAAATCAAATGACTTTAAAAATCCATCATAATGGAATTTTCCATGCGGGTTTCTCCAATGTGACCAAATGCAGTGCCACACTTGTGTGGTATTCTTTTAGTCTTGCGACATTTAGCATCAGTGTTATGGATGCATCATATTACCATCAATATTCATAACATACATCCCATCCTTGATGGAAGCATGGCCCTTCATGTTATTCATAACACCGAACATCAAAAGTTCTCTTATGAATAACCTTCTTGCAAGATACCATATGCAAAGGGCTAGAGTGTATGAAACTCTAAATGAATTATGAAAGTAAATACAAAGGTAATGTATTAATATCAATATTCATAACATACATCTCATTCATAATGAAAGTAAGGCCCCTATGTTATTCATAACATCGAACATCAAAAGTTCTCTTATGAATAACCTTCTTGCAAGATACTTTATGCAATGGGCTAGAGTGTAAAACTCTAAAATGAATTATGAAAGTAAATACATAGGTAATGTATTAATATCAATATTCATAACATACATCTCATTCATAATGAAAGTATGGCCCTTATGTTATTCATAACATCGAACATCAAAAGTTCTCTTATGAATAACCTTCTTGCAAGATACTTTATGCAATGGGCTAGAGTGTGAAACTCTAAAATGAATTATGAAAGTAAATACATAGGGAATACACCGATGGAAGGCATAGTAACATTTACTATGTTCCCTGCGTGTATCTAAACCTCATTCCTGGCTAGTCTTTCAGGCCATAGTAGTTCTTACATCGAGTTGCAACAGAATGCAATTGAGCGGGTATCTTTGCGACTAACTCACAATACCCAAGAATTAGTGATTAACATGTTTAACCATAATTCCCAAGAACTATATCTTTGACCAGCCTTCTATACATCAAAAACTTGTATGACATTCACACATGAGCTGGATATTCCAGTCTTCTTTCCTTTTGCCATTATACTTCTAACAGTTTAACTTTCAGTATTTCTCCTACTCTCAGAAGAAGCACCCAACTTAAGAGTGGCGATAGCCCCAGACTTCCTAGGCATGAAAGTTTCACTGACACCCTTCAGACACTTCCTTTCTCTTTAAGTTGTCGTTTTATTCACCATCATCATATGACAGGCGTTCTTCTGGATCCCCTCTTATCAGTCTAATGCATAGTAAACACCTTTACTAATAGTTTGCAAACAAACATTGCTTTGGATATCTCATATCTATTAGCCTTTTTCTGTCTCTGAAATTGATTTTAAGATTCCATGAATATCACATAACTATCCAAACTTTCGAAGTTCGGGTCTTCATGGAAGCAAACATATTGCACTTTGACTGAAAAGGAATTCTAGCTTTTGGATCGAAGGACGAGAGTCACATGATCCATAGCATTAGCGGGAGAATACCGAAAGCATGCGATAGCACAAAGTCCTTCTCGGCACTCTAGAGGACAATCCTCACATTACGTTACCAGCCGTAAAGTTTTAACGAGATATTTAACAGCTTATTCAATTTTAATTGGGAAGGTGGAAACGCGAGCCATTATTCTACAACTATTATGCAAATAACACTTAGACAGTGTTCAAAATTAATTGCACTGAGAATTAAACAAGTTAATTCTATAGTGCGCTCCCACTCAAATCAATATCTCTCATAATTGATTGTGAGTGATACAAGATCCGCATATCCATTCAACGCCATTGAACGAGATGAACACTGGTGGCGCGAACTTCAATCGGTAGGCAAACTTGCCGATCACATCTCTATGTGACTCTTGTTCATCTTTCGATGGGCGTGTTCCGAGCTCAGGGAGATCCTTCCAGAACGTCAAGACAACCAAGTGATCTCGCTGCGAGGTCTCAACTCACCCGCCTCACACATCCCTAATCGTTCGTACCCAGGGAGATCCTGTGATACCCCGAAAAGTTAGGTGCCGTGACGGTGCTACACTTGGGAGAACACTAACTACTTGATATTTTGTGAGAGATCACCCTAATAAAAGCGACTACCGCGCAATCAAAAGGGTGCATCATAAGGGATAAACATCTCAGGCAATTCATAATAGCATGATATGGTATAGCCCTTTCTGACGGAGAAGTCTTTCATTTCTTCGTCTTTGGCATTCGCGTTGGTGTTCACCTTCGCGAAGATTGCCACCACCTTGTCGATGCGACAGACAATATTGCTATCTCTATAGCTAATAAAATAAGTGCATTACTTAAGGTTGACACGCAGGTCATTAAAGTGCAATCATATGGCTCCAGCCATCATGCCGAATGATGACACTCAGGTCATGTTAATATTACATCATATAGTCATCTCATACATAATCAAATTAATATGAGCATTGCTATACCACATCATATGCACATGCAAACCATCCTGCAAAACCAAGTTAGATGCCTCTAATCGGTTCATGCAAAATTTTAATTTTTCGTGGCTTCTAAGGTTCGAAACAAACCGAAGCTACCAACGTCCATCATCAAGCATGATAATCCAAGTCGCTAGATTAACATTCCAGGGTGTATGAAACACGAGATAATAAAATCTCGAGCCCCATACTAAACTTCGTCATACGCGTGACCCCCGTGCAGATCACATCTGCATTGCCCTTTCGTCTGCGAAACATCCATCTTTCTCAACTATGGTGGAACCCAAAGAACTGTTAGCACTTCGTTGATCTGTCAATCAGCATACTCAGGAGCAGCATGAAAGGATCGCGGATTGCCAGAACTTTGTGAGATTCCACCATGCCGTCAAGATCAGGATTATGCAGATTCAGGGGAAGCAACAGGAACATCGGGTAACAGATTTCATCTGCTACCCGCACAAATAATTTTCAGCAATAGATCTCATCTACTACCTAATTATATTGTGCAACACCCATACATCTCTATGTATTATAGATCGCAACCTGCATCTACGCATAGCACGGCTCTTGATGCCACTGTAAGGTAACGCAGCAGAAAACAAAATTTTTCGACCTACGCACCAGCCCAGGACCACTATGGAGACTGCATACAAGGTTTGATCTCTTTCGTTACCGACTCGTAGCGCAGCGGAAGTAGAGTCAATGACGAACGGCGGTGCAGATCCCCGCAGCTAGGATTTTACAACCTCCCAACCGCGAGGATGTAAACCCTCATCTGCCCCGCGGACAGCCCTTCGGGAGGACCTCCGAAACTCAGACTGTCACTCGGACAGCCCTTCGGGAGGACCTCCAAAACTCGGACGGTCACACGGACAGCCCTTCGGGAGGCACTCTCAAACTAAGACCGAAACTACGATCTCTCTACAGAGTTGCACACATACGGTGTCATCTATCCGGTAGGGCTTCGCCGTCCAGAACTAGTTCCTGCCGGAACCCAGACAGCCTTTCGGCTCTACGAAACTATTTCGCTGGGAGGGAGAGAGAATGCCAGATCATGCATGGCTTGTGTATGAGAGTAAGAGGGTGTGAGATGGCAGCCCACTCACCTCCTATTTATAGGAAACCCAAGGGGTAGGGTGGTTTTACAAGAAAACCCAAGACCCACATGGAAAGGAGTCCTTCCCAAGGACCTAATGGTGAAACCAAGGAACAAGTGGGGGCTCCATGGAGGAGCCCCATTGTGGCCGGCCACCATCTCTTGGGGGTCCCCCCAAGGGGGTTTCTTAGCCCCCAAGCCTTCTAGAAACCTTTTGGGAAAATATCCCAAAAGGCACTTTTCCAAAAATATCCAAAAAGCACTTTCACTATTCACGACGACATTTTTCAGCGTCTGATCGAACTGAAAATATTTATGTGGGCTTAGAACAATTCCAGTACCCACCAAAACAAATTTCAACGCGAGCCGGAACAATTCCGGTTTAGTGATTTTCATCTGCAAAAAGCATCTGAAGCGGTTTCGGCAGCTCCGGAACATTTCTGGTTTTTATCCCGGAAAATTCCAAAAAGTTTCCAGAACGATTCTGGCATCTTCCAAGAATTATCAGGCATGTGCCAAAACCAATTTGACTTTATGGTATCCTCTGAAACAACTTTTCAGTTTTACCGAAACTGTTCCGGTGTTCTCTCTGCGGAACTTTTCCGCTGTCCGAAACTTTTTCGGTGATTTTCTCTCAGACTCCCTGTCTAGTATTCAGCAGATAGATGACCCTTAAGCGTGTGACCCTAGGGCGAGTTAATGTTTTCTGATACTTTAGGATTGCGGCGACTATGTGTTGGTTGGTAGGCGACTCTGTGTCGTGCTATTTGGGATGTTGTAAGCGACTTTAGCATGTGGGCTTGGTCGAGTTAGTTCCCCGGTTAGGCGACTTTGTAGTCGGGCCAAGGCGACTACGTGTAGGGGCTTAGGCGGCTCTGTAGGAGATATGCCCTAGAGGCAATAATAAATGTTATTGATTATCTCCCTGTTCATAATTATGTTTATGTTCCATGCTATAACTGCAATGATTCTCGAGTCTACAAATAAAACGAGGCTCGGAGGAAGACTCATTTGCACGTGTGGAATAATAAACGGTAAAATGTATTCCTAGTCTGGCCTCTAAGACTAGCTCAAGTATTGCATGATGATCCTGTTTTCCTGATCATGGGCATGGCTATGCCGGCAATTTTGAGGGCGCAATGTTGGTAGAACACTTGTGTTGAATCGACCCGAATTGATGTTATGCTATGAGATACATTCGTCATAAGTTAATGGTTAATAACACAGAGATGGTTAATGTTTGCATGATTCCTTAGACCATGAGAGTATCGAGTTTCTTCATGCTTGCTTCATGAACTTTGGGGTTTGTTAAACGTCATCCGTAAATGGGTGGCTATTACGGCGGCTTACGGGTTCATGGAAAAGTATGTCAAGTAACTTGATAGCTCAAGATTGGGATTTGCTCCTCCGACGATGGAGAGATATCTCTGGGCCCTCTCGGTGTTACGGTATCCATCATCGTCTGGCCAGACACAGGGTGATTTGATCACAGGGATGTCAGAACACGGGAACGAGAAAAGAGAACAATACCGGCAACGAGGTAACTGGCATAGTGGACAAGGTGTTGATCCACGGGGATGCCAACATGTCTCACCTCGGGTATTTGTAACATATCGCGAAGCAACAGGAATAGCTCACGGCAACTGGAGGTTCACTCGAATATTCATTCGTGTGGGTATAGGGATCAATATGGGTGTCCACGGCTCCGATGTTGATCATTGATCGGAAGGGGTTCCGGGTCATGTCTATGCTTCACCTAACCTATAGCCCAGCCACACAAAAGAGCCGCCTAAGTCCCTACATGTAGTCGCCTTGGCCCAACTACAAAGTCGCCTAACCGGGGAACTAACTCGACCAAGCCCACATGCTAAAGTCGTTTACAACACCATAGTCGTTGCACCAAACGACAAATCTTTTGAGTTTCCCAATGCACTAAGTCGCCCAAAGCACCAATTACACAAAAAGAGACGCATAAGCCTCCACATGTAGTCGCCTTGGCCCAACTACAAAGTCGCCTAACCCGGGGAAACTAGCTCCCACCCCTACCCCACCGCTCGCCCCGCCGAGAGCCAACTCGACCAAGCCTCACATGCTAAAGTCGATCACAACACCACTAAAATCGCAGTACAAAGTTGCCTACCAACACACACATACTCCCAACACCGATTCCCAGAGCCAGCTTCACTTTTCTTATGTTGTTTTCAACTTCACCGTGTTGGCAATTTACATGTTGTTTTCAATTATGAGAATGTTAATCCCTTTTTCCCACTAATAGCAGATAAACTTCAATGTGTAGGCAATTTATTCTCTAGTTTCAGACTACTTTTTGCAAAGCATGCAGGCAAAGTTTTTTCATGTCTTGTTTGAAGAGAGGATATATTTTTTGAACAACTCAACTCAATTGAACGTGCAAATTACCTTTTCCCCTGAAGCAACTATGCTGCTGCAACTATGCCAAGTTTTGTTTCCGGCAAGGGTTTTGTCTAAGAAAATTTTCTATATGCTTTTTCATCCTTCGCAGAGGCCAGGTGCAAGACGATAAAATAGCACCAGACAAGAGCTCGGGATCTCTCTAACATCCAGGTTCAACAAGCAGGGGGTGTGGCAATAATAGGCATAGAATTGCAAAAGATCCAAAATCAAGTTGCAAACACACAGGTGTATAGCAGAGTTTTTGCAAACTACAAAGGGATCATGCTTCTTTCTTTTTTTTGCAAAAGAGAGACGGACCTTTACCTGATGATCTGGTGGATTATTTTGCCTGATCGCTGACAAATTGTTGCAGATGAGCAGACAGTTCTCACAAGAATGTGTGCAAAATTGTGATATTGCCTTTTTTTTCTTGATTTTATTGCCGGGTTTTCCTGGTGTTATTGCTGGATAGGAGCTCCCTCCCCATCTAGGCCATGGCGTGTGGCAGCGGTTGGGGAAAAGAGAGTTTGCATGAGATTTCTGCAGGGGAGTTGGGTTTTTGGTGGGGAACCGTGCGCGCGGTGTGAGGAGCGTCTCTGGGTTTTTTTCTTTGAGATGAGGCCAGTTTTCTTTTGACGGGACGTGTCAGCGCAGAGGTGGGTGAGACTTAGAGCATCTCCAGCCGTTCGGCACCCCCAGGCCCTGAAATAGCGCCTACTGGGGGTTATCCGGCGATAATTTCGCCGTGGGGGCGCTCGGCTTCCCAACCGCCGCCCCAAGTTGACACCCCAGACGCCGTTTTTCAAATGCAAAATTGGCTCAAATTCGACGAAAACGACTCGATTTAGGACGAAATTTAGGCGGTTCCATTCATATTTGCACAAATTTAATGACATACATAAAGCTAAAAAAACTACGCCGCCACCGCCGCCCCGAGCCTAGTTCATGCCAAGGAGCTTGTAGAAGGCAGTGTAGTCGCCACCACCATCGTCGTCGTTGTCGCCGTCGTCCTGCACGCCGCCGTCCTTGCTGCAGCCCTGCCCTGGATCGCCGTTGCGGACGGGGTTGGTCGGAGCTGGCGACTCTTCCTCGTCGCTGTCGAGGACGATGACGCTGTCCTTCTCGTGGCCGCGGCGTCTGTCGCGGGTGCAAGTCTGACAGTAGTGTGTAGGGGTACAGATGAGAGGGCAGAGCCTAGCTACAGCGCAGTTGTTACACTCGGATTTACCAGTTCAGGCCCCTCAGCTGTGGAGGTAACAGCCCTACGTCTCGGTGCTCGGGAGCTAGATTGCTTGAGTGTATGATTACAAAGGTTGCGAACCCTTGGAATGGAGCTGGGGGTGGCTTATATAGTCTCGCCAGCCCTCCCATGAACGCCAGCCATTACCAGGGGTTAAGAGGGGTATAAGTGTGCCAGGTAACGGGCGCATTGATTACAATTAATACAGGCGAACGTGCGTCCCGACCGTTGCGCTCCTGGAGTCTCCTGGTCTTCTCTGGTCGAGTGACTTTCGGATGCTCCGAGTGAAGCTAGCCTGTCGAGTGAACTCTTGGCTTCCGAGTGGTTCGTTGAACTCCGAGTGAATGTCAGTCTGCGGAATTCTGGGTTGTTGATCTGGCCCTGGGGCCCAGTATAAGACGTGTGGTGTCCTAGGGTAGGGTCTATAGGTCAGGCCTATTGCCCTATCCCTAGTACATACCCTCGTCATTAGCCCCCGAATTGGTCAAGGTTAGGCGGGTCGAGTCAAGGCGGATTCCCAGGCGAGTTGAGCGCTACGGAGGCGCTCAAGAACTCTTACTGGTCGTTAGGCGCCCTTGTCTTCGTGTGGCACCTTGACGGATTCTGGACCATATGACGTCCGAGTGAAATGAGTAGTCTCCATCCGAATGAGTAGCTTCCATCCGAGTGAGTAGTTCCCATCTGAGTGAAAAGAGTAATCATATGCCGTGTGTCGGAGCGGATCCGAGCGTTGACGGCACGTCTTCAAAGTTAGAGCAATCGGGTTGCCGGACTCCGGATTTTGCGGGATTTGAAACCATATTTGAGCGCGCGCGAACGGTTGCAGCGCAACGAGTGGGGAAAGTGGGGCGTGACGCCTTGATTTTCGCCCCACTTTTCGCCACGTACCGCTGGATCTTCGGCGCCACGATTTGAGGAGATTTGCGGGCCCGCGGTGCAGTGGCGCGGATTGGGGAGAGGTGCGGGCGGCGATATAAGGGGTGGCCGTGGCGGAGAGGGAGAGAAAGACAGATCCCCTTTTCCCCAACTTCCTCAGTCCGCCCGATCCCTTCTCCCACAACCCACTCCGCGCAAATCTTCCTCGGTGCTGGAGAGCTCGGTGACGATGGCGAAGGACAAGACAGCGAAGCTCGAGAAGGCGAAGAAGGCGGCGAAGGGGAGGAAGGCATCGAGCTCGCGAGCCGTGCTCCCGCCTGGGTGGATCCAGGGCGACTGGCTCCCGCCGACCACCACGCTCGATGACGTCAATGGGCTCGTCGTGGACGGGCTGATCCGCGACGGGACATGGAGGCTGCCGGAGGAAGGGGAGATCGAGCCCGCGCCGCGCCCCGGGGAACTAGTGCTCCTCACCACGCACGTGGAGCGAGGTTTCTCCATGCCACCCCATCCCTTTTTCCGCGGATTCTTGAACTTCTTCGGTGCTCAGCTCCACCACCTGCCTCCAAACGCTATAATGTATCTTGCCGCATTCATTTCTTTGTGTGAGAATTTTCTGGGTTGTCCGCCGCACTGGGGTTTGTTCAAACACATTTTTACGTGTCGATCTCAATCGGTTAAGAAGGTTGACCCCGATGGAGAGAGGACACACGTGATCCAGATGTGCGGTGGCTTAGGTATCCAGATGAGGGGTAAGAGTGCATTCCCATCTATGTCCTTTCCCGATTCGGTGAGGGGTTGGCAGTTGACCTGGTTCTACTGCAACGACCTGCCGTGTTCTGGCTCGTCGACTGGCCTCCCTCCTTACACGACTGAGAGAGTTCAGACTCCTCCCTCACTGACGGTTGATAAAAAGGAGAAGACGGATGTAGGGATCTTGGTGACCGCCATGGTTAGTCTGATTCAGGGTGGATTGACTAGCCCGGACCTTCTGGAGGTCTTCCTCAGTCGGAGGATCCAGCCGCTGCAGGAGCGGGCTCACCCCATGTGGCGCTATACTGGAGCCAACGACTCGACCCGAGTGCATCCAGAAGATGTCGAGGACAAGACGGTGGAACAGTGGATCAGGTGCATCACTGGTGCGCGCGACAATCCGCGAGGGTCGAGACGAATCCCGCCCTACGACGCCAATAACCTGCCGTTAGAGGTATGACATCCGTTTCCGAGTGAATTGCTGACGCGTACATTATCCGAGTGAACCGGGTAATCTGACTGAACCGACTATCTCTGATCTTTGTGTCTTGTAGGAGTTCCAGAAGATGCTCTCGCCCGTGCCTAATGGAGAACAACTTGCCGGAGGCGCGGAGAGCGAACATGGCAGCGCCGGGGGCAGCTACGCAGAGGACAGCGAGGAGGAGAGCGAGGAATCGGAAGGGAGCGACGAGGACGAGTCATCTCTGTCTCCGGAGTTGCGCTCCGAGCACCGCTCCAAGCGAGCTCAAGATCCGAGTGCTGGCCCGGAGAAGGAGGCGGTTCCGAGTGTTAAGGCTCCGAAGCGCACTCGGACGTCATCGCCTGCGCCGACTGAGAAGGTCGCCAAGCAGCCCAAGGTCGCTTCTCCCAAGCCTCGGAAGGCTCTGCCCCGGATCAAGGTCGATGTACCTGTTGCCTCGACGTGAGTATCCTTCTCAGCTTTTCTTTTCTGTCTTTGTCAACTTTCATGATTCTTCTGACTAAGTGAACCTCATGGACCAGTGCTGAGACCTCGACGACGTCTCCCATGCAGGTCGATGGGGACCGCGCCGAAGCCGAGTCAGCGGACGCGGCCACTTCTCAAAGAGGTAACAATAACTTCATCTTTACTTCAGCCTGTCATTCGACTGAAATGTCTTCATCCGATTGAAATATGTACTGCGACTGATTGTGCTTAGTAAACGTAGTGTCTGCAGAGGTCATCCACATCGGGGACGATGATGAAGAGCTCCCGCGGAAGGACGCCGAGAAGGGAGCTGCAACTCCGACTACTCCTCAGGCTACCACGCGGAAGACGCCGCCGAGCGACGCGCCTCAAGTTCCTCCTGCACCTGCAGTGACCGTGCCTCTGGGGCAGGGTTCTCAGGTCGAAGCTGGTTCTGCTGCGACTCTGTCGATTGCTCTGACTTCGGTTCCGGCTCCTCCCGTCAACATCTTCAGTCTGTACAAGGTGCCGGAGGACCAAACTGGGACCAGCAAGGAGGCGATGATCCAGGCGCAGCTGATGACCCATCGGCTCAAGGAGGTGTGTGCAGCTGGGAAGCTAGCGTACGATGCCAGTGCCGCTCTCCAGGAGAACGTTCGAGTAAGTGCTCTTGTAAGTCGATCTCCAAGTCGTTTTTCTTCAGTAGGAATTTCAGTCGGAAAATAACCGACACCGACACACCCACTGGGTGTTTTTTGTGTTCGGCCGTCGCTCGGATCGGGCGGACCGTTCCGAGCGGATATCGCTCCAGTGGGGGCACGCTGAGTGCACCCACTGGGTGTAGTCCCCGAGACTGCCGTCGACTGCGGGCAGTCGGCAGAAGTCTTAGAACTTAGACTTTGTTCTGTTGTTGTTGTTGTTGTTTTTTCTTTCGGCCATCACTCGGATCGGGCGGATCGTTCCGAGTGGACACCATTCCAGTGGGGGCACGCTGAGTGCACCCACTGGGTGTAGTCCCCGAGACTACCGTCGACTGCGGGCAGTCGGCGGAAGTCTTAGAACTTAGGATCTGATACTGGTCAAGCTTGTTCCTTCTAGGAGCGTCGATCTCTGGGCATTCGGAATTTTTTTTGTCTTGTCGTTTTGTGTTTGGCCATCACTCAGATCGGGCGGGCCGTTCCGAGTGGATACCATTCCAATGGGGGCACGCTGAGTGCACCCACTGGGTGTAGTCCCCGAGACTGCCGTCGACTGCGGGCAGTCGGCGGGAGTCTTAGAACTTAGGATTTGATATTGATCAAGCTTGTTCCTTCCTTGTCGAATGGTACTTAAGGATATTTCTTGACATTAACTGTTCTCTCTTGTATTTCAGAAAACTTGCGAGCTTGGGACTCAGTACGCGGCATTGGAGAAGGAGACGGCTCAGCTCCGAGTGGATTTGGAGGTGGAGAAGAGGAACACGGCGCGCGCTCAAGCAGAGCTCAGGACCATGGGAGGTAAGCTTCAATTACTGAGCATTTCACTTCCATCTCTCACCATTTCTTGAACCGAGTGACTTCACTCGACAGATGTGCGTAGTGAAAACCATCAACTCCAAGTGCAGCTTAGAACCTCTGTTTCTTTAGAAACTATGAAGCAGGCACTCGAGAGTAAGGACAATGAGCTGGCGGGGGCACAGAAAGTGGCGAAGGAAAAGACCAAGGCTGCCAAAGAGAAGCTGGCCTCACTCGGGTAGCTTGAAGCAGAGAACACATCGCTGAAGAAGGAGGTGCTCGAGCTCAAGAAGCAGCAGACCGAGTGGGAGGGCAAGCTCAAGGCCCAGGCGGAGGTCTACGAGCAAGAGAAGAAAGCTCTGAACGAGAAGGTCGCCCAGCTGATCGAGAAGAAGAACGCTCTGGAGAAGTATATAGAGGATTTCACGGAGGAGATGTACACCAAGCTTGCAGGTAACTTATAGCATCCGAGTGAACTTTTATCCGAGTGAACTTCATGCATGCTGACCTTCAACTCTCCTCTTTTCTCGTCTGCAGAGTACTGCCGAGACTTCGAGCTGGAAACTGACCGAATCGAGAGGGATCTGAATCCTTCCAGGTCACTCGTTGGTGACAAGGCTGCTCTAGGTGTCCTGCGGGTGGAATCTCGCATCGAAGACGTCCAAGGCTACATCATTCGTCTGCGGGGTGCACTCGGCAGAATCGACAAGGAGCTGTGGCCAGAAGATACCCTCGACACCGACCTGGAGGCCATGATGACTCGCCTCAACGACATTCCCAGCCGAGTGCAAGCGTGGAAGAAGTCGGCTGCTCGCTGTGGGGCCGACGTGGCGCTCTCCCTGGTCCGAGTGCATTGCAAGGAGGCCAAGGAGGAGAAACTGAAGGCTCTCCAAGTTGCCAACACGAAGAAACTCCAGTTTGAGGACTTCATGGAGACATTCATCGAAGCGGCCACTAGGATCGCGGACGGCATCGACTTGGATGCTTTCGTCGAGCCAGCCAGCCCTACAGGGGCGTGAAAAAACTTTAAGTCTTATCCATTCGCCTCGGTATGCCGAGTGGAATTGTAATCGTTAAACTCTTTCGGGCTTTGGGCCCGCGTACTCATATTCGCTTTTGAACTTCTAGAGTTAATCGAATGCTTTCCTTGGAGTCTTTCGTATCTTTGAACTGGGTTTTGACTTAGGCTAAAGCTGGTTCGCAGCCAAGCCCCCGAGTGAGAGGGTTGTTCTTCACTCGAAGTAGTTTTTAGACTTGGGCGAAAGCTGGTTCGCAGCCAAGCCCCCGAGTGAGAGGGTTGCTCGTCACTCGGAGTAGTTTTTAACTTGGGCGGAAGCTGGTCCGCAGCCAAGCCCCCGAGTGAGAGGGTTGCTCCTCACTCGGAGTAGTTTTTAACTTGGGTGGAAGCTGGTCCGCAACCAAGCCCCCGAGTGAGAGGGTTGCTCTTCACTCGGAGTAGCGTTTTAGACTTGGGCGAAAGCTGGTTCGCAGCCAAGCCCCCGAGTGAGAGGGTGGCTCGTCACTCGGAGTAGCGTTTAGACTTGGCCGAAAGCTGGTTCGCAGCCAAGCCCCCGAGTGAGAGGGTCGCTCGTCACTCGGAGTAGTTTTTAACTTGGGCGGAAGCTGGTCCGCAGCCAAGCCCCCGAGTGAGAGGGTTGCTCTTCACTCGGAGTAGTTTTTAACTTGGGCGGAAGCTGGTCCACAGCCAAGCCCCCGAGTGAGAGGGTCGCTCTTCACTCGGAGTAGTTTTTAGACTTGGGCGAAAGCTGGTTCGCAGCCAAGCCCCCGAGTGAGAGGGTTGCTCGTCACTCGGAGTAGCGTTTAGACTTGGGCGAAAGCTGGTTCGCAGCCAAGCCCCCGAGTGAGAGGGTTGCTCGTCACTCGGAGTAGTTTTTAACTTGGGCGGAAGCTGGTCCGCAGCCAAGCCCCCGAGTGAGAGGGTTGCTCTTCACTCGGAGTAGTTTTTAAGTTGGGCGGAAGCTGGTCCGCAGCCAAGCCCCCGAGTGAGAGGGTCGCTCTTCACTCGGAGTAGTTTTTAGACTTGGGCGAAAGCTGGTTCGCAGCCAAGCCCCCGAGTGAGAGGGTTGCTCGTCACTCGGAGTAGCGTTTAGACTTGGGCGAAAGCTGGTTCGCAGCCAAGCCCCCGAGTGAGAGGGTTGCTCGTCACTCGGAGTAGTCTTTAACTTGGGCGGAAGCTGGTCTGCAGCCAAGCCTCCGAGTGAGAGGGTTGCTCTTCACTCGGAGTAATTTTTAACTTAGGCAAAAGCTGGTTTGCTGCTAAGTTGAAAAGCGTACACCCACTGGGGGTTGTAAGCTAGAAAATGCGTACGAGTGAACTCAATGTGGAACTGGAAAAGTCATGCTTTTTATTCACCAAATATCACTCGAGTACTTTTATTACATCTGATCATCAAGTATAAAATCGCCGCAGCAAATCTGCATTCCAAGCACGGGGCTCGTCTGCTTGCTTCTGAAGGTTGTACAGGAGGTATGCTCCATTGTGCAGAACCTTTGACACGATAAAAGGGCCTTCCCACGCGGGAGCGAGCTTGTGAGGTCGCTGCTGATCCACTCGGAGCACCAGATCTCCTTCCTGAAAGGTCCGATTTCGGACGTGCCTGCTGTGAAAATGTCTCAGATCTTGCTGATAAATGGCCGATCAGATCAGGGCCATCTCCCTTTCCTCCTCCAAGAGATCAACGCCGTCTTGCCGTGCTCGCTCCGCTTCAGCTTCCGAGTACAGTTCTACTCGGGGTGAATTATGGAGCAGGTCACTCGGCAGGACGGCTTCAGCTCCGTACACCATGAAGAAGGGAGTGCGATTGGTAGACCGATTGGGGGTCGTCCTCAAGCCCCAAAGAACTGATGGCAACTCGGTGACCCAAGCTCCAGTTGCGTGCTCCAAATCGCGCATGAGTCGTGGCTTTAGCCCCTGCAGAATCAGTCCGTTTGCTCTCTCGGTTTGTCCATTCGACTGCGGATGCGCCACAGATGCATAGTCGACTCGGGTGCCTTGCGCGGCACAGAACGCCCTAAATTCTTCCGAGTCGAAGTTGGAACCGTTGTTAGTGATGATGCTGTGGGGCACGCCGTATCTGAAGACTATCTCCTTCATGAACTTGATCGTTGTACGAGAATCTAGCTTCTTGATGGGTTTGGCCTCAATCCACTTGGTGAATTTATCGACTGCGACCAGCAAGTGGGTGAATCCACTCGACCCTGTCCGGAGGGGTCCCACCATGTCGAGTCCCTAGACTGCAAACGGCCAGACGAGAGGAATTGTCTTCAGAGCAGACGCCTTGTGGGATAAGTTTGCATAGAACTGGCACCCGGCACAGTGTTGGACTATCTCTTGCGCAGCTTCATTGGCGCGGGGCTAGAAGAAACCGGCTCGGTAAGCTTTAGCCACGATTGTCCGAGAGGACGCGTGGTGTCCACAAGTTCCCGAGTGAATCTCCTCCAGGATCAGTCGACCTTCTTCCGGAGAAATGCAGCGCTGAGTCACACCGGTGACGCTCTTTCTGTATAACTGATCACCGACCACTTCAAAGGCTTTGGACCTGCGAACAATCTGGCGGGCCTCAGCTTCATCTTCTGGAAGTTCCTGCCTGAGCAGGTATGCGATATAAGGTACTGTCCACTCGGGTGTGATTGCTAGGACCTCCATGACCAAATCAATGACTGTCGGGACCTCGACTTCAGTCGGATCAGACGGACTGACCGCTTGCGGGGGCTCTTCCGTGAAGGGATCTTCTTTTACCGTCGGAGAACGTAAATGCTCGAGGCACACATTGCTGGGTATGGATTTTCAAGTGGATCCGATCTTTGCCAGATCGTCTGCCTCCTGATTCTTGGCTCGGGGAACGTGATGCAGCTCCAGACCTTCAAATTTCTTCTCCAACTTTCTCACTGCGTTGCAGTATCCTGTCATAGCGGGGCTTCTGATGTCCCACTCCTTCATCACTTGGTTCACAACTAGATCCGAGTCTCCGTAGACCATCAGGCGCCGGACGCCGAGTGAGATGGCCATACGTAGACCATAAAGGAGCGCCTCGTACTCGGCTTCGTTGTTGGAGGAATCAAAGTGAATCTGCAGAACATATCTGAGACGATCGCCCTTCGGAGATATCAACACCACTCCAGCCCCTGAACCATTCAGCATCTTGGAACCGTCAAAGAACATGGTCCAGTGTTCCGGGTGACTCTGAGTCGGTTGCTGCTGTTCAGTCCACTCGGCTAGGAAATCGGCTAATGCTTGGGACTTGATCGCCTTCTTTGCCTCGAACGTAATGTCCAGGGGTAGGAGCTCGATAGCCCACTTCGCCACTCGACCAGTCGCATCCCGATTGTTCATGATCTCAGACAGTGGGGCGTCGCTGACGACTGACACAGTGTGCTCCTGGAAGTAATGGGCTACTTTCTTCGCAGTCAGGTAGATGCCATAGACGAGCTTCTGATAATGAGGATACCTCTACTTGGAAGGAGTCAGAACTTCAGAGATGTAATAGACTGGGCGCTGGACTTTGTAAGCTTTGCCCTGTTCTTCTCGCTCGACTGTGAGGACAGTGCTGACAACTTGACCAGTGGCCGCAATGTACAAGAGCAACGGCTCGTTGCTGTTCGGAGCGGCAAGCACCGGCTAGGTGGAAAGCAGGGCTTTGAGCTCAACAAATGCTGCTTGTGCTTCAGCAGTCCACTCGAACGAATCAGATTTCTTCATCAATCGGTATAGGGGCAGTGCCTTCTCACCGAGATGGGAGATGAATCGGCTCAGAGCTGCAAGGCAACCCGTGAGCTTTTGTACATCATGAAGACGCTCTGGACGTTTCATTCGTACAATCGCCCCGATCTTCTCAGGATTGGCATCTATCCCTCGTTCGGAAACGAGGAAACCAAGTAGTTTGCCCCCAGGAACTCCGAAAGTGCACTTTGCTGGATTCAGTTTGATGTCGTACTTCCGCAGATTTGCGAAAGTTTTAGCTAAGTCAGCCAGCAGGTCGGAACCTTTTCTGGACTTAACCACGATATCATCCATGTACGCCTCAATATTCCGACTGATCTGTTTTTGCAAACACTTCTGAATCATGCGCATGAAAGTGGCACCGGCATTCTTGAGGCCGAATGGCATGGTGATATGGCAGAAACACCTGAATGGGGTGATAAAAGCTGTTTTTATTTCGTCCGGCCCATACAGTTGGATCTGGTGGTACCCGGAGTACGCATCCAGAAAAGACAGCTCACAACCCGCAGTGGAATCTACGATTTGATCTATGCGGGGGAGTGGGAAATGATCCTTGGGGCAGACCCGATTGATGTGCTTAAAATCAATACACATTCGGAGAGACTTGTCCTTCTTAGGGACCATGACGACGTTGGCGAGCCACTCGGAGTGGTACACCTCACGGATGAACTCGGCTGCCAGGAGCCGAGCAACTTCTTCGCCAATGGCCTTCCTCTTCTGTGCAGCAGAGCGACGGAGATGCTCCTTCACAGGTTTCGCCTTTGGGTCGACTCGCAAACGGTGCTCAGCCAGCTCCCTGGGTACACCTGGCATGTCGGATGGTTTCCATGCGAAGATGTCCCAGTTCTCACGGAGGAACTGGATGAGCGCTTCTTCCTATTTGCTGTCGAGTGTTGTTGATATGTTGGTGGGAACAGCATTGGGAACTTCCGGGTGGATGTGCACAAGCTTCGTGTCTCCGGCCGACTGAAACGCAGATTCCGCGGCCGGCTTCTTGGAGCGTAGCAGATCACTCGGATCAGCGTTTTTCTTGTACTCCTCCAGTTCCACCATGGCCATCTGTTCATCAGCTATCTTGGATCCTTGCTGCAAACACTCTTTCGCGCGCTGTCGACTGCCAGTGACTGTGATTACGCCTTTGGGTCCGGGCATCTTCAGCTTGAGATACACATAACATGGACGTGCCATGAAACGTGCGTAAGCCGGCCGACCAAGGATGGCATGGTAGGCGCCGCAGAAGTCGACCACTTCGAAGGTCAGCCTTTCCTTCCGAAAGTTCTTGTCGTCTCCAAAGACCACGTCCAGGGCGATCTGCCCGAGTGACTTTGCTTTCTTGCCGGGGATCACTCCGTGGAACTGCATGCTGCTCTCGCTGAGTCAGGACATCGGAATGCCCATCGCCTGCAGAGTATCAGCGTACAATATGTTCAGTCCGCTTCCACCGTCCATGAGGTCCTTGCGCAATCGGACGCCTCCCACGACTGGATCTACTACCAATGCCTGCCGCCTAGGGGTGGCTATGTAGGCGGGGTGGTCCGACTGATCAAAGGTGATCGGAGTCTTCGACCAGTTCAGAAACTTCGTCATCGCCGGCATGGCCATGTTCACTTCTCGATTGATGACTTTCAATCGGCTCCTGCTCTCTACATCTGCGGAGATCATCAGGGTTGCGTTGACACTGGGAAAAGGTTCATCTTTGTCTCCATCATCAGCGTCGTCGGGGCTTTTCTCACTCGACGAGCCTTCTCGGAACTGCTGAATCAACAGTCTGCACTGTCGAGTGGTGTGTTTGGGCAATATCAGATTGCCCGCTTCATCCTTTATGGTATGGATGTGACACGGTAAATCAAGGACATCTTGGCCCGATTGATCTTCCTTTTTTTTCGGGATCCATTTTTCCTTAGCCTTCCCCTTGTTCTTGGCTTGACCGGCCAGACCAGCAGCCTCGGCCTGAGTCAAACCATCAGCTTTGCGCTTCAGCTTCCGATTGAGATTATTGTTTCCGGGGTTGGGCTCGCTGGTTTTCCCTTTGCCATTACGGAGACGGTCTTCCTCTTCTCCGTTCGCGTACCGAGTGGCAATCTCCATCATTCGGCTCATGGTCAGAGATCCTGACCGACCAAATTTCAGGATGAGCTCCCGATATCTGACTCCTGCCTTGAAAGCGCAGACGGCTTGATGCTGTGTGACGTTCTCCACCACGTGATGCAAGGTTGTCCACCGCTGGATGTACTCCCTCAATGTTTCATTCGGTTTCTGCACGCAGTGCTGCAACTCAGACAATCCAGCCGGGCATTTGCACGTGCCCTCGAATGTTTTGATGAACACTCGGGCCAAATCTTCCCAGCAGTATATGCTGGCCAGAGTGAGCTGGTTGAGCCAGGCACGGGCGGACCCCTCCAGCATCAATGGCAGATGCTTCATAGCCACATAGTCATTTCCTCCACCAATCTACACAGCCACTCGGTAATCCTCTAACCAAGTCTCTGGCTTGGACTCACCGGTGAACTTGCTTACTCCAGCTGCCAACCTGAAGTTAGGTGGGATATCAGCGGCTCGGATGGCCCTGCTGAAGCACTCGGGTCCGGAGACGAATGCTCTACTTCCACTCGGACGATCTCTGTCCAAGTTCTCTCTCAGAGCTCTGCCTCTGTCGACCAGGTTCTGAGCAAGAACGGATCTCGCGTTGAACTGCGAGTCGCGGTAGTCGACTGGCTCTCTCTGGCGATAACCGTCACCATGACGGGGAGGGCTGGCCCTCCGATCGTTGCCGTAAGGACGCCTGGCGTCGTACGGCCGGGGCGCGTACGAGCCATCCCGCGGGGGGGGGGGGGGGGGGGGGACTGCATACGGTGACGATCATCCGGACACCGAGGAGGCGTATTCCGACTGCGACCCTGCCCCGAGTACTGGTCTCGGTGGCGGTCCTGGTCGTTTCGCCGCGGAGGCGAGCATCTGTTTCTCCTTGGGGACACTAGACTGTGAGCCGACTGAACAGTGTCGGCCCTCACGGATCTGCTGTGAATCCGGTTGCGCGACTGGGATACTGCTGAGTTTTGCTCCTCGGCCGCCTTGAGCAGGGCCCCGATTTGCCGAAGACCCTCCCCCGCCTCGGACCGGGACGGCTCAATGGAATCTGCTATCCGAGTGGCCGCCGCCAGATTCTGGACGGGAGTGCAGAATACCTGAAAACTCTGTTGCTGATCATTTGAGAACAATTGTCGCTGCCGCCGACTGGAACTGGGCGGAGGCTGCCTGCGGGCGCGGTCGTCGAGTGACTTCTGGAGCGCTTCCAGACGGTTGCGCTCAGCCAAGTTGGCCTGGCGCACGGCCTCCAAGGCCTGAGCCTCGGGGGTCGTCCCAACGATGGGCGTCTGGAGGGCCTGCTTGGTCCTGCGCTGCAGTTCCTCTCTCTGCTGCCGAGTGAGAGGTCAGGGGACGTACTCGTTGTCATGACGGTCTCCGCCGCCGCCAAGACAAGCGTGCGACGGGTCGCCGTTCTCCGCGCCGCGACGGCCGTACCCAGGCGGACTGGGCGGGGAATCGGCCATCAGCACTTCTGCAGCGGGATCACTGCTCTCCCACTCGGATAAGCTTTCCGAGTGCTCGTGCACGGAGGCGAACAGATCGAAGACAGGTTCATCGGGCTCGATTGCCGTGATCTGCGGGGCTGCAGACTGCTGGGCCACCGCATGCTTGATCCACCGCTGAAGCCGCGAGCGCCCGGAGCGCTTGGGACGACGGCTGGCGGAGAGTGAAGACGCCGACGGATACGGAGTCGACGGTTGACGAAGAAGTACGCCGAAGGCGCTCTCGCGGAAGTGCGCCGCGCCGCGGACGGGCAGCGCCTCGACATCCAACGGGGCTTCCTGGAGCCACGCCGAATCGTCGGCGATGAAGCTGAGGACGCCGAAACGGATCTCGCCGCCCAGAGTCAGTCCGCCGCCGGAAACCATGGTGATGATCGGAAAAAAATGCAACTATGCCGGAAGTCGCTAGACGCACTGCCCCACGGTGGGCGCCAACTGTCGCGGGTGCAAGTCTGACAGTAGTGTGTAGGGGTACGGATGAGAGGGCAGAGCCTAGCTACGGCGCAGTTGTTACACTCGGATTTACCAGTTCAGGCCCCTCAGCGGTGGAGGTAACAGCCCTACGTCTCGGTGCTCGGGAGCTAGATTGCTTGAGTGTATGATTACAAAGGTTGCGAACCCTTGGAATGGAGCTGGGGGTGGCTTATATAGTCTCGCCAGCCCTCCCATGAACGCCAGCCATTACCAGGGGTTAAGAGGGGTATAAGTGTGCCAGGTAACGGGCGCATTGATTACAATTAATACAGGCGAACGTGCGTCCCGACCGTTGCGGTCCTGGAGTCTCCTGGTCTTCTCTGGTCGAGTGACTCTCGGATGCTCCGAGTGAAGCTAGCCTGTCGAGTGAACTCTTGGGTTCCGAGTGGTTCGTTGAACTCCGAGTGAATGTCAGTCTGCGGAATTCTGGGTTGTTGATCTGGCCCTGGGGCCCAGTATAAGACATGTGGTGTCCTAGGGTAGGGTCTATAGGTCAGGCCTATTGCCCTATCCCTAGTACATACCCTCGTCAGCGTCGCTCGGCGATCTCCTCCAGAGCGCGTCATTGGCGCTCCATCTCCTCCCGCACGTAGTTGTCGCGCGCCCACTTCAGGCCGGTTTCGAGGTCGGCGGCCATCTCCACGTGCTCCTGCTTGACGACCACAGGCGGCGTCGCCGGCTCTTTCTTCGGCCTGACCAAGCGAAGATGACCGCGGGGAGGAGAAGGTTGGCGGCGGCCCTCGCTTATGACGAGGTTGCCGCCGCGGCTGCGACGGAGCTCCGGCGTTTCCTGGGGCTCGGGCTTGACGGGGGCGAGCGGCGTCGGCGTGCCGGAGGAGCGGGAGCCGGAGGACGAGGAGCTCGTGGCCACCATTCGCCTTGGTAGCCACGAGCTCCCGCTCCTCCGGCGCGAGGACGTCGGCGTCGGGTACTCCAACGGCGGCTCGTTGCCGCCCTCGATGTACTCGAGAACGGCGTGGAGTGTGCGCCTGGGGGCGCCCCACCACTGACGGCGGCCGTCGGAGTTGTGTCGCCCCCTTGGCGCCGGAGCGCCATTGGTGGAGGCGAGCTGGTCGGCGTGGCAGCGCTGGAAGTACGCCGTCCACAGCGGTGCGTTGTCGGGGGAGTACTTCGGCTGCTGCCGCGCTTCCTCCGACAAGGACGCCCGGATCCGCGCTATCTCGCCGCGACGTTCCGCGTCGGATGGCGGCGGGGGCACGGGGACGCCTCCGGCGCTGAGCCTCCATGAGCCCGGCACGCGCATGTCGGGCGGCGCCGGGTAGTTGGCCTCGTGGAGAAGACACGCCTCCCACTCGTGCAGATGGCGGCGGCCGAAGCCGTTGGCCGCCGCTCCGTTGCCGGGGAACCTCTCCGCCATCGGGACGGGGAAAGGAGAGAGGAAGGAGAGAGGACGAGAACAAGGGCGGCGAAGGAGAGAAGGTGTTCGGCGGCGAGAGAGATGGCTGTGGCGAGGCGAGCGTGCGGCCAGCGGCGACGAAGGCGGCTTTTATAGCAGTGAGGGGGCGGCAGCAGTGCGGACGCGTGGCGGGAAGGGGCGGGACGCGCGGCGGCTCGCCTTCACTACGCCGCCCGTGATCAATGGAAGGCTGACCGGCGACAGCCTTGGCATTGATTCGCGCGGGAGCCAAGGCGATGATATGAGGACGACGATGCAGTCGCTGACTCGGCGGGTCCACGGGGTGGGAATCTGGTGCGGGAAGTTTTTGCGCGTTTTTTCTTTACCCCGGCGCCCCCGGTCGGCCCCCAGCGCGCTGGGTTCGGCTTGGGTCCGCCGGCGCCAATTTCGGCCCTAACCGGCGAAATTTGGGCTCCTGGGGGCGCGACTGGGCCGTTTTTTTCAAGCCGGCGATAAAAAAGGGGCCTGGAGGGGCTGTTGGGGGGGGGGGGGGAGTGGAGATGCTCTTACCTTTTCTAGTAGGATAGGGGGACCGCACGTGGGTAGTTATCCAAAATGGGCGGCCGCTAGATGCTGCCATATAGCGCGTACGCGCTCTGTAGCATCGTCCTTTCATCAAACGGTTAGGAGTTAGATGTGAGATAACTAATTCTCACCTAGGTGTGAATTAGCAAATCCGAAAGCTTAATTCTTTCCTCTAGCGCGTGGGTATTTCTCATCCTTTGTCTCCTTCGTATGGTCAACAACAGAGTAGCTCTTTCCAGCACAATGTCAGAGCTTGGTGGCCGATAGACGTATACCTCTCCCGGGGGGCATAAAGGTGTTCTGCCCGCGTGTCTCCATTCCATACGACTAGCCATCGCCTTCCCCAATGGCGCCACTTTCCTGCCGTGACCTCTCCCCGCAGCTCTCCTCCCTCCCCCACCGCGCCACCGCCGCCACCACAACCCACACACAAATCTCCCTCCGACGCGCTCCAGGCCCGCGCACACCACTCACCAGCACCAAACTGCAGCTCGCGGCCACCAGGGACGACGCGCTCGCCTCCCTCGTCGGCCAGTTAGAGCAGAACCTCACCCAAGACGAGGAAGAGGACGACCTGTACCTTCCCGACGATGCTTCGTCCCCCCGGCGCCGCGCAGCACAGAAGCACCAGGACGAGCTGCCCGCACGGTGGCGGGAGATCCACGGCAGCGACGACTGGGCGGGGCTTCTTGACCCGATGGACCCGCTGCTCCGCTCCGAGCTCATCCGCTACGGCGAGCTCGCGCAGGCCTGCTACGACGCCTTCGACTACGACATGTCCTCCCGCTACTGCGGCAGCTGCAAGTACCCGCGGCGCGCCTTCTTCGAGCGGCTCGGCATGCCCGACGCCGCGCGGGGCTACGCCGTCACCCGCTACCTGTACGCCACGTCCAACTTCCGCTTCCCCAACTTCTTCTCCGGGAAGTCCCGCGCCGACGCCAAGCTCTGGAGCCAGCGCGCGAACTGGATCGGCTACGTGGCCGTGTCCACCGACGAGGAGTCTGCGCGGCTGGGCCGGCGCGACATCGCCATCGCGTGGCGCGGCACCATCACCCGGCTCGAGTGGGTGTCCGACCTCATGGACTACCTCCGGCCCGTCGCCGACGAGGGCATCCCGTGCCCGGACCCCGAGGTGAAGGTGGAGTCCGGCTTCGTGGACCTCTACACCGACAAGGACCCTTCCTGCCGCTTCTGCAAGTACTCCGCCCGGGAGCAGGTCCTGGTGGAGGTCCGCAAGCTCGTCGGCCACTACACCGCCCTCGACGAGGACGTGAGCATCACCGTCACCGGCCACAGCCTCGGCAGCTCCCTCGCCATCCTCAGCGCCTACGACATCGCCGAGTCCGCGGCCAACCTCTCCAACGGCAAGGTACGGACGAATAAGTTCTCCCGATGATTCAGTTCAGCCTCCATCTCCATGCATGCGCACGTACTACGAATGATTAACCAACTGAGACGTGCGCTGCGTACGATGGCTGTGCAGAGGGCGGCGGTGTGCGTGTACTCCTTCTCGGGGCCGCGGGTGGGGAACGGGCGGTTCAGGGAACGGTTCGAGGGGGAGCTCGGGGTGAAGGCGCTGCGGGTGACGAACGTGCACGACAACGTGCCGCGGATGCCGGGGATCTTCCTGAACGAGGGGGTGCCGGAGATGGTGCGGCGGGTGGCGGAGGGGCTGCGGATGCCGTGGTGCTACAGCCACGTCGGCGTGGAGCTCGCCCTCGACCACAAGCGGTCGCCGTTCCTCAAGGACACGCTCGACCCCGGCTGCTCCCACAACCTGGAGGCGCACCTGCACCTCCTAGACGGGTAAGTTGCACGTCGCATCCATCACCTCCGTATACATTTCCCCGCCATCTCATTTGCCAAAATTAATCACCTCTCGATCCCTGTCACCTCACCTCCGCACCAAACCCATGGTGACTTGTGTGGAATAAAAGGGATGACGTGGTCTAACGTAGGGCACGCATGGGGTTAAATAAACTCGAGCAATCACGAACGTGGCCACTGAGTAAGTGTATTTAAAATTGTTATTACAAGGTGCGAACGCGCAGCCAGTGTCAGTTTCTTGCCTCCAACTCTCGCTGTCCCCGAGTCCAATATGCCGGTGTGGAGACGTCTCCGGTGATCCGCTTTTAACCCGGGGTAGTTGTAGCTGTACCCCGGTTTATATGGCATGCATGGGAGCCCAGTGCACGTCATATCATATGGTATTCGTTTTTACTGCTAAACATCATGTGCCTGAAATTTTCGCACGCATCACTCTATTCCGCCGAGACCGAAGACGGAAGTGACGTGACGACGAGGAGCGTCGACCGAGACGAGGCTGAGCCAAGACCTCGCCGAAGACGGTGACGATGCAGCGAGGGGAAAGAGGGACGGGAGTCTTCGGCGTTGGTTGCCACTTGCCAGCAAGGGGAGGAAAAGATTGTACGTATAGGAAGAAGAAGAACAATGCACGTGGGATCATGGCCGCTGAATAGTGATCTAAGAGCATCTACAGCCGGATATGTCAAATATGACCCCTCAAACGCCCGCGGGCAGTGACCGGGCACGCCTCAAATTTCACGAGTTGTATCTGGACATCTCATACTAGATTCTTAAATCCATACAAAGACATGCAAACGAAATAAACCTACGTACTACGTCGATCACCTAGCTACTCCTCGTCGGAGATGTTGACGATCTCCGTGCCCGGCTCCGGCAGCATGGGCGGCAGCTGCAGCTCCGGCTCCTCCGGTGCCTCCGCCTGCTCCGCTCCGGTCTCCTCCTCTATCTCCGCGTCGAGTTCGGCGAAGAGCGCGTCGGACGCCGCCTGCTCCTGCCGGAGGAACGCCCGGTTGGCCTCCACATAGGCCTCATCCTGGATGGACTCCAGGATGGCCTGCTGCTCCTTCATCTTCTCCGATTGGGCGACGGCGAACTCCGTCTCCGCCTGCTCCATGTTGAAGCCTGGCAGCTCCTCCTCCGGCAGCTCCGCCTCCTCCACCTCCATCGGAGCCAGCTCCTCTCCCTCCGGCTGCTCCGGCTGCTCCTCCTCCTCCTCCTCCGGCTCCGGTGAGTCCGGAGGAAGCCCGGCAGCGATGCGGGCGGCGCGCGCGGCTTGTCTCGCCCGGATCTCCTGCTGGATCTCGTACCGTCGCTCTGGCGTGAGCATTGCATAGTAGGTGATCTTCCTCCGGGCCATGGCGGAGCGCCGGAGCGTGGGCAGAGCGCCGGAGCGGGAATGGGAGGAGGTGGATGGGCTCGGACTGGCGGCGCGGAGAGGGGGGAGGTGGATGGGCTAGGCTTGCGGGACGTCGGCCGGCTTAAATAGACGGATTTGGTCTCAGGCGGCGAGCCGGAGCGGCGCCACGCGGCGTTCACACCGCGGCGACGGACGCGGCGTCCGTCAGACCGCCGGGTTTCCGAGCGTTTCCGCGTGGGACCCCGTTGTCAGTCCGACGTGGCGGGCGTGCCCGGGCGCCCCATATCCGCCTCATATTTGGGCTGGATATGAGGGGTGCCGGTCAATCCGGGCGTTTGAGGCGCCCGGCTGGGTCGGAATTTTGTGACCGGTCAGTGACCGGGCGGCCTGTCCGGCCGTATGAGGCGGGTTTGAGGCGCCCGGCTGTAGATGCTCTAACAGTTCAAAAGTTTAATTGGAGTTGATTTTTTTTTCAAGTACCTGATGAATAGGCCGTACGTACCATTACTTGGTGTTGATAATGAGCGAGCTTAATGAATGGGAAGGACAAATCACTTTGCAGTTTGATGGGTCAAACCAAGAACTGTACAGACTACGTACGTACGTGTCTGCATTAGACACGTTTTCTTATGGTTAAGGTCATTATCTTTGTACCCGCAAAAGCAAGCCATTATCTTTGGATCGGGACAGACATGTGCCTGCCATCTGTGTCACTGTGTGGGGCAGATGCAGATCAAATCATCCATGCCGAGCCGTACATGGACGAGCAATCATACGATCTCGAGGGGATCTTGATTAGTTAGCTCATTGATCTCCGCCAGGACGCCAAGGCCATATACTTGACTTGCACCAATAATTTGGTCAGCATATTCACACGAATACTGACATTTCCTAACACCAATACGCATTCATATAGTACTACTACAGTACTTGTCGTTGTAAGCACGACAGCGCTACGTCCAAACCCATCACGCCTTACGTACAACCCAAGTGATATGTACTCAATTAATCTCAACACAATATGACAAGAGCTATCTGCATTTTCTAAAGGGGTGTCGGGTCGTGTGATAGATGTGTGGAGTTTATCAAGAGGACCGGTGCATGATGCCGAGAATAAATAATGCGTCAGGTCCATTGAAATACTCATGCATGCTGGGCTGTTGTTGGCTGCCATGGGTCTCATGCATCATGCATGGTTGTATTAAGAAACTACTACTTCTACTCCGGAGGTAGTAGTACTCACTGGTCGTACGGATATGGTGCTATGACCTGCGACTCTTAGAGCATCTCCACTCCCCCCCCCCCCCCCCCCCCCCCTCCCCCGACAGGCCCCCCATGCTCTTTTTTTTATCGCCGGCTCGGAAAAAACGGCCCAGTCGCGACTTCAGGAGACCAAATTTCGCCGGTTAGGGCCGAAATTGGCGCCGACGGACCCAAGCCGAACCTAGCGCGCTGGGGGCCGACCGGGGGCGCCGGGGGAAAGAAAAAACGCGTCAAAACTTCCCGCGCCAGATTCCCACCCCGTGGACCCGCCGAGTCAGCGACTGCATCGTCGTCCTCATCTCATCGCCTCGGCTCCAGCGCGAATCAATGCCAAGGCTGCCGCCGGTCAGCCTTCCATTGATCACGGGCGGCGCAGTGAAGGCGAGCCGCCGCGCGTCCCGCCCCTTCCCGCCACGCGTCCGCACTGCTGCCGCCCCCTCGCTGCTATAAAAGCCGCCTTCGTCGCCGCTGGCCGCACGCTCGCCTCGCCACAGCCATCTCTCTCGCCGCCGAACACCTTCTCTCCTTCACCGCCCTTGTTCTCGCCCTCTCTCCTTCCTCTCTCGTTTCCCCGTCCCGATGGCGGAGAGGTTCCCCGGCGACGGAGCGGCGGCCAACGGCTTCGGCCGCCGCCATCTGCACGAGTGGGAGGCGCGTCTTCTCCACGAGGCCAACTACCCGGCGCCGCCCGACATGCGCGTGCCGGGCTCGTGGAGGCTCAGCGCCGGAGGCGTCCCCGTGCCCCCGCCGCCATCCGACGCGGAACGCCGTGGCGAGATAGCGCGGATCCGGGCGTCCTTGCCGGAGGAAGCGCGGCAGCAGCCGAAGTACTCCCCCGACAACGCACCGCTGTGGACGGCGTACTTCCAGCGCCGCCACGCCGACCAGCTCGCCTCCCCGCGGTCATCTTCGCCTGGTCAGGCCGTAGAAGGAGCCGGCGACGCCGCCCGTGGTCGTCAAGCAGGAGCACGTGGAGATGGCCGCCGACCTCGAAACCGGCCTGAAGTGGGCGCGCGACGACTACGTGTGGGAGGAGATGGAGCGCCAACGACGTGCTCTGGAGGAGATCGCCGAGCGACGCCGCGGCCGCGAGAAGGACGGCGTCATCGTCCTCGACAACAACGAGGAAGAGTCGCCGGCTCCGACCAACCTCGTCCGCAGCGGCGATCCAGGGCAGGGCTGCAGCAAGGACGGCGGCGTGCAGGACGACGGCGACGACGACGACGACGGCGGCGGCGACTACACCGCCTTCTACAAGCTCCTCGGCATGAACTAGGCTTGGGGCGGCGGTGGCGGCATAGTTTTTTTTTAGTTTTATGTATGTCTTTAAATTTGTGCAAATATGAATGGAACCGCCTAAATTTCGTCCAAAATCAAGTCGTTTTCGTCGAATTTGAGCCAATTTTGCATTTGAAAAACGACGTCTGGGGTGCCAACTTGGGGCGGCGGTTGGGAAGCCGAGCGCCCCCACGACGAAATTATAGCCGGATAACCCACAGGAGGCGCTATTTCAGGGCCTGGGGGGGACCGAACGGCTGGAGATGCTCTTAACCCAAAGCAATGTATGGCTTGCCATGCTCAAGCGAATTAAGCATGATTTACATTGTTAGGTTATTTATGATGGAATCACAGTTAGTTTTAAGTTTTATGCTTGATACAGTTCCTCGCATATTATTTAGATTTACTTTAGCCTTTCTAGGGCATTCATTTAGTGGTATCGTGTGCCCTTTGACCACGAGGTGTCTACAGTGACTTTGACAATCATAAGATCTGTCAAATCTACCTAGAAAGTACTCATCCGAATAAAGTGTGCGTACGTGCATTCATAGATGGGTGTGTATGATACTATGATGTAAACGTCCATGTTTATACTGTGCGGGCGTCTATAGGACTTAATGAACAGGAAGGACATATCACTTGGCCAAAGTGGCCCCACTTTGATGGGTCAGGAGGCTAAGAAGTGCGTACAAAATAGCATTACACATGTGCACATTTCTTTTCCTGTTAAGGTCCTTGTTAGGATCGGGACAGACGATATTGTTCCAGCCACCTGTGTGGGACAGACGCAGATCAGAATAGATCATCCACACGCTGTGCGGTACATGGGCGATCACAATCATATGATCTTGATTAGTTGGCTGATTGGTCTCCACGGAGACGCCAAGGACATACACTACTTGACTTGCACCAATAATTTGGTTAACATGTTTCAAATAACACTAACATTTCCTAGCGGGGAAATATGTGGCTGGAACGTTGGCGCGTACGCCGTATTTTGACAGCCCGCACCGTCGGATCATGTCACGCATGCAGCAGATGTGCGCTCCACGGCTCGCTCCCGGTCACCGTGATGCCCTGGCTGACGTGAGGTGTTTACAGACGTCACGGTGTTTTGCCCCTTGCACCGTACTGGTGTTTGCAGCAGTATAGTTTTATCAGTATAAGCTGGCGGTACGTCCAAACTAATCACGTCTGGCGTACTGCGAGCCTACGACCTACTACCTCCGTTCCAAAATATATGTCGCGATACGACAAATTCTATGTGCATTTTCTAAGGGGATGCCAGGTCGTGTGATAGATGCTTAGAGTTTGTCAATAGGATCGGTGCGTAATGCCGAGACTTAACTATGCATCAGGTCCATTGAAATACTCATGGGCCTCATGCTGTCATGCATATAGCTGTATTAAAGAAACGCCTACTCACTGATCTCGCGGACGACCCAAGCTAACGTGTCGTCCTGTCATGGGCAAGATAGCAAAGCGAAATGTGACAGTCGGAGTATGTCAGACCCAGTTGGTGTAGCTACTTCCGGTACAAATATATAAGATCAATTCGCTCGTGTACTGCATGGGCCTTCGTGCCCACCGCTTCGTTGTTAATGAAAAATAATTTAATCATCATCGACTGCCATGTAAATTTTCTAGTACTACGGTATATGATTCGACCGATGAATGGTTTTCTGCAGGTACCATGGCAGCGGGGAGCGGTTCGTGCTGGCGAGCGGGCGCGACCCGGCGCTGGTGAACAAGGCGTCCGACTTCCTCAAGGACCACCACTGCGTGCCCCCTTTCTGGCGCCAGGACGAGAACAAGGGCATGGTCCGCGCCCCCGACGGCCGCTGGATCCAGCCCGACCGCCGTGGCCACCTGGACGACGACCATCACCACGACGGCCACCACGTCGTCGACGGCGACCACCACGGCCACTTCCGCCTCTTCCGCCAGCCGTAGAAAACCAGTGCTCCGGCAAACTGTCATACGCAATGTCGAATGAGCTTAATTACCACTCGCAAAAAAAATGAGCTTAATTACCGTGATTTAGAACCAACAACCGTCCGGCACGGGCCCTCGACGGCGTTGCGTTAGTAGTACTTGTGATGATTTGAGAAGCGCAGGGTGATCTGTTTGATCGAAGTAATTTTTTTTTTAAAAACCATCACGTTTGGAGCTAGGAGTTTTTTTTTTCGAGAGTACGCCTAGGCGTACCATAGCTTTATAGAAGGCAGAATGGCAATTACAAAAACACTAGCACTCGCTGCGAACAACGAGTGTAGCACAAGCCACACCCGGGTAAGATCAAAGACGAGCACCACCGCAAAGCAAGCTACAACACAAAAACGCCTATCCTAAGCTGATAAACGGCACCGCGTCACGACCGACACCGGTCACCTCCGAAGACCACCAACTTCCGCAGAGCTTCTTTTGTCGACGCACCATCCACTCTGAAACGCCTAAGGGGAAACGACAAGTGGATGGCAGGACTCAATCCGATCCGAAGAAGACACCGTCTTGGAAACACCGGTGATGGGAGTACATAGCGCCGCCGAGGATCAAGAGAGGACAACGACGAGCACCGGCCCATTTTCCCTTTTTTTCCCTTCCTTTCTTCTTTCTTTTTGTTTTTTGTTTTTTGTTTTTTTGTTTTTCTTATCTGTTTTCCTTTTTCTTTACTCTTTTTTCTTCTTTAACTTTCCACATTTTTTGCAAATTATCTTTTCAAATTCGCGAACATTTTTTTGTTCATCAAATTCAAAAAATGTTCATCAATGTAAAAACATGTTCAACAATTTAAAAATGTTCATCGATTTCTTTTTTATTGTTCGTCATATTTAAAAATGTTCATAAAAATTAAAATTTGCTATTCAAATTCAAAATTTGTTCATCCATTTTTTTTAAAAAACTTGAATACAAATTTTGTTCATCAAGTTCAAAAACTGTTCGTCGAATTCAAAATTTGTTTATCAAATACAAAAAAAATGTTCATCATTATTAAAAAATGCTCATGAAAAATTTGTTCATCAAAATATAAAAATGTTCATTCTTTTGAAAAGGTGAACATTTTTTGAATTCAAGAAATTCAAGAATTGTTCTTGAATTCGGTGAATATTTTGTTGAATCCGTGAACGTTTTTTTAAACTCAGAACTTTTTTTTAAATCTCCAAAAAAAAAAGGGCACCTCGCGCCCCACATGGGCCGGCCCAGAAGGAGCGCAGGGGAGCAGGGGGTGCGCGCGCCTGTTCCCTGGCGCACAGGTCGCCAAATAGGAGCACGCAGCTACGATAGCCAACTGGACCAATCACAAGACGTGATTAGTTGCAACCTTAGAAGAACCATATCGCACTGAAACTTGCATCTGCACGGTAAGCAAAATATATTTAAAAAACTCGGAACCGATGGAGGCCCGTTTGTTTTCTCCAATCGGCGTTTCTCTTAGGAAAGCGAAACTAAATAACTAATACCATGATATATAGAAGTTAAGGAAAAAAAGTAAAGCGTCGACACTTGATGCAGAAATTGCAACATTAGCCAATAGTGACGGAAAGAGAATTGAGTGAGGCTTTTATTCATGGATGCTTAAATTTATTAGGTACGTAAAATAAAACCAGGAATCTTAAATTTAACCAGTTTATACAGGGATGCTCTTCGGTTTTATACTGTTTATACACTGTGACAAAATCAGGTTAGTGAAATGAACCATTAATTATAGATAGTGCACATGAATCAATATATCATTTTCTGAGAACAGTGTGGTGTGCCTTTGTGATTAATCAACGCATATGCATATGACTATGAGTGATACACTGGTATCGTACAGCAGAACACAAGTTTGCAGTCTCATGTAACAACTTGCTCCGCTGTACCAAATCTGAACCTTACACTACCAATGAATTTTATAAATATTTAACAGACCCAGACATGTAACTGGACTTATTATTCGAAAACACATAAATAAAAATGCAAACCTTCTGGTTGTCCGTGAGATTTTCAGCTGAAATGAACTGATCATCAGCAATCAAGCCATTGAACTCATATATGTTATTGAATATCGCACCGGCATTTCTTGAATCATTCACATAATATATATAATGCTTTCCGCCTAAGACACAAGTCTTTGCATGCTCAACAAGGCTTTCCCAGATCTTATTTGACATGCCACTACCAAGAATCTATAGAGACAAGAGCGTTAGAACATAACCCAAACTGCATAAATAACAGTCTGATAAAAGGCACAATAAACTTACACTTCGTAACCTCTGTTGATCCCTAACAAGAGCGAAGAAAATCTTCAACTGTATAGATTCCGCTTCCATTTAACTTCTTGGGAAATGCACCATCCTTGCCAACCTTTTCTAATCTCCAAACATCATCCTTCAAAGCAGGAGGGTAGTGTTTTTTGTACACTGCAAAATACAATATCAGCCTAATCAACGCTTGACTCTTCTAACAGTATGAGCAAATCAACAATATATGGACACATACATTCCCCTCTGTGATCCTCAACAGTAAAAGCTTCTGTCTTCGTCTCCCTAACACGAATACCTTCACAAAAACCAGAGGCATCTCTCAGCCCAAGTCTGAATTTCCTGCTACTTATCCAGCTTGAGTTGTCAGTGAACATAAGCTCCAGTATGGTTCCAACACCTTCTTTAAGAGTCACCTGAAGGTCACCAGTCAAGAGAGGTTTTTTCCCTTCTCGCTCCTTGACAATATGGCCTTCAAATAACTCTTCTGTCCAACCCTCATCTTCCTCTTTATATGAAGCAATTCAACTCACCTGAGCTATTTTGACACATTTTTTCTGCAGCCAGAGATGAGCTCCAAAGCAGTGGGTGTGATGAAATTCTTGACAACACCCTGTAAGCATGAATATAAATGTTGATATCATCTTAAAATTAAGGACTGCTTGATGACTATAAACCTGACTGTAAAGATGTGCATAGCTGAAAAATTACAAATGAAGTTCAGAACGACGGGTCGACGACAATAAACTTCAGAATCTAAAACGGTAATCCAGGACAGAATTTAGGATGGCCAAAGCCGCACAAAGACCTACCTACTTGAGATGATTATACCCACACTGTAAAGATGTGCATAGCTGAAAAATTACAAATGAAGTTCAGAATGACGGGTCGACGACAATAAACTTCAGAATCTAAAACGGTAATCCAGGACAAAATTTAGGATGGCCAAAGCCGCACAAAGACCTACCTACTTGAGATGATTATGCCCACAGGAAAATAAATCATACTAAATTCTTAACGGACACATAAGTAACTTCAAAGGCTAAGAAATGAAGGAAATGCCTAATGTCATGTACCTTTTAGTTATTCATGTGCCAATTTGAAGCAACCTCAGAAGCGTCCTCAGAAGCGGCAGCAACTCGGTGAACCCGAGGCCGTGGCACCCGCAGTGATTCCTGTGTCCACAGCGGCCGTGGCTCGCATCATGAAACTTGGATGTTGCTGTGATGGCAAGAGGTTATACATCATCATCACATTGAAAACCACTAAATGGCATTGAGTATATATGTTTTGTAAACTTGCTCATACAACAAGATGGGGTTCCTGGCTCCATCATAGGAAGATGGGGTTCCTACTTACTGACAACCAAAAGAATCTAATAGGTCCTAAAGATGGTGACATGATATAATTTAAATTGTGTCCAACAATAAGAGAAGATGCACAATAAACAAAAATAGCAAAACCGCCAGCTGGGAGGTACTAATGCAACTACATGTCACAATTCATGAGTGATGAAATAAACGGTGTGTTGTCTAGGAATCTATGTGTACCTATTGACGATTAGGTAAGTTGAAGATAGTATAAGCATATCCACTTTCAATACCAATCATCAAGGTCAAATATCACAGAATGGATGTCAGATCCATCTATAACTTACTGAATCAAATCAGGAAGTCCCTTCTGTATGAGAACAATCTCATTCTGATATACATGGATTCAGATGCCCCAAAGGTTTGGTTCATTTTGTGATTGCTTGCAGCAATGCAATTTAAGACGAAGAAATAATACTGCTGAGTTAGGAAAAATTCAAGCTTATAAATGAGAACACAAAACTCCGACTTCCATATTTTTCTCCTAAGAGAACCAATTCATCTTGAGTATACCACAACCTAAAATTGGCACTATCCACTATCCTTACCATTGCAAATACTTGCGAGAGGCGCAGGTGAGGAGGGGGAGGGGAAGGCGCGCGGCTGCTGGGAGGAGGGGATGAGCGCGGCGGTGGCCGGTGGCCGGTGGCCGGCGAGAGCTGTAAGAGGAGGAGCGCGGGGGCAGGCGCGTGCCGGGGCAACCGAGCAGGACGGCGGAGCGCGCGGCGGATGGCGTGCGCCACAGGGGAGGCGGACGGGTGGGCCAGCCGCAGACGATGCTGCCCTCCCTCCGGCAGCCCATGGCACGCGGGCGCACGGCGCAGCCGCCTTCGACATCGGCTTCATCCTACAGGATGCACGGCATTGCGTTGCCATCCAAGGCCACGGGATGACCTGTATTTTAGCCTTTTAGGAGAGACGGGCGGCGACCTGGCCGTGATTAGTTTCCGTGATTATAGTTTCCTAATAAGCAGGTTGTTTATTCCTGCAGTGGTGGAGTACGGTCAATCAATATAAATTGGTAAGTGCACACAGAGAACGAATTAGATCAAGGCTAGCGGTTAGATTGAGTTTAGTGGGCCTAATCATGCGGTAATGGATCCGTGTATATTTATGGGGTGCGTTTAGAGAAGTTTATGTTTGCTCTTTTATTAGTAGTGTAGATGAACTTTTTCCAAATCAGTGAACTTTTTTTAAATTCAATGTACTTTTTTTAAAAATTGATGAACTTTTTTCTTTCAAATTCGTGAACTTTCTTTTGAAGTTTGTGCAAAAAAAATTCAAATCTGTGATTTTTTTTGAATTCACTATTTTTTTTGACTTTTTGAGATTTTTTCACTTTTTTTCTTATTTTTAAACATCAACGGACCGTGACTGGTCAAACTGCGCTGGAGCAAACCGAGCGCTCACCTTACATGGGCCGGCCCAACGCGGAGGCGCAGTGTGCGCTCCCGCGAGAGTAAGCTTCGACTAGATGAGGTGGCGGGAAAAACTTCTACTAGTAGGGCCGGTCCACAGATATACGGGGCCAGGGGCAAGACAAGAACATGGGGCCCTTCTTGAATTACTAGTTTGTCCGTTTCTCTCTCTTCTTTTTATTACTACCAGACAAATACTGTCGGGGGGATGATCCCCGGGTAGGCAACGGGGCCCGGATCCCCTTTTTCAAAACATCGGGGCAGGCCAAACCCCTCAATCCTGCTAGCCCGTGCGTCGGCTCCCTGGCGCGAGCCGGCTCGGCATGGCGACCCGGCACGGCCGGCTGGCCCATGCCGGCTGGCCGCAAGGGGGCAAACCCTACAGCGCTTCCTCCTTTACACCGGCCCCGGCGGGCGCGGCTACTGCGCTTCCTCCTTTACACCGGCCCCGGCGGGTGCGGCTACAACGTTCCCTCCTTTACACCGGCCCCGGCGGGCGCGGCAACAGCGCCCCCTCCTTTTGCACCGCCCAGTGGCGGACCTAGCCCACTAGGCTAGGGTTGGCCAACAGTGAACTGTACATAAAAATTTATTTTTTCTTCTATTTTTGGCCTATCTGCTACAGTACTACAAAGGCTATTTCCCAATCTCAGGGTGGGCCGTGGCCCACCCTGTCCACCCCCTACCTCCGCCACTGGCACCGCCCTGTGACGAGAGACAAGACGCGCCACAGTGCCCCGCACCCGACGGGTGCGGCGCACCTGGCGGACCCGGCGACCCGGCGGCCCCCACCGCCGGCTCTCAGACGATGACACCAGGGCCCCTCGCCCATGTAACCCTGGGGGTCGGGCTATAAGACCCCCCAGGAGGCCTCCATGTAGGGGGGTTCTCTCTCCGTTAGGTTGGCATTCGAGAGGCTGGCTCGCTCTCTTCCTCAGTTGAGCTCCATTCGTAGTACACACACACACACACACACACACTCACAGGAGAGGCCGAACGGTGGCCTAGCCCCTTCTTCCTCCTCCGCCCACACAGCTCGAGGAGCAACCTTGTAACCCTTGTGCACTCCATACTCCATTCGGCGGGACTAGGGGTGTTACCTCTTCGGAGGGCCCCGAACCTGGGTACGTCTCGTGTCTCACACTTGCGCGCGCCAACCTCGCCTCCGGAACCCACCGGCGTCCTCCCGTAGCCCCACCTTTTTAGCCATCTCATGGCATCTGCCGTGAGAACACCACGACAGTTGGCGCCCACCGTGGGGCCGTTCGCGGCGCCGGCCGGAGTCAAGTTCCGGACGAGGCCCTTCACCAGCTCCGGCGAGCGCATTGTGCATGGTTTGGTCTGCGCGCCCCACGCGGCCGACTCGGCCGGCTGCGACGCTATGCCAAGCGCGGACGCCGCCTGCCCCGCAGGCTGCCTCGTCGTCCCGTTCAGCGCGCTGCGTTTCTTCGTCGCGCTCATCCCCGACGTGTTTCCCAGCGAGGTGCGCAGCTTCGCCGACTCGCCTGTTCCCGTTGGCTACGCCGTCTCCGATGACGTCGCGACTCTCTGCGCCTGCGCGGAGGTGCTGACCATCGGCACTAGCGCCGGCTCCCCGCGCGACAAGGAGAAGGCCGCCGCGGCTGCGGCCCCGCCACGCCGGGCCGACCCGCTCCGCGAGACGATCCGAAGCCTGCAAGCCCCCATCACGCCCGACGCCGACACGGCGGCTGCAGCGGCTCAGCTCAATGAGGACCATCAGCACCTGCTGGTCGAGGCCACGACGCTCGCGGCGACGCTGCGCCGGCTGGAGTCCGCCCAGCGGGAGTACGACAGCGTCCCCGGTTTCACGCCAGCCGCCGCTAAGCCCAGCCGGGTCACGGAAGTGCGGATCTGTGGAGGCGCAATCGGCCGTGCGCTAGGCGCAGGCCGGCCCGTCTACGACACCCCTGTCAAGAACATGCGCGCGGCGCAGGCAGCCATGGCAGATCTCGAGTTCCTGGAAGGAGAGGAGCTGCTGCAGCAACAGCAGCGCATCCACGACCTCATCACCGCGGCGAACGAGCAGCAGAAGCAGTTCGACCCAGCCCAGCCATCTGCCTCCACTACAGGAAATACCGCGAACCCGGAGAGGGCTCTCCGGGACGCGCAGCGGACGTCCTCCCACGCTACTAGCGCGAGCCGCTCTGGCCGGCACCGGTCCGGTCGGGGCCGGCACAATCGCGCCACGACCGCTGGAGACGGCATTGCCGACGAGACGGCTGGCGACGGCCGGGTTCAGCCGCCGGAGCCCCCCGTGAAGCCAGCCCGGCGGCTCGAGCCGGCCTGAGAAGCCCCCGCATCCCGCGGTCCCGTAGCTGACCGGCTCGGTCCCCGCGTGCCCTACGACGAAAACGACGCCCGCCACCGCCTCGACCGGCTGCGCGCTCCACGGCTCTGGAGGAGGAAAGCTCTGTCGGCCCGGCGTGCTTTGGCCCCCGCATTCGCGAGGAGCCCTTCCCCAAAGGCTTCTCGATGCCCCGCGACTCCCCCAAGTACAACGGCGTCACCAAGCTGGAGGACTGGCTTACCGACTACACCACGGCTGTCGGCATAGCCGGCGGCAACCGGCGCGTGGCCGTGCGATACGTCCCCCTCATGCTGCTCGGCTCGGCCCGGACGTGGCTTAACAGCCTGCGAGCCGGCAGCGTGAACTCCTGCCTGGATTTCGAAGACGCGTTCGTCCGCAACTTCACCAGCACCTACAAGCGACCCGGCAAGCCTCGCCAGCTCTCCATGTGCGTCCAGAAGCCGGGCGAGCCCCTCCGCGACTTCCTCACGCGGTGGACGGAGCTGCGCAACTCCTGCGAAGGGGTCCACGAGGTCCAGGCCATCCAGTACTTCATCGACGGGTGCCAAGACGACACTCTGGTCAAGCACCGGCTGGTGTGCGACGAGCCAGAAACCCTAGCGGAGCTCATGGCCGTGGCGGACAAGTACGCTACGGCCGACTCCGCGATGAATGTGAAGGTCACGATCGACGCAGACGGCAAGCTCCTCCCGGCCCAGCTGGCTCCCCCCAAGCCGGCTGGCGACAACAATCAGCGCCGGCAAGACAACAACAACAGCAACAACAACGGCAAGCGCAGGAACGACCAGCAGGCGCCCCGCTACGACAACCGGCAGGTCGCCGAGGTGGAAGGGGAGCAGTAGGCCGACCAAGGCGCCAGCCAGCGCCAGCCAGCGCCCGCGCACTGGCAAGGCCGCCTGGCAGCCCAAGCTGTCCTTCGAACATATGCTCGACGTCCCCTGCAAGAACCACAGCGGCGCAAAGCCGTCGACGCACACGCTCCGGCAGTGCAGCTTCACCCAACGCCTGCTGAAGGGCCACCTTCCGCCCCCGCCACCCGGAGCCGACTCGCAGCAGCCGCCGCTTCCCCCACCCCCACCGCCACCCGGCGCCCTCGCCGACAACCCTTGCCCGCGCCCCGACGCGTCCTACGTCGTCTTCACCAGCGAGGGGGATGACGAGCACACCAAGCGCAAGCACGCGGCCGAGGTGAACGCCGTCGTCCCCCCGGTTACCCAATACATGCATTGGTTCGACCGGCCGGTGAGCTGGACCCGGGAGGACCACCCGGCCGTCATGCCCACGCCGGGTGGCTACGCCCTTGTGCTCGACCCCACCCTCGTCTTCGAGAAGCACACCCGCCGTTTCTCACGGGTGCTGATCGACGGTGGCAGCAGCATCAACATCCTGTACCGCGACACCATGACCAAGCTCGGCATCGAGGCGCGACAGCTGGAGCTGACCCGGACGGTGTTCCACGGCATCGTGCCGGGTATCTCCTGCACTCCGATCGGCCGGATCCGGCTTGACGTCCTGTTCGGCTCCAGCAGCCATTTCCGCCGCGAGCCGATCTGGTTCGAGGTGGTCGACCTGGCCAGCCCCTACCACGCGCTGCTGGGCCGGCCCGCAATGGCCAAATTCATGGCGGTTCCCCACTACGCCTACCTGAAGTTGAAGATGCCAGGTCCGAAGGGCCTCATCACCATCGTGGGCGACTACAAGAAATCCCTCGAGTGCGCCAAAGCCGGCTCCCAGTTGGCCGAGTCGCTGGTCATCGCGAAGGACGTCTTGAGGGCGTCGGCCGGGTCCAGCGTCGGCCGGGTCCAAGCCCTTTGGGGCGTATTGCTACATCACCATGTCGTTCGGCTTGAAGAATGCCGGCACCACCTTCCAGCGCTGCATGCAGAAATGCCTGCTGCCTTAGATCGGCAGAAATGTGCACGTCTACGTCGACGACATTGTGGTGAAGACCAAGCAGCACCTCACGCTCCTAGCCAACCTCAAGGAGACCTTCGCCAACCTGCGCCGGTTCCAGATCAAGCTCAACCCGGAGAAATGCGTCTTCGGCGTGCCGGCTGGCCAGCTCCTTGGTTTCCTCGTCTCGGAGCGCGGCATTGAGGCCAACCCGGAAAAGATCAAGGCGATAGAGCGCATGCGCAAGCCGGCCCGGCTGCGCGACGTCCAGAAGTTCACCGGCTGCTTGGCCTCTCTCAGCCGGTTCGTCAGCCGGCTGGGAGAGAGGGCCCTGCCCCTGTATTAGCTGATGAAGAAGACGACAGCGTTTGAATGGAGCGACCAGGCGGACGAAGCCTTCCGCGACCTCAAGCGCATGCTATCCACCGCACCCGTCTTGGGCGCGTCGGCTGAGAAAGAGCCACTCCTGTTGTACATCGCCGCCACCTCCCGCGCTGTCAGCACGGTGCTGGTGGTCGAGCTCCCCGAGGAGGGCAAGGTGCAGCCGGTTCAACGTCCAGTGTACTTTCTGAGCGAGGTGCTCTCCGCCTCCAAGCAGAACTACCCCCACTACCAGAAGATGTGCTACGGCGTGTACCTTGCCGCCAAGAAGCTGAGGCAGTACTTCCAGGAGCATACCATTACCGTGGTGAGCACGGCCCCCATTGGCGAGATCATGGGCTGCCGGGATGCCTCTGGCCGGTGGCCAAGTGGGCCGTCGAGCTAGCCGGCCACACGATCCTCTACGAGCCCCGCACCACCATCAAGTCCCAGGCACTGGCCGACTTCCTTGTCGACTGGACCGAGACCCAATACCTGCCACCGGCTCCCGAGTTGACTCACTGGCGCATGCACTTCGACGGCTCCAAGATGCGCAACGGCTTGGGAGCCGGCATCGTGCTGTCCTCCCCCAAGAACGACCGACTGCGGTACGTGCTCCAGATCCATTTCGCCGCCTCCAACAATGTTGCCGAGTACGAAGCCCTCGTGCACGGCATCCGGCTGGCCAGGGAGATCGGCATCCGGCGCATCCTCTGCTACGGCGACTCAGACCTGGTGGTGCAGCAAGTTTCCGGCGACTGGGACGCCAAAGACGTCAACATGGCCAGCTACCGCTTCCTGGTTCAGCAGCTCTCCGGCGGGTTTGACGGCTGCGAGTTCCTCCACATCCCTCGCGCGGACAACGAAGCGGCCGACGCACTGGCCAAAGTGGGCTCCACCCGGCAAGCCATCCCATCCGGCGTCTCCCTCGAGCACCTGCGGAAGCCGTCCATCAAGCCGTCTCCCGAGTCAAAATCCATCTTCGTCCCGGACGTCCCCGACGCACCCCCGCCCGACCCTGGAGTTCCCGGCCCAAGCTCGGGGACTGCCGGCTCCGGCTCGGGGACTGCCGGCTCCAGCTCGGGGGCTGATGGCTCCGGCTCGGGGGCTGCCGTCCCCGACCCCATCCCGGTGGCCGTCTTCACAGTGGTGACGGCTCCGTCCTGGGCTCGGCCGATCCTCACCTTCTTGGAAGACGGCGACCTCCCCAGCGACGAGACCGAAGCCCGGCAAGTGCAGCGGCGAGCGTCCGCCTACAGCATCATCAACCACGAACTCGACAAGCGCAGCACGATAGGCGTGTTCCAGCGCTGCGTCGCGCAGGACAAAGGGATCGAGATCCTCCTTGACATCCACCAGGGCGAGTGCGGGCACCACGCCGCCTCGAGATCCCTAGTGGCCAAAGCTTTCCGCCATGGCTTCTACTGGCCCACGGCCCTGCAAGACGCCGAGCAGCTGGTCCTCAAGTGCGAGGGCTGCCAACGCTTCAGCAAGCGCAGCCACCAGCCGGCCTCAGCCCTCCAAACCATCCCGATCACATGGCCATTTTCTGTCTGGGGGCTCGACATGGTGGGGCCCTTCAAGACCGCCCGAGGCGGCATGACGCATCTGCTGGTCGCCGTCGACAAGTTCACCAAGTGGATCGAGGCAAGACCGATCAAGAAGCTCGACGGGCCCACGGCCGTCCGGTTCATCAAGGATATTGCGGTTCGCTACGGCGTTCCCCACAGCATCATCACGGACAACGGCACCAGTTTCACCAAGGGCGCGCTGGCCCACTACTGCTCCGCATCCGGCATCCGGCTTGACTTGGCCCCCGTCGCACATCCCCAGTTGAACGGCCAGGTCGAGCGGGCAAACGGCCTCATCCTAGCTGGCATCAAGTCGCGACTCGTCGAGCCGCTCGTGCGCTCACCCGGCAGCTGGCTCGATGAGCTGCCGGCCGTCCTCTGGAGTCTCCGGTCGACACCCAACCGCTCAACCGGGTTCACCCCGTTCTTCCTCGTCTACGGAGCCGAAGCCATTATCCCCAGTGACGTCGAGTTTGACTCGCCCCGGGTGACCATGTACACGGAAGCCGAGGCAAAGGAGGCACGCGAAGACGGCGTCGACCTGCTCGAGGAGGCGCGCCTTCTGGCCCTCAGCCGATCAGCCATCTACCAACAAGGCCTGCTCCACTACCACAGCAAGAAAATCAAGCCCCTCGCGTTCCGCGAGGGTGTCCTTGTGCTCCGGCTCGTCCAGCGGACAGCCGGCCAGCACAAGCTGGCCACCCCCTGGGAGGGCCCCTTCATTGTCAGCAAGGCTCTCTGCAACCGGAACGCGTACTACCTCATCGACGCGCAGAAGCCGAACAAGCGCAAGAGAGATGCAGCCGGCGAGGAGTCCAGCCGGCCCTGGAACGTGGAGCTCCTCCGTCCGTTTTACAGTTGAACTCATGCATGTATGTATCACCACCTTTTGGGTTTAATGAAAGCAGCAAGCCCCCCCCCCCCCCGTTTTCGTTTCTCCCGCCGAGTCGGCACAGCCGGCTCGGGGGCTCGGGGGATTCCTTTTCTGTTTTTTCTAAGCTCTGTGTCTATGCACTTCCCCATTTTCGATTCTCCCGCCGAGTCGGCGCAGCCGGCTCGGGGGCTCGGGGGCTAGCCGGCTAGACCGCGCCTTGCCATTCTTCCTTAGTCCATTCCGCAGCGTACGAACCGCCAAGCCCTCTCTTCGCCAGCCACAGCCGGCTCCCGGCTGTCCGGCCGACAAGAGCTAAAGGCCGGAAGCATCGTCACGCGAGAACGGCTAAGGAGGAGGGCCCGGCTCGGCCAATCCGGCCCAACCCGCCCTCTCTCACTTGTTCACCGCACGACCGGCTGAGCGCCAGCCAGCTTCACCGCCTGCCGCCAGCCGGCCCAGTGGGTGTTTTGCTCGCGCTCAACGTCCGAAAAAGCCTAAGTATTGTGCGTCCCCCCCTCAAGGCCGAATCCCCGTCCTAGCCACAGTCCGCCCCCTGGCTGTCCGGCTAGCGGGAAGGAAGCTCGGAGAAAAGACAAACAAGAAAAGGCCCAAGGCCGAACAGCAAACAGCGAAACGACATGCAAATTTATATACAGCAAGGGCCCTCGGCCACAAGTTCATTACATATAACTACACCCCCAGTGGGTGGACCTGCTACCTAACTAAGTTTGAGTACAGGAAAGATAAAAAGGAAAAGAGGCCTAAGCGGCGCCCGCGTCGGCTCCGGTCGGTGCCGGCTCGGCTGAGGTGGATGCGGCCGCCGGGTCGGGCCCAGAGCATGCCGCCCTCTCGGTCGTGGCGTCGTCGTCCGGGTCGGCCTCATCGTCGGCGTAGGCCCCCGTCTCGGCCGAGCTGCCGTCCGGGTCGTTGAGCAGCAGGCCGAACTCGTCGGCAGGGAGCTCCTCGCCGTCTTCCGTCCGCTCGAGGACGAACTCATCGTGCAGGGCGAACGAGGCCAGGTAGCTGGCCTGCCCGGCGATCCGCTGTGCCCGCGCTGCCAAATCATCCTCAGCGCCGGCCCGCTGCGCCGCCAGTCGGTCGAGGTCCAGGCCCGGATACCACGACACGACGAAGCGCAGCGCCGTCTCCGCGCCGGCCCGGGCCGCGGAGGCCCTCCACCCGCCGAGTCGCTCCACGCCGGCTTCCAGCCACCGCGCCAGCCGGGTGACGCTGTTCGGCACCACCGCGCCCGGCCAGAGGCTGCCCACCATGCTCACCCCGGCCTCGAACAGGCGGCGCATGTGCCCATCCACGGCTCCAGAGACGGGCCTCGCCGGCAAGGACGATCTCCGAGAGGGTCCAGGCGGCATAGACGTCGATCTTCGCCCCCGCCTCTCGCTGGTCCGCCCGGTAGGCGTGCATAGCCGCATCAGTCGCCTCCTGCATCTCGGGGAAGACGCCTGCCAAGGAAGAAAACAAGTTAGCCAGAAGAAAACAACTTGCCGGCTCGGCCAGCCGGACCGAAGAAAAGATGGCACTCACGGGTGAAGGCCTCATTGAGGTGCTGCGCCTCGTTCAGCATCCCGTTCTCCCGCAGGGCCGACGCGCAGGCCTGGGCCTCGAGATCCTTCTCGAGCTGGGCGATCGTCCTGCCGGCGTCCGCCTTGCCGCGCTCCTCCGCCAGCCGGCCCAATTCCGCCTGGTGGGCATCCTCCGTCTTGGCCTTCTCGGCTACCAGCCGGTCCACCTCAGCCTGGAGCCGGTCGCGGTCGGCGACGGCACGATCGCGCTGCTCGCCGGCTTCGGCAAGCCGGCCTCGGAGGCCTGGCACCTCGGCCGTGTCGGCTGCGCGACAGGGTTCCCGGTCAGACGCCGGACGCAAGGACAAGAAGAAAAAGACAAAGCTCTAAGATTCGACCCGGCTGCTCCACAGTCCGGCCCGAATCTCGAGGGCTACACCCAGTGGGTGCGCTGGCGCCCCCCCACTGGAAGCATGCAAGACGTACCCTGGGCCCGGTGCAGCTCCTCTTCTTTGGCAGCGAGCTGGGCCTTGGCCTCGCGGAACCGCTCCCGAAGCCGGTTGTACGCGCTGGCCCGCAGGTCGTACAGATGCTGTGCATAGACAAAAGATTAGAAGAATGCAAAAGACAAGCTATAAGATTCGACCCGGCTGCTCCGCAGCCTGGCCCGAACCTCGGGGGCTACACCCAGTGGGTGCGCTGGCGCGCCCCCACTGATTCAACAACCAAGGCAAGCAGAGAAGAAAAAAAACTCACCGCAATTGCCTGCTCCAGCCTCCGCGCCGCCTCCTGCTCTTCCCGGACGAAGACCTGCAGGCGCTCGCTCCGACCACGAAGCTGCGAGCGCAAGGCATCCGCCGCGTCGTCCTCCCGGGTTTGCGTCCCGACCACAACCTCGCCGGAGCTCGCCCACGGTTGCTGCATCGCGGTCCCGACGCCAGATCCGCTTCCACCCGGCCGCTCGGAGTTCGTGGCGGCTTGGGGCGGCACGACCACTAGGGTACCGGCGTCCCCGGTCGCGGCCTCCGGGGCCGGCGTCTTCTGTGCTTGGCCGGACGGCGCGGAGTCCGCCTCGCGCCCCCTTCCGTCGCCCTCGCCTTCTCCTGCCGGGTCGGCCCGGGGCGGCGTGTCCACGACGATGTTTTCATCGACGTCCGACTCGCCGTCGGCCGGCTCCGTCCGCCCGGCCGGCTCGCCCGCTCCCTCCAGCTGTGGCTCGACGATCGTCACCGCCGGGGTCAACCCCCTCTCCATCTCCGGCCAGGCCAGGTCCTCGGTGGTCCCGGCCCGCTTGGCGGAGGCCCTCTCCCACGCCCGGGCCGAGGCCTCCGCCATCTCCTTCTCCGCCTCCGCCCGATCCTGCCAGGCGGCGCGCACCGCCGCGTCGGGATCCTGGCCGAACTGGCGGGCTGCGAGGTCCTCCTCTGCGGTCCGGTCCGGCTCGCGGTCGACGGCGCTGCTCCGGGTCTTCCTCCAAACGGCCTCACCCGCCGCGGCCTCCGCTGCCGCCACCGCCAGGTCAACGGCGGACGTGCGCGCAGCAAGTTCATCACCGCAAAGGCTTAAGCAAGAAACAAGCAAGAGATCAGAAAATGACAAGAGACACTTACCGAATAACCTTCGGGACCTCTCGCCTCGGGCCCTCGGACGGGGCGAGCCGGCGCTTCTTCTTGACGACAGCCCTCTTTCCCATGAGGCCGGCTGCCGGACGCCGCCGCGCGGGCCGGACCGGTGCCGGCCGCCTTCTGCAGCCGTCTTGGGGGGTCGACGCTGCCGTCCTCCCCAGCCGAGGGCGCTGCACCGTGGTCACCGCTTAGGCCCTCCTCATCATCGTCCGGCCAGTCGCGAAGAAGATCCGAGGGCGTTGACTTACCCGCATTCCGCGACCCGCCGGCCGCGGCATCGGCCAGGCGCGCTTCGACCACCCCCTCCTCCGCCTCGGTGCCGGCCTCCTCCACGTCCGAGTCGGGCAGGTCAGCCAGCAAAATCTGGGGATTCGGCCCGTCGTGATTCTGCTGGCTGGCGAACAGCTGCGGCCCTCCCGCGGCGTCAGGACACAAGAATAACGTCGAAGCGGCAAAGAATAAAGACCAGGGACTCACCGCCGGCGCCGGGTTCCCCCGGTGATAGGGCTCCTTCCCGAAGCTCCACCCGTCCTCCTTCAGCCCGGCCTTGGAGATGTACTTCACCCGCTGGGCGATCCCGGCCGGCGTCAGCTCTTTGGTCGACATCCGGGTCGGGTCGTGCCGGCCGCTCATGTCGCACATCCGGTGCGCCCGGCGCTGCAGCGGCTGCACCCGGCGGGCGATGAAGGCCGCGATGAGGTCGGCCGGCTTCAGCCCCTCGCGATCCGTCATCTCCCCGACCCGGCGGCAGATGTTCAGGAGCTCCTGCGGCGGCTTCTTGGGGCAGTAGCCCCAGTTCGGCTTCTCGAGAGGCGGCGCGTCAACGAAAGGCGGAAGGTTGATGACGTCCACCGCCGGGTCGGCGTTCCGGACGTAGAAGAACGTCGTCTGCCACTTTTTGGCCGAGTCCTCAGGCGGCAGCTTGGGAAACGGCCCGTTCACCCGGCCGGAGACCACTGCAGCCCCGCAGTCCGACATGGCGTCGGCCGACGCCCCCTGCTGCTTGAGAAAGAACATCTTCGCCCACAGCTCCACAGTCGGCAGCATGCCGAGATAGCCTTCGCAGAGCGTGGCGAAGCCAGCGACCTGCAGCACGGCGTTGGCGCCGAGGTGATGCGGCTGCAGCCCAAAGAAGTCGAGGAAGCTCCGGAAGAAAAGACTCGCGGGGAGGCCGAACCCGCGCTCGAAATGAGAGTAGAAGACGACATGCTCGCCCGCCCGCGGCTGCGGCACCCTCTCCAAGCCGGGCACGCGCGCGACCAGCGCCTCTGCCGGCGGCAGCAACTTCGTACGACGAAGGTAGCGGATGTTCGTCTCGGTCGTGATAGAGCCCTCCCAAGAGCCTTTCGGCAGCGCCATGGGGAGGGTCTTCTACGGGCGTGGAGATGCGGCAATGGAGAAGAGGAGGAAGAGGGAGCAGCGCACTGCAGGCCTCGGGTCGCGGTGCGCGGCAGCAGGCGTGGGCAAGGCGCGCGGCGGCGGCAGCGCTTCGCTCGGGCACGGCGGAGAAGAGGCAGAAGCAGAGGAGAAGCAAGGGGCGGGGGTGTGTGCGGGAGCGTTTCCGTCGCACTCTCCCCTTTCCTTTATAACCACGAGAGATCGTGGCGGAGTGGGATCGTTTGCGCCCACGATCCCCGCTCCCCCGCACTGTGCGCGCACGTTCCCCACGCGCATTTACTGCACGGGGAAGCGCAACCGCCAAGGGTCGCCACAGTGAATCCCTCGCGTGCGGGCCGAGGGCGCGTTGTGGCGGGCCCGGTCCGCAGTCGCGCCCCGTCGCGCGCGTGGGCTGGCAGGCCTCGCCCGCCGCAAAGCAACACGTGGCGGTCCGTCAAGCTGCGGTGGGCGCGAATCGTCGTGCCAAGCAAGACTCGTCTGGCGGACGTTTCCGTTTCCCGACCCGGCGGGGGTGCCGCGACCCGTCTTCCGGAAGCCGGCCCCCAGCGGGTGTTTCCGGCGTCTGCTGCCGCGCCGCCGGCATGCGGACGGGCGGAGCCGCTCGGCTGGGCTCCCACACTTCACCAACAAATCGACTCCTCAGGGGGCTAAGCTGCGAAGGCCCCCCTACCTGAAGCCGGCGAGCCTTCACAGCTTCGGGGACTACTGCCGGGGGGATGATCCCCGGGTAGGCAACGGGGCCCGGATCCCCTTTTTCAAAACAACGAGGCAGACCAAACCCCTCAATCCGGCTAGCCCGTTCACCGGCTCTCTGGCGCGAGCCGGATCGGCATGGCGACCCGGCACGGCCGGCTGGCCCATGCCGGCTGGCCGCAAGGGGGCAAACCCTACAGCGCTTCCTCCTTTACACTGGCCCCGGCGGGCGCGGCTACATCGCTTCCTCCTTTACACCGGCCCCGGCGGGCGCGGCTACAGCGTTCCCTCCTTTACACCGGCCCCGGCGGGCGCGGCAACAGCGCCCCCTCCTTTTGCATCGCCCTGTGACGAGAGACAAGACGCGCCACAGTGCCCCGCACCCGGCGGACCCGGCGGCCCCCACCGCCGGCTCTCAGACGATGACACCAGGGCCCCGCGCCCACGTAACCCTGGGGGGTCGGGCTATAAGACCCCCCAGGAGGCCTCCATGCAGGGGGGTTCTCTCTCCGTTAGGTTGGCATTCGAGAGGCTGGCTCGCTCTCTTCCTCAGTTGAGCTCCATTCGTAGCACACACACACACACACACACACACACACACACACACACACACTCATAGGAGAGGCTGAATGGTGGCCTAGCCCCTTCTTCCTCCTCCGCCCACACAGCTCCAGGAGCAACCTTGTAACCCTTGTGCACTCCATACTCCATTCGGCAGGACTAGGGGTGTTACCTCTCCGGGGGGCCCCGAACCTGGGTACGTCTCATGTCTCACACTTGCGCGCGCCAACCTCGCCTCCGGAACCCACCGGCGTCCTCCCGTAGCCCCACCTTTTTAGCCATCTCATGGCATCTGCCATGAGAACACCACGACAAATACTTTCTTGGAGACATGTCACAACAAGCTGCATAAAAATGGTTAATACATGGAACAAAAGCACCTGGAAATGGATTGATGTGGTTTACCCGGCCTATGGGCCGGGCTTGTCTACTAGCCCCTCAACATTCTCCATGGTGTCATTCCTGAGGCTGAATCCTGTCGACAGGTGTCCTCCAGACCAGTGGTGGTGGTTGTGTATATTTGGGTAGAGTTCAACTGGCCGGCGGTGGCAGAAGTCACTCCCAGTGGCGGAGCCAGAAAATTCAGCCATTAGGTTCATTCATTTCAAAATGGCAATGGGGATTATTACCTAGTTGGGTATTGCCTTCCCAAACTCATCCCAATAACACCTCTTTCGTGCCTATCCATGCCCGCGGGGACAACAAAGATTCCTATCTTTCTCCGCGTCGCGGTTTTCATCTCAGCGGGAACCTTTTTTTTGTTGCTAGGTTAGCATTTTATTTGTGGGATTTGGGGCTAATCAAACGTTTTTAGGTGCAACGGCGGTTGGGTGTAGGACGACTGTTTAATTTGGGTGACATGGGAAGGATTTGCTAGGGGCTAATGATTTTAGGGTCCCACATGTTAGGTGTTCATAGGGACAGAAGGTGTCGGCACGGTGATCAGGGTCCTATGCTCGTCCTTGTGAAACTCGTTGGGTATTATATTTGACTCAGTAGCATCCTCATCTCGATTAAAATTGGCCCATCCCCGCTCTCTAATTGAGCAATTACCCGCGAAGGACGTGTGTAAGGGTACCATTTGCATCTAGTGACCGGTTTCTCTTTGAGGAATGTCATTTCATGGTTAGATCAATCAAAGTTTGGGCGGGGGGTCAATTTGAAAACCAGGGCAAAGAAATTGCAGTACCATGATACTAGGTATAATAGGACATACACAAGAGGGAAGAGGTATGGAGGTGATTTGATTAACTTAGAATTTATACTGCAAATAACAGCTTGCCACTGCTGACCTCTCATTGTCGTCTTGATGCCGGCGACCGGATGATGGGAATGGGAGAGGAGAGAAATCATGAAGCCAACAAGGAACAGGGGAGACGAGAGGGCATGTGGCTTGCTAACACATACTGTCGAGCCTGTTGAACAGGGGAGTGTGCGACATCACATTTAGTTGTGGGCTTTTGGGGGCTTTTGGGGATCCTAAGCTAAGCGTCTAGGAATGATGGTAACATGGACACATAATTTTACCCAGGTTCGAGCTCTCCGGGGAGATAATACCCTACGTCATGCTTGTGTGATATCTCTACGAGCCAGGCCCCTCGGTTTATATAGGTACCAGGGGGTCCTAGGGTACATGGATCCTAGTCAGCTACGTATGGAGAGATAGAAAACCTCCACTAATTCAGCGTCTTGAAGTATACGTCAAGTCTTCTCGATCCTTCTAATTATATGTCATTGACCGTCCGATGTGGCCCGGGTCGGAACAGACAAGGGGCCCTTAGCCCGGCCCCACCAGGCCGGGAGTTGACATGATCAGAGGCCCCCTGGCCGGGACACCGTCAGCGACGCTGCAAGGAGTGGTGGGAGGTGAGCGACGGCGCGAAGCACTGGTGTTTCGACGTCGCGGGGTGCGTCCCTGCAGGTTTTGGTGTGAAAAGGATGCGGGGTTGCTGCGAGGGCTCCGCCGTGATGCACGAGTGTCGCGTGGTGCTACGGGAGCGTCGATGTTGCTGTAATGTAGCATTGCCGGGCCACCGAAGCATCCCTGGTGCTGTAATGGAGCATCGCCGGGCCGCCGGAGCATCCCTGGTGTTGTAATGGAGCACCGACGGCTGCCGTGTGGTGCTACGGGAGCATTGACAGTGCTGCATTGGAGCATCGTTGGGCCACCGGAGCATCATCGATCTGCAATGGAGCACGCCAGCGATGCAGCTCTCGCCGAAGCTACGTGCGCGACGGCGCGAGGAGCGGGGATGCTGGAGGCGTTACGGGGGAGACGTGGGCGTGCTGGGGAGGGAAGCGATGACATGGTCTCTCCCTGTCATCGGGGATCAAGCGGACCAAATTAGATTATGTGTGCGCAGATCAACGGCTGGATATGCGGCTGAGCTTTTCCTAAGATCGATACTCTATTATTACTTCGTTTTGGCGATTATCACTTAGATAGATGCTGGAGTAGTAGATACTACCACATAGACGAGATGAAACCCTCGGTAGGACTACCCATCCCTACACCAAACGACATGTGTGAAGCGAGAGAAGTTCCAACCCAGCAAGCCAATCCACCGCGTGTCCAATGGACCGGAGTCAACTAATGGTATTCAATTCATGTCGGTCAAACTGTTGTTTCTTGGAGATCAAGTAAGCCAATGTACAATTCGTTACAATTAACTAGAGAATTTCTTCGAACTTGAGCCAAAACAAATAAGACATCGAGTCGGCCTGCAACGACGACGGCCATTAATAGAAACAACAGTTTTGCTAAAGCACATCTAGATGTGCCATAAGTATTGCATATCTAAGCCATATGCCATTGATCTTACACAGAGATTCATGTGGGTATTTTTCTTTTTTCTTTTTATGCTTGATTGAATCACTTAGATGTGCCATGGACAGACCCCAGAAACAAACGAAGGGCTGGGATCCACGGATTCCCAACTCACTGCTGCCGAGTCGGTTTGGAACCGCCATAGCCAGCTTCCGATCACGTACACAAATAATTAAAGACCCATCAGCGGAAGCACGGATAGAGCGGTCGCACGTTTACCACTTCCTTCGAAACCGACTCTGCTCTCCCGGGGAGGCGGCCGCGTCGCGGTCGCGGCCGGGGTCGACGAGAGCGCGGTGTGTGTGTGTCCGTGTCCGGCCGGCCACGCCATGGCGAGCGAGGAGGGCCAGCTCAAGACGCGGGTGTCCGACCGTCTGATGGCGCTCGTGGGCTACTGCGAGGTCATGGTGGTGCGCCTGGTGCTCCGCCTCGCGCGGGACAGCGCCTCGGCGGCCGACCTTGCGGCGCGCCTCGTCGACCTAGCCGGCCTCCCCTCCTCCGCCGACACCGTCGCCTTCGCGGAGGACGTGCACGCCATGTTCCCCCGCAAGGGCTCCCGCGTCAGCGAGTACCGGAAGCAGGTGCAGGAGGCGGCGGCGTTCTCCAGGAAGCAGAGCGCCTTCAAGCTGCTCAACGATGAGGACGATGATGCTGAAGATGCCGGCGCCACGGCCACGGCCACCGCGTCGTCCTCTAACACCAACGGCAAGAAGCGTTTCAGGCAGAAGGCCGTGAGCCAGGGGGATGACGACGGCAAGGAGGAGGCGACTGTAATGCGGGATTCAGGGCGGAAAGTGCGAGCGCGGCGTGCTCCCGCGAAGGACGGCGGCGATTCTGGTGGGGAGGAACTAGAAGAGATGGACCGTGACCAGATCGAGAAGGCTCAGCTCGACCAGCACATCAGAGAACGCGACGCGGCCAGCACTAGGAAACTAACGGATCGGAAGCCGACCAAGCGAGAACAGGGCGAGCTTGCCCGGCGGTCCGAAGCGATGGACAGGGGCGACACCTCGGAGCTCAGGACGGCCTCGCGGCACGCGTACCTGGAAAAGCGGAAGAAGATGAAGTTGGAGGAGATGCGAGACGAGATCATCGACAACGAGCTTATCTTCGACGGCGTCAAGATGACGAACGCCGAAGAGGAGGAATTCAGGCGCAAGAAGGAAATCTACGACCTTGTCAAGGACCGCGTCGGAAAGGACGCCGACGCCGGCGACTACTATAGGATGCCAGAGGCATACGACGCCGCAGAAAACGTGGATCAGGCTAAGCGGTTCGCCGTTCCGAGGCAACGGTACGATGACCCCGAGGCGGCGGCGAGAGACGGCAAGAGGAGCAATTTCTTCTCGGAGCAGGAGGCCTGGGAAGAGCAGCAGATAAGGAAGTCTCGGCTACACTTTGGATCAGATGATGGTGGCCGGGCCGGCGGCGGCTACGAGCTCGTCTTGGAAGGCGTGGTCGACTTCGTCAAGTCGACGGTGCAGGCAGGCGCCGAGCCGGACGGCGAGATGGACGAACTGGCCGAGGCCGTCGACGCCAAGGTCACGTTACAGCGGGAGCTGCAGGACGAGAGGAAGAATCTGCCCGTGTACAAGTTCAAGGACGATCTGCTCAAGGCCATCGAGAAGTACCAGGTGCTGATCATCGTCGGAGAGACCGGCTCCGGCAAGACCACGCAGATACCTCAGTACCTCCACGAGGCCGGGTACACGGCCAAGGGGAAGAAGATCGCGTGCACGCAGCCGCGGCGCGTGGCGGCGATGAGCGTGGCGGCGAGGGTGGCGCAGGAGTTGGGCGTCAAGCTCGGGCACGAGGTCGGCTACTCCATCAGGTTCGAGGACTGCACCTCGGACAAGACGGTGATCAAGTACATGACGGACGGGATGCTCCTGCGCGAGTTCCTCGGCGAGCCGGACCTGGCGAGCTACAGCGTGGTGATCGTGGACGAGGCGCACGAGCGCACGCTCTCCACCGACATCCTCTTCGGCCTGGTCAAGGACATTGCGCGCTTCCGGCCGGACGTGAAGCTGCTCATCTCCAGCGCGACGCTCAACGCCGAGAAGTTCAGCGACTTCTTCGACGAGGCCCCCATCTTCAAGATCCCCGGGAGACGGTACAAGGTGGACATCCACTACACCACGGCGCCGGAGGCGGACTACATCGCCGCCGCCGTCGTCACGGTCCTGCAGCTGCACGTCACGCAGCCCGCCGGCGACATCCTGCTGTTCCTCACGGGTCAGGAGGAGATCGAGACGGTGGAAGAGATACTGAAGCAGAAGATGAGGACGTTTGGCAGCAAGATTGCAGAGCTGGTGATCTGCCCGATCTACGCGAACCTGCCCACCGAGCTCCAGGCCAAGATCTTCGAGCCGACGCCGGAGGGCGCCCGCAAGGTGGTCCTGGCCACCAACATCGCCGAGACGTCGCTGACCATCGACGGGATCAAGTACGTGATCGACCCGGGCTTCTGCAAGCTCAAGTCGTACAACCCGCGCACGGGCATGGAGTCGCTGCGCGTCGAGCCCATCTCCAAGGCGTCGGCGGACCAGCGCGCCGGCCGGTCGGGACGAACAGGGCCGGGCAAGTGCTTCCGCCTCTTCACGGAGTACAACTTCAGGAACGACCTGGACGACGACACGGTCCCGGAGATCCAGAGGAGCAACCTGGCCAACGTGGTGCTGAGGCTCAAGGCGCTGGGCATCAACGACCTGGTGAGCTTCGACTTCATGGACCCCCCGGCGTCGGAGGCGCTGCTCAAGGCCCTGGAGGAGCTCTTCTCCCTCGGCGCGCTCAACAGCCGCGGCGAGCTCACCAAGACCGGGAGGAGGATGGCGGAGTTCCCCCTGGACCCCATGCTCTCCAAGGCCATCGTGGCGTCGGAGAAGTACAAGTGCTCCGAGGAGGTGGTGACCATCGCGGCCATGCTGTCGGCCGGGAACGCCGTCTTCTACCGGCCCAAGGACAAGCTGGTGCACGCCGACACGGCGCGGCAGGCCTTCCACGCGGGCAACGTCGGCGACCATGTGGAGCTGCTCAACGTGTACGACGCGTGGAAGGAGTCGGGCTACTCGTCGCAGTGGTGCCGCGAGAACTTCGTGCAGCCGCGCACCATGAAGCGCGCGCGGGACGTGCGGGAACAGCTGGAGGCGCTGCTGGAGCGGGTGGAGATCGAGCACTGCTCCGGCGCCGGCGACCTCGACGCGATAAGGAAGGCGGTCACGGCGGGGTACTTCCGCAACGCCGCGCGGCGGCAGAAGGACGGGTCGTACCGTGCCGTCAAGAGCCGGCAGACGGTGTTCGTGCACCCGAACTCCGGGATGGCGGAGGTGCCGCCGCCGTGGGTGGTGTACCACGAGCTGGTGCTGACCAGCAAGGAGTACATGCGGCAGGTGACGGAGCTCAAGCCGGAGTGGCTGCTGGAGATCGCGCCGCACTATTACCAGCGCAAGGACATCGACGGGCACGAGCCAAAGAAGATGGCCAAGGACAAAGGTCCAGCGGCGAGGCAAACCTGAACCCCGAGAATATTTCAATCTAGAAATCCTGGAATTCAAACTTGTGTATAAAGATTTTTCTTGTAAGATTTTACTCCACTTGTTTGTGTGAGATAAAAATTCCAGTGACAACGCACTGCTACGTTCTCTCCATTTCAAATTAATCGAAGTATGTCCCTAAATAAGCTTCTTCTAAGTGTATAAAAAAATTCTAACATCTATAGCAACAAATATGAAAATATATTTTATGATGAATCTAATGAAACTAATTTGGTGTACTGGATGTTGCTATATTTTTCTATATAAATAGTTGGTCAAACTTAAAATTAGTAGGACGAAACTAAAACTTCCCAAGTACTTAATCCATAGCTAAATGGCATTAAAATAAGTTTCTTTTTAAGTGTATACAAAAATTCTAACACCAATAGCAACAAAAATGACAATATATTTTATGATGAATCTAATGAAACTAATTTGGTGTACTGGATGTTGCTATATTTTTTCTATATAAATAGTTGGTCAAACTGAAAATTAGTAGGACGAAACTAAAACTTCCCAAGTAATTAATCCATAGCTAAATGGCATTAGTTATCATATCAAGCCCAACAAAAGGCACATCAGTTATATTAGACTTGAAATACAAGTATCAGTGCATAGGTTTCCACTTATCATGGGCAATTCCTACATGCCATGGCCTTCTCGGAAAAGAAAAAGAAATCTACATGACATGGTATTGTTGAGATGCTATTGCCAGTTTCCATACTGCTGCTGCTGGTTTCGAGAGCCAGCTTGTGGGGGATAATTTGGCCCCCGGCCTGGGCCGCCAGGACCATAAGGACCGGCTTGTGGAAAGTTTGGAGCACCACCATAGCCACCGCTGCTGCCACCACCCCTTGGGCCACCGCCGGGGTACGGAGGAGGCCCTCGACCCTGTTGAGGGTAAGGGCCACTGCCATAGCCGCCACCTTGCCCTCCACGGTTCGGATACCCTCCACCACCTTGGTTCCCGCCCGGTGGGTACCTGTTTGGCCCTCCTGGCCCTCGGGGCTTTCCATAATGATGACTTGACCCAGATGCCATTGGTGGATGTGGGTTGTTGGTAGGCTGGGCTGGCCTGATTTGATGGCCCGATTGCTGGATTGGGGGCAAACGGGCATGAGGAGGCTGAGAATGATGCGTCTTTTGCCGCTTTGCAGCAGCATCATCAGCTTGCCGCTGCTGTTGACGTCTTTTCTTCGTCTGATATTCATGTGAAGCCTCATACTTTGGCAAGCTGCATCAGCAAACACAAAAGGAAAATGGACATCAATTAAATAATCGTAGTGGGGTATGCCTTAATAGAACTTAGGATGATTATGGCAAGCCACGAACGGAAAAGGCCTACGAGCATCACCTTTTAGGATCACATGGTAGGGGATCAGTCCAGAAATATTCAGAATCAAGAGCTTCATTTGCAGATATCCTCTGGAGAGTGCATGAACAAAAAAGAATTGGCAGTTACGAAAACATGAACAAAAAAGCCAGGCTCACAAATACTTTGCATATCAAAGCATATAAATGTAAGCAAACAAGAAGCAACTATACCTTTGACGGGTCCAGTGTTAACATCCTCTCCAGCAGATCCAGAGCATGAAAATCAAAACTAGAACCACACAAAGTAAGCAAACACTCTTCCAAAAGGGCAACTGAGCAAGCTTCAAATACAAAAGATGAAAAGAGAAGTATAATACATAGTACTTACTGTTTAAAAGCATCCTTAACATGCCTCTTCAATTGGCGGGGAGGCTTCAAATTATTATACCATGGCATTTTTGTCACACCCGGCCAAATCAATTCGTCAGGGGTACCACAAAGCTCAAATATTTTGGTCAGTTGGTCTGGCTGCACAAAATATCAGAGACAAGCGGATTACTCACGATTGCCGTAGACTACAAGTTCAAGCTTGGAACAAATACACTTAGGTGGCCTTTGTTTGGGCTGCGGCTACTGATTCCCAGATTCTAGGCCTTTCAAAATCAGTATCTCAAACAAACAGATCAGATTCCTATCTAGCTTCCCAGAATCGATTCTACAAAATGAACTGCCATGCAGGGGAATCCGGAACCAGCAATTTTGGTGATTCTCGCGATTCTGCAGCTTCCCGCAAAAGAAAACGATTCGTTTTCAGCCCTTGCCCCTGTTTCCAGTCAGAATTACAGCCAAACTGCCACCCCAGCCCTCACCAGAGTGAACCGCCCCAGCCACTCATCTCTCGTCTCTCCCAAGCTATTCACCCAGCCGCCGCCACTCTCACCAGTCGCCGTTGCTCGCCCCGTCCCGAGATGGTCCGGCTGGGAGCCGCACCAGAGACGATAGTCGTCTGCCTTCTTCCCTTCCTCCTCGACCTCGCGGGTTTGCGGCCGTGGAGATTGGTGGTGTCCTGCTGCTCGCCAGTCAGATCCAGACGAGGTGGTGCTCGGCGGCTCAGCAGCCACGTACAACGGTGGGGATGGTGCTCTGGTGCGCACCAGCCCCGTACGGTGGTGCGGACGGTGCTCAGCGGCGGCGCATTGGTCCGAGGTTGTCGTCATGGTCCTCGTTGCTTGCTTGGACGGACGCGAGCAACGGCTGCTGCCCGGAGGCAATCATGGCCACTCCCTCCGTCCTCCCGCGCGTCGCCGTACACCAGCGCGTTCAACACCCACGTATTGCTACTGCTTGTAACCTGTCTGCCTCTGCTTTTGTTTTGCTACTGCTTGTGAGTTGAGACTAGGAAATGTGTGTGGTTCTGATGCTCGGCATTTTTTTCTTTATTGGAATTTTTTGCTCAGATCATGTGCATATGATCCCAGCCAGAATGTGCATGTATGCATGAACGAATGAATTAGAAAATTTATTAATTGTTCGATGAATGTGATAAGTTTTGGCAAGTTTTATTACTGACCATTTGTTCATTCCGGGCGTTGTGGACATTTCACAATACTTAAGGTTTTTTTAAGCAGGGTAAACAAACAGCCAGATTCTGATTCTCAAAATCCACAGCCACAGCTGATTTTCAGGAATCTGTAGGCCAAACAAAGGGAGCCTTAGTGCTAGGTGATTCCAGATACTGACTGAAAGTGCCTCAAAGTAAAGAACTGCTGGGCTAGACAGGGAGCAACTATATTTTTATAACCCCGAAAAGAACCACGCACATTTTGAAGAAATTAAGAGTAAAGATGAATGAGGACAGAGGAGTTAAGTTCAGGTTTCTCTTGGCAAAGTAGAGAAGCATTCCCTAACTTCCGAAACATCTACAACGAGATTGGTGCACTTCTTTTTTCACATAACAGGGCTACTACAAGAATGGACTTTTTTTCCCTACTGTACCCCAAGTTTAAATGTATAGCTAAAGATTATCGTAGATATGGAGAATTTTGTAAGAGTGTTCGAACTAACAAGAGCAACGTTTTCACATAACAGGAGTACAAACATAGTAGGATGTGTTTTTCCTTCCATAACCAAGTTAAAATGTCTAGCTTCACATGGCTAGACATTCCCTAAATAGGATTTGTTGTAGAATATATATCCAACAGTGTACAATCTCTAGGAGATATTCCCCGAGTAGTAGAAAAATAGTAGGATGTGTTGCCGTCAGAGAGATATGGATAATTTTGCAACATTGTACAATCTCTAGTACTCCCCAGGTGTGTTACACATGGCTGCTAGTTTATCTTTACCTAAATGCTCTAGCTTCATATTATGACATATAGTCCCCGAGTAGTACAAAAATAATAGGATGTGTTGCCGTCAGATAGATATGGATAATTTTGCAACATTGTACAATCTCTAGTACTCCCCAGGTGTGTTACACACTTACACATGGCTGCTAGTTTCTCTTTACCTAAATGCTCCAGCTTCACATTATGATATATATTCCAAGTCTCTTCATAATTATAAAAAATGATTCTTACACTATTTAGGTTTGAGAACTAAATGAATTAAAGATATTCAATTGATAATAAGTATATTCCAAATCTCTCCAAAATCATATTCAATTGATAATAAATTAAAGATATTCCAAGTCTCTTCATAATCATAACATTAAGTATTTGACAGCTAATAGGAATTATGATAATAACTAACCTCATCACAGCAATTGATAAAAATAATCTGACGAACACCTTTAGAAACCATACCTCATTCTTTCCAGGCAGTATTGGCTTTCCATTGAGAAGCTCTGCAAAAATACAACCCACCGACCACATGTCCACCGCTGGCCCATATTTTGTGCTTCCTAGCAGCAACTCTGGAGGTCTGAAATCATTAACGCAACAAAAGAGTCAGCAAGATCCAATTACTAACACTGCACTAGACAACTTGCAAGACGAAAGGATAACACTGCAATACCTGTACCACAGAGTGATCACACGGTTAGTGAGGTTTGCATTATGATCACTCGAAAATGATCTTGCTAGGCCAAAATCAGCCAGTTTTAAGTTACCCTCATTGTCTATCAAGAGGTTAGATCCTGCAGGAGTAAATTTTGATACATGATTAGCATAAAAACAACAAAGTTACTGTCGCAACATAACGCCCAAATTCATGCAAATTGTCTGCCATAGATACCTTTAATATCACGATGCAGAACTTGATTGATATGGCAATAGTGAAGGCCCGTGAGGAGTTGCTTCATGTAGCACTGGTACATGACATTATATCAGGAACTACACTTGTAGCAACCAGTACCATCATACACTTCTGGATGGTTTTACCTTAATCTGTGGAATGGTGAAGCGCATCCCAGGCTTATCAGCCAACCCAGTCAAGTCATGGTCCATGTACTCAAAGACCATGTAAATGCTCCCTTTGTACTTGTTGCCATCGACTATGGAACAACAACACGACAGGTCAAATGGCAAAACTAGGCAACGGACCATTTATTTTAGTTTTTTGAGAAGAATCAAAAACACTAATATCGTTGTTAGAAAGAACCGTACTTTGCTTCCCCTGCTCGTCTCTATCTGGCCCTGCAAGAATCAATCCAATCCATTAGTCCTCTGGACGCAGGCAGTTAACAATCAAACACGATGTCCTTCTGATTCGTGGGATGATTAGTCGAACCTGGGGATGTGACGATCTCCTTGAGCTGGATGACGTTCTGGTGGTGCAGCTTCTTGAGGATTTTGATCTCACGGATGGCCGTGATAGGGAACTGCGTCGAATCGAGAAAAGAAAACCTCAGAGCCAAGATCATCATTTAGGAAAAAAAGGAAGACGCGGCGGGGTACTTACGCCCTCGCGCTCGTTGTCCATGCGGATCTTCTTGAGCGCGACGATCTCCTTGGTCTCCGTCTCCTTGGCCATGAACACTTGCCTGGCAACAACAAAGACGAGGCAGCCGAATCGGACCGACGCATAGGCGTTTCGCGGGATTGAGGGATTGGGATTGAGGGGTCGATAGACGCGTACCCGTATGTGCCCTCGCCGATCTGCTCGAGCTTCTCGAAGCAGTCGACGCCGCGGGAGCCCCACGACGGGTAATCGTCGAGGTTGAGCTGCCCCGGCGCCGCCGTCGCCATGGCTTCCGGCGCTTTCCCCTCGCGACGAGTTAGGGTTTAGAGGACGCGACGCGAGGATTGGGTTGGTGTGGGGGCGTGGGAAAGGAGAGGAAAGTAACGGGGCCGAAGAGGGCTGGTCTGAATTCTGAAGTCTGAACAAGTCGAGTCGGGTTGTTTGTCATACGTTTCATCGGGTCCGTTCGTTTTCGGGGTTGCCGTGTGATGAGATTGGCCACGTGCGTCTTTCGGTGTTTCTATCTTTTTTTCTTTCTTTTTTCCAAGTATTAGATAGAAACACAGAGACCATGGGGATATTCTCCGTGACTATAGAGTATACTGGAACCTGCAGATTATCGTGCATCGGGAGCTGTGATCACCAATGACTGCCGACAAATGGTGAGTTCTTTCGGCATGGCAACCATAGTACATTGCGCCCGAAAGAGCAATGCCGCGGTGCATGCGCTCGCTCAAGCGAGTTACAGAAGGAAGTTGTCCGAGGTGTGGCGAGATAAACCTCCTGAGATTCTTATTCCTTCACTTGTAACAGACATGATCCTAGTTTAATAAAGGTTGCTAAAGTTAAAAAAAAACTAGAAAGACGGAATATTAGGTAAATTTTCTGAAAAAATAGGGTAACGTTACAAACATGTCAAATTTCAAATTTAAGCTCAATTTTTATTTACTTGGGACCTATGAAAAACAAACTCAACATCCTTTTCGATAATTTCACATTTTCACATGGATCAGTTTCTTAGTTACTGAATTCAGTTTTTTCATAGCTCCAAACGTGAAACTGAATCTGAATTTCTAAATCATGGGAATTTGAAAAAACACAACAATGAAATGGCATGCCATCTTCGATGTTTACGACATTGCATGTGTGTTTGAGGGATTCTTTGTACCGTACGTTTTTCATGTATACGGTACTTCCTTCGCAAAGGTTCAAATTCAATTAGGGCAGAAACTTGGGTTTGAGGTTGTGCTAGAAATTTGCACTACTAGCGGGTAGAGGCGCGGCGAGCCCGTCCAGATGCTTGTTGTTGGTTTCGCAAGAAAAAAAGCAATATTCTAAAATGTCACATGATCAAACTTTTGTTAGCCCTTTTGCCGAGCTTGATGTATATCAACTGGTGGTCTCAGCACATGTCACGGTAAAATATGAAAGGGAAGTTTATGCTTCGGCAGAAGTAGTCACTTTTTATCCAAGGTCTGAAACGACCCTAAACATCTAAAAACAATAGAAAAATTGTCCCAGCAATTTTAAAATCCTTACATTATGCCGTCTCATTTTACATCACGGTCTTGTTTCATTTTTAGTGAAAACAGAATCAGGGGCATTGCCCCTGAAGATCATTCTTTTTACATCATGGTCCTTTGGAAGGTTGGTGCAATCATTCTGTGCATTGGCACCATTATTCATAAAAAATCACTCACTATTTTCCTTCATATAGATTGCAATGGAAGGAATCTGGCAGGCCAATAACTATATTAGCAGATTAAATATTAGCGGATTAAATATAGTAAGTTATGTGATGAGAACACAAATTTTTGGTTCTCAACTCAGTTGACATCCAGCATGGTGAAGACACTCACAAAATCACAAATGTCCCTCTGCTCAATCTACTTCTTCAGTAGCCTAATGTTAAGAAAAGGAAAACATACTAAGGAACCTGAACCTTCGAAATTCTTAGGCCTGGACACATTGCTAGGTTGAACCCAACGACACACTCGATGCTTAGATTGATGGCAAACGACATATGGATGGTCATCCCAATAATGAGGTGGAATTTCGAGGTTTCAGTACAATGCACATGCTCCTCCATGCCTCATCCTGTTTTGGTCAAAGGTGTCTAGCATCCTAGAATACAAATTAAGCCAAAATGAAAACAATCAGCGTACAAATATACGGAATTGGTGATGGAACAAAATAGCCTTTAGGCCAAGCATAGACAATATTGGTATTGTTATATTTTTTTGTAAAATATATCATAATTCATCTTGAAAAAGCATATATTGGCATGTTGCCAACAAACTCCGATATGACATTAGCAAATACACCTTGCTACATAAGAATGTATGGATGCAATCAATAATGAAAAACTAAACAGAGGAGATAGTTTCATAGTTTAACTCTATATATAAAGTAACTGTTGTAGGCATCATCATCTGAATTAACCCTTGGCGCCCTTCGGAAAGTACTTCTCTTTTTCTGAAAATAAAGGACAGACACATAGAGCATAACTTTAGGCCGAAAGAGCCGAGCTAGAACCCATAGGCCCAAGTGGCTGTCGCTGCGTCGGCTAGTAGTACAAGGGGCAGGACTGAACTTTAATCAGTGAACAGAAAATGAACTACAGTACCTGTCAACTATTTCAATCTCTGCCACCAACCCTCTCTGTCTCGCTCCCTAGACCCCAATTCCCCATCGAATCCCCATCTCTCTCTCGATTCAATCTAGGTCCGTGACATAGTTTGACAGTTTCCTCATGACGCAGCATCTGAAGAGATTGTCAATATCACGCCAACTTCAAAACATCACGAAAACGCAAAGCCATATATAACCAATATATCAACAGGCTTCACACCAGACACCACCACCGTACAACAATCTCAAATTCACATGGAAGTTCATCGTTTATAATGGGATGACCGCCATGCAAATCTGCTATAACATACAGGAGCATCCTGAGTTGGTCAGACCAGACGGATGAAGATCGAATCGCACCCGCAACATTCCGCAGGCTCTATCCGGCTGGATCAAAGAACCGTGTCGGAAGCTCCATTTTTCTCGCAACAAGCTGGATCCTTAAGAGATAAAAGAATCAGCTGAATTTCCCTATGCTCGACGAATCAGATCGGCAGACATCGCCACGACAGAGTGGACAAACCCTGCACATACAGGACATATGTTCAGCTTAGCACAAAAATAAATACTAATAAAGGATACTGCGAAAAACTAACTGATGCCTACTGTATGAAACAAAAGCAACTCAGGAAGAACAAACTTTTGAAGAAATTTCCCAACAGTTAAGGCCCAGATCAACAGTTAGAAACCAAGTTATCTCTTAAATACGAGTTAGGGGAATCAGTATTAATTTTAAGTTATGTTTGGAAGAAAACTTCTCATCTTTTGAATTAAAAAAACTCAAACTGCATAAATGTAAGCACCCAAACTTATTTACTGTTATTATTCTGAAAGAAATAAAACACTACTACATTTTAAGTTCACTGATTGCTAGGCGTTGAAACATTTCAAAGACAGCCTTCAATCACACAACATTCACGTGAAAACACATTTAATTCTGTAATACAGATAGATTCACTGCTCGTGAGGTGTGACTATACCCCATAATGTCTATCGGTAAGTCTAGTCTCCGTCTCTTCGACACAGCATATGGATGTAATACATCTCTATCATCTGGTCATACTGGCAGTAAGATTCAAATGTACCCATCAAAGAATTGTACAGCTTAGTTTATGGTTGAACTTCGTAGTTCGAATAAAATCCCCAAAAGTTGCCCAAAAAATCATTTACCAGAAAATAAGATTTTCAAGAATGCAGCTCTTCCTTTAGAGAATGCCAATTGTCATGTTAGACTGCGTGTCAAGGAATAGTATAGAGCTCTCGTACGAAGGAAATTATCATATCATGTTGAATCAATCTTTTCCTTGATCTGAATTGGTAAGTTTCATGAACAATACCTGTGAATCTCTTTCAGCCACTTATCTACACATGTTAGATGAAATTCATGATTGCATGGAAGTATGCGAACACAGTCTCCCTCTTCATATTCGACAAGGCAAATGTAGCATCTGCATTGTGGAGAAGGAATGGGAATAAATAATAAATAAATAGACATGGCTGTTTAGATTTATTCAGTACATATCTATTAACATAAAAAACTGAAAAAGAATGTTAAGAAACAAGTAAACGGACATATAGTGCCAAACACTCCACTGTCTTAAAACTGAAAAAGAACCTGCAGCTTAAATGGCAACTGTACAAATCCACATGCACAACCGAGGCTCAGGATCTTGCTTAGGGCATTATATACATTCTTTATAATTATATATAGTCCAAAGCACATTTTTTAATAATTATATATATTCTGCTTCCCTGCACTTAAAATTCAATTATAAGTGCCCAAGCACCTCAAATCTCCCATGTTTGTGTCCAAGAACTTGATTTCTTATCGAATGGCTCGGCTAATTTTGTAATCAAATGGCTCAACTAAGCATGCAGCCGCAGTTCAAAGGCAGTTGATCTAGATCCTTTTGGATACTGGATACCCAAGCCTCTGCTTCACTTGCAGTCCTTAGAATTATCAGCAACAATAATGTCTATGCACAAGTGAACAAGGGTATTGACATTTCAGGTATACTAACTTCCCATCACACGCACGCAAGCTACGTTACTGAGTATGCCCAAACATGCACCACAGAGTACTATTAATTAAAGAATTTCAGAGCAAGCTTAATGGCTTACTGTGCAGCCTCATCAGTTTGGTGTTTCAACGGCTTTCTGTACACCTTGACAGGAAGACTCTCGACGATCTCCTTTGGAGCAGGAACGGATCCAATTGAAGGAAATGATGGCCTTGAGGATAAAGCAGCAGACTGTTGGTGGATTTCATCCAGGACCTACGAGAGGCATAACCATGTGGATGTAAGTTGGCATTTCTCCAAAAAAGAAAACAGCACTAACTAGAAAAATGTGCAGCACATACCTCAAAGAGCGCTTCTGCTAGCATAACAATTCTTGATATGCTAGCCCTTGTGCCGGATTCTTCATCAGGATTACCTGGTCGACTGCTTGCCCTGCAGTTGCAATTTCCCGTTCTATGTTGACCAGATAGAATGCATGATCTCTCATGACCTGATAAATTTTCGAACCTGCTGCCCAACCTTTGGAGAGCTCGGACCTGCCAAGAAAGCAAAAGATATAAATATACAAGCATGCAAGTCAGAAATGATCAAAATAGCTGTACTGTACACCACCTGAGATCGTATCCTCCTCCTCCTTTCAAGAAAAGCTGATCTGCGCTCAAGAAGATCCCGATTACTGGCCTCTCTTAGAGTTGCAGAGCCAGAATTGTACGTGCTGTTAGTTGAAGGTTCTGATTGCGGTTCGGAACCTCTGTCTGAATTAGTCCGTTGCATCACAGATGAATCTTGCCTCGCACTGGCATTTCCTGCTGTCCACACTGGTCTATCATAAAGTGAAGAGGTGAATAAACTATCTGAGGGAGTCCTCCTGAGGACCCTGTCACGAAGTCTTCCAACACTAAGTGTTCGGCTAAACCGGACACTGCCTTCAGAAGGTTCCTGGGGTCCCATCCTTCTGTGCGAATGCCTCAAGTTAGCATCTTCAGATTCCAGCAAATTTCTCCTAGCCTGATGAGCCGCTCTAGCTTGTGTTGTGACGCTATCTCTTAGCATATCCAGACTTGAATAAATCCCAGAAGTTGATGCACCACCTTGTTGAGGGATCACATCGGAAGAATGGTCCACATTTCCAATAGGATTAGCCGAAGAGGAGAGGCCGGTTGACATAATGGAGCATGCCACTGATGATCCCAAGCTGACAGCTCTACTCAACCCAAAGTTGACACCAAAGCATGGACGTGACCGGTCAGAAGGATTTGGCGATTGGTCGTCGCCGACTGCGGTCCTGGTAGCAGTGACATTCTGCAATACATCATCATCTTGGTCTCTGTCGGTATCTGATGAAGGCGTCGTTCTGCCTTCACTTGGATTCGATTTAGGAGCTGATGGAGCATCTTCATCTGATATGCCAATGTGAGTGAGTGAAGGCGTCTCCCCTCCCTTGCTTGACTGCAAACACAGGAATGTGCCATTTGATTACAAAAGGTGGGATTACTCCAAAGACTACACATTTCTTACATTCAACACAATAATCATTCAGAAAATCATCTATACTTATTTCGCAACAAGAAAAACCATATACATTTGTCATGATTCCAAAGCAAAGTCTGTCCAAGAGAACACAATCATTTTCCAACAACTACATATTCTGGCATATATAATTCACCAGAATTCACTCATTGTAAAATATATATGAATCTACTGGTGAGGCACACTGAACAGCCATCTCCCCATCCAAAAGAATAATGGCTCGACAACTCTGCAGAAATCCTAACAGGAAATGGGAGAAGCCAAACTCCCGAACCGAGACTAGAAATGACAGACAGATCAATCACTGTCAAACGCAGGATCTACCACAAAGGAACAGGCACATCCTATATGCAGAAACGCTTTCCATTGACCCGATTCGGCAATCATATTATTTTGTACTACCAAAGGAGCTCAGCAACCGATTGACCAATGGCACACACACAAAAAAAAAAAACAAGAGGCAGTCTCGTTTACCTCGACCCCTAGCGGCGGCGGCGCCGCCGGCAGCGAAGAAGAAGGGTCACACTCGGGCGTGAAGCCCCGGAAGCAGGAGTAGCTGGGCACGCGCATCAGGCTCCTCCCCCTCGGCTTCCCATTCCGCGCCTTGGCCTCGCCGCCGGCCGCCGCCGGCGCCGGCGAAGCGGCCTTGCTGCTCCTAGATCCCATCCCGCGCCTCGCCTACAGATCCGCGGATCCCAGCGCCATTGTTTGGATTCCACGCCTCACGCCCGCGTAGGTGGACGTGAAAGGCAGCAAGCCAAGCTGCTCCTGCTCCTACTACTGCAGCTGCTACTGGTCCTAGCTTACCCGAGAAGGCTGGCTGGCTGGCTAGGTAAGAACTAAGAAGAGAAGCGAGCGAGGGGGAGAGGAGAGAGATGGTTCGGTAAAATTAACGAGAGACTGCACCGTCCCTCCTCGATTTGATTTGATTTGATTGGACAGTTACTACTCCTACTGATCAGAGATTAATAATGGCGCCCTGTGGTGTGGAGCTGAGCCTTCGATGAGTGTGCAATAATGCACTTTCCGCCATCACTTTTGGCTATTGTTTCACTTGTGGAGTACGTATTTATTTTTCATTTGTGTAAAAGGGCTCTTTGTTAAAAGTGCAACATGTGCAGTAGAGATTCGACACGGGATTTCCAGTAGACATTGCACTTTTTACGTACACACGTAGCAGTACTGTGGAGTAGTAATTGACGTCTTGATTTGAAATATAAGTATTTTGTCTCTTGTCGTGTCACTCAGAAACCCAAACAGTCAATCGCTGGACCAGCCTGTAGCTCGGGGTTAAAGCAGTACTCCTACTACCCTATGGCTAGATGGTGTGAGTCGAGAGGAGAAGCGGATAAATTGGTGTGATGATGAGGCAGGGCCAGCGTAGCCGCACAAGATCCAGCGGAGCAGTCAGCCGAGGAGGGACGGGGGGGCAGGTGGTCCGTCTGCAGCAGCAGCGCGGGGATCAAAACGGCCCGCACTGACTCGTCCGCATGTGGAGGCACGAGGCGAGACGAGACCGCGCCGATGACCGCGCTCGGGGCGCCCATCCATTTGCCACATTCCGGCCTCCCGGCCCCCCTGCCGCCCGCGCACCACGAGCCGCTCCGCGTGGCCCGGGCCGGGCGGGGATATGCATGCTGCCGCCTGTGCGCGCCCGCGCGGCGGATGGCTGGATCGGTCGGGTCCGCGGGCGAGCGAAGCCACGGTTTCGGATTCAAAACAGTGCCGCCCGTGCCTCGTCTCGTCTGCGTCTGGCTTTGTTTCGGCGCTGTGCCGCGGTACGGCATACCGGGGAATGACTCTGCTTGGTTCGTTGCTCCGGCTCGCTCGTGCCGTCTGACGCGCCGCAGAACGGCTAGTTCGTTGCGCTCTCTCGGCACCTTTGAGGAATTGTCAGGCTTTGAAATGTACGGCGGGGAAACGGTTTGAAGTTTGTGGAATCAAAATGTGTGGCTTAGTTCTGTTTGATGTTAGCAAGAGATAGATGACTGGGAGCATCTATAGCAGATACCTCAAAAGCTCGTGCCGCAAAATCGGTTTACAATATACTGCAAAACATATTTACAGTGTGACATGTGTTCCGTCAGAATAGATCCCGCAAAAATAGTTTTAGGTCATACGTGGAGCCCAGTTGTAGTAGTTCAACTTACAACATGGTCCCTGAAAAATAGTAAAAAGCACCCTCAAAGCAAAAACTAAATTGCAATTGGGTCCTCGACAGCTCCATGGCCGACAACAGCGGCAGCTAGCCGAGGCGTGGCTCGCGGTGCTCCACGAGAGTGCAGCAGCACGAGGCATGGCGGGAGCGCGCGGCCACGCGCGGCGGCTCCAACCGCATCCATGGCAGAGCTTGCACGGCCGCCCGAGAGCTCGATTCGAGCTCCGGCAGCCTCGAGAATGAGATGAGGAAGGGCAGGTGTCGTGGGTGCAAGCCTGACAGTAGTGTGTGGGGGTACGGATGAGAGGGCAGAGCCTAGCTACGGCGCAGGTGTTACACTCGGATTTACGAGTTCAGGCCCCTCAGCGGTGGAGGTAATAGCCCTACGTCTCGGTGCTCTGGAGCTGTATTGCTTGAGTGTATGATTACAAAGGTTGCGAACCCTTGGAATGGAGCTGGAGGGCGGCTTATATAGCCTCGCCAACCCTTCCATGAACGCCAGCCATTACCAGGGATTAAGAGGGGTATAAGTGCGCCAGGTAACGGGCGCATTAACTACAATTAACACGGGCGAACGTGCGTCCTGACCGTTGCGCTCCTGGAGTCTCCTGGTCTTCTCTGGTCGAGTGACTTTCGGATGTTCCGAGTGAAACAAGCTGGTCGAGTGAACTCTTGCCTTCCGAGTGGTTCGTTGGACTCCGAGTGAATGTCAGTCTGCGGAATTCGGGGTTGTTGATCTGGCCCCGGGGCCCAGTCTAAGACGTGTGGTGTCCTAGGGTAGGGTCTATAGGTCAGGCCTATTACCCTATCCCTAGTACATGCCCTCGTCATTAGCCCCCGAATCGGTCGAGGTTAGGCGGGTCGAGTCAAGGCGAATTCCCAGGTGAGTCGAGCGCTACGGAGGCGCTCATGAACTCTTACTGGTCGTTAGACGCCTTTGTCTTCGTGCGGCACCTTGACGGATTCTGGACCATATGTCGTCCGAGTGAGAAGAGTGGTCTCCATCCGAATGTGTAGCTTCCATCCGAGTGAGTAATTCCTATCCGAGTGAAATGAATAACCAAATGCCGTGTGTCGGAGCGGATCCGAGCGTACGCGGCACGTCCTCGGAGTGAGAGCAATCGGGTTGCTGGACTCCGGATTTCGCGGGATTTGAAACCATGCTTGAGCGCGCGCGAACGGTTGCAGCGCAGCGAGCGGGGAAAGTGGGGCGTGACGTCTCGATTTTCGCCCCGCTTTCCGCCACGTACCGCTGGATCTTCGACGGCGCGATTTGAGGAGATCTGCGGGCCCATGATTCAGCGATGTGGATTGGGGAGCGGTGCGGGCGGCGATATAAGGGAGATAAAGACAGATCCCCTTTTCCCCAACTTCCTCAGTCCGCCTGATCTCTTCTCCCGCAACCCACTCCGCGCAAATCTTCCTCGGTGCTGGAGAGCTCGGCGACGATGGCGAAGGACAAGACGGCGAAGCTCGAGAAGGCGAAGAAGGCGGCGAAGGGGAGGAAGGCATCGAGCTCGCGAGCTGTGCTCCCGCCCGGGTGGATCCAGGGCGACTGGCTTCCGCCAACCACCACGGCCGATGACATCGGCGGGCTCGTCGTGGACGGGCTGATACACGACGGGACGTGGAGGCTGCCGGAAGAGGGGGAGACCGAGCCCGCGCCGCGCCCCGGGGAGCGAGTGCTCCTCACCACGCACGTGGAGCGAGGTTTCTCCATGCCATCCCATCCCTTTTTCCGCGGATTCTTGAATTTCTTCGGTGCTCAGCTCCATCACTTGCCTCCAAATGCCATCATGTATCTTGTTGCATTCGTTTCTTTGTGCGAAAATTTCCTGGGTTGTCCGCCGCGCTGGGGTTTGTTCAAACATATTTTCACGTGTCGATCTCAATCGGTTAAGAAGGTTGACCCTGACGGAGAGACGACGCACGTGATTCAGCTGTGCGGTGGCTTGGGCATTCAGATGAGGGGTAAGAGCGCATTTCCGTCTATGTCCTTTCCCGACTCGGTGAGGGGTTGGCAGTCGACCTGGTTCTACTGCAACGACCTGCCGTGCTCTGGCTCGTCGACTGGCCTTCCTCCTTACACGACCGAGAGGGTTCAGACTCCCTCCTCGCTGACGGTTGATAAAAAGGAGAAGACGGATGTAGGGATCTTGGTGACCGCCATGGTCAGTCTGATTCAGGGTGGATTGACTGGTCTGGACCTTCTGGAGGTCTTCCTCAGTCGAAGAATCCAACCGCTGCAGGAGCGGGCTCACCCCATGTGGCACTACACTGGGGCCAACGACTCGACCCGAGTGCATCCTAAAGATGTCGAGGACAAGTCGGTGGAACAGTGGATCAGGTGCATCACTGGTGCGCGCGACAATCCGCGAGGGTCGAGACGGGTCCCGCCCTACGACGCCAATAACCTGCCGTTGGAGGTATGTCATGCATTTTCGAGTGAATCACTTGTGCGCAAATGTTCCGAGTGAAACGAGTAATCTGACTGAACTGACTGTCTCTGATCTTCGTGTCTTGCAGGAGTTCCAGAAGATGTTATCGCCTGTGCCGAATGGAGAACAACTTGTCGGAGGCGCGGAGAGCGAGCATGGCAGCGCCGGGGGCAGCTACGCGGAGGACAGTGAGGAGGAAAGTGAGGACTCGGAAGGGAGCGACGATGTCGAGTCTTCTCTGTCTCTGGAGTTGCGCTTCGAGCACCACTCCAAGCGAGCTCAAGATCCGAGTGCTGGCCCAGAGAAGGAGGCGGCTCCGAGTGCTAAGGCTCCGAAGCGCACTCGGCCGCCGTCGGCCGAGCCGACCGAGAAGACCGCCAAGCAGCTCAAGGTCACTTCCCCCAAGCCTCGGAAGGCTCTGCCCAGGATTAAGGTCACTGTGCCTGTGGCCTCGACGTAAGTGTCTTTGTCAGCTTTTCTTTTCTGTCTTTGTCATCTTTCATGATTCTTCTGACTGGGTGAACCTCATGGACCAGTGCTGCGACCTCGACGACGTCTCCCATGCAGGTCGATGGGGACCACGCGGCCACTTCTCAAAGAGGTAACAATGGCTTCATCTTTACTTCAGCCCGTCATTCGACCGAAATGTCTTCATCCGATTGTAATATGTACTGCGACTGATTGTGCTTATTAAACATAGTGTCTGCGGAGGTCATCCACGTCGGGGACGATGATGAAGAGCTGCCGAGGAAGGACGCCGAGGAGGGGACCGCAGCTCCGACCGCTCCTCAGACTACCACGCGGAAGACGCCACCGAGTGAAGTGCCTCAAGCTCCTCCTGTACCCGGCTTGACCGTGCCTCTGGGGCAGGGTTCTCAGGCTAGAGCTGGCTCTGCTGCGACTTCGTCGACTGCTCTGGCTTCGGTTCCGGCTCCTCCCGTCAACATCTTCAGTCTGTACAAGGTGCCAGAGGACCAAACTGGAGCTAGCAAGGAGGCGATGATCCAGACGGAACTGATGTCCCAACGGCTCAAGGAGATGTGCGCAGCTGGTAAGCTGGCGTACGATGCCAGCGCTGCCCTCCAGGAGAACGTTCGAGTAAGTACTCTTGTAAGTCGACCTCCAAGTCATTTTTATTTGGTAGGAATTCAGTCGGAAAATATCTGGTACACCCACTGGGTGTTTTTTTTTTGGTTTGGCCGTCACTCGGAATGGGCGGACCGTTCCGAGTAGATACCGCTCCAGTGGGGGCACGCTGAGTGCACCCACTGGGTGTAGTCCCCGAGACTGCCGTCGACTGTGGGCAGTCGGCGGGAGTCTTAGAACTTAGACCTTGTTCTGTTGTTTTTGTTGTTGTTTTTTGTGTTTTTGGCCATCACTCGGATCGGGCGGACCGTTCCGAGTGGATACCATTCCAGTGGGGGCACGCTGAGTGCACCCACTGGGTGTAGTCCCCGAGACTGCCGTCGGCCGCGGGCGGTCGGCGGGAGTCTTAGAACCTTCTGTCTTCTTCTTTTTGTTTTTGTTTTTGGCCATCACTCGGATCGGGCGGACCGTTCCGAGTGGATACCATTCCAGTGGGGGCACGCTGAGTGCACCCACTGGGTGTAGTCCCCGAGACTGCCGTCGGCCGCGGGCGGTCGGCGGGAGTCTTAGAACCTAGGATCTGATGCTGGTCAAGCTTGTTCCTTCCAGGAGTACTGGTCTTTGGGCACTCGAAATATTTCTTGACATTTAACTGTTCTGTTCTCTCTTGTATTTCAGAAAACTTGCGAGCTTGGGACTCAGTATGTGACTCTGGAGAAGGAGACGGCTCAGCTCCGAGTGGATTTGGAGGTGGAGAGGAGGAACACAGGGCGTGCTCAAGCAGAGCTGAGGACCATGGGAGGTAAGCTTCAATTACTGAGCATTTCGCTTTCATCTCTCTCCGTTCTTTGAACCAAGTGGCTTCACTCGAATAGATGTGCGTAGTGAAAATCATCAACTCCAAGTGCGGCTCAGAACCTCTGTTTCTTTAGAAACTATGAAGCAGGCACTCGAGAGCAAGGACAACGAGCTGGCGGGAGCAAAGCAAGTGGCGAAGGAAAAGACCAAAGCCGCCGAAGAGAAGCTGGCCTCACTCGGGAAGCTTGAGGCAGAGAACACATCACTGAAGAAAGAGGTACTCGAGCTCAAGAAGCAGCAAACCGAGTGGGAAAGCAAGCTCAAGGTCCAGGCGGAAGCCTACGAGAAAGAGAAGAAGACTTTGAACGAGAAGGTCGCCCAGCTGATCGAGAAGAAGAATGCTTTGAGAAGTATATTGAGGAGTTCACAGAGGAGATGTACACCGGGCTTGCAGGTAACCCGTAGCACCCGAGTGAATTTTGATTTGTTTCCGAATGAACTTCATGCATGCTGATCTTCATCTTTCCCGTTCTCAGAGTACTGTCGAGACTTCGAGCTGGAGACTGACATGATCGAGAAGGATCTGGATCCTTCCAGGTCACTCGTCGGAGACAAAGCTGCTCTAGGTGTCCTGCGGGTGGAATCTCGCATCGAAGACGTCCAAGGCTACATCATCCGTCTGCGGGGTGCACTCGGCAGAATCGACAAGGAACTATGGCCCGAAGACACCTTCGACACCGACCTGGAAGCCATGATGACTCGTCTCAATGACATCCCCAACCGAGTGCAAGCGTGGAAGAATTTGGCTGCTTGCTGCGGGGTTGACGTGGCGCTCTCCCTGGTCCGAGTGCATTGCAAGGAGGCCAAGGAGGAGAAACTGAAGACTCTCCAAGTTGCCAACACGAAGAAACTTCAGTTCGAGGACTTCATGGAGACATTCATCGAAGCTGCCACTCGGATCGCAGACGACATCGACTTGGATTCCTTCGTTGAACCAGCCAGCCCTACAGGGGCGTGAAAAAACTTTAAGTCTTATCCATTAACCTCGGTATGCCGAGCGGAATTGTAACCGTTAAACTCTTTCGGGCTTTGGGCCCGCGCACTCGTATTCGCTTTTGAACTTCTGGAGTTAATCGAATGCTTTCCTTAGAGTCTTTTGTATCTTTGAACTGGGTTTTGACTTAGGCAAAAGCTAGTTCGCAGCTAAGCCCCCGAGTAAGAGGGATGCTCTTTACTCGGAGTAGTGTTTTAGACTTGGGCGAAAGCTGGTTCGCAGCCAAGTTCCCGAGTGAGAGGGTTGCTCTTCACCTGGAATAGTTTTTAACTTGGGCGGAAGCTGGTCCGCAGCCAAGCCCCCGAGTGATAGGGTTGCTCTTCACTCGAAGTAGTTTTTAAACTTGGGCGAAAGCTAGTTCGCAACCAAGCTTCCGTGTGAGAGGGTTGCTCGTCACTCGGAGTAGTTTTTAACCTGGGCGGAAGCTGGTCTGCAGCCAAGCCCCCGAGTGAGAGGGTTGCTCTTCACTCGGAGTAGTTTTTAAACTTGGGCGAAAGCTGGTTCGCAGCCAAGCTTCCGAGTGAGAGGGTTGCTCGACACTCGGAGTAGTTTTTAAACTTGGGCGAAAGCTGGTTCGCAGCCAAGTCCCCGAGTGAGAGGGATGCTCTTCACTCGGAGTAGGTTTTTAATTTGGGCGAAAGCTGGTTCGCAGCCAAGCCCCCGAGTGAGAGGGATGCTCTTCACTCGGAGTAGGTTTTTAACTTAGGCAAAAACAGGTTTGCAGCTAAGCTGAATGGCGTACACCCACTGGGGGTTGTAAGCCAGAGAATGCATACTCAATGTGGAAACGGAAAAGTCATGCTTTTATTCACCGAATAACATTCGAGTACTCTTATTACATCTCCTGATCAAGTATAAAATCTTCGCAGCAAATCCTCATTCCAAGCACGGGGCTCGTCTGCTTGCTTCTGAAGGTTGTACAGGTTGTATGCTCCGTTCTGCAGAACCTTTGACACGATAAAAGGGCCTTCCCACGTGGGAGCAAGCTTGTGAGGTCGCTGCTGATCCACTCGGAGCACCAGATCTCCTTCCTGAAAGGTCCGACTTCGGATGTGCCTGCTGTGAAAACGTCTCAGATCTTGCTGATAAATGGCCGATCGGATCAGGGACATCTCCCTTTCTTCCTCCAAAAGATCAACGCCGTGTTGCCGTGCTTGCTCTGCTTCAGCTTCGGAATACAGTTCCACTCAGGGTGAATTATGGAGCAAGTCACTCGGCAGGACGGCTTCAGCTCCGTACACCATGAAGAAGGGAGTGCGATTGGTAGACCGATTGGGGGTCGTCCTCAAGCCCCAAAGAACTGACGGCAACTCAGTGACCCAAGCTCCAGCTGCATGCTCCAGATCGCGCATGAGTTGTGGCTTTAACCCCTGCAGAATCAGTCTGTTTGCTCTCTCAGCTTGTCCATTCGACTGCGGGTGCGCCACAGACGCATAGTCGTCTCGGGTGCCTTGCGCGGCACAGAATGCCCTGAACTCTTCGGAATCAAAGTTTGAACCGTTGTCAGTGATGATGCTGTGGGGAACGCCGTATCTGAAGACTATCTCCTTCATGAACTTGATCGCTGTACGGGAGTCTAGCTTCTTGATGGGTTTGGCTTCGATCCACTTAGTGAACTTGTCGACTGCAACCAGCAAGTGAGTGAATCCACTCGCCCCTGTCCGGAGGGGTCCTACCATGTCGAGTCCCCAGACTACGAACGGCCAGACGAGTGGAATTGTCTTCAGAGCAGACGCACGCTTGTGGGATAAGTTTGCATAGAACAGGCACCCGGCACAGTGTTGGACTATCTCCTGCGCAGCTTCATTGGCACGGGGCCAGAAGAAACCGGCTCGGTAAGCTTTAGCCACGATCGTCCGAGAGGACGCGTGGTGTCCACAAGTTCCCGAGTGAATCTCCTCCAGGATCAATCGACCTTCCTCCGGGGAAATGCAGCGCTGAGTCACACCGGTGACGCTCTTTCTGTATAACTGATCACCGACCACTTCAAAGGCTTTGGACCTGCGAACAACCTGGCGGGCCTCAGCTTCATCTTCTGGAAGTTCCTGCCTGAGCAGGTATGCAATGTAAGGCACTGTCCACTCGGGTGTGATTGCTAGGACCTCCATGACCAAATCGATGACTGCCGGAACCTCGACTTCAGTCGGATCAGACGGACTGACCGCTTGCGGGGGCTCTTCCGTGAAGGGATCTTCTTTTACTGTCGGAGAACACAAATGCTCGAGGCACAAATTGCTGGGTATGGATTTCCGAGTGGACCCGATCTTTGCCAGATAGTCTGCCTCTTGATTCTTGGCTCGAGGAACGTGATGCAGCTCCAGGCCTTCAAATTTCTTCTCCAACTTTCTCACTGCATTGCAGTATCCTGTCATAGCAGGGCTTCTGATGTCCTACTCTTTCATCACTTGGTTCACAACTAGATCCGAGTCTCCGTAGACCATCAGGCGCCGGACGCCGAGTGAGATGGCCATACGTAGACCATAAAGGAGCGCCTCGTACTCGGCTTCGTTGTTGGAGGAATCAAAGTGAATCTGCAGAACATATCTGAGGCGATCGCCCTTCGAAGATATCAACACCACTCCAGCCCCTGAATCATTCAGCATCTTGGAACCGTCGAAGAACATGGTCCAGTGTTCCGGGTGACTCTGAGTCGGTTGCTGCTGTTCAGTCCACTCGGCTAGGAAATCGGCTAATGCTTGGGACTTGATCGCCTTCTTCGCCTCGAACTTGATGTCCAGGGGTAGGAGCTCGATAGCCCACTTCGCCACTCGACCAGTCGCATCCCGATTGTTCATGATCTCAGACAGTGGGGCGTCGCTGACGACTGACACAGTGTGCTCCTGGAAGTAATGGGCTACTTTCTTCGCAGTCAGGTAGATGCCATAGACGAGCTTCTGATAATGAGGATACCTCTGCTTGGAAGGAGTCAGAACTTCAGAGATGTAATAGACTGGGCGCTGAACTTTGTAAGCCTTGCCCTGTTTTTCTTGCTCAGTGGCCGCAATGTACAAGAGCAACGGCTCGTTGCTGTTCGGAGCGGCAAGCACCGGCTGGGTGGAAAACAGGGCTTTGAGCTCAACAAACGCTGCTTGTGCTTCAGCAGTCCACTCGAACGAATCAGATTTCTTCATCAATCGGTACAGGGGCAGTGCCTTCTCACCGAGACGGGAGTTGAATTGGCTCAGAGCTGCAAGGCAACCCGTGAGCTTCTGTACATCATGAAGACGCTCCGGACGCTTCATTCGTACAATTGCCCTGATCTTCTCGGGATTGGCATCTATCCCTCATTCGGAAACGAGGAAACTGAGTAGCTTGCCCCCAGGAACTCCGAAAGTGCACTTTGCTGGATTCAGTTTGATGTCGTACTTCCGCAGATTCGCGAAAGTTTCAGCCAAGTCAGCCAGCAGGTCGGAACCTTTTCTGGACTTGACCACGATATCATCCATGTACGCCTCAATATTCCGACTGATCTGTTTTTGCAAACACTTCTGGATCATGCGCATGAAAGTGGCACCGGCATTCTTGAGGCCGAATGGCATGGTGATATAGCAGAAACACCCGAATGGGGTGATGAAAGCTGTTTTTATTTCGTCCGGCCCATGCAGTCGGATCTGGTGGTACCCGGAGTACGCATCCAGAAAAGACAGTCGCTCATAACCCGCAGTGGAATCTACGATTTGATCTATGCGGGGGAGCGGGAAATGATCCTTGGGGCAGACCCGATTGATGTGCTTGAAATCGATGCACATTCGGAGAGACTTGTCCTTCTTAGGGACCATGACGACGTTGGCGAGCCACTCGGAGTGGTACACCTCACGGATGAACTCGTCTGCCAGGAGCCGAGCAACTTCTTCGCCAATGGCCTTCCTCTTCTGTGTAGCAGAGCGACGGAGATGCTCCTTCACAGGTTTCACCTTTGGGTCGACTCACAAACAGTGCTCAGCCAGCTCCCTGGGTACACCCGACATGTCGGATGGTTTCCATGCGAAGATGTCCCAGTTTTCACAGAGGAACTGGATGAGCGCTTCTTCCTATTTGCTGTCGAGTGTTGTTGATATGTTGGTGGGAACAGCACTGGGGTCTTCCGGGTGGATGTGCACAGGCTTCGTGTCGCCGGCCGACTGGAATGCAGATTATGCGGCTGGCTTCTTGGAGCGTAGTAGATCACTCGGATCGGCATTTTTCTTGTACTCCTCCAGCTCCACCATAGCCATCTGCTCATCAGCAATCTTTGATCCCTGCTGTAAACACTCTTCCGCGCGCTGTCGACTGCCAGTCACTGTGATCACACCTTTGGGACCCGGCATCTTCAGCTTGAGATACACATAACATGGACGGGCCATGAAACGCGCGTAAGCCGGCCGACCAAGGATGGCATGGTAGGCGCTGCGGAAGTCGACCACTTTGAAGGTCAGCCTTTCCTTCCGAAAGTTCTTGTCGTCTCCAAAGGCCACATCCAGGGCGATCTGCCCAAGTGACTTTGCCTTCTTGCCGGGGATCACTTCGTGGAACTGCATGCTGCTCTCGCTGAGTCGGGACATTGGGATGCCCATCGCTTGCAGAGTATCAGCGTACAGTATGTTCAGTCCGCTTCCACCGTCCATGAGGACCTTGCGCAATCGGACGCCTCCCACGACTGGATCAACCACCAGCGCCTGCCGCCCAGGGGTGGCTATGTAGGCGGGGTGGTCCGACTGATCAAAGTTGATCGGAGTCTTCGACCAGTTCAGGAACTTCGTCGTCGTCGGCATGGCCATGTTCACTTCTCGATTGATAACTTTCAATCAGCTCCTACTCTCTACATCTGCGAAGATCATCAGGGTTGCGTTGACACTGGGAAAAGGTTCATCTTTGTCTCCATCACCAGCGTCTTCCGGGCTCTTCTCACTCGACGGGCCCTCTCTGAACTGCTGAATCAACAGTCTGCACTGTCGAGTGGTATGCTTGGGCAATATCAAGTTCCCCTCCTCATCCTTTCTGGTGTGGATGTGACACGGCAAATCGAGGACATATTGGCCCGACTGATCTTTCTTTTTCTTTGGGATCCATTTTTCCTTAGCCTTCCCCTTGTTCTTGGCTTGACCGGTCAGAGCGGCAGCTTCGGCCTGAGTCGAACCATCAGCCTTGCGCTTCGGCTTCCGATTGAGATTACTGTTTCCAGGGTTGGGCTCGCTGGTTTTCCATTTGCCATTACGGAGACGATCTTCCTCTTCTCTGTTTGCGTACCGAGTGGCAATCTCCATCATTTGGCTCATGGTCAAGGATCCTGACCGACCAAATTTCAGGATGAGCTCCCGATATCTGACTCCTGCCTTGAAGGCACAGACTGCTTGATGCTCCGTGACGTTCTCCACCACGTGATGCAAGGTTGTCCACCGCTGGATGTACTCCCTCAACGTTTCATTCGGTTTTTGCACGCAGTGCTGCAACTCAGACAATCCAGCCGGGCGTTTGCACGTGCCCTCGAATGTTTTGATGAACACTCGGGCCAAATCTTCCCAGCAGTATATGCTGGCCGGAGTGAGCTGGTTGAGCCAGGCATGGGCGGACCCCTCCAGCATCAATGGCAAATGCTTCATAGCCACATAGTCATTTCCTCCACCAATCTGCACAGCCACTCGGTAATCCTCTAACCAAGTCTCTGGCTTGGACTCACCAGTGAACTTGCTTACTCCAGCTGCCAATCTGAAGTTGGGCGGGATGTCAGCGGCCCGGATGGCCCTGCTGAAACACTCGAGTCCGGAGATGAATGCTCCACTTCCACTCGGACGATCTCTGTCCAAGTTCTCTCTCTGAGCTCTACCTCTGTCGACCAGGTTCTGAGCGAGAACGGATCTCGCGTTGAACTGCGGGTCGCGGCAGTCGACCGACTCTCTCTGGCGATAACCGTCACCGTGGCGGGGAGGGCTGGCCCTCCGATCATTGCCGTAAGGACGCCTGGCGTCGTACGGCCGGGGCGCGTACGAGCCATCCCGCGGAGGGGGCGACTGCATGCGGCGACTATCATCCTGACGTCGCGGAGGCGTATTCCGACTGCGACCCTGCCTCGAGTGCTGGTCTCGGTGGCGGTCTTGGTCGTTTCGCCGCGGAGGCGAGTGTCTGTTTCACCTTGGAGACACCGGGCTATGTGCCGACTGGACGGTGTCAGCCCGAATGGATCTGCTGTGTATCCTGTTGCGCGACTGAGATACTGCCGAATTCTGCTCTTCAGCCGCCTTGAGCAGGGCCCGGATCTGCCGAAGACCCTCCCCCGCCTCGGATCGGGACGGCTCAATGGAATCTGCTATCCGAGTGGCCGCCGCCAGATTTTGGACGGGAGTGCGGAATACCTGGAAACTCTGTTGCAGGTCATTCGAGAACAACTGCCGCTGCCGCCGACTGGAACTGGGCGGATGCTGCCTGCGGGCGCGGTCGTCGAGTGATTTTTGGAGCGCTTCCAGACGATTGCGCTCAGCCAAGTTGGCCTGGCGCGCGGCCTCCAAAGACCGAGCCTCGGGGGTCGCCCCAACGATGGGCGTCTGAAGGGCCTGCTCGGTCCTGCGCTGCAGTTCCTCCCTCTGCTGTCGAGTGAGAGGTCGGGGGATGTACTCGTCGTACTCGTCGTCATGCCGGTCCCTGCCGCCGCCAATATCGGCACGCGACGGGTCACCGTTCTCCGTGCCGCCGTGGCCGTACCCAGGCGGACTGAGCGGGGAATCGGCCATCAGCACCTCCGCAGCGGGATCGCTGCTCTCGCACTCGGACAAGCTTTCCGAGTGATCATGCACAGAGGTGAACAGATCGAAGACAGGTTCATCGGGCTCGATTGCCGCGATCTGCGGGGCCGTAGCCTGAAGGGCCGCCGCGTGCTTGATCCACCGCTGAAGCCGAGAGCGTCCGGAGCGCTTGCGACGACGGCTGGTGGAGAGTGAAGACGTCGACTGATAAGGAGTCGACGGTTGTCGGAGAAGGACGCCGAAGGAACTCGCGCGGAAGTGCGCTGCGCCGCGGATGGGTAACGCCTCGACATCCGGCGGGGCTTCCTGGAGCCACCCCGAATCGTCGGCGATGAAGCTGAGGACGCCGAAATGGATCTCGCCGCCCAAAGTCAGTCCGCCGCCGGAAACCATGGTGATGATCGGAAAAATGCAACCACGCCAAAAGTCGCTAGACGCCTGCCCCATGGTGGGCGCCAACTGTCGTGGGTGCAAGCCTGACAGTAGTGTGTGGGGGTACGGATGAGAGGGCTGAGCCTAGCTACGGCGCAGGTGTTACACTCGGATTTACGAGTTCAGGCCCCTCAGCGGTGGAGGTAATAGCCCTACGTCTCGGTGCTCTGGAGCTGTACTGCTTGAGTGTATGATTACAAGGGTTGTGAACCCTTGGAATGGAGCTGGAGGGCGGCTTATATAGCCTCGCCAACCCTTCCATGAATGCCAGCCTTTACCAGGGATTAAGAGGGGTATAAGTGCGCCAGGTAACGGGCGCATTAACTACAATTAACACGGGCGAACGTGCGTCCTGGCCGTTGCGCTCCTGGAGTCTCCTGGTCTTCTCTGGTCGAGTGACTTTCGGATGTTCCGAGTGAAACAAGCTGGTTGAGTGAACTCTTGCCTTCCGAGTGGTTCGTTGGACTCCGAGTGAATGTCAGTCTGCGGAATTCGGGGTTGTTGATATGGCCCCGGGGCCCAGTCTAAGACGTGTGGTGTCCTAGGGTAGGGTCTATAGGTCAGGCCTATTACCCTATCCCTAGTACATGCCCTCGTCAGCAGGGGCGGCGGCGACGGGGACGGGCAGAATCGCGAGCAGGGGGCGGCTAGAACAACGCGGGTTGAAACTTCACTCGTGCCTAAAAATTTAGCTATGTAGTATGCTGTATATTTTGCCCCAGGAACTGCGTATTTGAGGTTTGAGAGGCTTGTATTAGAGTATCCCGTAAAAAAAATATAGTACGCCCTCATTTAAGTTATTTGCTTTGGTCATTTTTTGCCCAAAAACCTTAAAACGACAGATATTTTTGCGCTTTTTAACCCTTTTGTGAGATCTGCTAGAGATGCTCTGATACAAACAGTAAGGGGATCCATAAAACTGACACACTATTTGTCCTTGGACTGGTCTGGACTTGTCCGCGGACATGGATCCAGAAGTCGGCCATCCAACCATGTCCTCTAAACGTTTGTCCTGATTTTTTTTTCTAAGTACACAACACTCAAAATAATTATAGAAAAAATAGCATGATTCATCTATAATAACATACAAATATCCCCGGTACAACAAATAGCTCAAATATAAATATTACATCTGATGGTGTCATACACCGGGGATGGCTCATCGAGGGGAGCCCGGCAGCAGGCTTGCCAGAGGGCCCACAAGGCCCAGCGGCATAAGGGAGTCCGAAGATGAAGATAATCACCTGGCGACCATCTTGCCCTCCAAGCTAGTGGCGGCGGCCAGCCAGATCGCATATCTCTATGTAAAACCCTAGCCTCCACCGTATATATAAGGGGAGGCTAGGGAGCTATCATTCCAATCTATTCTCAGATAGACCAACTCGCAGTAGTCTTCTCATCTACACCATTGTAACCCCTCGCACGAGGTATCCCTCCACCATGAATAACAAACACAAGCAAGATGTAGGGTATTACTCTTCGGAGGCCCGAACCTGGGTAAATGATTAGTCCCTTTAGTGATCCGGTAAAGGAGTAAAAAGGATTCTCGCCTTTTTCCCCAAAGATGACCCTGAGTTATCGAACCCACGAGAGGAAGGCACCCTTAAAGTCAGGGGTTTCTACCAAACTTTTGCAAAGTATTAATTCTAGCTTTTGACCAGATCAGAATCAAATTGAAACTGAAAACACTTATAATAAAGATAGGCATGGGTATGAGGACTTCTTCTTACAACCATATATTTGCGAACGAGATCATCATGATATTAATTTGTGCTCTGGAAGTCATTCATCGAGATGTGCTTGCAACGTATCAAAGTGCGGGATGTGTCCAAATTACGTTTTGACTGGAGCGCGTCCTGCATCAAGAGTCGGTTGTCCAACCAAAAGGTCCTATCCATCGCGCGGGGTTGCCCTGGTAATTAAGATAGAATCAGACAAAAACATTGGGCGTTCAATGACTACACATCTTGTATCCCCAATGATAAGATTCGTGTTACCGTAATAAACCTTTCTGTCACTGGTGTTCAGAATAACACGACACGGTCTCCTTGCCCTTAGCCTCTCCGTGGCTCGCTCTCCATGATCATGGGTACCTACAGGGAGAACGCGGACGAGACAAGAGACAACTATGAAGCAATTTTATGTTACACATAAGGGACGTTAATTCAAAGTACTTCCATCGATCCCTCCAACAAATACATAGGGCGACCTTCCCGAACTACTCACGCGTGAAGATCATATCACAAGGAGAAACCATTGAAGAACACATCATGAAGATTGATTGATTGATAATATGTCTTACAATAGTTGCCGAATGTGATACACGATTACAAAGTATGACTAGTTGGCTGAGTGTTACAGTGATGGTGATGGTGGTCGCTATGGAGATGGAGATAGAAAATGGCAGCGGCTAGGGTTGCTGTGGATGACGAAGATGGAGGTCTTGTGATTGCCCGTAGCTCTCTAGCGTGGGACCATTTATAAAGTCTGTTTTGTTGGATCAGGGGACACCGTTGGCAGTCTATACGACACCGCGCGCTCGTATGGAACGCCGTCTTGCGCTCTGTTATTTCTGGTGCGCCTCCCACTTGATCTCCTCTATCTTCTCTTTACTCATTTCCATGTATTGGCTTGATTTCATCCATATTTAGCCCATTTCCTATGGAAAACAAAAATAAAGATAGGATATTTGGAATCCTAGTCACTATAGCAATATCGGAGTGTATATCTCATTTTTATGAAATATCTTGGTTTAAATTCAGGTTTGATGAGCGTAAAAATAACACTCATCAGTAAATGCCCCCGTGCGACCTCCGATCCGAGACTTCCAGCTACGTCAGGACGCCCACCGAGGGATCTGACACTATTCTGCACCGCCTCGCCGACCTTGTCACCAGAATCGGCGACGACCTCGCCTTCCCTCTGCTCAAAAGGAAAGGAATCACCGTCATCATTAAGGGTGGCCTCGTCGACGGGCTTGCTCACACCCCTGTACCCTGCGGACCTCGTCGCGGCCTTGCCTGTCTTCAGAGGAGATCCCTTGCTCGATTGCGGGACCCTTGCAGGAGCGGCCTCCAGCCACCTCTGCATAACTCGGTCTAGCTCTTGACCCGGATCAGGGTTAAACATTATCTACGCCAGTACTATGCAAAATTGGGCTTCCGATTAATGGTCTGCGCCCGTCACAAACTCATTTCCATGGCATCGTCCCCGGAAAGAAGGCGGAGCCCCTCGGCCAGATCACCTGGGAGGTCATCTTTAGAACAGAGGAAAACTTTCGAGCAGATCAACTTTGCTTCGAGGTAGTACCATTCAAGGGAGACTACCATGCGTTGCTTGGTCGGCCTGCATTCGTCAAATTCATGGCAATACCTTGCGATGCATACATGAAGCTCAAGATGCCAGGACCAAACAACTTCAACACCATATCCAGCGACCCAAAAAACGCACATGAGGCTGAGGTCGCCAACTTGGAACATGCCGAAGCCGAGCTCTCTGGCCACGGCGAAGGCAGGGAGGAAGTCGCCATCGACCACACAAAGAAGCCTTGCCACAGCGGCATGGAGCCAGAGTCGTGAGCTCCCGTGACGGACCCCTCAAGCTCAAATTGGCACGAGGCCGACGCGAAGGGCTAAAGGTCACAGCACACAACAAGGATGGCAAGATCTCATAAGCAACCACACGACAAGCTGCCTCGTTCATCATCTTAGCAAACTTTTTTCAGTTCCCATTTATCTTTCGGAAATAATTTCAATAAGTCATAAACCGTGTTATTGTTATCTTAGCTCGATCATGTAAAGCATTGAAATGATGGTGTTATAAGCAAAACTTAACACTCAAGTCAATTCAAACTTTTACCTATGACTCCTATAGCAAAACACATCCTCTATTGACTGATGTCTACTGCGCAACTTTATTCTTGTGGATTTTGTTGGGTCTCCAAGAGCAGAGTTTTGTAGGACAACAACAAATTCCCCTCAAGTGGATGACCTAAGGTTTATCAATCCACCAGAGGTGTACGATGAAGGTGCACTACTGGGAAAAGGCTTATAGGTGGCCTCAAATTAGTGGCAAGCGTGACCAGGAACCCGCCACAACTATTTTGGAAAAGTTTCAGTGACGGGTATGGATTTCTACCCGCCACTGGTATATCCTCACCAGTGGCGAGCAGATAGTAGGACCCGCCAGTACTAATATCTTCCAAATGTGCTCGCGGGCTAAAAACAGCAGTGGCAGGCCAAGAACTCTGCACGCCAATAGTAATTGATACGTCTCCGTCGTATCTACTTTTCCAAACACTTTTGCTCTTGTTTTGGACTCTAATTTGCATGATTTGAATGAAACTAACCCGGACTGACGCTGTTTTCAGCAGAATTGCCATGGTGTTGTTTTTTGTGCAGAAATAAAAGTTCTTGGAATTGGATGAAACTTTTTATAGATTTTTTATGAAATATATAAAAAATACTGGAGCCAAAACCTACTGGAGGGGGGCCACCCAGTGCCCACGAGGCACCAGGGCGCACCACCCCCCCTAGGCGCGCCCTGGTACTCGTGGGGCCCATGTGGCTCCGCTGACCCTAATTCCAACGCTATAAATTCACAATTTCAGAGAAAAAAATAGGAGAGGAAGTTTTATTGAGTTTCACGATACGGAGCCGCTGCCACCTCCTGTTCTTCATCGGGAGGCCAGATCTGGAGTTCGTTTGGGGCTCCGGAGAGGGGGATCTTCCGGCATCGTCATCATCAACCATCCTTCATCACCAATTTCATGATGCTCACCGTCGGGAGTGAGTAATTCCTTTGTAGGCTTGCTGGACGGTGATGAGTTGGATGAGATTTATCATGTAATCGAGTTAGTTTTGTTAGGGCTTGATCCCTAGTATCCACTATGTTCTGAGATTGATGTTGCTATGACTTTGCTATGCTTAATGCTTGTCACTAGGGCCCGAGTGCCATGATTCCAGATCTGAACCCTTTTATGTTTTCATGAATATATTTGTGTTCTTGATCCGATCTTGCAAGTTATATGCACTTGCTATGTGTTATGATCCGCATACCCCAAGGTGACAATAATTGGGATTCTTTCCGGTGATTGCCATAGTTTGAGGAGTTCATGTATTCACTATGTGTTAATGCTTTGTTCCGGTTCTTTATTAAAAGGAGGCCTTAATATCCCTTAGTTTCCTTATGGACCCCGCTGCCACGGGAGGGTAGGACAAAAGATGTCATGCAAGTTCTTATCGCAAGCACGTATGACTATATATGGAATACATGCCTACATTATATTGATGAATTGGAGCTAGTTCTGTGTCGCCCTAGGTTATGACTGTTACATGATGAATGTTATCCAACATAATCACCGATCCAATGCCTACGAGCCTTTCACATATTGTTCCTTGCTAAGTTACTACTGTTGCCACTGCTGTCACCATTGCTACTACTATTGCTGCTATCGTTATTGCTACTGTTACTATTATGGCTACCGCTATCAAACTATCATACTACTGTGCTACTGATCACTCTGCTGCAGATATTTAGTCTCCAGGTGGTTGAACTGACAACTCAACTGCTAATACTTGCAAATATTCTTTGGCTCCCCTTGTGTCGAATCAATAAATTTGGGTTGAATACTCTAACCTCGAAAACTGTTACGATCCCCTATACTTGTGGGTTATCAAGACCTTTTTCTGGCGCCGTTGCCGGGGAGCATAGCTTTATTTGCTAAGTCACTTGGGATTTATATCTGTTGATCACTATGAAGAATCTGAAAGACGCTAAGACCAAGATTGTTCCCTCTAAGACGAGGAGAGGTAAGGAACTGCCATCTAGCTCTGCACTTGATTCACCTTCTGTTATGAGTAAACTTGCAACACCACCACATGCTATTAATTCGGATATGTCGCAAGTTACTGATGATACCACTTCTGCTATGAATGATGCTCATGATGATGCTAGTACTATGCTTGATAATGTTGTGCCACTTGGTGAATTTCTTACTGAACAAATTGCTAAAGCTAAAGAAATTGAAAATGTTGAATCTCTTGAGGATTATGATTCACCTATTATGCCTAGCTCCCCTACTAGAGTTGAAACACCTGAACATTGCTTTGATAGGGAGACGGCTAGAGCCATCCTTGCTTGTAATGATAGACATGAAGTTATAAAGTTGCTTGCTGAAATGAAAGAAAAATCTACGAGGGAGAGAATGAAATATGATCCTAAGTTTGCTACCTCTCCCATATTTGTTACTGATAAGGATTATGAATTCTCTATCGATCCTGAGTTAATTACTTTGGTTGAATCTGATCCTTTCCATGGTTATGAAACTGAAACTGTTGTGGCACATCTTACTAAATTAAATGATATAGCCACCCTATTTGCTCATGAGGAAAAAATTCGCTATTACTATATTCTTAAGTTGTTTCCTTTCTCATTAAAGGGTGATGCTAAGGAATGGTATAATACTCTTGCTCCTGGATGTGTGCGTAGTCCCCAGGATATGATTTATTACCTCTCTAAAAAATATTTTCCTGCTCATAAGAAACAAGCTGCCTTACATGAAATATTTAACTTTGTGCAAATTGAAGAAGAGAATCTCCCTAAAGCTTGGGGGAGGCTTCTCCAATTACTTAATGCTTTGCCTGATCATCCTCTTAAGAAAAATGAAATACTTGATATCTTCTATAATGGACTAACCGATGCTTCTAGGGACTACCTAGATAGTTGTGTGAGTTGTGTTTTCAGGGAAAGGACTATTGAACAAGCTAAGGAATTATTGAATAATATATTAAAGAATGATAATGATTGGACACTTCCTGAATCACCGCCCAAACCCACTCCGAAGAAGAGGGGCATTTTACATCTTAGTCCTGAAGATATGCAAGAAGCAAAGAAATGTATGAAGGAAAAAGGTATTAAAGCTGAAGATGTTAAGAATCTACCACCTATTGAAGAAATACATGGTCTTGACACACCGCCACAGGTACTAGAGGTAAATTCTCTTATAAAATTTGATGAAGGTGATATTCCTTACAACAAACCTCCTAGTCAATGCTTGTATGAATTTGACAATTATATTATTAAGCAAGATAACTTCAATGCAAATGTTATGAAACAATTAAAACAAAATGTCTACATGATTGATCGCTTGAGTGACTTGTTATTTAGAATTGCTAATGATGTTAAAGGTGTGAGTAAACATGCATCTATGGTTCAAACTCAATTAGAACAAGTTGCTAAATCTCAAAGTGAATTGCTCAATGAAATGAATAACAATATGAATGATCATGTTGTTAGAGTAATGACTAGAGGAGGTAGAATGACTCAGGAGGCACTTTATCCCGAAGGTCATCCAAAAAGAATTGAACAAGACTCTCAAAGAATTAATGTTGATGCACCTAGTCCATCTAAAAAGAAAATGAAAAAGAAAAATGATAGGACTTTGCATACTTCTAGTGAACCCGAGGTAGAAAAACCCCTGGAGGATAGTAATGATGTTTCTATTTCTGATGCTGAAACACAATCTGGTAATGAACAACCACCTGATGATAATAATAATGATGAAGCTCGTATGGATACCCAACCAGATAATGATAAAGAACCTGATAATGATGTTGAAATAGAACCTGCTATTGATCTTGATAACCCACCTTCTAAAAATAAACGTTATGATAAAAGAGACTTCGTTGCTAGAAAACATAGTAAAGAAAGAGAACCATGGGTTCAAAAACCCATGCCCTTTCCTCCTAAACCATCTAAGAAAAAGGATGAGGAAGAATTTGAACGCTTTGTTGAAATGCTTAGGCCAGTCTTTTTACGTACTCGTTTGACTGATATTTTAAAGATGGCCCCTTATGCTAAATATATGAAAGACATTGTCACAAATAAAAGAAAGATACCTGAAGCTGAGATTTCTACCATGCTTGCAAATTATTCTTTTAAGGATGGAGTACCTAAGAAATTAGGAGATCCAGGAATACCAACTATACCATGCTCCATTAAAAGAAATTATGTCAAAACTGCTTTGTGTGATTTAGGAGCCGGTGTTAGTGTTATGCCTTTCTCTTTATATAAAAGACTTGATTTGAATAAACTCACCCCCACTGAAATATCATTGCAAATGGCTGACAAATCAACTGCCATACCTATCGGTGTTTGTGAGGATGTGCCCGTTGTAGTTGCAAATGTTACTATCCTAACAGACTTTGTTATACTTGATATGCCTGAGGATGACAACATGTCGATTATCCTTGGTAGACCCTTTTTGAATACTGCAGGGGCTGTTATTGATTGCAACAAAAGCAAGGTCACTTTTCATATCAATGGTAATGAACATACGGTGCACTTTCCGAAGAAACAATTTCAAGTAAATGGTATTCATATTATTGAAAAGACTCTGACAATTACTATTGGAAGTTTTCAACTCCCTCTACCTACTGTTAAAAAGAAATATGAAACTCTTATTATCGGGAAGATGCATATCCCCGTTGAGGTAACTGTATGGTAACGCGGCAAAAAACAAAAAATTTCCGACCTACGCACCAACCCAGGACCACTATGAAGACTGCATACAAGGTTTTGATCCGATCGTTACCGACTCGTAGCGCAGCGGAAGTAGAGTCGATGTAGATCGTCGGTGCAGATCCCCGCAGCTAGGATTTACAACCTCCCAACCTCAAGGATGTACTCCCTTGTCTGCTCGTCGGACAGCCCTCCGGGAGGCGGTCGGACAGTCCCTCGGACGGTGTCACGGACAGCCCTTCGGGAGGACCCTCAAAACTCGGACGGTCACTCGAACAGCCCTCCGGGAGGCACTCTCGAACAGCCCCTCGGGCAAAAATATCGAACCTACGACCTCTCTACGGGGTTGCACACATACGGTGTCATCTATCCAGCAAGGCTTCGCCCTCCAGAACTAGTTCCCACCGGAACCCAGACAGCCTTTCGGCTCTACGAAACTATTTCGCGGGGAGGGAGAGAGAAGCCAGATCATGCATGACACTTGTATGTGAGAAAGGAGTGAGTGTGGAGAGCACCTCTTCACCTCTATTTATTGGAAATCCCAAGGGGTGGGGTGGCATTCCAAAACCCCAAAATACCCATGAATGGAGTCCTCCACAAGGGCATAAAGGGGAAGGTAAGAGGACAAGTGGGGCCCCATGTAGGAGCCTCACCATGGCTGGCCACCCCCTAGTGGGCCCCCCCCAAAAGGGGTTCCTTAGTCCCCAAGTCCTTCTAGAAGCCTTTTGGGAAAAGCCCTAAAAGGTGGCTTTCCATAAAGTAACCCAAAAAGCACTTTCACTATTCACGGAAACATTTTTCCGCGATAGTTAAATCCGAAAATATTTCTATAGGCCTTAGAACATTTCCAGTACCCACTAAAATAATTTTGTACGCGTTCCGAAACAATTCCGGATTAGTGATTTTCATCTGCGAAAAGCAAACAAAGCGGTTCCAGCAGCTCCGGAACATTTCCGGGTTTTTTCTCCGAAAAATCCCAGAAGTTCCCAGAACAATTCTGGCACCCTCCAAGAATTTCCAGGCGTGTGCCGAAACCAATTTGACTTAATGGTATACCCTGAAACAACTTTTCAGTTTTACCGAAACTATTCCGGTGTTCTCTCTCCGGAACTTTTCCGTTGTCTCCGAAACTTTTCCGGTGACTTTCTCTCAGACTCCCCGTCTAGTATTCAGCAGATAGATGACCCTTAAGCGTGTGACCCTATAGGTTCGGTGAAGCATAGACATGGCCGGAACACTTTCCGATCAATGATCAACATCGGAGCCGTGGACACCCATATTGACCCCTATACCCACACGAATAAATATTCGAGTGAACCTCCAGTTGCCGTGTGCTATTCCTGTTGCTTCGCGATATGTTACAAACACCCAAGGTGAGACTTATCGGCATCCCCATGAATCAACAACTTGTCCACTATGCCAGTTACCTCGTTACCGGTTTTGTTCTCTTTTCTCGTTCCCGTGTTCCGGCATCCCTGTGATCAAATCACAATGTGCTGGCCAGAGGAAGGTGGATACCGTAACACCGAGAGGGCCCAGAGATATCTCTCCATCGTCGGAGGAGCAAATCCCAATCTTGAGCTATCAAGTCCCTTGACACACTTTTCCATGAACCCGTAAGCCGCCGTAATAGCCACCCATTTACGGATGACGTTTAACAAACCCCAAAGTCAATGAAGCAAGCATGAAGAAACTCGACACTCTCATGGTCTAAGGAATTATGCAAACGTTAACTTTCTCTGTGTTATTAACCATTAACTTGTGACAAATGTATCTCATAGCATAACATCAATTCGGGTCGATTCAACACAAATGTTCTTCTAACATTGTGCCCTCAAAGTTGCCGGCATAGTCATGCCCATGATCAGGAAAACAGAACCATCATGCAACACTTGAGCTAGTCTTAGAGGCCAGACTAGGAATACATTTTACCGTTTATTATTCCACACGTGCATATGAGTTTCCCTCCGAGCCTCGTGGTTATTGTAGACTCGAGAACCATAACAGTTATAGCACGGAATATAAACTTAATTACGAACATGGGGATAAATAATAACATTTATTATTGCCTCTAGGGCATATCTCCTACAGTAACCTAGTGTTTTACGAAGATTCTTCGGTTTCATGTTACTAGGAAATGGTTTGCTAATAAGACTTGATCAACCTTATTAATGGATTCTTTTTTAGGGGCATGGGGTCGATGAATTTAGTAAGCACAACCTTCTGTACCCACTTTTTGTTTTCTGTTATTTTTAGTTAAATAAAATAAAATGCCATGATTATCCTGTTTTCTGATTTATCCGTGCAATAAAAAAGTGCCCAGAAATAAAAGTGCTCAGAATGCAATAAAATTTTGATATGAATTTTTATATAATATTTAATAATTTTTGGCACTGGAAACATACCAGGGGGTGCCCCAGGTGCCCATGAGGCACCAGGGCGCGCCACCCCCTGGCACGCCCAGGTACCTCATGGGCCCCACAGGGGCCCCCTCACTTATTCCTTCAGCTCACTTCGTCTCTTACCTCTAGCAAAAATTCCTGGTAGCTCTCTCTCTCGTGTTCTTGCTCACAAAACTGAAATTTTCGATCTCTTTGCTTGGAGCTCCGTTTTCGAAACTGTTTTGGGAGATTGCTCCTTGGTATGTAACTCCTCCATTGCTCCAATTAGTTTTTGCTCTAGTGGATTATATTTTGCATGATTAGCTGCTCTTGGTGCTACTGAAAATGAGCTTGCATGTTGAATTCTTTGAGTTCCAAGTAGTTTGAATGCTTGATATAGCCTCTAGACATCCATATGAGTAGTTGCTATCAATCTTGTGAAGTTTTATTGATATCATTTTGTGGCCCAAAAAATTTCAGAAATTGTTCTTAGGAAAATGAACATCTTCCGGAGAAGTTCTTCGAGGAGGAGGCCCTCGGAAGCGTCATCAAGTGAAAGCTCGGCACACCAATCATATGAGGAACCAAGGGCAAGTTCAGTGCGAGGTGCCGAAGCAAAATCATGTCGATGGTCGTGCAACGAGTTCATGCTAGGTGCAGGCATCAAGGAAGAATTTGACCAATATATTCACAATGCCGAGCTCTCCGCCTTTATCGCAGATAAGCCACCACAGGATTACAACCTCACTCATTCCTTTACTCAAAACTTTGATTATCACCCGCGCACTTCTAGAGTTTTATTTCACCTTTATGACAAATCCTATAATATGCCTCTAGAAGAATTCAGTGATGCATGAAAAATTCCATATTGGGGTTCGTTAGATGAACCACCAAGATCTGATTATGAGTTGTTTCTTAATAGCCTTTGCAATGGTGAGGATAGGGGAATCACGCAGGCTAGAATAATTAGCATTCACTTTCCCGCTATTCGGTATTTTGCGCTTTTTAATGGTAAATGCGTTGTTGGTAAGCAAGACTGTAGTGCACTTTGCGCCCCTGATCTGAGTCTTATTCATACAGCTTTGACTGGTAGCAAGCTTTATAATCTTGGGGCTATTATTGCATGTAGGCTGCAGCGTAATGCGGGTAATGGTGATTTGTATGGAGGAGTTTATGCCTCCCGCTTAGCTACAAAGTTAGGGGTGTCACCCAAATTCAATGATCCCCTCTTGCCTTATAAATATTTGAATTTCGAAACAATGCGAGAACATAGGTTTTTAAAACGCAGCGCACAGGGTTATGAATATAACTTAGTTTTTAATAAATATCACTTTGTGTATGTTGCTTTGCCTGCTCCTGCCCTCTTTGATTTTCAGAACAAACAGAGATATTTTCTTCATGAGAGTGAGGTGCACGAATACAATGCGGCTGTCGAGGCTGCTTGTCTGGATGAGGAGGCGGCTCAGAACGCCTCTACGAGCTACCATTTCGATTATTATCCAGGACACCCATGGCAGTAGACCAAGCTAGGCCAAAAGCCTAAGCTTGGGGGAGTACGTATCTCTCACCGACATTACATTCATGCTCATACATTTCATTCCAGTTGTTGGTGTTCATACTTTTTCATTGTATAATCCATGCTAGTTTTATTTTCTCGTTTTCTTCTAGTGTGTTTGAAAAACTTGAGAAAATCCAAAAACATTTCTCGCTTCTTTTCGATTTTTCTTTCCAGTTTAATTAGTTGTAGTTTCGTAGTAGTAAAAGAAAACCCAAAAAGATTTTCCGTTTCTTCTTTTACTTGTTGGGAGCTTTCCCGTGTAAATAGTTTTTTCTCATTTTTCGTTTTTCTTCTTTATTTCGTTTTCTTTAGAAAAACTAAAAACTCCAAAAATATTTCAGTGTGTTTCTCTGAAATTCTTTTCTTTTGTTGAGTCATTGTAAGGAGAAGACCACAATGAAAATGTTGAGTGGCTCCCATATGCATTGTTGTTGATCTAACAAAGAGCCCATTTTACCTTGTCTTCTCCTTTGAATAAAATGCTTGCAGATTCCAGCTTAGTCCACAGCACTCTTGCACTATTATTATTTTTATATCATTCGGTTGTGCAAGTGAAAGGCAATAATGACGATGATTCGATGAAGTGACTATGGCAAGGAAAAGCGGGTATGAACTCAACTTGTTCTTTGTTTTTGTAAATATATTTAACTCGGTATCCATGATTCAGCATGTTATGATTAAACATGTTTATGATGACAATTAGAGATTATAGTTGCTCATGCCATGCTTAAGTAGCTAGGAGTGGATAATGATTTATCTTGAGTGTCAACATGCATTAAAATGATTGTGATGTAGTATGATGATATGGTATCCTCCTCTGTGTTTCAAGTGGCTTGACTTGGCACATGTTCACGCATGTAGTTGATTCAAAACCAACATAGCCTTCATGATATTTATGTTCATGGTGTTTATAACCTACTCATGCTAGTATTCAATGTTGATTATTCATAATGCATGATTATGACCGTTTTCGCTCTCTAGCTGGTCGCTTCTCAACCTATTTGCTAGCCTTCACCTGTACTAAGCGGGAATGCTGCTTGTGCATCAAAACCCTTAAACCAAAGTTATTCCAGATGAGTCCACTATATCTACCTACATGCGGTATTACTCTGCCGTTCTAAGTAAATTTGCATGTGCCACCTCTAAATATTCAAATGAACATCTGTTTTGTGTGCCCATACCGCTCATGGAGCGACAGGGGGCGGTCAGTATCTTCCATGCTAAGCGGGTTATTCTCATGATGAGTGTTGATTCACTTGTCCTTGCACGAGAGGGGCTAGTAATCGGGATGCCCAGTCCCATTATTAAAATTGCAAAATAAAAACAAACTCCCCCGAAAAGTTGTTGGTATGGAGGGCACCCGAGGATTCGGCTAGCCATGGCTTGTGATTGTTGGTGGAGGGGGAGTAAACTTTACTTTACCGCTTGGGAACCTCCGCTAATGTGTTTAGCATGGAAGATATTGAAAACCCTCGGTCGTGACGTTGACAGGAAAGGCATACCTCCCTGATGCGGAGCATCCTACGGTCATCCCCATGGATCCACCTACGTCTCCCCAAGCACCAAGAGGACCAATGACTCGAGCACGTGCGAGAGCTCTCGAGAACGAGGTGACATCACTCCTTAATGAATCTCCATATGACGCGTGCGAGACATGGTTGCTACCTCATTCCTAAATGCTATGTGTGCTTAGGTACCAAGAGGACCCTCTCGGAGAAGCCCGGAACAATGGACAAGTCGCCAAGTTCACGGATGCGAAAGACCAGCGAAGAAGGTCACCGGAGGTCTACAGGACCCAGACATCCGGCCCCTGGGAGCAACAGCAGCAACAGCAGCCCTACAGCAAAGTAGCTACAGGCGCCGGACATCCGGCCGGCCGCCCGGACATCCGGCCCGTGCAGCCCGGACATCCGACACCCCCCCCCAGAAATCCAGCGTCCCAGTACCGAAGGTTGACCACTTCAGCCCGGACATCCGGCCGACCCGCCGACATCCGGCCCCAGCCCGGACATCCGGCCCCTGACTGCACAGACTGGTTCGGCCCAAGGCCCATGTACTTCCCCACTCGCCCCAACTTGTACTAGCACTATATAAGGACTTCCCCCTCTTCCATCTAGGGTTAGCAAAGTAGATAACTCTTTGAGATAGAGCTTTTCTCATCCATACCTCTCCCATGGAGATCAAGACCTCCATGAGACCCATGTGAGAAGATCCTCTACGGATTCAAGACCTCGACTCCTTCGCGGATCGGGACGAACTAGCTACCGTGTATCCTCCTTTGTTGGATTTGGACCTTTGTATTCCTCTATGTGTATGTGAATCTAGTGCATGTGTGATTGGATCTTGTCTATTTGAGTGTTCTTCTTGTGTTCTTCGTGGATTTGCTCCTTTCTCCCCCTCCTAAGTGTGAAAAGATCGTCATCTAGGGTTCCACCCTACATCATCTTGGTATCAGAGCCATGTTGATTCACACTTTGAAGTTCTTCCCCTCCACTTTCTAGCCCCAATTTTGTTGATTTTGCCCAATTTCAAAAATTCCCCAAAAAATAGCCATACCAAATTTTTTGTGATTTGTTGGTTTGATGATGTTTTGTTGATTTTGATCCATGGATTTGCTGTGTTTCGAGTGGATCTAGTTTCCCCCATCTTCTTCATCATTTCCATTCGCGAAATTCGTCCAATTTTGACCTTGGAATCATCTATTTCCGCCCCCAATTCGAAAATTTCCGCCCCAAACGAGATCTGGAATCATCGGGCTGGACATCCGGGCCATCGGGCCGGACATCCGGGTCCCCGGCCGGACATCCGGCACCTGGAGCGCAAAATCACACAAGTTTCTGGACAGAGGGCCCCGGAAATCCGCCTTGACCCCGGACATCCGGCCCCTGTAGCATCAGCCTCCCTTGTTTCACCGTTTCGGCCATAACTAATTCATCCGGAGTCCGATTTTGACATTCTTTAGCTCGTTTTGTAGCTATTGACATCCACCATCTCATAAAAATACTTCCAACACCATTTGACTCCATCAAATTTTTGAGAATTTGGCAAGTTTTCCCAGGCCTTCCACCATAACTTCCGCAATTCCACCACCGACTTCCGTAACCTAACCCATTTTGATTCCGTTGCTTTTGAGGTTGTTTGAGTTGTAGTTTGTGTCTCCTAAGGTGTTTCGGCTACTTAGGGACGGTGACTTCAACTCCACTTCCACATTGCCAACTCTACAACCACCACTGCTTTTCGCTATCACCATTTGACATTTGTCGTTTGAGATTTTGAGTTCGCGTTTTTTCCGTTTCCTAGGGTGTTTCGGCTAACTAGGAACGGTTCGACATCGACATCACCGCCACTCATCATCGCCACGGACTCGACATCGCCATTGTCCACTTCCTCATCATCCGTCCTTACTTACAAACGAGAACCCACCGACGGTGTCGGGGGAATTACCCGCGGCTAGACCCGGCTCATGACGTTAAATCGCCCTGAGGATAAGTCATCTCTGGACTTAAGTCACCCTGAGGTTAAGTCATCTCTGGGCTTAAGTCGCCCTGAGGTTAAGTCATCTCTGGGTTTAAGTCGCCCAGAGGTTAAGTCATCTCTGGGCTTAAGTGGCCCTGAGGTTAAGTCATCTCTGGGCTTAAGTCGCCTAGAGGTTAAGTCATCTCTGGGCTTAAGTCGCCCTGAGGTTAAGTCATCTCTGGGCTTAAGTCGCCATGAGGTTAAGTCATCTCTGGGCTTAAGTCGCCATGAGGTTAAGTCATTTCTGGACTTAAGCCGCCATCTTAAGCCGCCATGATGAGTCCCAGAGATGAGTCCTGAAGATGAGCCCCGAAGATGACTCCCGGAAGATGAGTCACCCGGAAGATGAGTCCCGGAGATGAGAAGCCCACGATAAGTCGCCCACGGTAAGAAGCCCGCGAGAAAGAGAGATAAGTCCAAATAGACTAGTCCAAGTCCTACTAGGACTCTACATGTAAGCCCGCCCCTTCAACTTATATAAGGAGGGGCAGGGCACCCCAAGAGGGACGAGTTTTGGGAGGTCAAGATAGACAGAAAAGTCTCAAGATAGACGTTTTGATAGCTCTCGATACAGAGTCAGGGAAACGACACCCTTGTAATCGAGACTATGATCATCAATATCAATCAAGCAGGATGTAGGCTTTTACCTCCACCGCGAGGGGCCGAACCTGGGTAAAACTCGCGTCTCTCGATTCCGATCAACCCCGTTCAAGCTACCATCTAGGTGCGATGGCCTCACCACTAAGTCCTTTCACGAGGACATCTTGCCGTGACAAAACCACGACAGTTGGCGCCCACCGTGGGGCCGCACCTACGGTGCTATTATGATCTTGGAAGGAGCTATTCAGGAATCGAGAAGCTTGTGATTGGATGAAGAAGAGCCGACACAGAACAATCGCCATATACGAGATTGAGATCCAGAGAAGCTAGGGTTGCGCCGGTTTGTGCCGCTTCAAATCGCCAAAGCCTGATAAAAAAAATCTGGGTTACCACGAGTCTTGGACGCACCACGACCCGTTCTGCTGCAACTCCACAAATCCAGCACTTTCCATACGCGTGACAATCATTACACCCATGAAAAAGATCAGGTGACGCCGTTTTCATCAAGTTGTCGTCTGCCCCCGAGGAGATCAGGCGTGTTTGCTGTTGCTACTATTCATGAATCCGATCGCTACCACTACACAACAAGGAGCAGACCTACTAGGAGTATTAATCGCTGGCTCCCTTCCGTACGTCAAATCACAAGTCTCAAGCCCCGATGGAGGTCCCAGCCCATGTGTGCTTCGGAGATCAAAATCAACTAAAATCGCTGCTAGTCCAGGTGGTCTACGGTTGAAAGCAAACAATGCGAGAGGATTAAAACAAAAAAAGAGAGAAGGAAGAGAGGACCACGACCCGGATTCCCCGCATCAGCCACCGTGGCCTCTCCTCGCCTCGCTGACCTCCGCCATGGCTCGCCTGGCCACCTCTGCCGCCACCTCGAGTCGCCGCCTCCGTCGGCCTCGAGCTACCCTGTCGCCGCGGTTCCGTAGCCGGCCTCGCCTCTGCTGCGCGTTGCCGCGGCCCCGAGCCGCTGCCCTGCCTCACCTCTAGTGCGAGCCGCCTCCGCCGCTACCACGAGTCGCCGCCTTCGTCGGCCTTGTCGAGTCGCCTCCGCCTTTACAGCGAGTCGCCGCCCTCGCCGAGCAGCCGCACCTCGAGCCGGCCCGCCTCTCCGACTCGCCTCCATCGCTGTTGCGGCAGCGTTGCGGACTCGCCTCCGCCCCTTGCCGTCACGGGCCCGCCTCAAGTAGCCTCCGCCAACTCAGGTCTTTACCCCTGCGGCCTCGTCTCCACCTCGAGTCGCCCCGCGACTCGGCCGCCCCCGCCGCGCTGGCTTCCTGCGCCCCGCGCGGCTCCGCCCGCGTCGGGTCCCCGCCGGCTCCGCCTCGCTCCTCCTCTGCCGTGTCGAGCCGCCACCGAGTCACCAACGCCCCCGCACTAAGCCAAGTTGCAGCCCAACTCCACAGCCGCCGCCGCGGACCTACCTCCACCGACGGCCACGGCCCTCGCGTTCGCTGGCCTCCGCCGAGTCGCCGGCCTCAAGCCGCCGCCTCCGCAACTACGGCCTCACCTCCGCGGTCCCACCTCGCCTCCGCGGCTTCACCTTCGCCGTCTGCGAGCCGCCTCTGTACCGTTCCCCCTACGGCCGGCTTCAAGCCGCCATGGTTCGCCTCCTCCATGGCCTCACCCCACTGACCAGGTCACCCCGGCCGTCGAGCCGCCTCCGAGGCCCGTTCGCCTCCGCCATGGCCCCTGCTCCGCTGTGACCGCGGCTCCGTTCCGAATCGCCTCTCGCCGCCTCCGCCAAGCCGCCGGCCACAACCGCCACCCGTGAGCTGCTGCTGCCAGCGAGCCGCCGCCTGCCTCGAGCCGCCGGACTCCGCCTCCATCTCGCGCGCGCCCCGGCTCTCCCGCGCGTTGAGCCCTCCGAGCCGCCCAGCCCTCCGGCTCTGCCCGCTCCCCAACCGCTGCGGCCGGGCGCCTGAAGAAAAGATAAAAAACAAGAGAGAGAAAAGTGGCCAGGTGCCCATGTGAAAGCCAGCTGCAAAAAAAAGGGGGGTAGCATCTGGCAAGGCCCTCGAGGGGATCAACGCAAATATCCTTTCCATACATATAAGGATCAAAGGGAATTCAGTGCCTCACTAAAGCGTCAAGCAAAATCCATCAAGATGCCCTCTGTACTACTGTTCTCACCACTAGTATTATTACTCCCGTGGGGAATATCTGCATGAGGACAACAGTCTTGGGAAGACAACCGTATTGAAAAATTATCAACAGACGCTATATATGGATCATCTGTCGTCCGAACAAATCAGGTGAAATCCATCCAGTCGATTTTTTCTTGATCCATTTTTATTCTTTCGAGAACAATTACTCTGGCTTGCGATATTTGTTATACAGGACAATTATTCACTGCAAGGACGATCATCGTGCCACGGATACAGAGCTCGCGCCAAACGTTATCATGCGCTAGCATCCGACCGTGTCGCACTGCTCGACGAACGCATATGCAAGCCACCGCCTCTGCGGTTCAGTCTATACCAACCCACGACCGACTCACGCGCCATCGCCGGCTTATACCGCCGCGGCCGACGTGCGCGTCCACATTGGCTTACAATGCCGTGGCCGACTTATGCGTCCGCACCGGTTTCCAATGCCGTGGTCGACTCCCACGTCTACATCAACACACCAGGGCCGCGCCCGCTCGCTTGAATTGCCCAACGAATGATGAGCTTGACACCATCACTCCATGATATATCTCCACTTACCATGTCGTTACCTTGTGACATGTCACATATTGATGAAGTGGAAGATGTTGAGGCATCCAAGCAATCGAAGGTGGAGGCAATGGAGAACTCTTCCATCACTTCCTCCCAAATAGCATTGACTCCCACAAGGTTGGACCCACCATATGTAACTTCAAGTTTGGTCCAAGCCTCATGAGCCAACGAACAAGTCGCGATTGACTTGAACACCTCGAAGGTTATAGCTTGGTGAATGGCACTCAAAACTTCACAATCAAGATGCATATCCTCAAGTGATGGAGATTGTCCATCCTTTATATTTGACTCCCCTACAACAACAATCCGCAAAGCATTTGGACCCATGGCCCGAAAGTGACAAAGCATGCGTAATCTCCACATAATGTAATTTGTGCCATTAAAACAAAATGTGTCATCGTGCACTAGTTCACTAGTCGACATCGATACTCTCTAGGCGGTGAAGCCTAATACAGAGAGACCTTGCTCTGATACCAATTGAAAGGACCACGATGTCGCCTAGAGGGGGGTGAATAGGCGTCTTAAAATCTTTTACGGATTTGGTTATATCCTAATGCGGAAATAAACTAAGCGGATACTTTTCATGCACAAATCCTAAATATACTAGGCTCACTAAGTGCACCAACAACTTAGGATAAACAAGATGAGAACAACGAGGATATGAGTAAGCACAAGTAAGTCACACAAACTTACTCAATGTATATCATGAGATATGGGAATGAATAATACACACAACCACAAGTAAGCAATACAAGCTTACACAAATTGTATCACAATATATGGAATTGAATGATACAAGCAAACTCAAGTAAGCACTACAAGCTTACACAAGTTATGTCACAAGATATGGAAATGAATGTTACAAGCTAGCAATTCACACTAAGCACAAGATAGGACAATAGTAGGAAGTATGAATTGCGGACTATAAAGTGTTGGCCTAAATAATCTCTATGATATGGTAACCAACACAATATAATGAGGACAACAAGGATACTAACAAGCACACGTAAGTTTCACAAACACAATATAATGAGAGGTGGATGGCCAACACAATATAATGAGGACAACAAGATATAGTGAATGCACGGTCAAGTGACCAAAGTAAACCACAAGTAAAGAGTTAGGGTTAGGGATAACCAAAGTCACGGAGACGAGGATGTATCCCAATGTTCACTTCCTTGGAGGAAAGCTAGTCACCGTTAGAGAGGTGGATGTTACCACGAAGGCACACCAACGCCACGAAGGCTCACCCTATTCTCCTTGAGATATCACCACGAAGGCGATTCCCAACCACTAGTGGTAGACCTTGAGGCGGCCTCCAAACCTTCACAAACCTTCCGGGGGACAAATCACAAGTTGATTCCTCACCGGAGCACTCCTACCGCCTAGGAGTCTCCAACCTCCAAGAGTAACAAGATCAAGGGGGAAATGCTCAAGACTTGCTCAAATCACGAATTCCTTTGGTCAAAAGAGGGAGAGGCAGTGGATCTATCAATGGTTGAAATCTCTCTCAAGAACTCTCACAAATCTCTCCGGGATCTAAGATTTGGTGTAGGAGAAGTGAGAGGGAGCCACTTGTGTTCTTGGGGGCGAGTTTAATGGAGTGGTCAACTCTCTCACGGGGTGGGAGAGAGTTATTTATAGTGCCGCCCAATAAGTGGCCGTTGGAGCCACTTAAGCTGCACAGGCGTCGGACGTCCGACACTTACCGGACGTCCGGAGGCAAACCAAGCACCGGACGTCCGGTGGATCATCGGACATCCGTGTGCTGAAGCAAACCAACGGATGAACGCAGTGATTTCGGCAATACATAGGTTTGTCGGACGTCCGGCACATGCCGGACATCCGGTGTCTTGGGAGGCACCGGACATCCGGTAATTACCGGAAATCCGACAGTTAGGTTCTGTGAAGGGGTACCTGATTTCCGGCGCATGCAGGTCGACCGACGCACCGGACGTCCGACAGGTATCGGATGACCGACAATTTGGTTCGGTTGGGGACAGACCAGATTTCCGATGAAGACCGGAAATCCGACATTTTGGCTCAGCAGGTGGTACACCGGATTTCCGGAGAATACCGGTCGTCCGGGTGACCGGACGTCCGACAGGTGTCGGACATCCGAGATAACAGAGACCAAGGGGGGTGTTCATCCTAGGCAATAACAAGTGGGTCACATGGTGAAATGCCTAGGGATGTTTTGTGGGTGTATGAATGTGACAAAGGTGTATAAATGAGAGAATGAAGTATGAAGCAACCATGAGTTTTGAGCAAATCCTTCACGAGCCCCGATGATCCCCTCTTAATAGTGCGGGATCCCTATACTCAAGAACAAACCGAAAAGCCTAAGCTATTTATCTTGTTTCTTCGTTCTTGAGCAATATACGATTATGTAGTCATGATCCACACATGTAGAACCAAAGGAACTAATACCTTTGGCATGAGCATTTCACTTGAGCTTGATGCTTGACTTTTTATGCTTGGCTCAAGTTGGAAAGGCAATCTTGATCACGTCACTCGGTGAAGACTTCAAATAGCTCACCCATATACTATGGGAAGCCTTTTCTCGTGAACTATCTTCACACGACCTTCACATGATCATCTGCAAGCTTCAAGCATGTAATTCTTCGGAACGCCTATCTTGAACTTGCCCTTGTAAACTATGATCATCATCACTTGATGTCATCCCCTCATGGGCACTTGAAATCTTTCTCTTGATGTAGGTCCATGAGAATTACCTAACCCACATAGATATAGAAAACACATAGAATGGGTTAGTACACAAAGCGCAATTGACAAATTCTTATCATACCACAAGATCCCATGTGGTATATGATTTGCGTTTGTGTGTTGACCATCTTTGAATTAAATCTTCAATCTTCATCTTGGTCAACATTTATCTTTGCTCCATGATTAATCTTGATGTATTGAAGGCCATATAGAACTCTTCACTATTCTTCATTGCTTCAAGACAAGATCACCAATATCTCAATTCACCATGACCATACCAAGTTTCTCCATGAATATCATATTGGTCATCACTAGCTCTTTTTCTTGCTCCAACATAATCTCTTGAGAGGCACAATGAATTCTTCACTTGAATTACTTGCTTCAAGACATAATCATCCATGACTCAACATATGAGCTCATCATGATCCTATTTTCAAGCCATATGTAGAATTCTTCTTTTTAATCATTCTCTCAAGATCTTGATCCATCATGGCTCAACCTATAAGCCTAAGCATGACAACCTTTGAGATCCACCAATGAAGTCCATATAGACCACATCTTGTTCATCACATGGACTTCATCTTGATCATATTTGATTCAATCATTTAGCTCAATCTTGATGCACAACAATATGTATATGGCATTCATTCCGAATCCATTCAATCTCCTTCTTGCATCACCCATGGAACAAACCTTCATATATAACTTGATGCAAACATTAGTCCATAAGGATTGTCATTAATTACCAAAACCACACATGGGGACTACATGTACTTTCAGCTTTGTATAAGACTACAACACTTATGGATTTTCTCACACATATTTGCCGGGTTGCACTGCAACCACGGCCAAGGATTTCTTTCATCGCAAAGGCATCACAGAGTGGATATGATTTTATTATACAATGGAAGAAAAAGTACTGAGTCGCCGCAGGCACACGACCCGGCCCTTGGGGGCTACATTATTCAAATCAAGATTACATCAAGTATGAAAGTCCCATGTCACTGCAAGCATGCACCACGGCACTTGGGGGCTAATGCATGGTCATTTTTACTAGTCTCGTTGAAGACCCGGCCCATCACATAATGATAAGCCGGCCCTTGGGGGCTACCAATTGCTCCTGTAAAAAATTCAAAGTACACAAGCCTTAATAGTGACCCGAAGCTTGGGGGCTACATCATATGATGTTCTTTTCAAAGGAGTACATGTAAGTTCCAAGTCGCTGCAAGCAAACGACCCGGCACTTGGGGGCTACAACAGTCAGTTGTTTAAATAGATCAAAAGGTCTAAGTTGAAGACCCGGCCCATCATATACTGATGAGCTGGCCCTTGGGGGCTACACATGTGAAGTGCAAAACTTTCAGTTCATGATTGAAGACTCAGACGGATAACCCGGATTTTTCTCCAAAGTTGCAACATTTATATTTAAGCAAGTCTTAAGCTATCACTTTGCTCTACTCTTAAGACTTGGGGGCTACAGCCTACATGTTATCTCCTCCAAGCTATTCAGACAAGTCAGCTCAACATCATACAGATTTTTTATTCATTTTTCATCAAAGTCTGAAGCATTGAAAGTTGGCACAATATCAGACGGATTTTCTTTTTCTCAAGCCAAGGCATTTGAAGACAACTCAAAAATGTCATAAGGGTTATTTTTTCTGCATGGAAATAGCGTCAACATGTTGATATGACAGAAACTCAGGAGCTTAGCATGAATAAATCCAAGCTAATCTGGGGGCTAATGTCGGGGGAATTACCCGCGGCTAGACCCGGCTCATGACGTTAAATCGCCCTGAGGATAAGTCATCTCTGGACTTAAGTCGCCCTGAGGTTAAGTCATCTCTGGGCTTAAATCGCCCTGAGGTTAAGTCATCTCTGGGCTTAAGTCGCCCTGAGGTTAAGTCATCTCTGGGCTTAAGTCGCCCAGAGGTTAAGTCATCTCTGGGCTTAAGTCGCCCTGAGGTTAAGTCATCTCTGGGCTTAAGTCGCCCTGAGGTTAAGTCATTTCTGGACTTAAGCCGCCATCTTAAGCCGCCATGATGAGTCCCAGAGATGAGTCCTGAAGATGAGCCCCGAAGATGACTCCCGGAAGATGAGTCCCGGAGATGAGAAGCCCGCGATAAGTCGCCCGCGGTAAGAAGCCCGCGAGAAAGAGAGATAAGTCCAAATAGACTAGTCCAAGTCCTACTAGGACTCTACATGTAAGCCTGCCCCTTCAACTTATATAAGGAGGGGCAGGGCACCCCAAGAGGGACGAGTTTTGGGAGGTCAAGATAGACAGAAAAGTCTCGAGACAGACGTTTTGATAGCTCTCGAGACAGAGTCAGGGAAACAGCACCCTTGTAATCGAGACTATGATCATCAATATCAATCAAGCAGGATGTAGGCTTTTACCTCCACCGTGAGGGGCCGAACCTGGGTAAAACTCGCGTCTCTCGATTCCGATCAACCCCGTTCAAGCTACCATCTAGGTGCGATGGCCTCACCACTAAGTCCTTTCACGAGGACATCTTGCCGTGACAAAACCACGACAGACGGTAACTTCGACGACATCATTGTACATTCTCCTTGCCATTGCATTGTTAACCCCCAAGCCAATTTTGCGTCACTTGCCTACCGAGACTAGCCATTTGAGTATTGCCGGGCAACGCTACTTGTGCACTTTAGTGATACATACGCCGCATATCTCTCATTGCGTGCATATATCATCGTATCATCTATTGTGTCATCAATTTTCCCCGCATATACAAAATTGCTATATTGGTTTGAGCATTTCGCATAGTGGCCATATAAAAAAAGAGAGTGCAAAAAGCTTTTAAGCAAAAAGAAAAAGAAAGCAAAGAGCTTGTAAGCAATAGTCATAGCATCACGCCACATTGCATATCATACACCATCATTGATCATTGTGTGCGAGACACCGGGAACCATACATACATAGCATACTTGGGATAGAAGTCGACGCGTTTTGTTTCTATAGGTTGTGCACAAGTTCGTATCACGCCCAATAGTGCAATCGTGCTAGCGTCTCTCTAGAGTTGTGCAACACGAGCATTTCTCGTGGATATCACGTTTTGAGCTCATTCCTTGGTTGCACGACCCCATCTATCTATCCGTGTGTGTGTTTCCGTGTGCCACCCACTTGCTATTGGTCTACTTGTTGCATTTGCGAATTTGTGAATCTTTTTCAACATTATTGACTCTTGCTAACATTTGCATCAAATTTTGTGCCACTATCCTCACCAAGCTACTCCATAAGCTTTATTGTGTAGGTGTGAGAATTGACAAGATCCGGTACCAATTGTGCTATTTCCAATTTCCATAATACCATATTGGGTGATCATTGATCCATCTTCAACATTGGAAAGGTACATTTGGTCTAGTTCTTCCTTTTCTTCCACTCACATTTGCTCTAGTCTTGTGATGGATAGGTCAAGCACATCATCTCCGGTCTTCGACGACAACGACGGCGCGAACAACTACAACACCAAAACGCCACGATACAGACTACAACGACAAATGCAAGGTGCACAACATGCCTTGCGAGAGCGCATAGAAAACCTCGCTACCGACATACGAAACTCCGAGGCACGGAAAAGAGACTACATCGACAACAAGTTAGACGCACACATGGATGACATCCGACACGTGTTGGTCAACTACAAGTCTTCTTCCCCTTCGTCATCTTCAAGGCGGCGGCGACCAAGTAGCACATCCTCGAAGCGCCCAACCGACGCAAGCGCACTTCGACCACATCCTCATCTTCAAGACATCACACAACATCGACATCAAGGTCAAGCGTGGCAACGTCACCATCAAGATGAAGATGCTCGAGCAACGCACACCAACAAGTCCCAACAAGCTCGACATCACGCTACGGCCAACATTCATGAGCACAAGAGAAGACCGCGAGATGAGCGCCACCAAGAAGAAGCTTCGGTGCCAAGTCCAAGGAGACCAAGTACAAGCGAGGGTGACCCTTCCATCTTCGGAAGCCCCTCAAGGAAGATGGCCGAGCACGGGAAATTCCCTTCGGTCATGGAGACGAGCAACGAGGTTCCACATCAATTGGGCCTCCTACAAGACGGCGACAAGACGGTCGAGCATGGGCCATCCCCTTCGACCACGGCGACAAGAACGAACCTCTTCGACGACATGAAGACGACGCCCACATGGGACTCATACTCCGAGTCAAGCTACGAGACCGCACATGAGACCCTCTCCTTGGTCTCGGAGGAGAGCGATGATTTGCCCCATCCTATGGCATTCATCTTTGGAGGCGTTAGGGATGAGGAGGTTGAGCATTGGACTACTCCCACAACCACGGCGGCGAAAGAAGTTGAGTATGGAGACGTTTGCACCTACATCTCTCCGGCACCCATATATGATGAGATGCCCCAATTGCCATGTGAGGAGAGCCACCACCATATGAGTGATATGAGTGACTCCACCATATGTGACATTGAGAGCATTTCCTATGAGAGGATGAGTGTGACCACCACTAGCCCCACACATGAGAACATGCCACACATCCTATGTGAGGTTGAGAGCTATCACCAACCTTTGAGTGACTCAACCAACCATATGAGTGAGAGCATCATAGCGGGAGTGAGTGAGCCACAACACTTAGTGAGTGAGGTAGTTGATAGGGCACGTGAGGCCACTATGATTTCTAACGACTTAACCTCTACTCCAAGTGTATTTTCTTGTTTGGTGCTAGATCTCCTACAACGAAGCGCCAATCCTCGACGAGTCCATATCTACAATGGACAATACGATGGCCATGGTGGACGATGATGCACCCCCACATGGTTCCATCAACGCGACGATGTTGACATAGCATCGATCTTCGACACCTCACCTACACCACATGAGTGGAGCTCCAAAGGTAACATAGGTGAACGTGCTTCGCTTGTCCCACTAGTGGACTATCTTGACATTGATTGCTTGCATGATGTTGATCACCTTATGGATTCACCACATACTATGTCTTCTACATGCTTAGATATGCCACCCATTTATGATGAATATGATGATGAGCATGTCGAATTACCTAGTTGTGATACTATGGTCCATAGGATATCATGTGAAAATTCTATTGGTCACGTCATGTTTGACAATACATTAAACTTGTCATATGCTATGAGTGATATTTCCCATATTGCATCATTGCAAACTCACCGTAGTAACTATGCATACCCCATTAAAATTAATCCCATTTGCACTTATGGCATAGATGACGAGATCATGGTCATTGGAATTTGCTTCTCTTGTGATGATATTGCTATGCTCCCTTTGCATAATTTCTACAATTCATCTACTATGCCATGCCATGAAAATAATTGTAGATCGCATGATTCCATCCCTTGTGCGCACCATATGCATACCATTCATGACAATGCTCTAGATATTACTCGTGATGCATTACACCCTTTGAGTCTCCATTATGCTATACATAACAACAAACCTATCATGATGGATGACATGTTCGTATATCATGCATCTCATTTATTTGAGCATTGGATATTTTGTGCTAACCAACACATGCACGTGCACATCATAATGGATGATGTGTACATATACCACGCACACACAATTTTCCCTTTGCCTTTGTTTTGTGTAGGTACTCATGAATACTCGTCAACTTCTCAATCCCATGAGTTGACGAAAAGAGCTCTTGAGAGCAATGATGATTTGGGATCCGGTGGATTGTTCTTCACACCGTTCCATTCGCGCAAGGACTTCGCGCATTACTTTCACTTGGCTCTCACACGACTATGGGCTATTTACCAATTGTCAACCTATGCTCATTTTCCCGTGTTCACTTTGCATGTTATGCCTCCTTCTATGCCTTTGTCATGCAATTGTGACCCTTGCTTGCAATTACCCATGATTCACCACTCTAATATTTCTATGTGTACTTGCATGCTTGGTGGAGATCCTTGTTGCTATTGCCATGATTACCATGTGCCCTATGCTATTGTTGCTTATTGTGTTGGGAGAGTCATGTTGTTCAAGTGCTATTTACATAGGACTACTTGCCACTATAATGATGCTACTTTGCTCATATCTTGTTTTCATGCTTGTGATATGTCATGTGCATTATGTATGCACTATTTGCACACATGACATGATTTCTATGATGACCTCTAGTATGTTGCATCTTCGCACTACTAGCTTGCATGACTTGATCACTATGATTGCTTACTTTGTTGCATCACCCATGATTCATACTAGCTCGTTTCATTGGGTTGATGGCATATATGTTCTTGCCTCTCACATGATTTATTTTGATCATTGTCAATTGTCTCCGTTAGTTGCATCTCTCATATCCACTTGTAGTGAGTGCAACCATGCTATGCTTATTGATCTTGGAGACTTGGACATCTTACTTGTGATGCATGCTTGTTTGATTGAGCTTAATGTCTTTGGTTGTACTCGCATCATATGCTTCCATACCATGCCACATTCTCTTGTCCCTTCTTATGATAAGAATGATGATGACTCTTGTTGGGTATCTTACCACACGAATGATTGGTTTTGCATTCACGCTAACCTCATTTGTTTTTCCGAGTGTTTGTCATGTTCTTTCGTTTTGAAGGATTCACAAGGCGGTGCCGTCATGAGACATATTGGTCATGCGAAGGCGTACAGAATGCGCGACACCAACATTTTCGAGAAACTCGTAAAGGTGAACTCCTTCCCTTTGAGCCACCCTCACATATACATATCGAATGGGCCACACTTTCATGCTTGTTTGCTCATTCTTGTCTACATGATACATCTATTGGATGGAGGACCGACATTGGGGATGGGCCCTATGGACCTTCAAGTTGAGGAGCGCTCGGAAGTAGCGGATCCACCACAGGACCACGACTCATGCCACGATATCGGGCAATGGTATGCCATGAAACTTTTGCCATATTGCACCGACACCTACATATTTGTTGATGAGCGTGCTAGTTGGATGCACCACACCCATGACAAGTTTGCATCTTATGCATGGATTGACTCACATTATGATTGCCTTGTTGCATCTTGTATTTCCATGTCATCCATGATATATGAGCCTGTGCACTTTCTTAGCAAATTTGTTGTGATCTTCCTTGATGGCATATTCATCCATAATGATCATATTGGCCACCATCAATTGCATGATAACATAACCACATTGAGCACCACTTGCCATGATCATGTTTTTGATAAAACGTCCCATTATGACATCATTTTGCACAATAGCTGCATTAATCACTTTCACAACAACTTTGTGTGCACAACGCATGGATTTGCCCCCATGAATGCTTTACATCTCATTCTATATCATTTTGTGAAGCTTCATGTGCCTTGTCAAAAACAATCTTGTCGGACGAACTCATCCTTACTTGATGGACACCTTGTGTGCGCTAACCATTCTATTTCCAAGTGTCCTTTGTGTTTGCTCTTTTTACATGTATACCATTACGGAGACACCTTGGAGTACTTGGATTGCGCTATGACTTGCACTCCGTCCAACTACAAGTCCGTCCACGACAACCGTTTCCATGGTGATGAGGTTTTTGATTCGAGGATGGATCTTTCCCAAGGGGGGGGGAGATGATGCGGAGCATCCTACGGTCATCCCCATGGATCCACCTACGTCTCCCCAAGCACCAAGAGGACCAATGACTCGAGCACGTGCGAGAGCTCTCGATAACGAGGTGACATCACTCCTTAATGAATCTCCATATGACGCATGCGAGACATGGTTGCTACCTCATTTCGAAATGCTATGTGTGCTTAGGTACCAAGAGGACCCTCTCGGAGAAGCCCGAAACAATGGACAAGTCGCCAAGTTCACGGATGCGAAGGACCAGCGAAGAAGGTCACCGGAGGTCTACAGGACCCGGACATCCGGCCCCTGGGAGCAACAGCAGCAGCAGCAGCCCTACAGCAGAGGAGCTACAGGCGCCGGACATCCGGCCCGTGCAGCCCGAACATCCGGCACCCCCCCAGAAATCCGGCGTCCCAGTACCGAAGGTTGACCACTTCAGCCTGGACATCCGGCCGACCCGCCGGACATCCGGCTCTTCGTGAGCCGCCAGACATCCGGCCCCAGCCCGGACATCCGGCCCCTGACTGCGCAGACTGGTTCGGCCCAAGGCCCATGTACTTCCCCACTCGCCCCAACTTGTACTAGCACTATATAAGGACTTCCCCCTCTTCCATCTAGGGTTAGCAAAGTAGATAGCTCTTTGAGATAGAGCTTTGCTCATCCATACCTCTCCCGTGGAGATCAAGACCTCCATGAGACTCATGTGAGAAGATCCTCTACGGATTCAAGACCTCGACTCCTTCGCGGATCGGGACGAACTAGCTACCGTGTATCCTCCTTTGTTGGATTTGGACCTTTGTATCCCTCTATGTGTATGTGGATCTAGTGCATGTGTGATTGGATCTTGTCTATTTGAGTGTTCTTCTTGTGTTCTTCGTGGATTTGCTCCTTTCCCCCCTCCTAAGTGTGAAAAGATCGTCATCTAGGGTTCCACCCTACATCACTCCCAAAATTATATCTATCTCTGATTTAAGCTTCGAGCTCTGGCACCTCTACAAATCCATGCTTCCCTCTGCGAAGGGCCTATCTATTTACTTTTATGTTATTTTACTTTTATTGTTGAGTCATCACCTTCTCAAATAAGCACCAGTCTTGAGAGCACTATTGTCATTCTCATGCATTGTGAATAGTTAATGTTGTGTGCATCATGATCGGATCTCTTCTACCATGAATTACAATGTTTAGTCGCTGCTTGAACTTTGGAGGTGCTCTGCATTTATGTTTTGCGGTCTCAGAAAGGGCTAGCGAGATACCATGTTGTCATATTATATCATGATCGTTTTGACAAAGTGTTGGCATTTGAAATATTTTATTATTGCTTGCTAGTTGATTATGCCATTGATATGAGTGAATATAATTTCTAAGAGTTATCATTTGCATAGTTAGTTATAATCTTTGCTGAAAACTTGGGTGCTATTTAAGCATATATATAGATACAAGAACAAAAGAGTTTGTAAAATTTTTCTTTATCACTTTCAGTTTGTCAACTGAATTGCTTGAGGACAAGCAATGAGTTAAGCTTGGGGGAGTTGATACGTCTCCGTCGTATCTAATTTTCCAAACACTTTTGCTCTTGTTTTGGACTCTAATTTGTATGATTTGAATGAAACTAACCTTGACTGACGCTGTTTTCAGCAGAATTGCCATGGTGTTGTTTTTTGTGCAGAAATAAAAGTTCTTGGAATTGGATGAAACTTTTTGGAGATTTTTTATGGAATATATAAAAAATACTGGAGCCAAAACCTACTGGAGGGGGGCCACCCAGTGCCCACGAGGCACCAGGGCGCGCCACCCCCCAGGCTCGCCCTGGTACCTCATGGGGCCCACGTGGCTCCGCTGACCCTAATTCCAACGCTATAAATTCACAATTTCAGAGAAAAAAATAGGAGAGAAAGTTTTATTGCGTTTCACGATACGGAGCCGCCACCTCCTGTTCTTCATCGGGAGGCCAGATCTGGAGTCCGTTTGGGGCTCCGGAGAGGGGGATCTTCCGCATCGTCATCATCAACCATCCTTCATCACCAAATTCATGATGCTCACCGTCGGGAGTGAGTAATTCCTTTGTAGGCTTGTTGGACGGTGATGAGTTGGATGAGATTTATCATGTAATCGAGTTAGTTTTGTTAGGGCTTGATCCCTAGTATCCACTATGTTCTGAGATTGATGTTGCTATGACTTTGCTATGCTTAATGCTTGTCACTAGGGTCCGAGTGCCATGATTCCAGATCTGAACCCTTTTATATTTTCATGAATATATTTGTGTTCTTGATCCGATCTTGCAAGTTATATGCAGCTGCTATGTGTTATGATCCGCATACCCAAGGTGACAATAATTGGGATTCTTTCCGGTGATTGCCATAGTTTGAGGAGTTCATGTATTCACTATGTGTTAATGCTTTGTTCCGGTTCTCTATTAAAAGGAGGCCTTAATATCCCTTAGTTTCCTTATGGACCCCACTGTCACGGGAGGGTAGGACAAAAGATGTCATGCAAGTTCTTATCGCAAGCACGTATGACTATATACGGAATACATGCCTACATTACATTGATGAATTGGAGCTAGTTCTGTGTCGCCCTAGGTTATGACTGTTACATGATGAATGTTATCCAACATAATCACCGATCCAATGCCTACGAGCCTTTCACATATTGTTCCTTGCTAAGTTACTACTGTTGCCACTGCTGTCACCATTGCTACCACTATTGCTGCTATCGTTATTGCTAATGTTACTATTATTGTTACTGCTATCAAACTATGATACTACTGTGCTACTGATCACTTTGCTGCAGATATTTATTCTCCAGGTGTGGTTGAACTGACAACTCAACTGCTAATACTTGCAAATATTCTTTGGCTCCCCTTGTGTCGAATCAATAAATTTGGTTTGAATACTCTACCCTAAAAAACTGTTGCGATCCCCTATACTTGTGGATTATCAGTAATCTCTTCCAAAAGTGCTCAGGTGGGCTAAAAAGACAAGTGACGGGTGAGAAGGGACCGCCCGCCACTGCTGAATAACAAACTAGTGGCGGGTGAGAAACTATGCCCGCCACAACATTATTTGGGCGACCCACGCCAATTTCTTAAAACTTTACTAGAGTTGGCAATGGCGGGTGATCTAGGTCGCTCGCCACACATATCTTAAGTCCGAAAAATCCTTCAAAATCCAATTTGCTATATCGAGAGTAGTCTCAAATTTGAGCATGGGGCTTCTAAATGGAGTTCTGTGTGGCAGGTGGCGTTTTTTGTTCGAAGTCCTGACACTTGGGTAGAGAGTGTCTGTTTTGTCGTAACGCTCTCAAATTCTTACCACACGCAACATAGGTGAGAAGAGGACACCATGCAAAGTTTCATCCTTTTTGGAACTCGTTTGCGCGTTACTTTTTTACCGAAGAGCGTTTTGCCCCTTTTAGTGGCCGGGAAATCAGCTAATGCCTCGAAAATAGCAGACCAACTCGAAAAGTGACTAATTTTGAGCATGTGGCTTTGGACGGTGTATATCAATCCTAGAAAATGTTTGAAGTTCGAAAGATTTAAAAATATGAAGTTATGTGTGGCAGGGGGCATTTTCCGTTCGAAACCTGACACTTGAGTGGAGAGTGTCCGTTTTGCACACAAGATGCATTAAGTTTTTGCCGTAACGCTCTCAAATTCTTACCACACACAACATGAGTGAGAATAAGACATCATGCAAAGTTTCATGCTTTTCGAAACTCGTTTGCGCGATATTTCTTACCGAAGAGCGTTTTGCCCCTTTTACTGGCCGGGAAATCAGGTAATGCCTCAAAAATAGCAGACTAACTCAAAAAATGGCCAATTTTGAACATGTGGCTTTGGACGGTGTGTATTAATCCTAGAAAAAGTTTGAAATTTGAAAGATTTAAAAATATAGAGTTATGTGTGGCAGAGGCGTTTTATGTTCGAAACCCTGACACTTGGGTGAAGAGTGTTCGTTTTGCACATAAGATGCATATAAAGTTTTTGCCGTAACGCTTTGAAATTCTTACCACACAAAACATAGAACATGGGTGAGAAGAAGACCTTGAGGCGCTGCCGCGCACGTCTGTTTACCGGTTAACCGCACCGCCGTGGACACCAGAAAAGATGCAGAGTTCACAAGGCGGAGTCCGACCCGAACACAGGCACGCCGCGGACAGGATAGGCACAGGTCGCCTTCCGCACACACCATCTTTCCCTTTCCTTTTCGGTTGCGCTGCGCGCAAGCAAACACAGCGGCCACCGATGCTCCTAAAACCCCAGGCAATCTGGGCGGCTTCCCTCCCTCTCTTCCTCGGCCGCCGCCGCCTCCCCAAATCCAGCGCCTCTCTTCCTCCCTCCGGCCGCCGCCTCTCCTTCCGCCCGTAAGTAGCGCATCCTCCCCCTCCTCCCCCGATCCACTTTCCTCTTCTGATGCTCTGACGATGGTTCAGGATTTGCAAGCGGCGGATGAGCGCGCAGGCGGAGCCCAGGTTCGCCCCTCTCCCCACAGCGCAGTCCGAACCTGATGCCGGTAAAATTTATCCGCCCTACGCTGTTAAAACGGGTCATCATTACCCGTAATTAATCGTCTGCTCCTGTATCCGAGCAGCTCCGATGTCGTTAGTATTGACATCTTTTTGGTTTGGCTTCCAGGGGCAGACGGGTACCAGTTCCGGCTGGTTTCCTACAACATACTGGCCCAGGTATGTTGGCTGCTGCGTTTTACTCTGTTATTTTACTGGAAATATGATTCAGCCGTATGGACAGTGATGGATTGAAGGATTTGCTCAACATTGCAGGTTTATGTGAAGAGCGCATTTTTTCCTCATTCTCCATCCGCGTCTCTTAAGTAAGCTCATAATTATTAAGGGGAGTGTCTATTTCTAAGTCAATTGACAAAAATTCCTATTTCTAAGTCGACTATGTTGAACGTTGATTTTTTTTTATCCAACGAAATATCAAGTATATCACATTTTAGAATTGTGACAAATCTCAACGAGTGTCAATTTCTTAGTGGATTGTGAAATCCTTATTTCTAAGTTGATCCCCAGTGTGTAGTGGATTGTGAAATCCTTATTTCTAAGTTGATCCCCAGTGTTGATTATTCTATCCAATGAATATCTAGTATTGCACAATTTAGATTTGTGTGTAACTTGGCTGGCTTGAAAATAACTGTTCTCAGTCGACTTAGAAACAATTCCCATTGTCAAACTATTCATATCATTCTGCTGGAATTTGATACAATTGATTCTGATTGAAATCATGGGTTGCCCTAAGTAACCTCTTGTTGCTTGAGCATTGTGCACTGAAGATCACAGATCAAACCCTTTTTTCTTAGCACTTACATCTCAGAATTTGGAATTCCGTGAGCAACGTACTCGTTTTTATCATATGGGCATTTTCTATAGGATCCAAAAAGTTACAGGCTAAATGTATGCTATGTGAATTGTAATCAAGCTCGCATTGCCACTTGAGGCTCTCTCGAAACAGGCTCTCGCCTTACTTTATAGATAAAGCACAAGTCAAAGTACACGGCAGAACGATACAAGTTAGTGAGGAAGCCCTCTTACAGAGCAGATCCCAGGATGACCGGACAACACAAACACACGCGACCACGTTGCCGAGAAATAACACAGCTAGGCCTGAAAACAACGCCATGACAACACCCTGAGGAGGGGAGACAACGCTAAGCGTCACCGCTGCCGAGTCCGAGACGGACAAGGGTCTTCACCCAGAACCCCGACACGGAGAGGAGAACCACAACGACATCCTCAAGAGGAGAGCGGCACCCGCGGGCACCGCCGAGCTTTCGCTCGGCAGCTCACCCGTGCCACCACGAGGCACCCAGGACAACCGCGACGAGCACATACCAACGACAGAGAGCGAGCCCGAGCCACCCGCCGCTACACCTCTTGCCGCGCACACGCCCAAGAGGCATAGCCACCACGACCGCCATGATGCCCGCCTGAGAGCTAACCATGCGGACCGTCATCCGGGACCGGCGTCCATGTCCCTAGACACCACCGACCGTCCACATCACAACACACCAACCCCGACAGGAAGAGTACAAGGCACCTCTTTCCAAACCTAACCCGACACTAGCCCACGGGTCTGGTTCCACACCTCCACGGTAGGAGGCGCCGACGCTTGCGTCCCCAACTAGTCCCGGTGGACTTGGGGGACAAGACCCCGAGAGTGCCGACGACCATCGTCGAGCAGGCCCCGGCCAAAGCCCTCTGGCTTGGCCTAGGCGAGCTCGCACGACGCCAAGTCTGTGGCCATCGGCGCCGATCCGTCCAACGACATAGCAACGTCACGACCACCACCATCGCCCACCGTGCCCGCGAGGACATCGCTCACGGGCACAACCCGGACCGAGCCCAACCACACCTACCCGGGGCGACAACCCCGATCCTCTTCATGCCCAGATCTGGCCTGCCCGAGCACGAACCCTGGGTCAGAGCCCCGCCACCACACGTGCAGTCGGCACCACCGGCACCCACCCAGCCCCGTGTGCCGCCGGCTCGAACCCAGGGACCACCACCGCCAGGAGGCAGGGCAGCAGCCTCCGGCCCGCGCCACCCGCTGACCAGATCTGGCCGTCGCAGCCCAGGCACGCCTTGCCCTCCGTGCTGCATGTCGTGCCGCGGTCGCACCTGCGAACCGCCGTGCCTTGCCCGGGGGGAGGGGGAGGGGGGGGGGGGGGGGGCGCTCCGCCCCTTCCGTGCGAGAAGATGCCAGAGCCCCACCGATGCTGCCGCCAGTCGGGCTTTGCCCGGCTGTGGCAGCGAGGGAGGAGGGGGGTGGTCGGCGGAGATTCTGGGAGCCCTCCCCGTCGCCTCGCGGTGGCGGCGCGGGAGGGGTCGCTGTTTTTTTTCGTTTTTCAACCACCCCGTAGAGCGCCACTTGGGGCTCTTGCATCCCACATTAAGATAAAGATAACTCTGACTACAGATGAGCAAAGCCTTGTTTTCTTACTTCATATGTCCTCTTACATTATTTACGATATTCCATTCAGTTGCCTTAGTTGGCAAAACCCACCCTAACATTATTTTCTGCTGTAAGCATGAAAGTAATGTAGAATGGTCAAAAAATGCTGTTAGAAAAAGTGATTAATTAGCATCCAGGTGAAATTCATGACCCCAAAAGATACCATCTTTCGGAGCACACATATATTTATTCAATAGACATAATACGATATTCAAATTTTAGCCCTTGGTTAGAAACATAGAGGGCTCACATGCTTTGGATCTGCCAAACTCATGCTTTTCTTATCATTATTTGCATTTTAATAATTTCCTACTATCTCCTTGCTCTCACTTTCCGTCTTTCCTTACAGTCCCTTGTATGGTATTTAACATAGAGATGATACATAAGAGATATGCATGTCAATGTTACTTGATATTTTACAATACAATTGAAATGAACACCGAGAGAATATGTAAATAGAGAAAGCTTATAGGGTAAAAAATGCCACATAATAAGTTTTAGTTTTATTTTTCAAACTCAAAGCGACAACTAGGACTTTCCAAATTTCCCATAGATTTACTAAGAAACTATAGTATGTAATATTTGTGCCAAATTTTATATGAGGCATTATTTTCATCTAAATTTACAGACATCTGTTAAAATGCTCATGGTGGTGGGATAAGCAAGGCTAGGCTCTAGACTAGAGTCGGGAGTGAATCACCCTCTAGTGATGGATTTCATCACTTTTTGGCCATTACTCCCCAGCCATCCTTTGCCAAAGTCCCATTTCACTCCCCACCGGCTATAACCACCACAGAAGCTATACCATCTCTATGGCAATATGCGGTGGCAGCGATCTGAAGTTAGATCTGGCGCAACAGGCCTGTATCAGATTGAAGCTGGTGTGAGATCTGCGACGGTAAGTCAGCAGTGGTAGCAAAGAGGTTGCTACGCTATCAGATCCGCTGTCCCCAAACCAGGATTGACGATCCATTCCCACTGATTATCTTTTCCCTGGCTTCTTCCGCCTCTCTCATGTAAAGTATAACATTTGCTGTGGCGAGCCTCCTAAAGCGCATCCATGCAAAGCGGTGACACCTCAAATGACTCCTTTTTAGATTTATAAGGACCCCTGCATAGTGGGGGGTACACTAGCACCACCACTGCCATGTATACACACACCATTGCTTTATTATGCTTACTGTTAGCAATAGTAACCATCTTCCACAATTGAACTGGCACATGGTTGCTATTTGGTGCACTTGTTTTATTTCAGGATTAAAGAATAAAGTTCTTTCTTTCCTTTCTATTTTTCAGTCCTTGCCCTAAATCTATCATCAGCTTGGGAATTCATGTTTACTTTCATGTTTGGAAAATAGGTGGAAAGCTCGTTCAAAAGCCGTTCTAACAGAACTCAAGAGTTTTAATGCTGACCTCATGTGCATACAGGTTGGGTCTCATTTCTGATGTTTTAATAACACCAATTCTGTAGTGTGATCATATCTAGTTTTGTTTGTTAGAACTACGCACAACACGATTTTGTTAATCATTTTTATATTTTTATTTCATGTAGGCTTCACTAACATGCCCATATCCTTTTTTTATATGGACATCTCTATTATCTTATCTGCAAATGGATAGATAAAATAACCAGATATGGAACATTCTTCTAAAGATACTACTTGAAGCTATCATGCAATGGAGTTGCACTTAGTGTACACTTTCGAATATTCCTTAATTTTTTTACTGGTTCCTGCCTCTGATAGGAGTTGGATGAATATGAGACATTCTATAGGAAAAACATGGAAAGTTCTGGATATTCAAGTATTTATGTCCAGCGATCTGGGGACAAACGGGATGGATGTGGTATATTTTATAAACCAAAAAGGTAAGCATGTACTCTTAACTGATGTACATGGTGCATTAATTACTGATTTCAGGACAGCTCCTTATTGAACTTCTCTCCCTGCAACTATATTTGTTATTGTGCTCTAATCTATATTCAGTTTGTGAATACAATCCTTGTAAAATAAGCAGCTAATGATGGACAAAGCTCGGCACGAGAAAAATAGTTACTTTTTACATCACCCAGTTATTTTTCCTGACCATTTTGTTATTTTTGCAGTGTGGAACTGTTACAGAAGGAAGTAATACATTACAATGACTTGGTGGAAACATGTCATCTTAATGATAATGTAATTAGTGCTCCCTCGAATAATTCTTCACCACCAGAAGGTAATATGAAAAGTTGCTAAACCTGATATTCTTTTGCGGATCACATAATGGACATCCTATCATGGAATGTGGACATTTGAAGTTGTGAACTGGGCACTTAATAAATAATAAAAATACTTATTTAAATCTTTGAAATAAGGATTCAAAAAATATCCAAGCTCAACAGCTGAAGTAGCACGCCCGTAAAGGGCTGATTTTCCTTTTGGTTTTAATTGCCTATTTGCTACTCCCTCCGTTCCTAAATATAAGTCTTTTTAAAGATTCCACTACAAACTACATACGGATGTATATAGACATACTTTAGAGTGTAGATTCACTCATTTTGCTCCAAATGTAATCCATAGTGGAATCTCTAAAAAGACTTATATTTAGGAACGGAGGGAGTATATTTCTTGGAAGCTGTGTTATCTGTCATCATTATCTAGTGCTGGATATGTTCTTTGTTCTGATGACGTGTTTAAGTTTATTTTGTATGATGTTTTCTAACAGAATCTAGTGGAAAGGAAGATAATAAGAAACGTGGAGATCCAAATGATCCACGTGTGAGATTGAAGCGTGACTGTGTTGGTTTACTCGCTGCTTTCAAGCTTAGCGATCCTTGTAATCATATTCTAATTGTGGCGAACACACATATTTATTGGCAAGTAAAATACCCCATGTTCCCTACTGTTTTGTGATTTAAAGATGTTTTTGTTGTTTGACTCATATTTTTGCCTATTTTATTTTATTATCTGTATTAGATGGAAGCTAGTTTTCAACACATGTTTGGGTTTCTTATACATGTTGACCTGTAAAACCTGATTTTACAGGGATCCAGAATGGATTGATGTGAAGTTGGCTCAAGCAAAGTATCTTCTTTCAAAAGTCTCTGAGTTTGAGAAAATTATCTCAAATAAGTTTACCTGTAAGCCTTCTGTGGTCATTGCTGGTGATTTTAACTCTACCCCTGGTGATAAGGTATGGCTTGCATTTGCCGCATTGCTTTCTCAAGCTTTTGCCACTATTGTTACGGCTGTGGAGTTTAGTTACACACAGATTGTTGTCAAATATTTCGTAACACGTCAACAGCATATGTTGAGACTATATATCTTATGCATCAATGTAATCCAGACCACATGACTTGTGAATAAATGACCTGGCAAGTGTCTTGAAGCAAACTGGCATTGTTTTAGGCCCATGGCTTTACTGAAAGATATTGGGAACTTTGTCCATGTGCTAACATCTATTCCAGTTATGCGTGTGGCATATTGTTCTCATGATGAAACATATTTGTGTCGGGACTGGCAATGCGCGGTCCAATAGCTGCTTTATGCTTTTGAGCCCATGATGATTGTTTATGCCAAAAACAAAGCATTCTATCCTTGTCTCTCGTGTGGATAATCTAACCCAGATTCAGTTTTGTGTGCCACCTCATTTCAATTTGGTTCTCTTTGTCACCTCAGCTAATTTGTTACTATCATTTCCAGGTATACAATTACCTTGTATCAGCTAGCTTCGAATCTACGGACGAAGCCCTGATCAAATTGCGCAGCCTGTATGCTGAGAACGGAGGGGAGCCGGAATTCACAAATTGCACTCCAGGTTTTACTGGAACATTGGACTATATATTCCTGTCAGACGGCGGTTCAATAAAACCTACTAGCCTACTTCGGATCCCACAAGGGGGTTCCCCGGATGTGGAAGGAGGCCAGCCCAACTTCCACCATCCTAGTGATCATTTGCCAATCGGTGCCGATTTCCAGGTACTTAGCAGCTAGCTAGCTAGTGCCTAGGGTGGCCGGTTGCATTTTTCGACTGTGGCGGTAAATGGTCCTCGAACTGTTGGCCATGGTCTGCGTGCAGTCTAGGGTTAATCATAAGGCTGTGGTGCATGCAATAATATCTCACAGCCACATTTTCTCGTTCTTCAGAAGCAATTTGTCAATTGATAACGGTATACTTTGTTTCCTTTTGTGCGTGCCTGATGGTATGGATGTGAAGAAACATGCGCCTTTTGGTTTTCGACCAAAGAGGTATGTGCACTTATCAGTGTAAGATTTTCCAGCTCGAAGTCAGTGATGCAATTCCCAGAACACTGGACAAGAATTTCTTAGGCCTTCCTTTTTGATTTTGAAGGAGGGCTTAAGATTTGCAAGTAAGCAGCTGTAGGGGGAACATCGTCCCAAGTACTCCCTCCGTTCCATATCGAAACTGCCGGGCACACGACAGTTCCCAGCCGATATGCAGACGACGCTACAATCCAGCGGAGTACAAGTGCTAGCTAATTGCATCTGATGGTGGCCGCAGCGTGTCGGCCGTGAATCGGCTGCACTTTTATCGTTTGCATAGCAGCGCTCGTTCCATATTAGTTCTTGCTGATTTAGTTGTCGCTGATTCAGTACAGAGTACAAGACAAATTATTAAAGAAACTATGCTTGGCTAGCTCATAAGCCACACCATTAGGCCTCACGGCATGAAATTGACCTTCCCTATTGACAATTTATGTGTTTTACAGTTTTTGGAGAGTATGTGTTTAACCAGTATAAACATTTATGTGTTCTTTAGCTCCCTACAAGTAACCGTTTTCACCCAAAAGTAAAACATCAAACTTTAGAAGGTCACCGGAGACGCATCTATCCTTGGGGTTTATCATGGCTGCATACAGAAACATTGGGTGGAGCGGATAGCAAATTGTAAAAATGCACTCCCTCTGTTCCTAAATATAAGACGTTTTGGCAGTTCAAATCTTATATTTAGGAATGGAGGGAGTAGATTCTACTAACCAAAATCGTATCCTACGTGAAGTCGTAGAGTCGTACCTAAATTGCTGAATCAGTCATTCGGAAATAGGGTACAATCAGTTCGTTACATGAAAGATGGACATAGACTTTTCCACACACAAAGAATGAAAAGAAATGCGAACTGGCAGACCAAAGACAATAAAGGTAAATACACAATATGCAGGGTTCAACTAGTTACACAACTCAGAAAAAACTAGTTACAGTCTTACAGAAGCTAAAAAAGAAGAAGCTACTTACACCCCCAAAAATTATCATATACTCCTGAAAGACGAAAGAATGATGGCACACATGTATATCTGCTCTTGCCTCTTAAGACGATTCCTGAAAGGCCCACAGAGCACTCGGAACTGAAGAATCTAATCCTCTCTTGGGTTGTTTCACATACGATGAAACTGGAATTTAGGCAGCCCCATACTCAGGCACCGGCAAAAGTCGAAGGAAAGCCTCGCAGGCACCAATACAACCTCTTTGGATCCTACAGATGGATTCTACTCTTCCTTCTTCTCCTTCCCTTTCCTCTCTTTAATCCATGATGAGCAAAATAGCGGCAGCATTGTGCACGCAGCCTCAATCAACAAGCAAACCGGCAGCGCTGAGAAATCATCTCCAGATACCCCCATGAATTCAGCAAGCGCAACCCCAAGATATCCGCTGATGATAATAGACAGGGCAAGCGCAGACATGACAAAGGCCATAACCGATCCCTCGCAGCCAGAGGGGCAAAGGTTTGCGATAAGAACGCTGAAGGGTAGCACCTTGAAAAACATAAGGCCCTCTAGCAGTCCTGAGAACACAATTGTGTATATGGAATCTGGTATTCCCACCTTCCTGTATACTCCCTGAACAAATAACACGTCTGACAACATTACGACTGCTGTGATGAACTGCAGAGCTGATAAGACCTTGCGTGCAGACGTTGTCTTGAAGCACTTGTTGTACGCCATGCTCCAAGCCAAGAGAGCCACTTGACCAAACACCTTGGATAAACCGATGATGGATGAGTCAAGTCTTAACACTTCAGTCTGGTAGAAGAACATGGTCCCGAGTAGAAATGGTATGGCAGCATAAGACACTGAAAACCATATGATTGACCAGAATATTTCCGGCATACAAAGCGCATACGACAGCTCTTTGGTTTGTTTACGGATGCTGGAGATCACTGATGTATTAGTACTTGCCTTTGGGAGTTTGAGGGAGCTCTCAGGTATGGCCACGGTAGTGAAGAACTGGAGCACGAGAACGATTGCGAAAAATAGGAACATGAGTATGGGGGAGAAGTAGCTGAGAGCAATGCCACCAAGGAGGTTTCCTAACGCGCCAGCGGAAGCGCCAAACATACAAGCAAAGGATTGAAGCTGCCCCCCTGAGGAAGAGGTTGCTTGCTTCCCGGCCTCCGCTACAATGGCATCATTCGCAACCTCACATATGGATGCACCAAAGTTGCTCAAGAGGAGAAAAATGGTAAGAACCGGAAGAGAAAGAGACGGCCAGAGGGCAATTCCCAACCATGAAACTGCCTGCAAGAGAGCTGCAACCACAGCAATAAGAAGGTATGTCAGAATTATAGTCAGCTATGTAAGGAGAAATAGCTACAGTGTAGCACATAGTAAGCATTTTCAGAAGCATCAGTTATGGTGTCTTGTACAGTGATTATCATTGAGTAAATTACAATAACTTTCCTTAGGCATCTGATTATCATTGGACATTAAACCTTTGGCCCGTCAAGCCCGAAATCACTTGGTAGCGCTATTTATGCCAATCCATTCATGAAGTGGTTGAAAAATACTACAAGATAGCATAGTCGCTAAAATCACCATGTATTGATGTATGCCACTTAGCTCCCTGAATTTACTTAATTGTGCTTCTTGGATATCTGCCGCACTGTATTTTTTCGGTTATTAAACCAACGAGATCAACGGATTGAGCTAACTTCTAAATGGTGCAAAGTAAAAATGATAATCAAAGACCCAAGTGATGCTAGCCAATCAAATTTTGGCGGTATTGCACAAATTATGACTTCAGCATAGAATCTGAAGATGGGCAATCTTAAGTTTTGTGATACTGGAATATAACATCACACCATCCGTCCATGTTAGGAATTTCATCATGACACTTTAAAGTGCACGGCAAGGGCGAGATCCAAGACTGAGAAAATATTCATCATGACGCTCTGGTTGCTGCTCCAAAAGGCTAATCCGCCAAAAGATGGGGAATGATGGTAATCAGAAGAAAAAACGGAAAGGGAAAGCGAAAGTGAAAGAAAACAAAAGGCACGAGAATGATCAAGAGTACAACTGTGTTCAAGTATATTCTTTGCAGCGTTGTCATTTGCCACATGACACCGATGTACAAACAAGTGAGCAGCACGCAAGAAAAGAATGTGGAAAGCTCTAGCGTGGTTATCTTTTCTCCAAAGACAGCGCAAAAGAGTAAAATATCCTACTGCACGTTCCTACACTACTCAGAAATCCTACGACTCGTCTAATCAGTGATCAAGTGCAGTGAAAAAGCGAAATTGTGCGTGCAACATGGACAGTGCAGGGAGGGTGAAAATCTCCGAGAATTATGATTCCGCATGGCGAGTGTGGTTCCGATCATTCCAGGTTAACCGGTAAAGGGAGGTATGGAATCGAGCGTGGTCCCGAGCATTCCACGTTATTATCCGTTAAAGTAAGGGAGGTATGGAATCACGATGAGGATCATGGTGTCGGTCGCAGATTGCGGAAACTAGCGTTGTTGGTAGATCTGAAAAGAAAGGCAATGCGATAACGTGGGGGATAAAGGGAGGGAGGAGGCGTACCGCCGATGGCGACGTATGGCAGGCGGCGGCAGCCGCGGATGGGGACGGCGTCGGAGAGGAGGCCGAGGAGCGGCTTGGCGACCATGGGCAGGGTGGCGGAGGCCTGGAGGATCTGCAGCGAGGAGGAGGGGACGCCCATGGCGTCCTTGAGGAAGAAGTTGACGCCCAGCCACGGGAAGAGGCGGAAGCCCTGCACCCAGAACCCCACCCCGATCACCCACCGCTGCGTGGCCGCGGCCCTCTCGCCCTCCACCTTCTGCTCCTTCTCCATGGCCTCCCTCCTCCACCAAAACCGATGGTACGGAGTCTCGGCTGATCCGCGCGTCGCCGGACCTTCTGTGTTCTGCTCTGCTCCCGATCCAAGGGAAGGGAATGAGGAGAGACTGAGAGCTCGTGGTGGCTCTTGTGTTGTACTACCACCACCGGGGTGGAAGGACACGTGGGAGGGTTAGGTGTAATTCGGCCGAACCGAGTAGCGATGATGCAGGGGAATGGTTGGCACGAGAAGAACCAACACGTTGCCACGGACACGAGGGCCCAGAGCCACGTGGGCCAGTGCCAATCGTCCATGAGGGCATGGTGGGTCATCGCGTTCCAGGATGTCGGCGTGCCTTTTCGGTCGGCCTCCGGGCCGTTTCCTGAAAAAAATCTGTACCTTCATAAGATTTAGACATTTGAGGTTCACAAATTGGGGGAGTTTCAAAATAAGCAGAGGGTCGTTTTGGCACCAGGGAGCATATGCCCCTGGTTTTTAAAATGTGTTTTAAATGTATTTTGAAATGTCACAATTCTGACAAAAAGTTTCGCGCGTACATCTCAACATTCTATGTGATCACACAGTCGTTTCGTGAAAACCCACATCTTTCGTGTCGCGTGTGAAAAGGACAAAATTCGGTGCTAAAAAGGACTTTCCACGAGACATTTTTTTTGGTCTTTTTTACACATGCCA